>CM075343.1:49187373-50387373 GCA_037788925.1 Mytilus galloprovincialis | reverse complement strand
TTAACGAAAACAATCTTCGTGTCACTATTGAGCAACATGATGTTTATTAATACATTGTATATCGCCTGTATTACTGTTAAAACACTACCCGTCAATTCCATGTAAAAGTTTGTACAAAGATTAAATATATCATTGTTCGAATTGACATTTTTTCCCATTTAATTCAACAAATACTTCGTAAAACTCATTTGATCGCTACTCAAGATTTCTGATAAAACATTAGTTCATTGAGCGTTGGAATTTAAATTTCAGATACTGTCAAGCGTTGATCTCGATAAGGCCAATAGATCAATGCAAACTCGAAGTTTTTAAATTTACGACATTGGAATAAAAACAAAATTTGACAAAAAAACATTTCATTTCAAAATTAAATGCTTTCCTATTTGAATTAAGTTGTCAAATATTAGAAATTCAAAATTTGAAAGAGAATAATATAAAAAGATTTTTTTGTTTACTTAGCATGATAAGGTCATAAGTTTGAACAAGAGGCTTATTAATTATATAAAAAAAATGCTGTTTCACTAAAGAGACTGACTCATTTATACAACAAATATATGAACAACATGCAATGTTGGACTTTTCTTATTTCCTGTTCAAAGACAGAATGAAAGAGAAATTGGTTACATTTTATTTGAAATCAAAGATACCATCTATATGTTCGTGAAAAAAATTTCATTATAACTAAGGACAAGGAAATCTTGCAATATTTTTCTTAATCTGTTATTTTATCTATTTTTTGTGTTTTTCTATGTGTATGTCTTTGAATATGTCTTTGTATGTGCAATTGAAAAATGACAATACAGGGTTGAATTGAATTGAAAAAAACAGTATCTATACGTAACTTGCACGTGCATGTCATATAGTGACTATCGAAGAGTATTCAGTATATAAGGTCGGGGTTGACTCCGTAATTTATACTCGTCAAAGTGACATCTACTTTGTCAATCTTTCACCCCTTGTGACAACCGTACAATGGAATCATCTGTTTTCCCGTGTAATGATGGGATCGAGTTTCATTAGTATAAAAGGGATATAAGGATCAATTTTCTGCATAATTTATCAAATTCTTGTTATCCCACCTATTTAGCACCTGTATAATAGTATATTTCATAAAATTATATGAAGACAATTTGATCCCGAGCTGTTAGAGAAAAGAACCCCGACATCAGTAATAAGAGAAAGATAGTCAACGGGAGATAGAACCCCTACTCACGTGTGATATTGTTGTCACTGATTGAGTGCAATATTAAATATAATATCATAGAATAGATTGGGACCAAATATTATATCCTTTAATTCTTGTACAAACGTATCTCGACTATTATAGATGGTCTCCCTCATTTTCAACTTTAAGAAACACCGGATTGAGAACATATCAAACCCGTTCATCTGAGGATTGTTGATGATGCCAATTTGCCCCGAAACAATATCAAATCTTGACAGGACTGACCTTACCTTTTGTTGTTATAAATGTACAAACTATAGAATCGCTTGAAATTTTGCATGAAAACGTCAAAAAAAAAAAAAAAAAAAAAAAAAAAAATAACATCAGGAATGATACAGTTCTTTCCTTCGATTCAACTTCTAGGTAATGAGGTTAAAAAAAAATTAGACATACCAAAATCCATACTATCTTTGTTATTAAGAGCATATTATCCCAATTTCTTTTCGTTAAATCAAGCCATAGTTTATATAAAAAAGAAGATGTGGTATGATTGCCAATGAGATAACGATCCACAAAAGACCAAAATGACACAGACATTAACAACTATAGGTCACCGTACGGCCTTCAACAATGAGCAAAGCCCATACTGCATAGTCAGCTTTAAAAGGCCCCGATACGACAATGTAAAACAATTCAAACAAGAAAACTAACGGCCTTATTTATGTAAAAAAAATTTAAGGAAAAACAAATATGTAACACATAAACAAACGACAACCACTTGATTACAGGCTCCTGATTTACACATCAAACACATTATACATGCAATGCCTGGTATATTAGTGAGATCATTCAGTTTATATATATATATATATATATATATATGTAACCATTGAACGTTTCCCTGTTTAATGTTTGTTTACATGGTCAATTATGCAATCAATGCTGAAGAAAATAAACATGCTGACAAAAACAGCACAAAAGGTGCTTTGAAAAGCACGGACGTTCACAACATAAGTAATCACGATATATGCAGTACTCAAGCGGCACAGACCTGACCTCAGGCAAAGAAAGATTGACAATACAAACATCACTAGGGAGAATCAAGACGGAGATGGCTAAGTAATGGCAAAAGTTCTGTGTTTCTTAATGCATTTGTCCGATTAAAAAAAGGTTCCTCCACATTTATAAGTGGTCATCTCAGTCTTACTTTCTTCTACATCTCGAATCCACCAATGAGGAAAGATGTGAATATTGGAATGCATCTATATGATCATAATGATAATAAAGAACTTTGATTTAAGAAGTTGCATCACAAAGGGAACCCTATATATGGAAGTTATAAAAGCCTAAGGTCTTTTTAATTTTATAGAGTACGTTACACTTTCCCCATGCACGGCATTGGATTTAACATACGGAACTTCTGACAGGGCGTGGCCGCGTATTAATACATCTCTCACGATCAAACAGACAGGCGTTATTTGTCGTAAAAGGGAGAGAGAAGCCAATGTGACCATATAGCTATAACGCGGCTAACTATTAGTTTTTATAAGCAAAGTTCAGACCATATCTTACGTATCTTCTTTTTACATTGGCATCAGTCCTTCATCCCAGTCTAGCTACTTTGCAGAAACTAAAATTTCAGGTATGATTTCATTGATATACGAGTGAAATATTTGCCACTGAAATATTTTATGTTAGACAAACAACAATCATTCAGTCATCCAAGACCGGAAGGACTACTCCGATGCAACAGCCGTTAAATAACCAATAATAAAGAACATAGAAAATAACATATCTTTTGTAAAAAGCCTTTCAATGTAAAGAACGAAAAACTGTTTGACAGCCGCCCGCCCACCGGACATCCCTAAATCAATAACCAATTTTTAATTTTTACTTCGTAAGTTCGGTTAAAAATGAATGAGTTAACAACCTGACAAGTCAAGGAATAACAATAAATCGGAAATGAATCGCCTGTGAGAAAATAGATCTGTTTTATAGACATTTAAAAAATGACCACTTTCACTTCATTGAAAACTTTAGAAAACCAAAGTTTATCAGATAAAAGAAAGATTTTTCCTTGGATAAGAGAATTGATAATCATCTTCGACCCTCGTAAATTATTTCGACAAAACGAAACGGAACTCTTTTTTATGTATTGATCGCGTGTCACTCATTCATCAGTCTATCAATTTAACCTTTATCAATAAATACAATTTTTACGAAACGAAAGATTTAAAAAGAAGGGTCTGTGTTACCTTTTTATTTGAAATATTTCTCTTTTGTGTCAGAATTAATTTCATTCAAATTTTAAATCTTGATTAGTTGACATTTGAACAAAGTGATAGTGTTTCGTAGATTTTATTTCAAATTAAAATTTTTATTTGACTTGTAACATGGCTTATTTAACGTTTTGATTTTTTTTTAATGTTTCTTTTTTTCTTATTATAAATGTCAAGATATATATTTAATTGAAAACGAGTGACATTTGTTACTGAAAAGTCAAAACTGACACATTAATCCGAAACTATATACCTGTACTATATAAGCCGATGTTTCACGAAACTTCACAAGAAGGGTCGATATTATGAAGTTCAAAGGGAAAATACGACTCCCAAACTAGTCAATGGATTTGAATACGAGAAACGTGTCCTATTGGAAATTTACACACATATACAATTATAAAGTGTAAAAATATTTAATAAGTAAAATCTATAGTTGATAAATAGAACTGGACATATGCAGCATGTTTTTTTGTTTTTGTTTTTTTTTTTAATTTCTTGAATTAGGATTAATGTTTGCTCTATGTTGCTAAAATTTGTTTAATAAATCACAATTATGATTTTCGATTTGACTAAAACCCTACAAGTAGTTTAAAAAACCCAAATAATTGTAAAAAATAAATGCTATGTTTGGTATCTTTAAATGTAAAGTTCACTCTGAAGTAAATAAAATTAAAATGCCCGATCTTACCATCTATATCTGCATAGGAGACAACTGTTGCAGCAATATAATATATTTGTTTACACACAATCATTTATTTAATCAACAATCTTCGTTTCCCGTATTATGTAATTTAAAAAAAATGAATATAATGCACCTTCATAAATATCTTTAAATCTGATCAAATGATCAAAAATTGAATGCACGCAATATTTGACCACCCAAATTCTAAAATGAATCAAAATACAATAAACCATGGTTATCAGGAAAACTATCGTAATACTAACATAAGAAACGATTGCTTTACAGTATAAGCATCCCGAATTTATAAACTTTAGGAAAAGGCTACTTCGAGTGGCAATGCATTCAAACTAGATACTGTAACTAAATCACACATACCCAATTAACCACCAACTGCAGGACAAAGTATGAAAAACACACACATATAATGCAGATACATGTAGCTATAATAGAAAAACTCTCACAATATGGTGCGATTTTTACTAGTTTTATCATATGTCTACTCATACACAAGTCGGTAATGTAAAACATACTACCCCAATGCTGCACATTGCAGTATTCTCAGTTCAGTTTTCCCAGTCAGTTTCCCTATTCGTCATGTGAACATTGCATACATTGTACATGCTCGGTTTATAATGATATTCAGTTATATACCTTAAAAACGTCTCGGTGGGCCAGTGATCAAAGTTTCAATCGGCGATCAGATCAAACTAAAGACTAAACAAAGAATAGGAAACTATATAGGACCCCATGCCACGCTCATTAGACAACACTTTCTTGCTCAGGGAAAACAAAATCTTATTTTGGCATTTCTTTATGGTCCACATCGTTATAAACATGGGTAACATAGGTTTCAATATTATGTGATCAAACATTGTTGTCAATTACTTATTACATTAAAACAACATGCACTTTAACATGATACGGAAGGACGAAAGGACCAACAGACTTTCATACGTAGGGACCGTAAAAAATGCTTCTCCGCTGGAAGCAAGGGGTATTTAGTAGCAGGAGCAAGACTGCGTACGGATAAGGGACAATTATTCATGTGTACTGTTTTCTTGTGAAACAAAATATCGACTCAGTGTGCCAATTTGTATTGTTTCCCTATAATTCACATTCTAATCACGTTCTTTAACATTTCCTCGCTTAGTATGAATATAATTATTGCCATTTCACTGCAAACAATCACCCATTCATCTCAAAAAGGACAAATACATGGGCGACAACTCTATTTCAACTAATTTCAGAAGCATATATGTAAATTAAAATTAACTTACCCATAAGAAGAAAATTTTGAAATTTAATTCCCTAAACAACTAAATCAGAATCCTAATTAATTTTCAAATAACTGGAAGTTCCATTTAGGAGGTACTTGTACTAAGCTGAGAGCTCATTTTAGAAGTAGTTTGATAATAAAATAATACGAACTATAATTCATTTCATGTTTCATATTTCAACCCCACACAAGATTTAAGCAATCAGTACTGCAAAGTGCAACTTATAAGTTTGTAAATTTACACTTTACTTAAAAGATTGTGCGTAAATTGACACTTTAGCATATAGATTGCATCAAAAATGTACAGCTATCGTAATGTTGGCTGTAATTTTACCTTGTGACACCTGTCAAACAAACCAGGTAGAATTTTAAAGGTAAACAAAAGAAATTGTTTATTATAGTTTCAAGTATTAAAATACTGATAAAACTTCATAATTTGATTCTTAATTCTTGCTTTGTCATGTCGCTAAAGTTTAATATAAATGCATTTTATTAATAAGAATCAGAAGGGGAATGTAACGAGCTTTGTAGTACACTTATACCTAAACCATTTCCTTAATCCCAAATTCATATATATTAATATGACTTATATCCTATCAAAATAGAAAGTTAATACTGATATATGTACATACTTCTTTCCCTCAACCTATAGTCTCATGCTTACGTGAGAAATGGCAGGGTGTCTGCTTGGCTATAACCATTAATATCTAGTGTAAAGTGACTGTGAACGTCGAAATCCTAAATAGAGTGACGTTACGCGCGATGTTCGTACCTCATTGGAAAATCGGTGTAGTTGGCAAGATGAAAGTCCAAAATATATAATTTTGTGATATCATATTCATTGCTATTGTACGTATTTTAAAAAATAATGTTTTTTTTTAAATTAAAAATGAAAAAAAAATTGTTGAAACTATGTTTTATGCTGAAAGAGACAAGCTTCATTTAAAAAAACCCCGGCAATTTTTAGGCTTTCCCGCGCAACATATTTCATTTATTGTAATTTGTAACCACTAAACAATGATTTTCGTCTAAACTATTTTAAAATATTTTGAAAAGCGGATTTTTACATTATTTAACAGAAAGGTTCCTTCGGTCTTGTATTCGTTTTTATGGCGTTATGATGACGTCATAGAAAAAAAAAGCGTTCAATACTACAAGGGCAAATATCTCCCACGGGGGAAAAAATGAGATTCCAGGATTGTGATTAAATAATTGACACAACACAGGTTTCTGACACATAATGAATGTGGTCTAAGAACTTAAACTTAAAAACTTTAAATTTTAAATTGGACATTATCTATTATGGTCCAATATCCAAAATCTAAATACATGGTTAGATTAAGCATATATCAAAGAACCCCTTATATACAAATTTTGTTGAAATCAAACAAAGTTAAATTTGGACCAACTTGAAAACTGGGCCTAGAATCAAAAATCTAAATACAGGTTTAGATTCAGCATATCAAAGAACCACAAGGATTCAATTTTTGTTGATATCAAACAAAAGTTTATTTTGGACCACGATTTGAATCAACTTGAAAACTGGGCACATGATAAAAATTATAAGTACATGTTTAGATTCAGCATATCAAAGAACCCCAAGGATTCAATTTCTGTTGAAATCAAACAAAGTTTAATTTTGGACCCCGATTTGGACCAACTTGAAAACTGGGCCAATAATCAACCAGGTGCTCTGCAGGGCGCAGCTTTATACGACCGCAGAGGTCGAACCCTGAACAGTTGGGGCAAGTATGGACAAAACATCCAAGCGTGATACAGCTCTGAATTTGGATTGTGATCAAATTTTTGACATTATATGCTTTTTTTACACAAAACAAATGTCAAGATTTTACAAATCAATTAAAGATTTCTTCTTCAAACTTATTTAAATCTAAAATTAAATAGTTGACACAGCATAGGTTTCTGACACAGAATGAATGTGGTCTAATGAACTTAATTTTTTTTTTTGCCTTTGAGCAATTCACTATGCTGTTGAATATTAATCCTCTCAAAAAAATGTTTGAAGAAATGTTCTTTTTATTTATGAAATCTGATATGAGAAAAATTTACCCCCCCTTTTTTTCACATCCCCCTTTCCCTTTTTCCAAAACTGATATCAATTCTAATTTCTAATGGAGTTTGCAACAATAACTACTCTTTTAAATACATCATAAAATATTAAAATGTAAAATAAAGTGCTTGTTATCACTGAATGGTAAAGATTGGTTGGTAGTAAAAGTGAATATACATTGTATATTGTATAAAACAATGATTTAAGTTGATTCAGCTACTATTCAGAACAAAGAAAGATAACTCCAATTGAAATTTTCTTGCTATTGCACAATATTGTGCAATTAGATATTTCTTGCTATTGCGCAATACTGTGGAATTGAAAATATTTGCTATTGCACAATACTGTGCAATTGAAGATTTCTTGCTATTGCGCAATACTGTGCAATTGAAAATTTCTTGCTATTGCACAATACTGTGCAATTGAAGATTTCTTGCTATTGCTGAATACTGTGCAATTGAAAATTTCTTGCTATTGCACAATACTTAATATAATAATTTTGGATCCTGATTTGAACCAACTTGAAAACTGGGTCCATAATAAAAAATCTAAGTACATGTTTAGATTCAGCATATCAAAAAAGCCCAAGAATTCATTTTTTGTTAAAATCATACTAAGTTTAATTTTGGACCCTTTGGACTTCAATGTAGACCAATTTGAAAACGGGACCAAAAATTAAGAATCTACATACACAGTTAGATTTGGCATATCAAAGAACCCCAATTATTCAATTTTTGATGAAATCAAACAAAGTTTAATTTTGGACCCCGATTTGGACCAACTTGAAAACTGGACCAATAATCAAAAATCTAAGTACATTTTTATATTCAGCATATCAAAGAACCCCAAGGATTCAATTTTTGTTAAAATCAAACTAAGTTTAATTTTGGACCCTTTGGACCTTAATGTAGACCAATTTGAAAACGGGACCAAAACTTAAGAATCTACATACACAGTTAGATTCGGCATATCATAGATTTCTATTTACTTATACTAAAGTTATGGTGCGAAAACCAAGAATAATGCTTATTTCGGCCCCTTTTTGGCCCCTAATTCCTAAACTGTTGGGACCTCAACTCCCAAAATTAATCCCAACCTTCCTTTTGTGGTCATAAACCTTGTGTTTACATTTCATTGATTTCTATTTACTTATACTAAAGTTATTGTGCGAAAACCAAGAATAATGCTTATTTGGGCCCTTTTTGGCCCCTAATTCCTAAAATGTTGGGATCAAATCTCCCAAAATCAATCCCAACCTTCATTTTGTGGTCATAAACCTTGTGTCAAAATTTCATAGATTTCTATTCACTTTTACTAAAGTTAGAGTGCGAAAACTAAAAGTATTCGGACGACGACGACGCGGACGAGGACGCCAACATCATACCAATATACGACCAAAAAATTTTCAATTTTTGCGGTCGTATAAAAATCTAAGTACATGTTTAGATTCAGCATATCAAAAACGCTCAAGAATTCAATTTTTGTTAAAATCAAACTTAGTTTAATTTTGGACCCTTTGGACCTTAATGTAGACCAATTTGAAAATAGGACCAAAAATTAAGAATCTTCATACACAGTTAGATTCGGCATAACAAAGAACCCCAATTATTGCATTTTTGATGAATTATAACAAAGTATAATTTTGGACCCTTTGGGCCCCTTATTCCACTGTTGGGACCAAAACTCCCAAAATCAATCCCAACCTTCCTTTTATGGTCATAAACCTTGTGTTTAAATTTCATGGATTTCTATTTACTTATACTTAAGTTATGGTGCGAAAACCAAGAGACGTGACGCATAATGCATCATACATGTATATGCAGGGGTGTTGCTAAAAGTCGGAAACGGAAGACGGAACGGAAACGGAAAACGGAAACACAAAGAATTAACATCTTTTCTTTTTGGTTATTATATCTACATAGGTATGTTTTATATAGTATTGCACATGTTAACAAGAAACCAGATGCTCCGCAGGGCGCAGCTTTATACGACCGCAGAGGTTGAACCCTGAACGGTTGGGCAAGTATGGACACAACATTCAAGCTGGATTCAGCTCTAAATTTGGATTGTGATTAAATAGTTGACACAGCATAGGTTTCTGACACAGAATGAATGTGGTCTAATGAACTTAAAATACTTTTTTTTCCTTTGAGCAATTCACTATGCTGTTGAATATTAATCCTCTCAAAAAAATGTTTGAAGAAATTTTCTTTTTATTTATGAAATCTGAAATGAGAAAAATTTAACCCCCCCCCCATTTTTTTTTCACATCCCCCTTTCTCTTTTTCCAAAACTGATCTCAATTCAAATTTCTAATGGAGTTTGCAACAATAACTACTCATTTAAATACATCATAAAATATTAAAATGTAACAAAAGGTGCTTGTTATCACTGAATGGTAAAGATTGTTTTAATTTATCAGTTGGTAGTAAAAGTGAATATACATTGTATATTGTAAAAAACAATGATTTAAGTTGATTCAACTACTATTCTGGACAAAGAAAGATAACTCCAATCAATTGAAAATTTCTTGCTATTGCGCAATACTGTGCAATTGAAAATTTCTTGCTATTGCACAATACTGTGCAATTGAAGATTTCTTGCTATTGCTGAATACTGTGCAATTGAAAATTTCTTGCTATTGCACAATACTTAATATAATAATTTTGGATCCTGATTTGAACCAACTTGAAAACTGGGCCCATAATCAAAAATCTAAGTACATGTTTAGATTCAGCATATCAAAAACGCTCAAGAATTCAATTTTTGTTAAAATCAAACTTAGTTTAATTTTGGACCCTTTGGACTTTAATGAAGACCAATTTGAAAACGGGACTAAAAATTAAGAATCTACATACACAGTAAGATTTGGCATATCAAAGAACCCCAATTATTCAATTTTTGATGAAATCAAACAAACTTTAATTTGGACCCGATTTGGACCAACTTGAAAACTGGGCCAATAATCAAAAATCTAAGTACATTTTTAGATTCAGCATATCAAAGAACCCCAAGGATTCAATTTTTGTCAAAATCAAACTAAGTTTAATTTTGGACCCTTTGGACCTTAATGTAGACCAATTTGAAAACGGGACCAAAAATTAAGAATCTACATACACAGTTAGATTCGGCATATCAAAGAACCCCAATTATTCAATTTTTGATGAAATCAAACTAA
This sequence comes from Mytilus galloprovincialis, assembly GCA_037788925.1. Lineage (NCBI taxonomy): Eukaryota > Metazoa > Mollusca > Bivalvia > Mytilida > Mytilidae > Mytilus > Mytilus galloprovincialis. The sequence goes on along the minus strand of CM075343.1, from coordinate 50,376,719 downwards.
GTTCAATTTTGGACCCTTTGGGCCCCTTATTCCTAAACTGTTCAGACCTCAACTCCCAAAATCAATACCAACCTTCCTTTTGTGGTCATTAACCTTGTGTTTAAATTTCATAGATTTCTATTCACTTAAACTTAAGTTATTGTGCGAAAACCAAGAAAATGCTTATTTGGGCCCTTTTTGGCCCCTAATTCCTAAAATGTTGGGATCAAAACTCCCAAAATCAATCCCAACCTTCCTTTTGTGGTCATAAACCTTGTGTTAAAATTTCATAGATTTCTATTCACTTTTACTAAAGTTAGAGTGCGAAAACTAAAAGTATTCGGACGACGACGATGACGACGACGACGCAGACGACGACGCCAACGTGATAGCAAATATACGACGAAAAATCAAAATTTTTGCGGTCGTATAAAAACCAAGAGGAATGAATTTAAAATAAAAGATTTTGAAGCATAAAGTATTGGAATAATTACCAGGAGATGTTGAGACTATGTTTTTGAAATATTTGATAAAGTCATGTGTACGTCGTTCGTGTGATTCAGGATAGTCTTTTCGACATTTTTTTTTTTTTTTTTTAAAGTTTGATCAATATCAATAAGATAGCAACCCAACAACACAAAATAAATCTATATAGGCCTAAAAAAGATTGACATCAGTCTCGATTCTATAAATAGGTTGTGAAGTAATAAACTTTTGGGGAAATCCTTTGCATCATTTTTTTTCTTTTTTTTTTTAATTGCCTTGAATCAAGATGAGTGTTGTGGTGTATCTTGTTGCGTTGTTCTGCATTGGTGATTTTCGTTGTATCTTTTCTTGTATAATGGAAAGAAAACGTAAAAGAATTCTAATAGGACAATGGTGTATGGACAAAATCCGATATGGAAACCAGGGAACCAGAATAGAAACTTGTATATACTTTATTTTTATGAAAACAAAGTGAGAAAATCTCTCACTATACAAAGCCTTTCTCACCCTTTTACAATACTCTTGAATTTGTTTAGTAAATCCTTGCAATACTGAAGTCAACTGATGATGTTTGGAGTTACATAGGAAAAGCATTATATCTCCTAGAATTTAAATTTAAAAAATACGAATTGATGTGCAAAAAGTGGCGAACAATTAGTAGCTTACATTGATATATACGATTTGCACAGTGCCATCACCAAGTTAGTTGTAGTCATGTCCTAAGGTTTTCAAAATCAAATTGTCTACGCTGCTTCAAATATCATGCCGCTTAATTCTTCTCTGAAAATTCAATTCCTCTCAATTGCGTATAGTCAGCTATAAAAGGCCCCGAAATGACAATTCAAACGAGAAAACTAACGACCTTATTTTTGTACAAAAAAAAAAAATGAAAGAAAAACAAATGTTGTGTTGTAAAACATAAACAAACGACAATCACTGAATTACAAGCTCCTGACTTGGAACAGGCACATACATACAGAATGTGGCGGGGTTTAATATGTGAGCAGGATCCCAACCCCCCTAAACCTGGGACAGTGGTATAACATTACAACATAAGAACGAGCTAACTATAAAAATCCGTTGAAAAGGCGTAACTCCTCAGATAGACACAAATACAATTGGACGTGGCCGGGTACTTCTACATCCCAATAACGAAAAGACACTAGATACAATTCTGCGAGTACTCGCAGTTAACTGACAGCGATTTCAAAGCCATTTTAAAACAACTAATAAAAAAATCATGCATCTAAGACGTAAACCATTGATGAATGATATTATTGTTGAAAAATTGGTGAATAATAATATGATAGCTTCTAATTCATTTTATATTTTGTAGGTCTATTTTTTTTAAACATTCTATGGCCTATTTCTTCTGGCCCTCATACTTTTTATGTATTGAATCCATATTCTAATTTTGTACTCGCCCATACTTAAGTTAGTATGTCTTTCCATTTTGGATGTAACGTTTTTTTTAGTGGTACATATTTAGTTGATATCTTCTTGGTTGATACAATTATAGTGAAATGTTCATTCAATGTTTTTGCTCTGTCATGGTCGTTTTCTGCTGGTACTAAGACCTGCTTTAGTCGTCGTCCGATTTCGTCTTTGTTAACTTTTACAAAATTCCTCAATATATGCAGTCTCTGAAACTAATGGACAAAATGTTATTGAACATATGTTTTTTAGGGAATCGCCTGATAGTTTTAGTTAAACTTTGCAACAATCACCATTGGTGTATCTAATTTAACAAGAGTGCACACGCTGAAATGTCTCGCCTTCTTTACTAATCATTGATATAATAATGATAGACCTAAATATAAAGCTTTATTACAACTGTCACATAAACTCAACATTAACCAAGAAAACGAAACATTGATTAATGAACCATGAAAATGAGGTCAAGGTCAGATGAACCATGCCAGGCAGACATGTACAGCTAACAATTCTTCAATACAACAAATATATATGACTTACTGCTTATAAATTAAGAAAAACAGACCAAAACACAAACACTTAACTCTTAGCAATGGACTGTGAAAATAAGGTCAAGGTAAAATAAAACAGGCATATAGATCATAAAATATTTCCATACACCAAATATAGTTGACCTAATGCATAAAGTATTAGAAAAATAGACCAAAACTCAAAAACTTAACTTTGACCACTGAACCATGAAAATGAGGTCAAGGTCAGATGACACCTGTCAGCTAGACATGTACACCTTACAATCATTCCATACGCCAAATATAGTAGACCTATTGCATATAGTATAAGAAAAACAAACCAAAACACAAAAACTAAACTATAACCACTGAACCATGAAAATGAGGTCAAGGTCAGATGACACCTGCCAGTTGGACATGTACACCTTACAATCCTTCCATACACTGAATATACTAGACCTATTGCTTATAGTATCTGAGATATGAACTTGACCACCAAAACTTAACCTTGTTCGCTGATCCATGAAATGAGGTCGAGGTCAAGTGAAAACTGTCTGATGGGCATGAGGACCTTGTAAGGTACGCACATACCAAATATAGTTATCCAATTACTTATAATAAGAGAGAATTTAACATTACAAAAAATCTTAACTTTTTTTTCAAGTAGTCAATGAACCATGAAAATGAGGCCAAGGACATTGGACATGTGACTGACGGAAACTTCGTTACATGAGGCATCTATATACAAAGTATGAAGCATCCAGGTCTTTAACCTTCTAAGATATAAAACTTTAAAGAAGTTAGCTAACGCCGCCGCCGCCGTCGCCGCCGGATCACTTTCCCTATGTCGAGCTTTCTGCAACAAAAGTTGCAGGCTCGACAAAAACTGTGTTGGATAACCCTGCCTGTCAGCCAAGTTAGCCAACATGGCTTAAATTAAAACATAGGGATATAATGCAAGTGCTTTCGATTAAGAAACGTTATGAATAACGAAAACCTGATGTGAAAAACATGTCTAATCTGACATCGGACTTCTTTTAAAATTAGTTTTACTGTGTGTATGCTTCATATGTGTTTCTTTATTCTACATTGGCTAGAGGTATAGGTGGAGAGTTGGGATCTGACAAAACATGTTTAAATCCGCCGCATTTTTGCGCCTGTCCCAAGTCAGGAACCTCCGGCCTTTGTTAGTCTTGTACATTTTTTTAATCTAATCTCATTTATATGTTTTGGAGTTAAGTGTGACGCTCATTTTCCCTGAACAAGCACACACTTTTATTTAGGGGTCAGCTGATACCACCTCCGGGTGCGGGATTTTCTCGCTGCGTTGGAGACCCATTGGTGGTCTTCAGATGTTGTCTGCTCCTTGGTCGGGTTGTTGCCTCTTTGACATATTCCCCGTTTTCATTCTCAATTTTATTGGAATGTTGAACTCGTAGACTACCTATAAATGTCCATTCACGTAAAAACAGTCAAATGACCTCTTGCAGGAGTTAGCGACCTTATATGACGAATTTTCTGCTTGCATTTTCACTTGTTATATTGAAATATATGGTAATTAGATAAAACGTTTAATAGCAAAAATTAGCAAGACAAGATCTATTGATTTGCATAGTTCTTTATTTCTCCCCTTAAATTCCGTCTATATTAAAGTTTCTTTCCGTTTCCGTTCCGTTTTCCGTTTCCGCTGTTTAGCAACACCCGTATATGCAGTTGTTCATTACAAGAAGAAAGGATTTTTCACAACCAACCGTGACATATCGGAAACCCAAGTTAGAGTATAATTCCTTCTTTAAAATTCTCAAATGTTAAACGGCTAAAGCAAATAATAAAACGGGAAAATATCGCAAATAATGCGTTATAATTATCTCTCGAGCTCACGGTGGGCATGCTATTGGTAACTTCATGTGTTTCTTCTTCCGTTTACCCTTTCAGGGTAACTAAGTTAAAATAGGCTTTCGGTGCTTATAAATCAAAAAAAAAAAAAATCGTTCTGTCTAAATTTAACAAACTTAGTGAGCGATTACTTCCGTTATGTATCACTATATGATTCATGATTTGGATTTACTCACAAACAGCCTTCCTCAATCCAATATTGCATTGAGAAAGACCGTTTGTGAGTATAAACAAGCTATGTTTATAAAGTCATATATTTTCAATTGTATTTATAAAAGTGGTGTACAACTTCCAGTTTTTGCTTTTTCAAGAAGGTAACCGCCTTGATAGAACTAGCAAAAAGGTAACAAAAACCAACACATTTCCTACACATGTATACAATTCTTAACTATCAGGTCATTTTCAGTATTATAAATTGGTATACTTTCTAATAGAAGTCACATGTTTGTAGATACAACAAAACTATAATCGTCATTAACATGATATATACTGTGTTTAAAACTACAATCGAAAGTTGATAATCTTATTTGATTGATACAATAGACAACTAATCGTTTTTTCGGCCAATTTTTAAAATGAAAGACATAGACATATTTCTAATTGAGCGAAATACCAGTTCCCAAACTCATAACATATTTGGTATATATTACAGAAAGCAAAGATTGAATGGTACATGACAAAACTGAATAACATTTTTATTTAAAAATAAACGCTAATCGGTTAGTTTTTATTAAAAATCTGATTGCTTTTTTAGTAACAAAATAAAATTCGAGTGATCTCTCTTTATTCTTTGAGTAAAGCGAAGAACATTCCTTCGAATAAAATTAACTATCTTCGCATAAAAGATGTAGCTACGCAACTGCTGCCCTTATCTTGTTACTAACTATAAAACGGATATTAAAAATTGATGATTTATGATTATATTATGTCACTCTTCACAATAGTGCAAATATTATCTTATTTTATACACTAATGTAAACATCAACACAGGTGTTATATTGAAAGACCTCCACAAATAATGTCTAATTTGCAGTTTATTAAATTCATGAAGTTTGGTGCATTTGAGTTTAAAGAAACTTGGAAATTAGTTGCCCTTGTGTTTTTTCTTGACGAGCAATTGGTCTCCACGTGTTTCTGTGACACGCTACACGTATCAACTATATATAGGTTCATCACAAGGTTCTAATTATATGAATTAATTTACGATTATCTGATTAACTGCCACTGATTGCTTGATTATCATCATTTATGTAACATCAGAATAGAATTTTTGATCAGACAAACATTGTTGTTTTTGTTTGTTTAGCTTTTCAACCAATGGCAGTTTTTATTATAGCGAACACACACAGTTCTTCTGCAAATCCTTTCAAAATCAGGAAACAACTCTGGAAAAGGTGCGTTTAAAAGTCCGGGTAAGGAATATAAAGGGATTTAATTTTGCCCCAGGTCAAAAGCGGATGACCTCGCACTCAAATAATCTATAAATGTCATAATGTGTTAAGGTCAAATGCAACCAGATGCTCCGCAGTGCGCAGCTTTATACGACTGCAGAGGTCGAACCCTAAACAGTTGGGGCAAGTATATGGACACAACATTTAAGCTTGTTACAGCTCTGAATTTGGATTGTGATTAAATAGTTGACACAACACAGGTTCCTGACACAGAACCCCAAGAATTCAATTATTGATGAAATCAAATAATGTTCAATTTTAGACCCTTTTGACCTCAATGTGGACCAATTTGATAACCGGGCCCAAATATTAAAAATCTAAATACATGGTTAGATTCAGCATATTTAAGACCCCCCTATATTCAATTTTTGTTAAAATCAAACAAAGTTTAATTTTTGACCCTTTGGACCTTAATGTAGACCAATTTGAAAATGGGACAATACTGTACAATTGAATATTTCTTGCTATTGCGTAAGACTGTGCAATTTTAAATTTCTTGGTATTGCGCAATATTTTGCAATTAGATATTTCTTGCTATTGCGCAATACTGTGCGATTGAAGATTTCTTGCTATTGCACAATACTGTGCGATTTAAGATTTCTTGTTACTGCACAATACTGTGCAATTGTAAATTTCTTGCTATTGCACAATACTGTACAATTGAAAATTTCTTGCTATTGCACAATACTTAATATAATAATTTTGGACCCCGATTTGGACCAACTTGAAAACTGGACCCATAATAAAAAATCTTAGTACATGTTTAAATTCAGCATATCAAAGAACCCCAAGATGTCAATTTTTGTTAAAATCAAGCTAAGTTTAATTTTGGACCCTTTGGACCTTAATGTAGACCAATTTGAAAACAGGACCAAAAATTAAGAATCTGAATACACGGTTAGATTTGGCATATCAAAGAACCCCAATAATTCATTTTTTGATGAAATCAAACAAAGTTTAATTTTGCACCCTTTTAGCCCCTTATTCGTTGGGACCAAAACTCCCAAAATCAATCCCAACCTTCCTTTGGTGGTCATAGACCTTATGTTAAAATTTCATAGATTTCTGTTAACTTATACTAAAGTTATTGTGCGAAAACCAAGAAAAATGCTTATTTGGGCCCTTTTTTGGCCCCTAATTCCTAAACTGTTGGGACAAAAACACCCAAAATCAATCCCAACCTTCCTTTTATGGTCATAAACCTTGTGTTTAAATTTCGTAGATTCTCTTTACTTTTACTAAAGGTAGAGTGCGAAAACCAAATGGTCTTCGGAATGACGACGACGACGACGACGCCAACGTGATACCAATATACGACCAAAAAATTTTTCAATTTTTGCGGTCGTATAAAAACAGTATACACTGTAAATGATCATTCGGATACACAATCACTAAAAAAAAATGCTGTTAAAATACATACAAGTTGGGTTATTAGCCTGTTTTGTAGTTCGTATTCGACGAGATAAAACCACGAAAAAGCAGCCACAGCCTTAAAGATTACTAGAGATGTGGATGCACGTAAAAGACAGCACACACACCTAAAAAAAAAAAGAAGACACCCCAACAAAAATAGATATCTAAAGGTCAAGATGAGATGTGCAACAATTCTTCAATCTCCTACTCGCACCAAGTTTAAAATAACTGTGAACAGACCAAAATAAACGCTACCATAGATTTTTCACTGACTCCACATCCTATATAAAGAAAAGAATAAATGTGAAAAATGAAGAATGTGTCCATGGGACACAGATGCACCCGTTATTAAATATACGGTAAATTCTACAATTTGAATTTATAAAGGGACGCAACTCAAGAACAGTGTATCAACACCTTAATTCGAACTTAATCTGTGTTATCTGGTAATAAGTAGTGTGTGTACGTTTCATAACATTTATTTGATCAAATCTAAGGTTAAGAGTGCGGAAACTACAAATTAAGGAATTACACTATTTATAAAACGACATAACTCGAAAACAGTGAAAGTGATGCCATCCTAATTCTATCTAAACCTGCGTTTGGTGGTAAGGAGCATTGTGTATAAGTTTCATAAAATGTTGTAGAGACAATTTTTAGTTAGAGAACTAATTATGGGATGTACGGACGCGCTAAAGTTAAAACGTTTTTTGAACTAATAGACCAATATTATAAAAGCGATGATCTGGAATCAAATAACGAATTTCAATGGTATATTTAAACGCCTTATATGTCGATATAGCACCTGGGAAAATTAGACAGATATGTACAGTGGTACATGTTCATGTAATTTCGAACAATAATTATATCAACGGTAATCCCGAATGTTTGTCTGTTGACAAGTATTATGTAGACATTAATTACTTGTAATTATTTTCCCGATCTATATTTCTGTCATGTTTATGACAAAACTAATTATCTCCCTTCCTGATTTTGATTTACGAGGTGCAAAATGACTGACGCGTAATACAGAAAACTTGACGACATGCATGTAGACGGATATATAAGAAAATACAAAATGAGCATAGACTGACAACACAATCTCTAAAATAGAATGGACGAACATAATGTTTGGAAGACGAACAACTGTATTGGAAATGTTCTTTCTATCTTTGGCGTCCTGAAATTTTTAAAAGGGGGCACCTTTGCAGAATTTTGTGGACGATTTAAAAAAAAAAATGAGATATGTTTTCAATCCCACCTGAATCTACCACATTTGTTGTTGAGGTATGCCCCATATCTTTTCTATTCATTCTAAAAGTGCTTGTTCATGCCGTTGGGCTGCTGTCTCATCATTGACGTAAATACGATACGGCTTCACTTTAACAGCATTATAATGCGCGGATTTGTTATATGAAGCGTTATCTATTACACTAAAGACTCGTATACTCACACTTTAACAATAGTTACACAATATAAGTCTTAAATTTCTAAGGTTTATAGTTTCGGATTTCACCAAATTAATCACCTGACAAAATACAGTTTAATGACCTGTAACCGGAATTTACACTCGAACTTGATTTGGACATACGAAGGCATTAATCAGACAAATTAGCGTTATCAGTAAAAATCCATGTTATTCAAAAAACAGATGCTATCAAAATCAGCAGGAATTAGCGGTTTTAAGTACCTCATCTAAACAGATGTCACAATATTTATATCTGGTTAATTGTACAAGACCTTCCGAATGTCAGGCGAGATTTTTCGACATGTTTTGTGACGCCATGTTATTAGATTCAACTAAAGACCACCCTTTGCAACATAACCAAGTTGAACCCATGTTTAGATAGATATGTTTTGTCTTACATATGCTTTATATAACACCTGTATGAGTCTGTAAGATAAGTAAACTGAATTGAACTTGTATACATTGTATACAATCAACTCTTAACACAGAGTGCATCTTTCATTACATTTAAGTCATCCTTCTTCGTTTAATTTTTTTACTTTAGGAATACGTAAAATTATAATCAGATAACTTTATATACTAGACATAAGACGACGTTTTGAAATGCCGCACATTAACAACTTTGAATGCTCAATGCTTATAATTATAAATTTTATAATGATCGAGTAAAATGTTTCTCCTGAGAACGATATTGAGGTCGGGCTGTATGGAGAGGAAAAGTAGATATAAAATCCTCACAAACAAAACTCGTGAGGGGTTTAGTTTAATAGCTATAAAACCCGGTTTAATCCACCATTTTCTACATAAGAAAATACCTGTACCAAGTCAGGAATATGACAGTTTATATCCATTCGTTTGATGTGTTTGAGCTTTTGATTTTGCCATTTGATTTTGGATTTTAATTCCTTTTTGAAATTTCCTCGGAGTTCAGTATTTTTCTATCAATGAAATCAGCAATCCTACTACTTATATGTAGATAGTACCCTTGTTTTTCCGAATGTACAGTACAGGTCTGGTTAAGGGGTCTAGGCAGCAAACACTAGTTGATCTTTTACTCGTTTTCACTCGTTGTTAAGTTTAGTAAATAGGTGGCGAGTAGCAGAGATGAGCTTTCAAATAGAAATAAATTCATGGCGATGTTTTGTGGCTATTTCAAGTTTCTCTGGTTTTTTGACCTATGAAAAACTAGCCGCCACATTGATTAATCATTCTTAGCACGTGCCAATATAAGATGCAACTCCATTAAGTCGTTAGGTTATCATAGGGGTTCAGGGGGGATGGGCTGCAGGGGGCCCGTGTCCTCCATTTCCTTTGGAAAAAAAGGATGTATACGGAATTACTGAAGCATGACTGAAGCGCCCCAACCCCCTTATGGAAAGTTCTGGATCCGCCACTGGTTACCGAAGTTATACCACTTTTTGGTTTGTTGAAAACTATGGAAATGTTTCTTTTCGTTACATGAGGCTAAAATTGTCCACTTGAAAGCAGAACTTCGCAGCTAGCTTTGCATGAACATTGTCTAGTTAAATTATAATCCTGTTACCTTTGATAGCTATTTAAAGCATATATCATCACCCAATTTGTATACAGCAAGCAAAGCATTTACTCTACTAACACCTTGCTAAGTGTGAGACATTATTAACATATTTATATATACTGGATGAGATAAACATGATAAAGGAAGATAATTCAGTGAAAGATAGACACCGATAATAGAAACATTCTTTACAGAAAGCATGTTGATAGGAACATTTGCATGAATATATCTTGAAGGATATTCACATAAATTTATAATCAAAATGACATAAGATATTTTCTCCTCGTAAATCGCAATAAATATAATTAACACGTGTGAAGCCAGAAAAGTGGAAAAAGAAGGTGTTTAAATCCTATAAATTTTATAAAAATCATGAGAATTAACGGCCAGACCAATTGAATTTCAGGCAATAGCCAGTTGGAAACAAATATTCCGGTTCAAAGACGTTGAAAAAAAAAATAAAAAATAATAAACTGACAAGACTAGAAAATGTAACCCCTCTTACTTTAACCAACATATTGAAAATAAATACTCTCTCAATTTTTAGAATAGATACTCTTTCCATTTACTCTTCAATACTCAAATTACCTCTTTGTGAAAAATGTTGCTGTCCGAGCATTTGACAAGTATTAATCGTCTAGATACCTTCATGACAAGAAAGGACCTCATATTTAAATATATACCACCTCAAAATCAAGACACATTTTAATACTGTCTCAAGAAAACAAGACTGCCACAAGGACAGCATATTATTAACCACCTCGATAACCGAACTGTCACACAGATGATGTCAATACTGCCTTCAGAACCAGACTGCCACTACGCCCACTTATCTCAATACTGCCTCCATAACAAGACTGCCACCAGGCACACATATTACAATACAGCCTTGCCACAAGGACCGCATATTACTAACCTAAATAATACAAACCCCACACAGTTCAATACTGCCTTTCGAACCAGACTTCCACTACGCCCACTTATCTCAATACTGCCTCCATATCAAGACTGCAATCAGCCACAGATAGTACAACACTGCCTCAAGAAAACAAGACTGCCACAAGGACCGCATATTACTAACCTTAATAATACAAACACCATACAGTTCAATACTGCCTTCAGAACCAGACTGCCACTACACCCATTTATCTCAAAACCGCCCTCTTAACAAGATTGCTACTTGGCCTATATATTACCATGCTTACTGCTTCAAGTAAACAAGACTGTCACAAGTACCGCAACGATAACCGAATTGCCACAAATATATATACCACAAATTCAATACGGCATGAGAACCAGACTCCTGCTACGCCCACATATTTCAATACCGCTTTCGTTACAAGACTGACACTATATATAGGCCCATATATATATATTTCAATACCAGTTCGAAAATAAGACTGTCACACCGACCGCATATTTTAATTTTTGAATTAATATACTGTAGATTTCAAATTGACTACAGATAAATGATGTAGTATAAATAAACAAGGACATTGGAAATTGAATTATCCACTGACTTTGATGTAACGGAGGACATGTTTGACTATTACAAGAATGAGTCTTTCACCAGATTTTTACTTGTTACAAATGTATCAAATGTAGGTACATGTATACATTATAACGTTGAGTAACAACTTAGTGAAACCAAGGCTCTCTCTCTCTCTATATATATATATATGCTTTTTATACGTCCTTGGTGAAACCCTTCCGTCCCCTGATTATATTCTAGCTTCGGATCCAAAGTCTATGTTGACGTGTTAATTTTTTTTTATCTTCTAGAGATGAACAGCGATCCTTGTCGAGTGACAGTTTTGTAAACATGACCTTTGAGTACTCAGTCTGCATGACAGTTAATCAAGTGAAATTATGTAAATTCATTTCACCTTGTATTTAATTTAAACATGGCAAAGTGCATTATTAAGCAAATATTTCTAATTTTCTACTTACCGTCTGCATGTATATATACGAACTACATCATAAAGTCAAATTTGTAAAAACCGTCACCTTTTTTCAACAAAACATAATTCACCCTCTCCTGTATATTCTCCCTACATATTTTTTTTGTGGCAAATTCCATACTGACAATGATAAAGTTTTTCTATTTGGGATACGATAACTCTTGATATAGTTTTACATAACGATAATTTACACTTCAGTGTCAGATAAGTAATACATTATATACTCTGTATATCTGGTTACTTTAGTTTAATGGGCTCTGAGGGTGTATTCAAAGCATTATTAAAAACAACCACAGGACAATGGGTGTTAACCTTTAGTAAATGAGGATATATTTTATACTTCTGTCTCAATAACAATTTATTTTAAATCCGATACATCAAGGAAAACTCTTTCTGTATATAACACGTGACTAGTAAGCATTCGAAGAGTCACAGTCAATAGGTCACGTGATAAGTATGCGTTTTGAAGTGTCACAGTCAAAAGGGTATCATGTATGATAAAGTGCAGACAATTAAGTATGCAAGGTATAAAATTCCGTATGTTTTTTTTATTCTTGGTTAATTGCGAATTTACTATCTTTAACTTTTCAATCGACTCATGTGAAATTGAATCCTAACCAGAAAGCGCTCGACTTCTGCCTACTAATGATGTCACTGGTACCACTTATAATGTGTTTTATTTTGTGTCATAGCATTGTTGTCTACTTATACCGCATCTCCATTTTAATAAGTCTTATCCTTTTTCAAGGTTGTCTCCCTTTCGTTTATTGCTGTAAGAGTTGTCTCCTTTCGACAACATTATTTGAAATATAACTATATATAAGATATGTATGACTTAATTTTGTGGAAACCAATGAAACATGTATCTATAAAAACATTGATTTTGGAGATCAAAGCCAAAAATTATACAATATAACCCGTAAAGAACTACATTTTTAAAGACACCCACAGAAATATGAAACAAAATGTAAGTTAATCACAATGTATGCAGCTACTTCTAACCGTCAAAACTTTATCAACTTAAAAATAGTCTATGTTTTCCTTACTTGACCCCGATGACCTCGATAGATTTGTTGTGAAGGCGAGATACTATATTAGATAGACAAACGAGATAAAAACTTACTATTTGTAAATGGCAAATATTAATTGTGTATTTATGAGAAAAATAGCATGACACTTGCAATACACAAAGCATTAAATACAAGACATTTGTCAGGTGACAGGTTCGGGTCACAGCAAAAAATGCATCCAATCTGAAGAAATGACATAAAGAAGGATGTCTTCAATTTGAGAGAATGATGAAAAGTTGTGTTGGAAAACTTCACCGCGCCCACAGTTTTATGTTAACAATCTGCTTGATTTAGTGTCTTGCAAACTAATGGCGTCACTGAATGGCGACTTTATTAATAAGTATTTTGATAGAAAAAAATTAAGCAGATGTAGACAAACTGCCAAGCTTTTTTTCTGTGTAAGTGATATGTCTTTCGGGAATTTCCCGACAATTTTACAATTATTACTAATTATGTAGTTTCAAAAATAACATTATTATTATAAGTAATTTCTGACGAAAAACAATAAACAGACCATTTTTTGTTTGCATATTCGTGTAATAATGTTGTAGTCACATGTATACAAGACATTAAAACTTCGTATAAACTTCGTAGAATAAAATTGCAAAGCGAAGGCCAAGGCTGACAACATGGATAGTATATACTACATGTATAGGTATGATGGGGTAAAAAAATAGCACCATCTAAATATAAATGGGATGGTTTTCTGGATTGAAAGCCCTTGATGTACACACACATAATGTGAGGAGCTAGATGATCAAATTGGACCTTAAATTATAGATAAATAAATAATTGATAGCCTTTCTATTGTCCCTGGCGGCCAAAATAAGAGAAATTAACTCTTGACTCGGTTAATATCAGAACTGCATTTGAGGACTTTATATTTTATATCAAATAATTTTGCAGTTCGACTTTCAGAACAATCAACATCTATACTTATCAATATATATTTATATATAATCATCTTCTCATAGGATGAATATGCATGTAATTCTCAATAATGTGAATAATTGAAAATCTGCTATAAACAACCGTATGATAGAGGAAATCTTTGGGTCATTTACATTGTATAAGGTTGTATATAATCTTTGATCATAAATTTAGGGGAGTAGTCTAATAGTTGTATCGGACAAAACATCTACAAAAATAAATAAAAAAGTTTGCTTACCCCTTTTGCACACTAAAATCAATTTCAAAATAGATAATCCATAAAATAAATATCATTGAAATGAACAACTAAGAAATAAACATGCGTTCACAATGTTATGATTACAGTCTATCGATAATCGGTTTCCCCACCTCCAACACAGCACGGGACCAATGATAAAGACATTAGCTATATTATCTATCATATGTAAATTGTGCGTTTGACAAGCATGTAATAACAACAGCGAGGGGAATACATCTTTATCTTAAGAGATGAACGTTTTGAATCTGCGTTTATTTGTTTTACAGCAGGGGATCTATCTGTGTTTTAAACAGAAAATTAGTTTAAAGTGCAATATTCGTGGGAACATCGTTATTTTTGAATGAATAATTAGTTATAATTAGATTTTGCATATATTCGATAATTAATGCATGTTTAACATATTTCCTTGTTCTATAGTATGTTGCTCCATTCAAAAACAATGTGGAAATCAGAGTCGTTAACTATATAGCTCACAGCATCAATTCATTAACATCATTTTTCGGAATCTTGCATGTTTAATGTTTTTCTAGATTTTTTTCATTTTTGTACAATTATATAACTTTATTGCAAAAAAAAACCCTGAGAGGTTAAACAAAACATAAAAATTTGACAGTGAATCAATAATAATTTTACACAAGGTACAAACAACACAAATATCAAGTGTATACAAATATAGAATATTCAGATACGAGACCGAATGTGGACCTCATTTCTGCACTTCGTGGATTCCTTTACATTGTCAACAACATCAGATATAATATGTTTACTTGTAATTCAAATTATTTGTAGCTTTTACATTCGTAGGTTGGGTCAACCTTTTCAATTTCATTCATAAGGGAATATTCTATTTTTTTCCAATTTGACAATGAAGGAAAAAGTGTTTCTCCTCATCTTATATTTCACAAACTATACAATTTTTCTTATGTCAACGTATTCCAATGCCACTTTAAAAGCCTTAAAAAAAATAAGAAATAAAAACGACACTTTATCAAATTAGGCATTTTAATAGAAATTATTAACCAAGTCAACACACGTTTGTCGAGATGATACGAGGCTATGCTTTTTTAAAGAGTCCGTTCTCGTCAAATATTTCTTGAGTTTTGTATTTTGAAGGAGTCATATATACTTGTTTTAATCAAGTACAAATTATAACAAAAATAAGAATAAATGGTTTCATTTTGTGCTAATTGTCAATGGAAATTAGCTATAATGTTGTGGAAAAATTTATTATACCCCCCCCCCCCCTTTTCAAAAATAAAAGAAGAACAATTTGAATGATTGGAGTCTTTCTACAAATTTAAGATTTAAGACCATCTTCATGCGTATATAAAAGGCTATTGAATGGGATTAAAACTGTTGATAAAATGAATATTTAGAATTACTAACAAGATCGTAAAAACATCCGTAGCATATTTCATTTTATCTTCCTGTTAGCACATTATCGTAAAACGGTGAACTTGATTACTATCGAACTTGCTTTTAATTATAAATTTATGTTCCCTCTTACTGTGCGGGGCACGAAGACTGCAATTTGATCTATAATAACTGATCAAAACTTCTGCAAATCCTAAATTATAAACAAATTATGACACACTTGCACAAGTAATCACTTCCAGCTGGCGACCAACTACAGACGACAAGCGATGCCAAACAGATATTCGGAACTGATGTTCTTAATGCATTGTTGTTTATAGACGATGCATTCCGATTGTCCAGCGTTAACACATTTGTTTTCATAACAAATTGCTTTGGTAGCTGTCTGATTGCGAGACTTATGACTATGAACGTTATTTCTTTTATACAATGCATCCTTGCAAATCAAAACAATGAACCTGCGGGCAAGTTTAGGCGAGCAAAATGTTTGAGCGTATCGCATATTATAATCATCCCTTTTTTTTGCGGATAAGTCATTAAATGTGAACATTGTATTCTTT
The DNA here is from genome assembly GCA_037788925.1 of Mytilus galloprovincialis. Taxonomy (NCBI): domain Eukaryota; kingdom Metazoa; phylum Mollusca; class Bivalvia; order Mytilida; family Mytilidae; genus Mytilus; species Mytilus galloprovincialis. The sequence goes on along the minus strand of CM075343.1, from coordinate 50,360,392 downwards.
TTATAACTCCTTTTTTTATAACTTAAACGAAATTGCAAAAGAGATACTATTTTTTTGGAATTTGAGTTTCGAAACTGGAATTAAATATTCATGCCAAGATCAAGACTAATGACGGTATAACGCTCAAAGTGAATAGAATCCAATTTTTCACTGGTCAACCTTTAACGTTTATAATAAGTGGATTAAGAGAGATGCAATTGCATGTCTTCCCCACATAAAATAAATTTTACGTATTGTAAAGTTTGGCTTTCAGCCCTTTCATGACACCAAAATGCTTTGCACGCGTCAAGTCGTATGAAATATCATAGATATCTAAACCTTTATTTAGGTTCAGATCCACAGCACACACGCATCAAATAGCATGTTTGCATATTGCCAAGAATGTACGAATAAACATTTAATCCTATCGACTTTATTTTTGTTGGAAATAAATTACATGTATGAAATAGATAAACTAGACGCTCGATATGTTTTGTTAAAGACAGACCAAGGAGATTAGCTGATATAACCTCATTGGAAAGACATAATGATAAGGACTGACGGACGGACATCAAACAAAACGAACGGCATTCAGGATCGTCATAGGAATTCTAAGACAACACCCCGCTTCTTTGTTTTCCCACCCAGATAATTTTCTTAACAAATAGATAAGTAAACAATTACCTTACCTATTATACATTGTCCGTCATTTTATGTACCAAGTGAACACCTTCTTTACAAGCCCATGACGACATAATGTGTTGAGTGATTTATTTCCCTGCCGAAGGTGACACTTGAAATTTACATCGTTGTCAGTTTCCCATGCCATGTTCATTTTACATATGTAGAGTGCGATGTCATTTTTTACATTTAATCCATTACTTAGCCATATGTCATGAACCGTGTATTTTCGTACATTTGTTATATCTGTTAAATTGCCACTAATTGAATACAGAAAGATTCATTAATTGTTTGTTGATTGCTTTATGTCCAGTGACAAATATTTCGTGCATTTTTAGGGCGAATATCAGGGTCGGTTTCAGGATTTTGCATTAGGCGAGGAGTAAAATGGTACAATGGGTCTAGGGACCACTGTCTATGATCTAATTAGGCCCAGAGTAGCGCCCACACCCTTACAACAGAAGCTGCTGGCATTTAAAGATAATTTCACCCATATTGTTTCTAATCGCGGGTATTCACTTTTTGTATTTATTTCAAAATAGTTGACAAAATCCTTTGCAGTTTGAATTTTTTTGTTAATAAAGGTTAATTTTCAAGGCCAGTGTTACATGTATATCGATGACCATAGTTTCCCCCAATTGTGTTTTTTTTTCTCAGGATGATCCTATCTGATTTTATTCTGACCACAGATGAATCACTATGCAGTACGAATGATTCTCTGGTATGATTACGCTCTTCATTTAGGAGATAAAATCCTGATGTTTTGCAAGTTGGTCGTGTTTACATGTGATGATTATTGTTGATATAAGCTGATATACTTATCTATCGTAAAACGGATGCAAGAGAAGTCAGATCATATAATGTCTGGCAAAACATTTCAAATATCGTTAAACGAATGATACTAAAAATTTCACAATGGAAACTAACAGTATACCAACTTAAAATAGGATCTTATCATTATCTTTCGAGAAAAAAAGTTGAATATTATCAAAAATTTAACAAATACAATAAAATTGAAAATAAGCAGTCCTTGAAAAAAAGGATATCGAAAGTAACTATCTGACTATTTTTAGTCCGGATGAGATAACGATCTTTTCTCAAATAAAATTAGTAATGCTAAGGGTAGTGCCAATAGTCCTTGAAATGAAAAGCATGAACTGAATTTTAATGTGCGTATTGTTATGCGTTTACTTTCCTGCATTGGCTAGAGGTGTAGGGGGAGGGTTGAGATCTCACAAACATGTTTAACCCCGCCGCATTTTTGCGCCTGTCCCAAGTCAGGAGCCTCTGGCCTTTGTTAGTCTTGTATTACTTTAATTTAACTTTTAGTTTCTTGTGAACCATTTGGAGTTTATTATGGCGTTCATTATCACTGAACTAGTATATATTTGTTTAGGGGCCAGCTGAAGGACGCTTCCGGGTGCAGGAATTTCTCGTTGCATTGAAGACCTGCTGGTGACCTTCTGTTGTTGTCTGTCGGATTGTTGTCTCTTTGGCACATTCCCCATTTCCATTCTCAATTTTATGAATCTACGAGATATATGAATAAAGTAACGGTTCAATATATTTTTATTCAAATAACTCGTGTGCAAAATTGATTTATAGATTTATTTTTAAAATTGAGGTTCTTAAATTCAATTTTGAGTATCATAAACAAAAGACGATACAAAACCGCCTGTATACCAATTAAGTGAACAAAGATATGTCTTGCCAAAATATCTTAAAAATAACCTATTTATTAATTTATTGTCCACGATTGTACATATCCAATCAAATTCTGTTTTATCGATAGCATGGAATTATTTCTTCTTTAGTAATACAGCGGAGATCACTTCTAACCTCTCATCAAATCTGTCAGAATCTCGCAAGAAAACTGTTCTAGGGCAGTATGTAGAACTGTCACACTGACACCTTTTAGACAGTTCTAGCTAGAACAGTTCCAACCTAGAAATGATCCTGACATTCAGTTCTACCCTAGACATTTTAAGACAGTTTTACCTAGAACTGATCCTGACATTCAGTTCTACCCTAGACATTTTAAGACAGTTTTACCTAGAACTGATTCTGACAGTTCTACCCTAGAACAGTTTTAAACGGTTCTACGATTTGAACTGATTTGGTCAGTTCTACGGCTATAATTGATGTAGTCAGTTCTATCCATTAAACAGTTTTAAATACTCTTTGTCTTCAACATAAATAAATCCAAAGAATTTAAAATACATTCTAGTGAAAATCATCAACTCAATATATTTTCAAAATTTTAAATGCGAGGTTTACCGAAAGTTGTAGTCAACGGAATAAAGGTTTCTGTTAATGATTTTATGATAACTGCTGAGTGCAATACTCCAAATGTATATATGGCGGGAAATTTTAAAATCAATGTGTGGTTTCGTCTTAATTTATCAAACTGGTAAGAATTGTTATACATGCAAACATAAATATATTGGAAATACATGTACATGTGCAAGGGAATCACAATCAAGCTTTTCATGTTGTGTAAAGTTATTTATAAAGCTAGATCTTGGATGATGGATGATGAAAATATGGTACAGTGCATCATAGTTTTGGAATGCAATGTGAACACAAATTCAAAAAAAATCTAGCATTGTTTTGTAGAATTATCTGTCTGGTTATAGAAGATATTTACTACATAAAATACATCAGTTGTACCAGTTACTATATAAAATGAAACAATTATAATACAATTCATGTGTCTTAAAAAAATCCCAACTATATACAATGTATCCCTGAATTTTGCATATTTAATGAATGGCTATTATCTATTTTGAATTTATCGAACCATAAAACTAATTTTTGACTCTTCACATTGAATAATCCGCGAAACTAATAATTTTAACCAATCAGAAGACAGTAAAAACAACAAATTTATTTATTGTCAAGTATATATAACACACAGATTTTCGTCAATATATCAAAACAGATATAATGCATTGTCTATCAAAATGGGAAACAATAAAAGTTTGAAGGGAAAATGGAGGTACATGTATTTGAAAAAATATATAATTGTTTTCGCAAGTAGGATGAATTTAAAGAGTGAAATAAAATTCATTAGTTTACTGTAGTACATAAATAAGTTTCATTTATGTACATTATTCGCAGAAAATTAGGTTAACAAATATCTTAAGAACATATAGTGCAACAGGTTGAGGGGCCATGCTTTCATGTGATCTTATTGATGAAGATGGATTGCGACTTATTTTACCTTACATTTTTTTCACCTGTCGAAGAATCAAGAATGGACTGGGTTGAGCCCCTTGAAATGGAAGTAATTAAATGAGGCGTTAAAAATCACTTAAATTAATTTGATCATCTTATGCTTTGTTTAAGAAGCAATTAATCTTAAATAGACGCTACATGCTAGTTAAAATACAGATGTCAAACTGAGGCTAATGGACTGGTTTTTAGGTTCATATAGCAGATTCCAGACGTTTTTTTCTTAGACTAGAAGGAGTGAAAAAATAAGTAAAGAAATGTCATGGGTAACAATTAAAACATATGCATGCACCTGTTTAATTGAGACATCTTAATGTCAATTTGAAAAAAGGTGGGAATATAGTTTGTCATGATGAAATCATTTGACATGTTTCGTTTTTATTGCTTTTGCTAGAGTGGATTGATTGCTGTCACATGCATAAACAGTGCGAGAATCAGTAGCATGAATCGGATATGTTTCACCCTCGGCGAATATGGTTTACCCTGCTCCTTCAATTGAAAAAAATAACAAATTAGAAATGGTAAGAGCTTTAGCTATTTTCTAGAAAGTTTTCTTCAAAAAATGGAGAATGTGTCCATGGAACACAGATGCCTCCGCTTGGATATCATATAAAGTAACAAAGTGACAAAACTGAAGAACATTAATCAAAGTGTAAAAAATGTTTTAATTTTCTTAGTGAACATTGCATTGAATAAAGCATTGGTTGTAGTTGATTCAACTACAATTATGGATAAATCCAATATTAAAAATTAATTATAACAGTTACATCATTAATATTTTTACAACAAATATTATATTCCTATTTTTCCATTTGGGAAGGAGCATTACTATAGAATAGTATATACAAAGTTTGCAAGTGATTTTTACCACATTTTCATCGTAAATCAACTTAAAACCAGAATTTAACCTAACTTTAAAAAAAAATAAAATCGATACTTGACGGACGCAGATAACAGAAAGCATAATACCCCTTGAACTATAGTTGGCGGGTCATTAACATTTAACGCTCAAATTTAAATTCTTGCTATAAATCATTACCTATGTATAGCAGTATAAAACTCATGTTTTATATCATCACTTGTTATGTATACTTTCCAAAATCGAACTTGACTCGTGTTTTTCCTCATCAAACTTTGTGTTCATTTCTGGTAATCGAACATGACGTTTAGAGAGAAAAAGTAATTATGGTTGGTTTGTACATATTTATTTACCACACATGTTGATCCGTTTAGTATAATTTTCACTCATCAATTCGCAATAAATACATATAATAACATTTATACTATTGATACTGACCCAATCACCAAGGGAGATAAATTGTTAAAAGTATTGAATGCACATTAAAAATATCATGTAAGAAATAATTTTTAGAAATTGGGATACGAAACGGATAGGTTCTAAATGCATGTAAACGAACGGACGGACGCACATACCAAAAAACATAATGCTCCCCATCGTTATCGTGAGTGGTGCATATACGGTACATGAATAGAATTTAAGAATTTAGAATATCATCATGATAAACATGTAAAAATAAGACGTCGCAAGACACTGGTGCCAAGTCAAAAAAAAAAAAAAAAAGAAGAAAGAAAACGTGTTTTGCCTAGCTATTCTAAAACCAGTTTCAGAGGTCATAAGAAACATTATGTATAAGTTTCATATCATTTGCTTGAGACAAGTCAGAGAACGGACACGAAAAATTTAGCATTTTTTTCGTCTGCAAAGGGGCATGACTCTATAATTGTAAAAGTGACGCTACCCAAATTCAAACTTGATCTGTGTTTTGTGGTAATAAACATTGCATATAAGTTTCATACCATTTGTTTGAGGCAAACTAAAGTTAGGGAACGAAACTAAATAAAAATCAGCATTTTTTTCCATTTGTAAGGGGGCATAGCTCTAGAATGGTAAAAGTGACACTACCCAAATTCAAACTAGATCTATGTTTTGTGGTAACAGGCAGTTGTGTTTAAGTTTCAAAACATTTGGGTGAGGCAAACTTTAGCTAGAGAATGGCATACAGACGTACAGACGGACATGGGTAAACCTTAATGCCCCCTCCGCTTTTTGGTGGTGGTGGTGGTGGTGGGGGGAGGGGGGAGGGTCACAAAAAGATGTCAATCTCTATATGTAGCGAAATGCCATCAGCGCAACAGCATTTGGAGTATATTTCATTTAATACGGTATTCCAAAGCTTGCGTTTCCTATCATGATTTCCTTCTGACATATAGAGATAATTTGAACCAAGGTATTATAGTGGTAGAGTTAGAGTGATTCCTTCGAAAGTTTTTCGGTTTGTTATGGAATATCTGCATGTGTCACAGATGATCAAGAGGTATTTTCCAATCGTCATAGCAACAATCCCATTCTCTTTTTCTCGAGTGTGACATCATGGATAGACATGTTTGTCATATTGAACAATACGACGGATACCACATGTGTAACTGGCGCTGTCCACCCTTCCAAATCACATGTTTTTTTTATATAGCGTTTTGTGAACAATTAATTGTTTAATTCATTTTTTGTTAAAAGAATAAACTAAGTTTCTACTCAATTTAATTTTGGACCCTTTGGATCTTTATGTGGGCCAATTTAAAAACCAGGTCCAAAGTACAAATTATACATTTTGTAAATCTAAGGTTAGATTCAGCATAATGTCAAAGAACCCCAATGATTCCCGTTTTTGTTGAAATCAAACAAAGTTAAATTTAGGACCATTTGGACCTAAATAAGGACCACTATAAAAACGGGGGAAAATTACAAATCTATATAAATACACGGTAACTATCAGCATGTTAAAGAACCCCAAGAATTCAAGACTTTGATTTAAACCCCATTGAAATTGGTCAACAAACTGTATTAGTAAAGTAATGTTTTGGACCCTTTCTCCAAAATGGTTTAGGACCACAACCCCAACTCAATTATAACCTTTCTTTTGCGATATATCCAACCTTGTGGTTATGATAGAGATCCATATATTGATGTACATGTTGTTGTCCAGAAACAAGAAACAATCTTCTGTTTTGCCCCTTTTTCAAAACAGTTACGGCTTCGGACGACATAGACGACAGCGCAGACAAAGACAATGTCATACCATTATACGGCTGCCAAAAAATTGTGGTCGTATAAAATTTATAGTGAACTAGGTTTATAATCAAGACTATTAAGAAAATCATATTGTTTACACTTGATTAATCCAGGGGATGGTGTATGGCCCCTATTTTCGGGATCACAAATCTGAGTACTAAAAAAGGTTTTTATACTGTGATTTTGAGAGGACATGACAATGAAATTAATCTTTCAACTTGAGGTCAAAAGGGTCAAGGTCATATATCAACTTTCGGAGAATCCGAGACATCATCTTGATGTGGTGCACCAATGTAACAAATATCATAACTATATGCCAAAGAATAACAAGGTTACGTTCAGAACAAGAAAATGTCCATAAAATCAACCATTTTAACCCCGAGGTCCAAATTTAAAGGTCAAGATGATACGCGACACACTGTCTCATGGAAATTAATACAATTTATCTTGATTATAATGTGTCAATTTCAACAGACAAAAAGTTTTGGCCCGTGCAGGGGTGGTATGACCACTAGAGGAAGAAAAACATGAAGAAGAAGAAGCAATACTACTTTTTTTCAGATGTAACTGGAACCACACATACTTTTTTATTTGGCCTAAAAAAACATAAATCCCTACCTACCTACCCTAACTTTTTTTCAGATGTAACTGGAACCACACATACTTTTTTATTTGGCCTTATTTATTCGATGAATCGGGGACATAAAAAGACAAATAACACAACGTACCGATCGAGCAGTTACGTAAGCTAGTGTAAAGTCAATCCAGCCCCAGAGTACGAAATATTGGACAATATATAAGTGAATCTGGTAAGGAAATTGCAAACAAGTTATATTTGATATTTTTAAGTAGTCATTGTACTTTTTGATTCTGTAACAGTAGTTCCCTATTTGATTTCATTTTGCAGAAGTCCCTTCAATTAAAAAATGTTCAGAATTTGGTTATTCCTGGTAATCTACGACAATAAAATTTTAATAACTGATTTGGTGTATGCTTTATTGCGATAGATTGTCGTAAAGCAGGTGCATGCCGTAATTTTTCGATTCATTTTATATTGAAAAAAGAAAAAAACTACTCACAGCTTTATATTCTTCTGTAATCACCAACGCAGAAAATATTTCCAATATATAACATTTCTTTTTAACCACAGACTACAAATTGGCTCCAAACATGCAGATAACGGGCTATCTTTCACTTCAACTGACATTGATAAACAAGTCACAGGAACGTTTTAAAGATAAGCAAGTCACACAGACGCTTCACGCCCATGACGTACTGTCCCATTTTATATTTCGGAACAAAACTTCTTTCTTGTGAAACTCGAGTTGCTTATATCTGGTTCATGTTAATTGTCATGATAATTTGAAAAATATATCTATCTTTTTGTTGTATAAATATACGAGGTTCATTTGGGAAGCCCGAATTCTTATGTTTTTTTAATAGACATCGCATTGATAACGTCACTGATTTGCTGTTTCGAATGCTTCAAACAAAAAGACAGCTTTCACTCGCGTCATTTTCATTCTGAAAAGTCCGAATACTTTTGAAACGTTTTCAAAATTTTAACAGCCCATTTATATACCAAATTAAAATTTTGATGTAATTTATATTTTCGTTCATATGCAATTGAAATTTCGAAACTCAAAATGAATGAGAAGGGTAAAAAATAATAACAAAATAATCAACAGAAAGTTACATTTATAACAGTATTATAGCAATAAAAGTAATGTTTCAATATGTCCGAAAAGGGTCACTTGAGTTTCTAAAATGCAGATTGGTAATTTGTCTAAATAAATATGCACCTATTAAGCCTTAGAGATGTGCTACTTTTGGTGCATTGTAAACTAATTTACACTGGTTATGTTATGTAATTCATAATTTATAATCACACAGATAAGCTAAAAACTGAGAACATTAATACAAGCATACAAACATTGATCCATTTTTTTCTAGCTAAGAATAAACCATTTTTTTCAATTTTCAAAAATATCTTTTTTAAACAATCAGGAACAGCAATGTTTTTAATCATATTTGTGTTTATTTGATGCAAATATTTTTCAATAGAAACAAACAAAACAAAATCAGAAGACAGTACTTCTCCTTACAAAGGATGGATGGTTGATGCTAAATCAGAGTAACTTAGTTTTAATACTTGTGCACCTGAAGCTGGATGCACTATCTGAGTATCTGTAAGTAAATAATTGATCGGACCAACAACAATAATGCAGCATGCATCAACTTCTACATAAAATGTTTAATATCAGTAACATTTCTTCTTCTACCGATCATTCAGTATACATAATTCGTTTTTCATCTCCTCGCTATCTTATCTTTACAGATACGTTATGCTGAAAGAAGTGAGGTATTACAGAACACTGTCGTCCATTTTGTTCGCTTCGGGGCACCTCTGTCTTTATTATAGGTTCTAATTTGTCATAAGATAAAAGAAAAACAAGTCGTTACATTTGATTAATAACTAAGATAAGGAAAGAGATATATTCACGAAAATGCCAGTAATGGCGCGAGAAAATGCGAGATAACGACGGTAATTGAATTGTTCTGACAAGGATCTGGAATCTTTCATCACATCACATGACAGGCTGTAGACAGTTGTAGCTTTTCATCCCGTATTCAATTTGAGAAATGTTTTATTTCTGCCAATTAAAAACATTTAAAAACATACATTAAATTTTGGTGATTAACATTCCACGGTTAATATTTTGATCTAACACGTGGTCAGCAAAGATGTCGTGTACACGACATTGAGACAGCAACACAACAACATGTGTTATGCAAAAACTCATTTAGTTCGGTGTAAACGAGTGACCACATGAGTCTTCCTGGCGTCGTATTCGAGGGTTGCTGTCAGACTGGTGTATGTCATGTATCAGTGATATTGTTTGCATTAAATTAATGGAGAATAAAGGCTTTTTCCTCTGGAGAAGAATCCCAATTTGAAAAAACTAGAGGCTCTAAAGAGCCTGTGTCGCTCACCTTGGTCTATGTGAATATTAAACAATGGACACAGATGGATTCATGACAAAATTGTGTTTTGGTGATGGTGATGTGTTTGTAGATCTTACTTTACTAAACATTCTTGCTGCTTACAATTATCTCTATCTATAACAGTACTTTCTGTGGAAAATGTTATTGAAAATCTTCAAATTTTAAGAAAATTGTTAAAAATTGACTATGAAGGGCAATAACTCCTTAGGGGGTCAATTGACTATTTTGGTCATACTGACTTATTTTTAGTTCTTACTTTGCTGTACATTATTGCTGTTTACAGTTTATCTCTATCTATAATAATATTCAAGATAATAACAAAAAAACAGCAAAATTTCCTCAAAATTACCAATTCAGGGGCAGCAACCTAACAACCGATTATGCGATTCATCTGAAAATTCTAGGGCAGATAGATCGTGACCTGATCAACAATTTTACTTCCTGTCAGATTTGCTCTTAATGCTTTGTTTTTTGAGTTATAAGCCAAAAACTGCATTTTACCCCCATGTTCTATTTTTAGCCATGGCGGCCATCTTGGTTTGTTGGCCGAGTTACCGGACAAATTTTTCAAACTAAATACCCTAATGATGATTATGGCTAAGTTTGGTTAAATTTGGCCCAGTAGTTTCAGAGGAGAAGATTTTTCTAAAAGATTACTAAGATTTACGAAAAATGGTTAAAAATTGACTATAAAGGGCAATAACTCCTAAAGTGGTCAACTGACCATTTTGTCATGTTGACTTATTTGTAGATCTTACTTTGCTGAACATTATTGCTGTTTACAGTTTATCTCTATCTATAATAATATTCAAGATAATAACAAAAAACAGCAAAATTTCCTTCAAATTACCATTTCAGGGGCAGCAACCCAACAACGAAATGTCCGATTCATCTGAAAATTTCAGGGCAAATAGATCTTGACCTGATGAACAATTTCATCGCTGTCAGATTTGCTCTAAATGCTTCGGTTTTTGAGTTATAAGCCAAAAACTGCATTTTACCCCTAGGTTCTATTTTTAGCCATGGCGGCCATCTTGGTTGGTTGGGCGGGGCACCGGACACATTTTTTAAACTAAATACCCCAATGATGATTATGGCCAGGTTTGGTTAAATTTGGCCCAGTAGTTTCAGAGGAGAAGATTTTTCTAAAAGATTACTAAGATTTACGAAAAATGGTTAAAAATTGACTATAAAGGGCAATAACTCCTAAAGTGGTCAATTGACCATTTTGGTCATGTTGACTTATTTGTAGATCTTACTTTGCTGAACATTATTGCTGTTTACAGTTTATCTCTATCTATAATAATATTCAAGGTAATAACCAAAAACAGCAAAATTTCCTTAAAATTACCATTTCAGGGGCAGCAACCCAACAACGAAATGTCCGATTCATCTGAAAATTTCAGGGCAGATAGATCTTGACCTGATGAACAATATTACCCCTGTCAGATTTGCTCTAAATGCTTTGGTTTTTGAGTTATAAGCCAAAAACTGCATTTTACCCCTAAGTTCTATTTTTAGCCATGGCGGCCATCTTGGTTGGTTGGGCGGGGCACCGGACACATTTTTTAAACTAGATACCCCAATGATGATTGTGGCCAAGTTTGGTTAAATTTGGCCCAGTAGTTTCAGAGGAGAAGATTTTTGTAAAAGTTAACGCAGGACGACGACGACGACGGACGACGGACGACGACGGACGCCGGACGCCAAGTGATGAGAAAAGCTCACTTGGCCTTTCGGCCAGGTGAGCTAAAAATGGCTGATAATTATTCCCAAGAAGACAACTTTTTCCCAAACAGTGCAGTGACAGTAGTAATTGTGCATGAATACAAACTGAAAAATACTCATTTATACATTTTTTTATGCCTAAAATTACTATATGTGCAGATTTGAGGGTATATTTATGGATCATCAATGACAAAACGGGGTCTTATTTCAAAGCAGGGCTTCACTCTTGAAAGGGGTCTGTAAATTTAAGTTTCAGTCAAATTCATGGTTAATTCTAAATTTTCCAATTTGATGAAAATTACGCATATTTTCCCAATAAAAAAGGGTAGAGGTAGTTTTGAAAAACAACAACAATATCACTGTGTATGCTACATTGTAAGTCGTATTTTGACTTCCAGATAGTCTTTTGATTTTATACTTTTTCGCTAGGTTGCTGTTTTATTGACGTACACCATACAAATCTACGTCGTATGATAAATACTTAATTCTATTTGTAGGAAAGTGCAAATGAATAATTCAAGTGCGGTTGAAGCTATCTGATAGCAACACCAGATTCCTTCCAGACCGAGTGCGACAGACGAGGAAAAAACTACCGCACTTAATGGAATACCTGTTTTAGACGGGCCCATAAATTGTGGTTTTATTAAATTGTTTGTGAGTTCCTAATCTTAACTGTGTTTTTTTTTATCCATATCTGGTAATTTTGGGTATAAATCTGAATTATCTCCATCTGAAAAAGAACAGAAGTGATACTAGTAGATAAAGACACACATGTAAAATATGCACCAAGTAATTCTTACTTCCACGAATAGATTACCTTAGCTGTATTTGGCCAAACCTTCATGATTCTTTGTTCATCAATGTTCTTAAAAAAGAGGGGCAAAAGATACCAAATGGACATTCAAACTCATAAATCGAAAATAAACTGACAACGCCATGGCCAAAAAAGTTAAAAAAAAATGGACAAACAATAGTACACAAAACACATCATAGATAAACTTAGCATCACGAACCCCACCGAAAACTGGGTGTTATCTCAGGTGATCAGGAAGGGTAAGCGATCATGCTTCACATGTATCGTGTTGGTCATGCTAATACAAACCCGGAAACAAGTCTAAATCGGTAGGTCACAGTCATGAAACGGGGACTTTAAATGGACTTATAACAACTTTTATTAGAGCGTCACTGATGTTTTTTTTGTAGACGAAACACTCATCAGACGTACACTATTTCAAGCCTGGTATCTGTGATGAGTTTATTTACTTATAATTTAATTTTGGATGTAACACGTCTGCTGATTGGCTGACGTCTTTTTGTTTATCAGCTCATAGACATAATTTTGTCATGTGACCTTGACGTTATCAACGTTTTTTCATGATTTACTCCGGTTTAAAATGGAATTAAGAATAAAATCATAAGAACTGACTGTTATATTTTTTCTGCCTATTCGAAATAGCATAAAAAATGTGGTGCACACTTTAAATAACTATTATTCAGTGTGCACCACATTTTTATGTTTTTTTTTATAGACAAAAAAAAAATAAAAAATATTACAGTTATTCCTAAAGTAAGCAAAACGATCCTTGAAATCTCATTACATAAATATTCAATAACATGCATTATTTCCTACACAATCATTCTACTTTCTAATTAAGGTAAAAAGTAAGTCACGTCCAAATTGCAATTTAGATGTTTTTTTTTTACATTAAATGTTCAAAAGTTATTAACATTGCTTACCTTTAAAGATTTTTGATTGACAATTAAATACCATCGGACAATTTTTTTGAAAGATTTTAACATAATAAATGTCGTGAACAATCAAAACAGCAAAAGTGCTTTTGACGTCTTTTACAGTTTCTCCGACAGTTGTCCTTGTTCAAAGGGAGATAATGCAAACGAGAATAAGATAGATTTACAGTGGGAAATATCGTGACTAAATATTACCTCCCCTGTAAACAATGAAAAATTATATCTTTTCAATGTTATAGCAAGGACTTTCGTCACACTAGTTGCTAAATATATTGCCTTGAAAGTCAACCATGTCAAAAAAATATCACAGTGGTCATAACTTGATTATTAAATGGATCGATTTACAAAAGCCTGACTACTTTAGTCAGATCTCTTTATTCAAGTACATTCTGTATAGTTTCACAGTCAGAACCTTTTTTCTGATCACCATGATTAGTCGATACCTCCTGGACCGATCTTTACTTCTCCATCACGATAAGTGGATAACTGAACCTTTTCCTCGCCACCAAGATTATTTCATAACTGAACCTTTCCCTGTTTCCATGACTAGTCGATACTTTAGATCAGTCGACACCTGAACCTTTTCGCCGCCAACACGATAAGTCGACGATAAGTCGATAGCTGCACTATTTCCTCGCAACCACGATAAGACGAGAACTGAACCTTTCCCTCACACCCACTGTAAGACGAGAACTGAACCTTTTCCTCGCCAACCCAATCGTTCAATACCAGAACAGTTTCCTCGTAACCACAATTATTGGTTGCTCTCTTAACTTTAAAAGGAGGCTCGAGGATATAAAAATTTCAGAAAAAAATTAAACATTTTTTTTTTCATTACAAATTTTATTTATTACTTCATTGGTTTGCTACTTTATCATATGGTACAAAAATCATTCCAAAAAATCAATTCGTTTTGGTCCTAGATGACTTTTAAAATTTATATATCATTGAATAAGCTCCAAATTATCTCCCTTTGGTCCAAAAATGCCATTTTTTGGCATTAAAATTGAAATACCTTTTTTTTTATAACTCATCGGCGACCTATATTTTGTTTATTGTTATTTACAAATAAGCTGTACTTTAACTAAACTATTGTAAAATTTGAGCGATTTCTGTAATTTAGTTCTTTTTTTTTTAGCTCACCTGGCCCAAAGGGCCAAGTTTCTCATCATTTGGCGTCCGTCGTCCGTCGTCGTCGTTGTCTGTTAACTTTTACAAAGATCTTCCCCTCTGAAACTACTTGGCCAAATTCAACCAAACTTGGCCACAATCATCATTGGGGTAACTAGTTTCAAAAATGTGTTCGATGAGTCGGCCTACGTACCAATATTGCCGCAATGGCTAAAAAAAGAATATAGAGGTAAAATGTAGATTTTGGCTTATATCTCAAAAACCAAAGCATTTAGAGCAAATCTGACAAGGGTACAATTGTTCATCAGGTAAGATCTATCTGTCCTGCAATTTTCAGAAGTATCAGACAGCCCGTTGTTGGGTTGATGCCCTGGAATTTGTAATTTAAAGGACATTTTGAAGTTTTTGGTTGTTATCTTGAAAACTGTTAGATAGTGATAAACTTTAAACAGCAATAATGTTCAGCAAAGTAATATCTACAAAAAAGTCAACATGGCCACAATTGACCTCTTAAGGAGTTATTGCCCTTAAAAGTTAGTTTTAAACAAATTTTCGCAAATTTTTGTAATCTTAAAAAAATCTTCTCCTCTGAAACTACTGAGACAAAAACAACCAATCTTACTTTCAATGATCATTAGGGTATGTAGTTTAAAAATTGTGTCCGATGATCCCGCCTGCCAACCAATATGGGCGACATGGCTAAAAAGCGAACATACGGGTAAAGTTCTGGCTTATATCTCTGAAACTAAAGCATTTAGAGCAAATTAGACAATGTGTAAAAATGTTAATCAGGTTAAAATCTATCTGTTCTGAAATTTTTAAATGAATCAAACAACCTGTTGTTGGGTTGCTGCCCCTGAATTGGTAATTTTATTGACATTTTACAGTTTTTGGTTATTATCTTAATATTATTATAGATAGAAATAAACTGAAATCAGCGATAATGTTCTTCAAAGTTAGGTCTACAAATAGTTCAATATGACCAAAATGGTCAATTGACCCTATAAGGAATTATTGACCTTTAAAGTAATTTTTAACAATTTTTTTATAAATATTTGTTAATCTTTTACAAAAGTCTTCTGAAAATAAAGCAAAAGTATACCAGTTGCATAATTCATGTATCAATTGTTTATAAAAATATCAGGTGAGCGACAACGGCTCATTGGAGCCTCTAATTTATTTCGATATTACCTCTATTTCTCCATTAGTTCAATACAAAAAAAATACTTTTACAAAAATGTATGATGCGTTTTTCGAAGGCTGATTGTAAGCGTAAATGAACGGTGACCCCATTTTTTAATTCTATTTTTCTATTAAGGTGGTACCCAACACGTTCACTAAAATTAATTTGGCTCGTTTAATTTTCAAAAAATTTTGATAAGTATTTAATTTAACCCTTCAACAAAAATATAAAAATTTCAAAAATTTTGAACCAACCGTTTTGTCAGAAAAATTACACTGGTTATATAGCAGTTTGACAAACACCAATTTTGATCATTGAGAAGCTTAATATTCCCTTTACAACACAACGTAATTAAAACGTTAAGCTGACTTTACAGAGTTGTCTCCCTGTAGTGTTAGGTACCACCTTCGAGATATTATTAACAAACAATACAACAGGTAGATTTTGAAAGGCAGTTGGATTATGATTAAGGTATGGGAATTTGGCCTTGAAAAATCAGAGTATGTGGATATAGCTTG
Organism: Mytilus galloprovincialis; assembly: GCA_037788925.1. Lineage (NCBI taxonomy): Eukaryota > Metazoa > Mollusca > Bivalvia > Mytilida > Mytilidae > Mytilus > Mytilus galloprovincialis. Next base: position 50,344,095 of record CM075343.1, on the reverse strand, counting down.
ATAAAAATTCAGGAGCCAGTATTTCATGAATATTCTGGTCGAGAACAAATTAACAAACAATACAATAGGTACATGTAGGTTCCGAAAGGTGGCAAGGTCGCGGAATTGGGCCCGGGTTTTGATAGTGAAAGTATGTGGATAGGGGCAGAAATATTAAGTCTTGTTTTTTTTCAAACGTTACTGCAAGGGTGTGATCTGCGAATAGATAGAAAAGTAATAATGTGTTAGGATAAGTCTGTCAGCTGCTTTTCGTCTATTAATCGTCTTGGATAAACGTAGTTAAATAATTAAAAATTGAAAGAGAGACAACTCGATTTTGTTTTATGACATTTTACGTAGTAATTGTATGACGGATCAAAAGTTACGAAAATAGTTGTTATTGGTCTTGAATTAACTTTCAGTTGCTGCGGATACTCAGATCTGTACTTAATGTTGTATTTTCTTAATTATTTTTTTTGCTTTGTACCGATCTTCTTGAATCCCTTTTCAAAAGATTTTGATAAAAGAAAATCCACGATACAAAATCAGTACATGTATACACAGTAAAAACACACAAAAAGCAAAGGAACAGCGGTTGTATGACTGTTCTTCATCTCAAAGTCACAGTGACCCTTCAACACGGAACAAAAACAAAATAAATAACAGCTCCATGAAAGTTTGAAACATCCCATCGAATTAACGTCCAGTGGCAAATATTTCATGGGAATATGTCACTATAATGTTCAGATAATATGCAATATAAAAAGGAGAAAAAACAATGTTAATTATAGATTTAAAGTAAATGCTCATATATAAAACGAAATTTGATTGGCAAATTAAGTTCGGATCCGGATAAGTAAAATTTACAGACCCTATAATATATAATGATGTAATTATATAAGCACTAATGTGTAAGCTTTGAGTATTTAAAAATTATACTATTTCATAAGAAAACATTTCAAGGACAAAACTTAAGGGCGGAGCGCATGGCTATGAATAGGATACAAGAAATACAACGTTTTGATTTTTCCATTTTTGTATATTTATCGTTCTAAGGTACAACGAAGGAGTTAACATTTATACAATTCAATATCCATGATATCTTTAGAAAGTAAAATTTGAACTTTGCATATAATTCTCAAGTTTGAAGTAAATTTGGAGGGAAGATAAACATTATTAATCATCTGAGGAATTAACGAAATCAGGTAAAAAAAAAACGCCAAACATAACAACGCATAACAGTCGGCCTTTTCACTCTTAACAATATAACCGATATCCGACCCCACCGCAGGAGGAGACACCATGATTGTGAGTAATAATAAAAAACCAAAGAGAGACAATTCGATTTTTTCTAATATTTTGAGCGGTGATAAAAACGGTCAGTGTAAGAGTCTAACAAAGACGGTTTAAAGGTTGCTAAAATAGATGTTTTTTTTTCTTTCTGTTACATTTCTGACGCGTCAATCCCCTTTCAATTGGTTGTTGTAGTTTGTTCTGATGTTGTATTGTTACACCACTGTCCTAGGTGAGTAGAGGGTTTAGCACCAGCTAATCTATATGTTCACCCCCCGCTGCATTCTGTACATTCCCCTGACTGATTGATTAATAGACTGGAATTTGCTTAACGTCAAGTGGCAAATATATATTGCATGCACATTTTTGACATTCTCATTAAAACCAATTGTTCCATTTTTTTGTACAATAAATAAAGGGGAAACAATCAGAATATATTAAATGATCTTAAATGCTTACAATAAGTTTCGAGATCGGAACCGGTGAAGTGAATGTTAATTTTGAAACGCATTCAAATATTGTTCGTTTGATTGCTGCATGCTTGTTAATAATATGACGGTAAAGTTTGTCGACCATGTTAAACGGGTGGGGAATTGGAAGGTAAACGTTGTTAATTTAAAGTGGGTCAGAAAATATACCTTGCAACAGGCCTCATGCGTCCAAAAAAGGTTGTTGAAAGAGTTCTTTGACTTGGCACTCAACCTATACGAGGCATCGGATCTAACTACAATTTCTGATAGTGTTCAAAACATTATACCTAGTATTGAATGAATGAATTTTATTCTCATCAACTAATGACATAGTTATAGAGACAATAAGTATATACAACAATATAATATACAGTGCATGTATGAGGAAAATGATATACGTTAACCAGGAGGAGAGACTTTCACATTAACAGCTTTAATATATCGACATAATTTTTCTAAAACAGTAATATTATTTGAGGAAAACAGATTACATAATTTCAAGGTGTTTGGATTTTTCCAACAAAATTTCGGTAAATATTTTTGTCTTTCATTAACGAAAGATTTACAAGACAAAATATAATGATACTCGTCACCAATTTCAGCCGAGCCACAGATACGACACAATCTATGATTTCTCGACAGATTGTGCCATCTCCCTGTCTCAACTGGTAGACGATGGCTACCACATCTAAATTTACAAAACATATACATACAATTCAATGGTAAAATAGATAGATATTTTTCAAATTTAAATTCTTTTTTAAATATTCTATAACATATACCTTTTGAGGTAGAATTCATATTTTCATACCATTCCTGTATAAATTGGTCCTTCAGTTTTTGTTCTACACATTTAGAAATCCACAGAGCAGAAAAAGTACCCTGCTGATTCCAAATATTTGACATTCCACAATTGTCTAGTGTGCTTTTTATAAAACATAACCATTTACTCTCCAAACCATAATTATTAGAATAGACGAATAATAGCTTATATAAAAGTGAAGAGACTTTACATTCTTCTCCATGTAAAAGACGACACCAAAACTTTACCATACGAACTCTTGCGTGAAATGAAATGGGATATCTTCCCAGCTCTCCGTAAATCATAAAATTTGGAGTAGATTGTTTCAAATGTAATATAAGTTTGCAAAATCGCAAATGTACTTTTTCGAGTAACTCTAAATTTTCAAACCCCCAAATTTCACATCCATACAAAAGTATCGGTAAAATAGTTTTGTCAAACATATCTAATTGACATTCAATAGACAAATTGTTCTTTCTACATTTTTGTAACAATCCATACATTGCTTTTGTAGCTTTTCCATATAAATATTTTCTTGTCTTCAAAAAAGAGCCACTTTTTGAAAAAATAATTCCAAGATATTTATATGCATTTACTATCTCGATTTCATAATCTTCAATATAAAATTTTAAATTCTTTGACAGTCGACCTTTTGAGAATACCATAACTTTTGTTTTCTGCACATTTACTTTCAGTTTCCATCGTTTACAATAATCACAAAATTCATTAAGCATCAATTGTAAGTCTTCATTTGATTCTGACATCAAAATTGTATCGTCAGCATACAGTAAAATAAACATTTTGAAATAAACCATCAGTTCATTTTCTATATCTTTACTAATAGTTTCTAAACCTTTAACATTTGTAGTTTCTAGAAAGTCTTGCAAGTCATTTAGATATAAAGAAAACAATATAGGAGAGAGATTCTCCCCTTGTCTAACTCCTATATCACAAGCAAAGAAGTCAGACTTTTCATTATTATGTACTATACAGGATTTCGTATCTTGATACATATTTTGTACAATTCTAAAAAATTTACCATTTATGTGGTTCTGTAGAAGTTTGAAAAATAAAGAGTTTCTATGTACAAAATCAAAGGCTTTTTCAAAATCTACAAACGCACAGTAAAGTTTCTTTCTTTTTAAAAACAATAATTGAAACAATACATACAGAGAAAAAATATGGTCGTTAGTAGAATATCCGGATCTGAATCCAGCTTGATTCTCATGTAAAATCTTATAATGATCGAAAAATGTACTTAATCTATCATTCAAAATAGATGTGAATATCTTCCCAATGCAAGATAACAGTGTTATAGGTCTATAATTTGTTGGTTCCATTTTACTCCCTTTATTCTTAAAAATAGGTAAAACATTACCAAAAAGCCAGGACTCTGGTACAATACCTGTATCAAAAATCAAATTGAATAAATAAACATAAATGTCAATCATAGAATCCAATGAAGATGAAATGTATTCATTAATAATTAAATCATCACCTGGAGACTTGTTATTTTTCGCTTTTTTTACTGCTTTTCTTATTTCATCTGCAGTTATTTCCTTGTTAATCATCTCATTTACTTCGTCTGAATTTATCTCGTTTGTAATAACAAAATCGTCTGAATGATCTTTGTTTGTATTTAAATCTTTAAAAAAGTCAACCAAAGTTTGCAAAGGAATTTTAGAAATATCTCTTTGCCTATTACCATGAAAAAGTTTCCAAAATTCTTTGGGATTTTTTGTTCTCATGTTTTTCATTTTGTTTCGAAAATCTGTATTAAATCTCACAATAGCATTATCCATAGTTTTCTTATAGGAAAGTTCACTCACCCTTAATCTTTCTTTAAATATATTTGAACCATATTTTTTACACAGTCTTTTTGATTTTCTGAATTCTTTTTTTGCTTTCAAACATTTCAGATCAAACCATTGCTTTTTTGAATGTCTGTGTGCTTTGTTACTTGTGAGACCGAAAGTAGTTTCTGCCGATTTCAATAAAATATTACAAAGATCAAAAACTACTTCATCTACTTCCGGTTTTTGTGCGTTTTCTTTTGCATTATGTAAAGTTTGTATCTTAAAAAATAATTTCTCAATCATTTCTCCATCTAAATTATCTCTAAAATCCAAAGTTTTTTCACATTTCCATTTACCAATTTTCGGTGTAAAATTATTTGTCTCCAAATCTGAATGCTTCTTATTTTTACAGCTCAAAGTAAGTGAGAGAGGTGAGTGAACATCTGAAAAAAGTCTACAAAACTCTTGTACTTCAAAGTCGAGTATATTCTCGAGAACATTACATGTACATATTATATAATCAACTACACTTTTATTTTTACAAGTCATTCTACCAATACTATCTTTCCCAAATCTACCATTTAGGATAAACATATTATTATTTTTACAAAATTCAATAAGTTTTCTACCATACTTATTTACAATAGTGTCTGGATTTTTTCTACACCTTGATATGTTCATATCATCAAGAATACATATATCTGAAAATACATTTATATCTGATATATCATTAAATTGAGTATCATCAGTATCTTCTATTTCATGGAAATCTTTTAGTGTTGCAGTTCGACTATTGAAATCGCCAAGTAAACACATGTAATCATTATTCTTACTAAAATTTTGAAACTGAAATTCAATTTCCGAAAAGGCTTCATCTGACGCATAATTTGTATTTTCTGGGGGTATATAAGTTATACCAAATATAACATTTTCTTGGAAATCAAAAATTTCTTTTTTAACAGAAAACCAGAAAACAAAAGGGCATTCTGATTCTATTACAGTAATGTAATGTTCTAAATATTTTTTGTAACCTATAGCAATACCACCAGATTTGTAGTTTGAAATTTTCTTTCTATTTTTATACTTGAAAATAAAGTTTTCACAATCAATAATGTCTATATCATCAAGCTTTGTTTCTTGAAAACAAACAATATCAAATTTATTTATTAAACATTGGAATTCGGGATAAAATAATCGATGCTTGACACCGCATACATTTAGAGATAATATTTTAATATCTGAGTTCTTGTTCACAGTATGGCCAGTTGATCCGTGAAAGTCATCCGAATCGTTAGAATTGTCACTGTTCACTGAGTTTGTTTGCCCTCCATGGTTCACCTATCTTCCGTTACTTGCGGTTTCATCCGAAGTGATATCATCTCGTCTGTTTCGTCGTCTAGTTTTTGGACGTGCTCCTTGTGATTGAAATTCCCGTCGTGTAGTATTTTCGGCTATATCTGATTGTAGAGGCTTAATTTCTTTTCTATCGATAAAAAGTCTGTCTCGTTTGATAAGAGCTTTTTTGTTTTGTTTTCGAGCTTCCTTATAATAAGGCCACAATAATTTTCTTCTTTCGTTGATTTCTTTAGGGAATTGTTCTGAAACACCAAAGGTCGTCCCCTTAAGGTTAGTTGCAGACTTCCGTACTATTTCTCTGTCCTTAAAGCTCTTGAATCTGCATACAATTGGTTTAGTTTTAAATGTTGTTCCGTCTCGATTTTTTCTCTCATTCAGCTGTCCGAATCGGTGAGCTCTGTGGAAATCAATCTCTGTTTCCATTTTCATGTCTTCTTTCATGAATAATTTCAAAATTCCTTCCGTTGTATCACTTTCTTCATTTTCTGTCGTCATAGGAATTCCTGTGAAGACTAGGTTTTCACGCATCGAACGAATCTGAAGATCTAGGTGTTTTTCTTGTAGTTCATCAAGATTATTCTGTACCTTTTGCATGTTTTCGGCCACTTTATTGTTTTCAGATCTAATAGCAGTAACTTCAGATTTCATTTCGGATAGATCACTTCTGTTTCCTTCAAACTGAGAGTTTATAAAGTCCAAACTTTTTTCTATATCTCCTACTCTATCTGTAATTTTTCCTACATTGCTTGAAAATGTTTGCATACTTCTTTCAAATTTGTCAATTTTTTCACCAAAAGAGTCAAGCATAGATAATTTTGTCAACATTTCTTCCACCTTTCTGTCAAGATTGTCAATTTTGATGTTTGTGTCGTGTCCCATATTCATTGTTGAATGCATAACTGGTTGAATATTTGGAATAGGTTGGGGTCCATAAGGATAGTAGCCCGTTGGTGAAGTTAAGTTTGGAGTTGACATTTGTTGTGTTGTATACTGTGGTATGTTGGATCTTCCAGGTAGGATAGGGGAATCAATATTTGGTATGTACGTTGACATATTTACAGTCTGTAATTTATCGACAGTTTTATTTTTTAAACTTTTTTTCGGTTTGTTTACATTCTCATGTTTTGAATCGTGAGTACTACTTTGTTGTTTCTTACTTGGTTTCTCCGAGCTATCGTTTTCAGGTTTTGAATTCCTTCTTTTCTGACCTTTCTTGCCATCCTTTTTACGATTCATGTAGTTGATACACTATTTGGGTAATAAATTCCACATAAAATAACTTTCACAATAATTGTTAACTTCTAGTTATTGTCTTTTTTTCGGGATAGAAAATTGGTCGACATATTTTCTCCACACATGCGCAGATCTTTTTCAAAGCTGTAGATGCAGTGGTCACAAAGTTATATGCAGTCGTCACATACATGTTACCGCTGCATATAATGCTAAAATATTCTGTGACCACTGTATATATATTGTTATGACCACTGTATATAATGATAACATAATTAAGTCTGTCAATTCGTCTGGTACGTAATTGCTCTTGTTTATGGGATGTTCAGATGGTCCTAAAATGTATGAACTATTTGCCACTGGACGTAAGTCAAACGTTGGATTAATCATATCTAACATGGCCCGGCTAGATAATCATATGCACGGTAAGTCTGTCAAAGAGGAGTCAGCTTTGAAGTTTAAGAACAATGTGTTAATTTGGTAGTCTTATTTTTACTGTTATAAGCTATGACGATGTGTGATAGTTGTAATTAAGCTATGACATGTTAAAGTAAATATGTGTCATTGTGTATACATGTACTATTTCATAGGAAAAACGATTTCAAGGACAAACTTTTAGGGCGGAGCGCACAGCTATATATAGGATGCAATGTAATACATCGTTTTGATTTTTCCATTTTTCCGTAGACTTGTCTTTCCAGGGAACAACAGAGGAGTACAGATTTATAAAATTAATATCTTTAAAAAATGATTAAAAAATATTTGAACTTTGCATATTCTCAAGTCTGAAGTAAATTTTGAGAGAAAATTTTCATCAATGATCTGAGAGATGAAAGAAATTTTGTAAAACAATCCAATTAATTTATCAACACCCCTTCAGTTGCCCTTTTAACCCTGTAACCCAATGACCCATATCCAAATCCATCACAGAAGGATAAACTGTCGTATACTTTGTTGATAGTGAGATTATCGGTCTAGATAACCCTAATGCTTTCTTAAAAATGTATACATGCTTATAGATAGTTTCATTTTTTTCAGATATGCATACAGAAATATGTAAATTTCGAATTCGGTTCTTTAATTTTTTATGTTGTTGAAGTCACCCCTGAGTTGTTCCCCTTTGAATACATAAATATTTATATATAAACACAGTAGCTAGTCAAAAAGTTAAGTATTTTTAAATCACTTGTCTTGTGGAAAACACCTAATTCTATTTATTGCCTCTCAACACTGTCAGGTACTATTTATAAATATATCGTAACGAAACCAACCAATCAGATTGCTTGAATTTTACCGACTTGAGATCATGTCAGGACTTGCCAGATCGACAAATTAACAACGTGGTTTAAATGCTTGCAAGGTAAGCTTGTTTATTAAGTAATTCAATGATTTTTTGATTAAAATCATGTTTATTGAATAATACTAATTTTATTTAAGCTCAAAATGAAAAAAATAAACTTGTTTTGGGGTGTTATGAAAAAAATAATTTTATTGAGCAAAAAGAGTTACTTTGATAATCAATCTATATTATTTTAATATATTTGAGTTTAATTATGAATACATAACAGCATTAAAGCTTATATTTATTTAGATTTCACATGTAAGAGTAAGATCATACTTACATTGGAGGTATGCAGTAATTTATTATTTGTGTAAAAGGGGGAGGGTAACTCAAAGCCTATATATGCCCTAATGTTATTTTACTTATTATGCAAAACGTACTGTTACTTCGAGCTCAACGAATAAAAACCTTGTAAATCCTGCTTTTTCACTTGACTTTCTAAAATATTATGCAAGTCTAATTATTTTACTAATTACAAGTCTTAAAAAGACACACGGACACACTTTATTTATAAATAAACGAAGAATGGCAAACTTATATTACTGTAGATTCATTTATTTTTCGTGGTTACCAATTTTCGTGGATATAGGAAAACTTGTATGTTCGTGGATATTTAATTTCGTTGTTTTGTCGAGGTCTGCATACAAGCTGAAAGAACATTTGTCATTCGTTGAACCGTTGTTTACCTGTACCCACGAAATTCACGAAAATTAGTATTCAACGAATAATTAATGAATCCACAGTAATGCGCTGGTCGTTTTCATTAAAAGAAAAAAAAAAAAAAAAAAAGAAATATAAGATTCATAGTGATTTATGTGCCTTAAAATTAACTATTTTCTTTATTCTTGAAATAAAATAATTCAAACCTAAATTTGTTTGATGATGTTGTTATTCAATACGCATGATAAGTATTTGATATTTGCTTTATTTTTCAAAAAATTTCTTTAAAGCATAATATATTTTTCATATTAAGTTACTTATCATGTTTATGTTTGGATTTCCTCAATATATGTAATTCTAAATCACACGAAGGCACTTCAGGAATAGACACCCCCTTTTTTCTAGATTTTTATTTTGTGTTTAGATTTTTTTAAAGTAACTTAATCTTTCATAATTAAATTTATTTTCAGTTATTCAATGTGTTGTTATCCCTGCTAACACGATTTGTTAGTTTTAACACTATTTTAATTTGCAAATACATGTAATATCATAAACATTTCAAATCTGACAGTTAAGTCATTAGATTGTCTAAAGATGTTTTTGTTTTCTCCTGATTTGAACATAATGATTTAAATTTAAATTTGTTGAAATATCCAGCAAATTGCAAGACTAAAATTATAAAAATTATAATACTTGCCTTTATAACATCGGAAAATGAAATATTCTTTTCACTACAAAAATGTACCCCATCCCCCCTCCCCCCCCCAAAAAAAATGAAATATAAGTGTGGTAGTTCTAATTATAACGGATGCATGATTCTTAAAATCCCATTTTAAATGCCTTCAAAGTATTGAGCAGTAGTTTTATATGAAATATGAATATATATAAAGAACTATCGTCAATGGCAGTCAGCATGATTTAAGAACATCAGTTCGACCTGTTCGAAATATACATAAAGAGATGAATTTGAACAGTTGCAAAACGTAACCAAAAGATGTTTTTTATGGCCCCGCAACTTATCCTTGTCCGAAATTCCGTAATTTCGTCATTCCGTCATTCCGCAACGAACCATTATACGGAGTTTTTTTTAAACGCCTTCAGATATTGGGCTTATTTTTGGTATGTGAGTTAACCATGATGAGTTACAGATCAAGTTTAAGTTTCGTTCCGCTCCACTATTTTTTGCCGAAATTACAGGCTTTGGACTTTGAGAAATTATTGAAAATCACAGTTATACGGACTTTTTTTCTAAACGCCTTCAGATATTGGACTTATTTTTGGTATGTTTATTAACTATGATGAGTTATAGATCAAGTTTAAGTTTCGTTCCACTCTTCTAATTTTTGCCGAAATTACGGGCTTTGGACTTTGAGAAATTGTAAAAAATCACAGTTATACAGACTTTTTTTCTAAACGCTTTCAGATATTGGGCTGATTTTTGGTATGTGAGTTAACCATGATGAGTTATAGATCAAGTTTAAGTTTCGTTCCGCTCCGCTTATTTTCGCTGAAATAACGGACTTTGGACTTTGATAAATTATTGAAAATCACAGTTCCTGTTATACGGATTTTCAGCTGATTGTGAGACTACCATCATGTTTGTAGATTTTTCAACTTTTTGGGACGGGCCGTTCGTGTCGCTTTGACACATCTAGTTTCGTTTCATTTCTGAAGAAAAACCCGGCTTTTGGAAAATGAAGTTATAGATTGGCAGTACATGCTTGTGATCGACTGATTTGTATTTCTTTATTAGAATATGAAAATAAACAAATGTCAGGGGCAGGTATAGCTATTCTAAAAGCATCTTCGGTAGCCAAGGGTAATTACGATCCACCCCCCACCTCTCCACGAGGCTAGTGACGATGTTCTAATACGAATCTTAAGTTGCAACTGATCTGTTCGGTTGCAAAGTTCTAACATTTTTTCCACTATCCACCACGCCCTCTTAGTACCAGTGTCAGCCCTATTTTCAGTTCATAATCAGAATTGACTGCAATCGATGTATTATTTGATACACCTTTTAGACATTGGGTGTGCGCCGAACGACACTCAATCAGTTATATTCACATATTTTGTGTATTATCTTTATTATGCATGAACTGTTTGTCATTGAACATTAAGCAATCAACAATTAAGACATTTTAATCAAATTTAGTATTCCTCCTCTCGTGCTTATTTTAGAGCTTATGTTACGACTTAATTCTTCGTATTCACTATTGAAACTCGCCATGACTAACAGATGCATGTCTGCTTCAGGGCTGTAATCTGTCAACCAGTCAATCAATTTTCGTGATTTGATTGAAGTTTGTCACCTGTTTAGTGTTGTACGTTTTGTATTTAAGAAATGACTGTAATATTTGTATGCTCCATTTATGGGCATTATGTTTTCTGGTCTGTGCGTCCGTCCGTTCGTCCGTCCCGCTTCAGATCAAAGTTTTTGGTAGAGGTAGTTTTTTGAGGAAGTTGAAGTCCAATCAACTTGAAACTTAGTACACATGTTCCCTATGATATGAATTTTCTAATTTTAATGCCAAATTAGAGATCCCCCCGTTTTCACGGACCATTGAACATAGAAAATGTACTAGGGACACATTCTTGTTTCTGTCTATGAAGAAATAACATCAAAAATGTGGTGACACTGAATATTAACGCGCGTAGCATATAACATAAAAATGTAGTGCACACTTTAGAATAACCCGCTACGCGCGTTATTCGTTTTTTTTTTATGTTATTTCTTCATAGATACAAAAACATTTTACATTTATTTCTTAATTAAGAAACATGATATACATTTTGTACTTGTAACATCAACAGTTCATACATTATTGATTCTATTGTTTCAGTAATTAATCAACCCATTTACGTTATAAACATAATTCTTTAATAGGGAGAATAAAATGTCATTAACATAGAACTATGAATAATGTCATAAATTTATTTAACATATTCATTTTTGAGAAATTGAGTTGTGTACACAATATTGCAAAATGAAATTTCTCTTCCAACTCTTTATCCCATAGGGGACACATTTTCTATAGCTGTTTTATTAAACATACCTCGTTTAATAGCTAGCGTGCTGGCCCTTATTCTTATTTTGGTGTAGTTTTTAATATCATTTTTATATAAATTCGATAAAAGATTTTCCCAAATTCATACTTTACTGTAAATTAACTTTAAGTTTTTAATTTATTTCCATTCATAGAAATGTCGATATTAAAAAGGTTTTGCATGAAATATTTGCCACTGTATGGTAAGCAAACACCCATTGAAATGAAGTATAAATAACATTAAAATGATAGGAGTGTTTATGTTTTCAATGAATACATGTATTTCTTTTCGTTGAATATCGATATACATTTGCGAGTTTAAAATGGTGTGATGCGAGTCTCAAACATTCAGATTCGAAAAAAATGTATCCATGGTATCGGAAGATTGATATTTGTACAGGCAAGAACTTATATGAAAAGGGAAAATAAGTTGAAATATCCAGAGAAAAATTAGAAAAAAACTAAAAAAGGGAGAAAAAGGCATTAACGGAGGGGAAATAAGAGTTTGTTAATACATAAATGTTCAAATATATCTGAATTATAATTTATTTATTTGCAAAGAAGATGACGACTTCAACTCATACACATGTATGCCCCGACGAGGAAGTGATGAGCGCCAGCAAGAAAGCACTGGAGAGTGGAAGGATAACGCCCTTGTTAAAAGTTGAATTGTGGGCCAAGATTCAAGCAAGAAGATTGTCCGAGGGTAAAGAGGAGATGCAAGTTGATTTTGAAAAGAGTCCTCACAGTTGTACTGAGGTATGTTCTTATAATATTTACAACGGTAGAAGTGTCGTGGCGGACCGCAATGTACGCAGCAGCACATTTGATTGTAATATATTTTGGCAGAGAAGGAAATTTCTCCTGAACTTGTTTTTCAAAGTGAGGATTATTATAATGTCACGGTAGAATTTTTATATGGCCGCAAAAATGCTGCGTTCGTTCAATGTTATCCCTCCAAGTTACTCACTCCTTCGGTAAAGAGTTTAGTTCGAAAGTTTACGGGATATATAGATGCATTGAGATAGGACATATTAGATGTACATGTACTCCCGCTGATGCACATTGTTGGTCAATTTATATGACAACATGCTGCAGACGGAAACACAAAAAAATACAACTACTCATCTCAGGTATACGGATAACAATTTGATATATAATGAGTTTCTGATTTTTTTTTCAAACAAGGCACATGTCGTGCATGCAAATATAAATGTTTCAAGTGAAGAATCTAAACTCTGGACTTCTAGTATGTGGCATTTATAGTAATACACATGTACTACATCTTCTGAGGCTTATTTATAGTTATTACCGTTTCCTAAAACATTTTTTCATAGATGGATACATTTTGTTTTCCAAATGCAAATAAATGGAACAAACTACAAGATGTTGGTTTAACAAATATTAATACTACCCTTCCACATGCTCATGTGCCTATCCGAAATTGTCTTTTGTTTGTCTAACGAGGTCGAAAAAGCCAGACTTTTTAGGTGTGCTGTATCTGGCATCGACGGTGAGGCGTAAACAATGTAGGACTTCTAGTAGTATGTCGATGATATTTGGAATGCCGTTGTATAAGAAAATCAAGTAGCACATCTCATGTGTTTTGTTATTATTTCGCCCCCCCCCCCCCCCCCCCCCCCTAATTGTGGTCTATTAATCTTGAAACTTTAGTTTAGACCAGATTTGGAGTTACTGCCTATGTAATGGTATTGTGCAGTTTTTGTGTTATTATATACCTAGAAAACTACGGAAATTTTAAACAGCAAGAATGTTCACTGAACAAAGTAAGATCTTCCAATCAAATCGAAAACCAAAATTCATTAATTGATGACACATAGGAGTTATTGCCCTTGTAAGACAGTGGTGTTTTTTTTTCAACCTGAGAAACTATGATAGCTGAAGACAAATACTTTACTTGATAAAAATGTTTAGCGAAATAGGAACTTATAAAATAATTCAACATACAATTGATCCTTTTAAAAATTTTTCAAACATTTTAAGTGTATTGGATAGTAATGACACTCAACAACCACATTTATTTCATTGATATAATGAATATGGATTTTGAGTATCACTACAATCCAATGCACTTAAATAAATGGGTTCAAAGTAACATATGAGTCAAGTATGCATAAATTTTTGTCACAATTTAAAATACAAAATGTAACGAATAATGTCCTCCATTTGCTTATACATTCCGTAGTAGTAGTTTCCGTTGAAAGATGTTTTTTTTTACCGTTTATTTTTTTTCAGTTTGAGAAGCTATGACAGACGGACATATTTTGTGAAAGGCCAAAAAATGTTCAGCAGATTATTTTAAACCGAATTTTAAATGGCATGCTTACATATGCATCAATAAACATTACACAGCAAAATAATCATTCATGCCAATAAATTTTGTGTTTTTCAGTTAACCAAAGATGAACAAGAGAGAGCCCGAGGAAGGAGAGCTAGTAACAGGGTCGCAGCAAAGAAGTGCAGGGGGAAAAAGAAGATGGAAAGAGTCAATCTTGATCAGGTTAAAACGAGTTGCTTAAACGATTTCTTATTTTGTATTTATTAATTGATATTATATCGATCCATGCATATATCGGTCTTTAAGCAAAATAATAAGTTAGTGCAGAGTTAATTGTTAACATAAACAAACAAATTACTCACTAGCTAATAACATGCATGCTTTTGCTCATGGGTGAAGTCTGTACGGTGGCACATTAGTAAGTGTTTTTATACGAGTGATGCCGAGTACCCTCATTACTTGGATGCGGATGCGCGTTCAGACTAGTTCTTTTATTTATGCAGTCATAGATAATATTTTATCAATATTATTTTCTCCAGAAAAATAAACTTACTGTTAGGGAGCTACCATTTGATTTTTATGGGGGGGAAGGGGGGGGGCTAGGATGAAAAATGTTGTCCTGCATTTTTTTTTAGTTGTAATCTCTGTCCTGCCTTTTTATTTTTCACTCTATTCGGTCCTGCTTTTTTTTTTTTTAGTTTCTCCTGACTTTTTTTTACATAAATTGTCATCCTGACTTTTTTTTTGCAAGTGTCTCATCCTGCCTTTTTTTTTTACTCAAAACTCCTGTCCTGCCTATTTTTTTCAAATTTCATCCTAGCCCCCCCATAAAAATCAAATGGTAGCTCCCTTAGGATTGCTGGACATACCACATCCTTTAATGCTTATATAGCTGCTCGTAACTATATGTTGTAATACACATAAAGCTTCGAAACAGTTTACAACTAAATAATAACTCCAACAATATCAAAATAACTTAGAAAAAAACCAAAATTGAGTTACCTCTCTTTAGTCAGTTATTTTCTGTACATGCACTTATTGTTGCCAGTTAGACAACTATACCAGACTGACGTACTCTGTTATTGGTCTTACACTAAGAAATCAACAAAAAAATATAAAAACAATTGGTGACCGATATACATAATGCAATAAACATAATACTTTCAACGATGATGTGGCTTACTTTTACAATTGATTTTAACTAGGATGTTGTTTATTTTAGTTGAAGGACGATTTGGAAGTAAGAAATTTACAACTTAAGGAACATGTTAAAAAACTAGAAGAAGAAAAGATGAGGATTACTGAAAAACTTCTTGGAAACGTCGGTGTTTTAACAAATCACATTGAAGAGCCAGTACAAAATCCGGCAATGGGTCCAGAAATGACAATGGACACTGCTTGTATAATGACAGAATTTAATAACTGTGACGTTACATCTGTGAATATGTGTGAAATGCAGATACAAGAAGAAACATATGAAGCATTAGCCGTTGAGGATAAAACAGATAGCCACGACACCATAGAGTATTCACGAGCAGGCGAACAGGAGGATCACGGAGACATAGAAGATTTAACTTACTTTCGTAGTTCTCAGGAGGTACCGACAGATTCTTGTTCAGAAATACAAATGGAGGAACGAGCTCCATCGAACATCACAAGTCCACTGCCAGAATTCGAAGATGGCGATGATCTAGATGACTGGATGGGGACAAGTTACATTAATTTGGACAAATATATTTTATAAACTGTTGTACTGCCAGCTATTGCATTATGAGGGTTTGGATGGGGGAGCGGGTTTCTCCATGTCTGTATTTTTTATGTCATTGTTCTATATTGTTTATGTTTTTGCCCATTATATTCTATTCTTTATATTTTCGTACCTTATTTTCTTTGATCTGTCTTTTGTATGTCTATTTTTCTCTTTTATTTGTTTTTATATACAAATTTTCTGTTTAGCTGGTACATTATTCACTATTCTGTTCACCCAACCCAGACCCGCCATTGTTATCATATATATCATGACGTTTTAGGGCATTCCTTGGCCATGTTGGCTATTTAGAACAATTAAGATTTTCAATTGTTCCTTTTGTATTTGTATATACTATGAATGATTAAAATGTTTACAATGTATGTGTTTTCTTCATTTTGATGTTTATAAAAATGTTTGTGTACATGTGTGTAAGAGTTTTTTATTAGACGACATTTTTATGAATATAAAGGGGCATAACTTTGACACAGTTGTGGGTGAACTAAATATATATGGAACTTTAGCTCGATCTGTGCTACAAGTAGTACACATAAAGCATTGACAAGTAGTACACATAAAGCATTGAAAGATCGTTATCATATATCACATAGAAAAGAAAAACAAAAATGGGACATTAGAAAATGACAAGTCAAAGAAAATAATAAAATATTGAATCTTGAAGAAAGAAAACACCAAACACAATTGTAAAAATAACGAAAAAGAGACAACAATTCACAAAGCATGACAGGGGAAAACCCACCAAAACAAGGTGTGTTTGGGTGAAAAAACGTTTCCAGAACAAACAAAAAAATGAAAAATAGTTATTGACTTGATTTATGTCCATCTTGACAAAAAGAAAAAAAGAAAAAAAAGGCAGAACTAGGGAAAGTTACAGAAGGGCTGGGGAGAAAAAAATAGTTGGAGATGGTATGCTACATAGCTTATACTCAAATTAAATTAGGGAATGTAGTGGTAACATGATGAAATTATTACTTCTTACATTAAGAGAACCCATAAATATTTATGTTTGCCTCTTCATTCGCCTACTATAATCTTCAATACAGTTTCATAGCTACGTTCTAGTGATTTTTATACGACCGCAAAAATTTTAAGTTTTGGTCCCAACATTTTAGGAATTTGGGCCCAAAAAGGCCCAAATAAGCATTTTCTTGGTTTTCGCACTATAACTTTAGTTTAAGTGAATAGAAATCTATGAAATTTTGACACAAGGTTTATGACCACAAAAGGAAGGTTGGGATTGATTTTGGGAGTTTTGGTTCCAACAGTTTAGGAATTAAGGGCCAAAAAAGGGCCCAAATAAGCATTATTCTTGGTTTTCACACAATAACTTTAGTATAAGTAAATAGAAATCAATGAAATTTAAACACAAGGTTTATGACCACAAAAGGAAGGTTGGGATTGATTTTTGGAGTATATATATCTTTATTCTCATAAACCAAAGTACAATGGTACAGAGACATATACAAATAAATTAACATAGTATAAATTCTAAATACAAATGTAAAATAGAGACATAAAGTGATTACCCAGGAGATTCTAGGCATTTAATAATAATTCTTATAAACTTGCACAGATTGTTTAGTTCAGACGGGTTGCTACTATTCATTAGACCTTGAAGTTTTAAAATATTTGGTCTGTTTATAAAATGATGCTTTAGTAGCAGTTGTCTACTATCGTCTATTGCCGAGCATTCTAAAATATAATGGAACTCGTCGCCAATGTCACCGGAATTGCACAAAGTACAAATACGATTTTCTCTCTGAATGTTTTACCATCTACCAATTTCGATAGGAATTTTTGTGTTCAACGTTCTAAATCTACAAAAAGAAGCAATATTTTTGTCATCTAAAATATCAAAGTAGGTTTCGAAATTTATACTTTTTTTGAATAATTTATAATTTAGAGCTTTTGGAGAATTCTGTACAGTAGCATACCATGTCTGTCTGAACTGGTCAGTTAATCTTAATTTAACAGTATCATACAACCAGTTTTTACTTATAAAATATTTAGTGTTCCATATATTTGATAGCCCACAATTATCAAGCACAGATTTTACATTCTTACACCAAGCTATATTTCCATTATAACTACCAGTAACAAGATTGTATAGAATAACAGGAAGTTTCTTATTTTCCCCAGTTACAAGCTTTTCCCAATAATTAATAGTACGTAATTTAATAAAAATATCCAGTGGGAATCGGCCAAGTTCCCCATATATCATATAATCAGGAGTTGAGGTCACAACAGTTTATGAATTAGGGGCCAAAAAGGGGCCCAAATAAGTTTTTGCACCATAACTTTAGTATAAGTAAATAGAAATCTATGAAATTTAAACACAAGGTTTATGACCATAAAAGGAAGGTTGGGTTTGATTTTGGGAGTTTTGGTCCCAACAGTTTAGGAATAAGGGGCCCAAAGGGTCCAAAATTGAACTTTGTGTGATTTCATCAAAAATTGAATAATTGGGGTTCTTTGGTATGCCGAATCTAACTATGTATGTAGATTCTTAATTTTTGGTCCCGTTTTCAAATTGGTCTACATTAAGGTCCAAAGGGTCCAAAATTAAACTTAGTTTGATTTTAACAAAAATTGAATCCTTGGGGTTCTTTGTTATGCTGAATTTAAAAATGTACTTAGATTTTTAATTATTGACCTAGTTTTCAAGTTGGTCCAAATGGGGGTTCAAAATTAAACTTTGTTTGATTTCATCAAAAATTGAATAAATGGGTTCTTTGATATGCCAAATCTAACTGTGTATGTAGATTCTTAATTTTTGGTCCAGTTTTCAAATTGGTCTACATTAAGGTCCAAAGGGTCCAAAATTAAACTAAGTTTGATTTTAACAAAAATTCAATTCTTGGGCTTATTTGATATGCTTTATCTAAACATGTACTTTGATTTTTGATTATGGGCCCAGTTTTCAAGTTGGTCCAAATCAGGATTCCATATCAAGTATTGTGCAATAGCATTTTTCAATTGCACAGTATTGCACAATAGCAAGAAATATCTAATTACACAATATTGTGCAATAGCAATTAATTTTCAATTGGAGTTATCTTTCTTTGTATAGAATAGTAGTTGATAATATATGTTGGAAATTTGCCAGACATGACTATGATGTCATTTTCTATTTTTATTTGCCAATAACTTTATGTAAATAACTTCATTGGAAATTTGCCAATATAAAATGTTGCTGATGAAGCTTTTTTTCCTTATCTTATCTAAAATGTTTTTAGATAATGTATATTGGACATTTGCCAGACATGACTATGATGTCATTTTCTATTTTTATTTGCCAATAACTTTATGTAAATAACTTCATTGGAAATTTGCCAATATAAAATGTTGCTGATGAAGTTTTTTTTTATTGTTTTATACAATAAACAATGTATATTCACTTTTACTACCAACCAATCTTTACCATTCAGTGATAACAAGCACTTTATTTTACATTTTAGTATTTTATGATGTATTTAAAAGAGTAGTTATTGTTGCAAACTCCATTAGAAATTTGAATTGATATCAGTTTTGGAAAAAGGGAAACGGGGATGTGAAAAAAAGGGGGGGGGGGTTAAATTTTTCTCATTTCAGATTTCATAAATAAAAAGAAAATTTCTTCAAACATTTTTTTGAGAGGATTAATATTCAACAGCATAGTGAATTGCTCAAAGGCAAAAAAAGTTCATTAGACCACATTCATTCTGTGTCAGAAACCTATGCTGTGTCAACTATTTAATTTTAGATTTAAATAAGTTTGAAGAAGAAATCTTTAATTGATTTGTAAAATCTTGACATTTGTTTTGTATAAAAAAAAAACCCATGTAATGTCAAAAATTTGATCACAATCCAAATTCAGAGTTGTATCACTCTTGAATGTTTTGTCCATACTTGCCCCAACTGTTCAGGGTTCGACCTCTGCGGTCGTATAAAGCTGCCCCCTGCGGAGCACCTGGTTAGACTTGTAAGAAATATAAAGCATTTTGCACATCACTGTTTTTTTCCGGGGGGGGGGGGGGGGGGGGGAGGGGGACTTACCATGGGCTGAATCTGACAGGACTTTGTACCTTCCTGTTTCTATGGTCAAACATGACACAATTTGTCCCTTGGTTCAACATTAAGTTGAGAAAAGTAATTTATCATGGTACTTAGATATTCTTAGATCGTGTAAGGGGAATGATCTGGATTCAGGACTTGCAAGTTCTTTGAAAATGTTTAAATGTTTAAAGCATACAAGTAAAATACTAACAAATGAAATAACAAAATATTTTTTTATATTTTGCATCTGACATTACTTTTTACAGAGGATGACCTTGAGGTCACTCAGATGTATTGTTATCGCTTAAATTTCTGTCATTCATAAATTATAGTCAAATTAGTTTTGGGTTTTCAACACCAGTGAAAAAAGTGCATTTTCATACCTGCGATTTCTGTTCTCCGGTTGTACGATGTTTCAACAAAATATGGAATCATTTCAGTTGTTGATTTAGTGGTGAAAATTTGACTGAATTATATCTTAATAAATACGATTTTATATGTTTAATTGGTGTTTCAGAAAGAGGTCAGGTGCTCTTGTTCATTCATAAAATTATCGTTCATTCATAAATTTATCGTAAAATAAAAATCACTACACAGGTTATACGTGTAGTGTAAATGACCACCTGTAATCTAAAAATAGCGAACGACAAGAAGAATTTTAGCGACAAGAAGCGTCAAGAACGGACAAGAAGAATAAATTAAGCGACAAGAAGACTATTTAGCGACATGAAAACTTCTCGTATCGCATGAGGATGACACATATCAAATGAACAATTATGTGTGGGACTTAGTTTTAAGAAATGATGTCAAAGTAACACTATGAAAATATTTTTAGAAAGCTGAAATATATATTTAGTTTTTACATGTTTATGTCTTGTAAGTTATTGTAAATTATTTCTGTCCCATTTTTCAACATTAGCGTCTCGAAAGGTGAAATGTTTTAACTGAATGGTTAATTTAAATCAATTATGAAAATTGTTAAAATTAAATAAATAAAAGTAATTATTGCCCAGTTACAAACACTACCAGGGGATAATCCATATTTACCCCCAACTTTAGCCTGGTAAACTTGTTGTCTTCTTGTGAAATATAAAACATATTAAAAATGATTTCCTGCTTAAGTCTTTTATTGATATAAAGTCAAAACCTTCTTGCTTTTCACTAGACAACCATGTCCTGTCAGGTTTAATTCTTATATATGCACAGTGTAGATACTATTCTGTACGCTATCCGGAAGTCGCGATTTTCGAAGCGATGATTTCCAACTGGCTAACAGGACGGTTTTGCCTACGGTAACTTTTCTCATCATTTGTTTACTTCTATATCTACAAAGTGCTTTGAACATCTTCAATGTATATATAGCATCATAAATATGAGTAACTGTAACAAAAACATGCATTAGAATATAAAATATACGTGTGCATCACATCAACTTGGTAGAAAAAAGTGAAATCGATTGACAATTTTGCTCTCGTAGTACAAAGCAAATAATCTTTTATTGCAAATATTTGCATCAGTTTACAGTTAAATATATACTGTTTCAATATTCTTTTCGTATTTAAGTAGAATATTCGCATTTCTCATAAAAAATATGTTTTCCTTGAGGATCCCAAAATAAATTACTGTACGATCAGTCTAGAACTGACTGTATTCTAGAAGCGATTTCAGATTTTTTGACTGTATGACCAGTCGTGATTTTGAAGAAAAAACAACAGCAATTTGAAGGTATATACGTGTATATGTGATATTATGAACTATCCAGGGAACTATAACGTGTAATTAATTTCATCAGACAATACAAATATATTTCTGATGAATTTTTTAGAGGGCAAAATAATTGTATTTTTGTTCCATCCGTCTTATTTAAAATCAAATGCCTAAAAAGTAATACATGATTCGCTTGTGCAAGGCCGTAGCTACCCTTGAGGCAAGTGAGGCAATTGCCTCACTAAAATTTCGACACTGATTATTTTTTTTATACATATATATAAATATAATAGTCATTTGTTGTTCTGTCTCAACCTTAATTTCTATAACTTGTTATCATTCCTTTTAAACTATTCTTCCTTGATATAACTCAGCATCTCAACGGGTGATGTTTCTCGATTACATTAACCTAGTAACGATAATCATCATGGATCTTAAGTTTAAAACAGGCTCTTGCAGAAAAGGGAAAAGCGACACTGAAGGTAAAGAAGGAATAATTCTAGTAAACTTCTTTTTTTTTAACAGAGTCTGAGTATAACTATTGTATATAACTTCATCAGAACAATCAAAAAAAGATAAGTAGACTGACAAATAAAGTACTGGTCTTCGGAAGGGGGCAGTCCTGTCTGCGAATTCATTTCTCCGTTTCACCAACTTTTTGACAAATCAAGTACTGGGCATCGCAAGGGGGCAGTCCTGTCTGCGTATTCATTTCACGAACTTTAAATTTTCTCTTTACAGATAAATGAAATATAAATAATATGAAACATGAATGCATGGATTAGTTTTTATCCATGTTTCTTTAACCTTAAAAATTGAAAGAATATCCCATATTCCAATTTGATATTATTGAGGAATGGTAGAACCTTTAACACAGGATTTTGTCTTTACTTATTCGGGACTACGGAATTTCGTTTCTTTATATTCGGGGTTTCGGAATCGGACACCCCCAAACCCTAACCCCTAAATTTATAGATTCTGGAACTAAAATACCACCAACTATTTCCAGAAATAATTTGAAATTACGGAACTGCATGTACAAACGTCAAAAACTCCATTCCAATTCCCCTGTACCCTGATATATACTTACTCTATAGATAGAATAATATACATGTATCTTATCTCATTCTTTCCCTAGTTTGTCTACTCTTTGTCAGCATAAAGCGAGTTTAATATTTTTTAACTGCGACTGTATGATGGTGCTTACAGGAAAGCTTAATTCCCTTTTGCAAACAAAAGTGTTACTACCGATGCTGCTACCGAATTGCTGATGGAGAAGGAATTGGAAGAAGACATTGATCATTGTGTTGATGATGATGTGCTACCTTTAGAAACACAGACTGCCCTTAAACAACTGAAAACTTGGAAAAGAGCATGCATGAGTGGCGCCAGATTGTGCGGTCTTGCCATGCTCCATGTTCATCGCGATAAGGATATCAGCAGACCAAATATATGATTCTGAAACAATTTGACTG
Source organism: Mytilus galloprovincialis (assembly GCA_037788925.1). Taxonomy (NCBI): domain Eukaryota; kingdom Metazoa; phylum Mollusca; class Bivalvia; order Mytilida; family Mytilidae; genus Mytilus; species Mytilus galloprovincialis. Next base: position 50,320,836 of record CM075343.1, on the reverse strand, counting down.
AACCGGCCATAGAAAATTTGGAAAACTCTACTGAATCGATGTTTCTTCTATGTTCAGGCAGCAGACTCAAATCAGTGATATTTGGATGATTATCTTACATATAGATTTAAATAAAGTTGTTCAAAATTTGGTGTTAGTAAAAGTCTTAAAAAATGAAAAATTTATATAAAAAGTGTCCAAATTCAAAACATTATCAAACTCTTTAAAAATGCCTAGAATGCAGGATTTTGCACCATTCATTTCATACCCTCCCAAAAAAAATTTCGCCTCGCTTTGCTCGGCTCAATTATTTTGCCTCACTAAAATAAGATGCCTAGCTACGGCCTTGTTGTGGACTTTGTAATAGTGTATCGTTACAGTTATCTGTTTAGCTATTACATTTTGAAAGATTATTTACACCGTCCGCCGTTGACCAATTGATGATAACATAAATCAAGCTTGTCTCTTTTAAAATAACAAAAAAATGGATAAAGACAGCTTTGCGTAGGGGGGTAATTCATGTGATATAATTTTGGTAAGTTTACAGAAATAGAAGGTCCATAATGCATTAATCGAGTAAAAATGGAGCAATTTCAGAAAACTTTAATGATTGGTTTAGGAGGTGTTGGAAATACCTGATCGATGCCACCATATAATGCAATGTTCAAGTCCGTATCTTATATTAAGTAACCCCATAAAAGATTTTTACTAAAATTCGAAATAGACGGTGCACAATACAGTCATTATCATTTATGATAAGAAAACCGAATAAGATTAATTAATAGTTATATCAGTGACGGATTCAAAAAAAGGGGATGCGGCAATTTGAAACCCTTTTTTAACTATCGATGCATTTGTATGAGATAAAATTGAGAATGGAAATGGGGAATGTGTCAAAGAGACAACAACCCGACCAAATAAAAAACAACAGCAGAGGGTCACCAACAGGTCCTCAATGCAGCGAGAAACTCCCGCACCCGGAGGCGTCCCCCAGCTGGCCCCCAAACAAACATACATATATTTTGAATCCCCTTTATCCTGGATTGGACCCCCTCTCCATTTAAAAATGGCCGGAATCCCCAATGTATATTAAGTGGTTTATGAGGAGATGCGCTTACAAAACCGGCGAAACATATTGTACCGGTCCAACGGACGAACGCATCGGAAAGACGGACTTCTTTATCACTATAACCCCCCGCTTGACAAAGTGGTGTACAATTGAGTGTCAAAAAGACAGCTCTACATCTTAAACAAATTGAAGGAACTGTGATCAATTATAGGCTACAGTACGGCCTCGAATGTGTGTAAATACATGCATTTTTATATAACAACTAAATCTGTGTGTTTGTACAATTTTAAGAACAACGGAGGACATTTCTGAAACTTATATACTAGTATACATCAAACCTTCCTCTTATTTTAGCAACATTTAAACATCTTTATACTTAATGTTGTAAGTCGAGTACACCCTATCAAGCTAAAACATGTTTCAGAAGTTTTCAACATGTGAATGTATTGAAATATATTTGTGTTATTAAGAAAAATGCCACCTTCTAATGTATCGTAAATAACTTTGAAATCACCACTAGAATACAGTGACATAAAGACTGAGCATACAGTTTTAAAATATACAAGCGAGACTGATCGTACAGTGAGAAATTCAAACAAGTGTAATTTACTTATTTCTGGCTCCAAAGATCTGGTTGAAACTTTTACCACCACTTGAAATATACTTCATTTAGTTAATTAAGTCAGGCTTTTACGTTAATTTGTACACTAAAAGGGTAAAAAGATTGTTTTTCGGTTCGCCGACTGATTTTTCTTAGTGATGCACTTGGAAATCTCTTGATTAAGGCAAAGATACGAATAATGAATGTGCGGAATTTAATTCTAAACCATTTGAGAATATCGATGTTGGCTGAATTAATCATTAAGCAATGTACAGATGATCAACTTACCGTTTAATTCAGTATACCCATCAAATTTAAAATGTGATCCAAAAAGTTCTCGCTTCGAAAATCGCGACTTCCGGATAGCGTACAGAATAGTATCTACACTGTGATATGTAGATGAAAAATAAAATTCCCCAAAACATTAACATGGCAGCAATTGCTTTTACAGCCTTTAAGGCTTTGATTTTTTTTACAGAAGAGTGTCCACCATGCACTTGCACTGCACTATAATAATAGTAGAATACAATTATCATATACAAATAGATGAAACTTATATATACATGCAATCGTAATATTAATAATATATATAACAACAACCCAGTGTATTCTCTACGATTATTATTATATAAGTATAAAAGTCCAAGGTATGCTGATTTCTTGCACTACAATATAATAGTTATTACGGTGAGGTTGAATTTCCTGTCATTTATTCATCATCCAAGCACGAACTTCAATCAGAAAAAATTATCTCTGTAAATTAACCCAAGTTTCAGGTATAGAGATGTGATCTATTTCTGTGACATGCGCTTTTGACCATCCACAAGAACCTGCGGTCATCCGATGTTCAGTACTTCAGTACTTTGATTAATCAAGTTATTCATGTAAAACCACCTACATATACTACCTTACAGTTTATGTTTGTTTTCGAACACTTAAAATGTTATCTGTAATCAGTGGTTATGTCGTAAATCTTTGAATTTACCTTCTTAGGAAAAATATTTAACCATAAACAAATTTAGATACGTACATTCATGAAATGTTTGCTAATACATACCAATCAAACAACATAAAACTAAAACAAGTCTTATGTTGGAGAGAGTAAGTGTTGTAGGCTGCAAGATTTACACCACTTATGCTAAAATAAAAGATGATATGGTTCATGCATGCAGGCAATACACATTATACATTACCAATTACCAATCAAACGTTTAAGTCAATTGTTCATACTTACCTTGGAGCATGCCAAACTTTACATTCGCGAGTAAAATTTATAAGGTCATGCATTTTAATTGATGGTCTATCAACAGTTTATGCTTATAACAAACGAATCATTCAACTCGTCTGCACCACATTGTTGGAAATTTTCATCCGTCATTTATAAGTTTCGGATATGTTTTCTGCAAAAAAGTGCTGTCTTGTTTGCGCATCTATGATTATTTTTTTAAGTGATCCAAATTCGCGAGTCTGTAAAGCTTCATACCTGGCAACAGTAGTTTATGGGTTTATGATCTCGTAAATTCTTCAGAATATACAAATCAAGAAAACATAAAGACTATATAGGGATTCGCAAGACCTCAATCATGTGTTATTAAAAAATAACTTGACATTAGGCCAATTAAAATTAAATGATAGATTTTCATCCCCGCCCGCCCCTCTGAAATCGTCCCGCCCCGATTTTTTTTATTTTGCAAAATTTACTATTTCCGGATTTTGTTCATTTCCGATACCGGTAACCGTCAATAATTTCGTTTCATTCGAACTTCCTGTTTATAAAATTTCGGTTTTCATATTCTTGTTTCGAGTACTTTAAAACGATTATGTTGACAAAATCTGTTGCTCAATGATGACAGTATCATCTACGGAGAATATAGAAAGATTACCAGAAGGGCATGAAATATTCGGGTTACGAGTATTAAATATGCTGTGTCCAACGCAAATCGCGGTGTGTCACAAATTGGAAATTCTTTCATCAGAAAATTGTGGATTTATTTTATAATACATTGACTTTGTGTAAGCAAATTTGGGCTGTGAATGATTTCCAAAGTGCAAGAATCGTGGAACAAATTGGTAGAAAAAAAAAGAGTTCAAAAAGTCGGCAAACATACACATTGTGTACTAGAAAACCCTTAGATTTACCTATGGCTATTGTTTTTGTTTAAAAACACAAAATACCATTTATAATGTAATTATATATGCGTCACTTCTTGCATAACTTGAGAATCTTAAAAGCGCCAACTTTACTATTCCTGGCAACACTTGTTTGAGTGTTCATTTCATTCATAATACTTGTGCTGCATACCATTGTATTTGGATAAATTTATGGGGACTACAAACCATCGCTTAGAGAGCAAAATGAATTTGGAGTTGATAGTCAAATGAATAGAGAATTTCTTCATGGTTTTACTGTTTGCTGAAAATATGTTTCTAAAGTAGCAATTGCATGTAGAACAGTCCGCGTTGCAAATCAGAGATGTTTATTCAAGAATTATGTATGAACACTGGACACTTTAAATTTGCAAAACACTCATTTGCAAATCCGCCGCCGCCTCAAATAAGAGCTACAGTGTCATGTATATAACCAAAATGTGCGGAATTACATGGGATTCAATAATTTCATTAGTTTTCTACTGTTACTATTATATTTATTTTGCTATTTGATTTATAAAAACATGGGATTTTCAATATCCCATGGGACAGGGCAAAATCCCATGGGATTTACCATTATCCCATGGGATTTTGGTTAAATCCCATGGGATTTTTTTTGGTCCCATGGGATAATTGTAGTCCCATGGGATATTTGTTGTCCCATGGGACAAACAAAATCCCATGGGATTATTATTATCCCATGGGATTTTTAATATCCCATGGGACAAAATAAAATCCTATGGGATTCAAATTATAAATATATAGATATAAATATACAGTATGTGTATGTTGCAATGAATGCTGTATGGTAGTAAAAAGTTTTAAATGTATACATATATATATATATAATTTTTTGTTCATTTTGTCACAAACATGTTTTTTATTTGTTAATATGACAATAAAGATTATAATTCTGATTTTGGAATGTATAATAAAATTTAAGGTCAAAGAGTAAAGTTCTTTCACTGAAACAAAATGATGACATGTTTAAATAAATGAAAAAATATTGTTTTGAAATCTTTGTCTTGTTTATTTTATAATGAAAAATAGAACTGAAAAAAGTATTTCATATTCTGACTGAATAGTTTACTCTTTTCATGAAGTAAGGTTTTCTTTGTTATAGTTTCATTGCAATACATGAATATGCAAACAATTTGAATTATATACCTTTGTGGTGTACATAATATTATGCTTATATTTGCAAATTTATAATTTAAACACTTTTTGTGTTAAAGTTTTAGTTTTCTTTTTCGCTGCTTGCTATGTACAATTATTCAGTCCACTATGTAAGAGTCAAGTCAATAAATTATTTCATCCACTAGAATATTCCCGCAATTCTTAGACAAAACATTTTTCAATCTGTTCTTCAAAGATCTTCCTCCGTACATCTTTATTGGATGGAGCGATTCAAATGAGAAGACAAAGCAGGTTTATTTGGACAACAACATACTAATATTTTTTTCATTCGTTCCTTCTTTCAATTGATAATTACATTGTTGCATTTACATGATCAAGTTCTTGAGCATCTATGATCGTGATGATATGACTCCTTTTTGTTTATAGTCATTATGTTGAAATTTCCTTTTTCTATTAAATGTAGGAAAAAAACGTTCCATTTCAAATTAATAAAAAAAGTCGCACTGTTGAGAAAAATATCATCTTCCAAGTTTTCTGTTCAGTATTGATCTGTTGAATGATGACCATGAAAACCGAGATGTCTGACCTACAAATACACAAAACTCAAAAATTATCAGTGAAGAGAAATACAGCAATAAAATGGCTATTTTATCATGTTTATGAACATTTTAATAAACTTTCATTTAAATATCTATTGTTAGTACTCTTATTTCAGTGCTTTGTGTCTATGATTTACATATTACTGGTTATTGTTTGGTTCCTTGTTGCAGTCTTTTGAGTTAAGCCCATTGCAACAAATTTTTACAATTTGTTCAAATGTTGTGCTGTTATTAAAACCACTGTCCAGTATAGCGTTTGCTCATTGTCAAAGGCTGTACAGTGAACTATTTTTGTTAAATTAAGGGGGCTCGCAGGTTTCAATCAATTTTTTTTCTTAATATAGGGTTACGCTATATTTTTCTATAAATGAACTTTATCTTATACTTTATAGAAAAATAGAACAAGAGTGCACACACTAAAATGTCTCGCCTTCTTTACTAATCATTGATATTATGTTGATACTCCTAAATATAAAGCTTTATTACGACTGTCACATAAACTTAACATGAACCATGAAAATGAGGTCAAGGTCAGTTGAACCATATGCCAGGCAGACATGTACAGCTAACAATGCTTCCATACAACAAATATAGTTGACCTATTGCTTATAGTTTAAGAAAATAGACCAAAACACAAAAACTTAACACAGAGCAATGAACCGTGAAAACCAGGTCAAGGTCAAATAAAACCTGCACGACTGACATATAGATCATAAAATATTTCCATACACCAAATATAGTTGACCTATGACATATAGTATAAGATAAAAAGACCAAAACTCAAAAACTTAACTTTGACAACTGAACCATGAAAATGAGGTCAAGGTCAGATGACATCTGCCCGCTACACATGTACACCTTACAATCATTCCATACAACAAATATAGTAAACCTATTGCATAAAGTATGAGAAAAACAGACCAAAACACAAAAACTTAACTTTAACCACTGAACCATGAAAATGAGGTCAAGGTCAGATGACATCTGCCCGCTAGACATGTAGACCTTACAATCATTCCATACAACAAATATAGTAAACCTATTGCATAAAGTATGAGAAAAACAGACCAAAACACAAAAACTTAACTATAACCACTGAACCATGAAAATGAAGTCAAGGTCAGATGACACCTGCCAGTTGGACATGTACACCTTACAGTCCTTCCATACACCAAATATACTAGACCTATTGCTTATAGTATCTGAGATATGGACTTGACCACCAAAACTTAACCTTGTTCACTGATCCATGAAATGAGGTCGAGGTCAGGTGAAAACTGTCTGACAGGCATGAGGACCTTGCAAGGTACGCACATACTAAATATAGTTATCCTATTACTTACAGTAAGAGAGAATTTAACATTACAAAAAATCAGAACTTTTTTTTCAAGTGGTCACTGAACCATGAAAATGAGGTCAAGGACAATGGACATGTGACTGACGGAAACTTCGTAACATGAGGCATCTATATACAATATATGAAGCATCCACGTCTTCCACTTTCTAAAATATATAGCTTTTAAGAAGTGAGCTAACACCGCCGCCGCCGCCGCTGCCGCTGCCGCCGTAGCCGCCACCGCCGGATCACTATCCCTATGTCGAGCTTTCTGCAACAAAAGTTGCAGGCTCGACAAAAATTAAATTAAAAAAATGGGGACACCATTCATTCACACTCACAATCCGCCTTTGAAAGAAGCATATATACATTTTTGTAAAGGTACTTTTTTTCTGTTGAACTAATAGGAGAAATAGAGGTAATTTTAAAATGAAAAAAGAACTTAAATTACAGAAATCGCTTAAATTTTACAATAGTTTAGTTTAAGTAAAGTTAGTTGAAAATGATAATAAAAAATATAGGTCACTGATGAGCTAAAAAAGATATTACAATTCTCATGCCAAAAAATGGCATTTCTGCACCAAAGGGAGATAATTTGGAGCTTTTTCAATGATATATGCATTTTAAAAGTTGTCTGGGGCCAAAACGAATTGATTTTTTAGAATGATTTCTGTACCATATGATAAAGTAAAAACTAATAAAGTTAAAAATAAAATTAGTTATGAAAAAAAAATATTTAATATTTTTCTGAAATTTTTATACCCTCGAGCCTCCTTAAATGTCATTTGATCTCAATTGGAGAAAAGTCTTATTTGAAATCAGACCGCTTCTTATTTTTATATCAACCCAGCCATATTATGCCTGTCCAATATCAGGAGCTTGTACATAGTTCAGTGGTTGTTGGTTCATATCCGTCATTTTTGTTTTTCATAATATTTTGTTTTTTTATAAATTAGTCTCACTGTATATTTGAAGTTTGAATTGATGCTTCGTTTCAAATTTTGTTAGCGTTGTCTTTTATAGATTACTATATCATGTATAGGGTATGAGTTTTTTCATTACTAACAGGTCATCATTGGACTCTAATATAATAAGTAATTACAATGGTTACATCCACTTAATTGAACTCTGATGGATAGTTTTCTCATTTATCGTAGCACATCTTATTTTAATAAATATTTAATCATTACTCAAGGGCTAAAACTTTTTTTAACAGTGGACTTACCATATAGGCTTTGTTGACCTTGTAAATCTATTTATGTTGATAATTTCTTCTGTTTATAGTTTCCCTTTATCTTTAATATTCTTGCCCTACACATCAAAGAGTAAACAATATCATTTAATGACAAAAATAACTACTAATACATAAAAAGTAGGCAACTGAAAATTTTGCCTCATTTGTATATAACTTCGACTTGATCCTCATTCTTGCTGTTTAATATTATCATTGTTTTATAAAAAATGAGGTCTTAGTAAAATATAACCTAGGCAAACAGACATCTTCTTTCCGGGTAGATTTCTTGTAAATATAACAAATAAGAGGGAGTATAACTCGGAGTACTCTCAGATCTGTATTGTGCCTTTTTGTGTAGGGATGTATAAGTACCCGGCCACGTCGACTTGTATTTTTGTCCATCTGATGAGTTAAGCCTTTTTCAACTGATTGTTATAGTTTATTCTTATGTTGTACTGTTATACCACTGTCACAGGTATGGGGAGGGTTGGGATCCCGCTAACATGTTTAACCCCGCCACATTATTTATGTATGTGCATGTCCCAAGTCAGGAGCCTGTAATTCAGTGGTTGTCATTTGTTTATGTGTTACATGTTTGTTTTTCGTTCATTTATTTATCTAAATAAGCCGTTAGTTTTCTCGTTTGAATTGTTTTACATTGTCTTATCGGGGCCTTTTATAGCTGACTATGTGGTATGGGCTTTGCTTATTGTTGAAGGCTGTACGGTGACGTTTAGTTGTTAATGTCTGAGTCATTTTGGTCTCTTGTGGACAGTTGTCTCATTGGCAATCATACCACATCTTTTTTTATATTTGTTCATTGTTAAAGCTGTAGGGTGACCTTGAGTTGTTAATTTCTGTTTCATTTGGTCTCTCATGGGGAGTTGTCCAATCATACCCCATCTTCTTTTTTTATATTGTCCTATGTACTATGAAAATAAAGTAAGATGAAACTTCTCAGTTAGACATATGCACCTAGTTGACCTTTTGCTAATTTGAAAATAAGAAAATAGAGAAACTGGCCAAAAAAAACAAAAGGTAACATTGAGCAATGAACCATAAAAATGAGGTCAAGATTGAATAAAACATGCCAGTCTAACATGTACATCTGTAAAAATTTTCATACAACAAATATACTTGACATGTTGCATACAATATTAGAAAACCCGACCAAAACACTAAAACTTAACAATAACCACTGACCCATGAAAATGAGGTCAGAGGATAGAAAACCAGATAAATTGACACAAATCCCTGTGGTAAGACAAAATGTGCCATAATATTAGTCCAAATGATAATGAAGTCTTGCATGGCTATTCTGTTCTGTTCTGATTTAGAAAATCCCTCCTTCAAAGGAGCACTTCGCACAATGACGAATAAATGTTTATATATATATATATATACCTAAAAAGACATACTAGGTACGCCTCGTGAGATGAGTGTTGGTTACTGCCAAAGACCCTTACGCTTGCTTGGCGGAAGGTTTTTAATTATGAATACGAGTACGTAGTCCACGAAGAGCAAAGCAAAGCTTTCTTGTTATGTATTCTACAGTGTAGCAGGCATCCATGCATTTACATTTGCAACCACAAGCACATATAAAGCTACTAGGGTCCAATATAAAGTTAGTGTCTAGCTATTTCAACTTTTTTCTTGGACACCGTCATAGTAAAAAAAAATCCTCTCAAGGTGTAATAATTGTTTGTATTACAAAAAGAAGAAACCTAAATCTTACTTGTTATTTGTTACGGGCCAACAAAAAAGATTTATTTAAAGTTGGTTATACATACAATACAACATTATAAGCTCTAGAGCTTTTATCCAACATACATATTGACAAGCACAATACATAAAACATTAAGTTCATCACTGAGATAGTAGTCTCAGATAAGAGGGAGACAGGGTCAACCAAACCCCTATTCAATCTGAATGTAGGACAGAAAGTCACAGGACAAAAAGTCACGGTCAACAAGTCAGACAAAAAGTCACAATTCAATTTAGAGACTATTTTTCTTTGAACAAGAAAACACTTTTTTTTGTATTTTTCTTGAACTTCTTGTTGAAGTTTTATATAAAAAGCAACTTAGTAATTAAAATTTATTCAATAAATATCAATAATAATCAAATAATTGTTATGAAAACAAAATGTCAAAGTGGCTTGCTACTTAAATGGCTTCAATTTGCCAATAAATATGGCCCCATAAATATATCCTTTGCAAGATTAAAATCTAATAACATTTCCATTTATCATGTTTATCAAGCTAAATATGAGCAATTTCCTTAAATTAAAAATGATTATATGTAATAAAAAGAAAATATTTCAAGATCTTTTTCATATATATTCAAACCATTTGTCAACAATTTGTTTGTGACTTTATGTCCTGTGACTTTTTGTCCTGCGACTTACTGTCCGTTTACCTTCCATCTAAATCAGTTAACTGAATAATTGTTTTTGCAGTAGTCCGGGTAACGAGTCGATATCTGTTATTAATCATGCAAATTGCGAGTCAACACTTACACACCTTTTTTAAGAATGTCAGCTAAACAAAGAATCACTGGTGATAGGGGAGTGTAACCGATGAATTGATCCTGAATCAGATAAGATTTTCCAAGTATTACGGCGAACCTCTTTATTTGATCACACTCGCTAGATTTAATAATAAGGCTACTAAAAACATTTTATTTCCCCATGTTCGCTGTTTTTCGCTATAATTATTAAGCTGAATAAAGCTATTTGAAAAATACATTAATTTGTGTTTTTTACTGCTACAAGATATTTGAATAAAATGCTAATTACGCACCAGTTGCTGAGCAGAGAATCATTCTAAGCCAGGAACAGTATATACTAACTGTTAACAGTAAGAATAGAAATTCCCTGTAGAAAGACAGTCAAATCTTAACAGAACTGTAACTTAATGATAAATGTATATCAAGTTCTAACACCTCACCCAGCACACTGAGATAGCAAACTGGTGTGTGTCAGTCTTATAATATAAAACTGCGTCTATTGGTTCATATCGTTAGATTTATCGTTTGTTTGGATATTTTTAGGATCGTTGTAAAGTTATATATCTTAAACTTTGTTAAAATACTATTTTAAATTGTTTAATTCGTTATATTTCATAATTTTGTCAAAGTGTATTTTAAAGTTTTAAATTTTAAAGATATAAAAATGAATATATATATATATATATTCCATTTTGATTTGAGGAAAATCTGTTTGAACTGTAATGACATGGTCAGTCAACTGATTTGTTGCAAAGCTGATTACAGGTAATTATATAACATACAGTAATTTTCCATTACGACAGTGCGTGTACTCTCCGGTGTGTATAACGTTAAGTTTCTAGAGAACATCCTGTCTACGTGTAATACAGATTGATGACATTACACAAAATTTCTTTTGTTAAATGTGCTTAGGTATCTGTGTCTATTCCCTATTTCAACACCACAAATTTTTGGAAGAAAAAAATCAAAAATTATATGAATTAAATAAAGAAGAAAAGTAGCAAATATCAACTTCAGTAACTATAGTAACTGCGCATTGAGAAAACATAATTTCAATATTGCATGAACCAACAAATGGAAGTTTTTAACGACCTTGACTGGCCATACAGCCCTTGCACGGTCGGTAATGAGCCAACCCTTGACAAAACGTATACATGTAGGCCTATGTAGAAATGTTTAAAAAGACCAATTCCTATTGGTTAATATTTCACACTAGGACTAAATTAGATAACTAGAACTAAGCAGTGGTTGATCCAGAAATTTTCATAAGTGGGGACCCATTGACTGCCTAAGAGGGGTCCCTACCAGTCATGCTTCAGTGATTCCCTATATAATCTCCCATTTTCCAAGATTAGTGTGTGGGGGGGTGGGGGCTGGAAAAAAACGTAAATCCGCCTCTGCTAATTGGGAAGTAATTTTGTCTGATACACACATATAAATACCTATTATGTACAAAATGCTTCAAATATATGCATACATAATAATGGTACGTCTAAAAACCGTTAAGGATCTCCTCGGTGCACGCAAGACATAAAAAGTAACTTAGGACATGTATTTTAGTGTTGAGGGTATTCATTCGATTCATATCCTATTTCATAATCTTGTAATTTTTGTTTTGATAAAATTTGAGACATAAATACATGTATTGAGACATAAATACATGTATTGAGACATATATTACATGTATTATATGTCTCTGATAAAATAAAACCAACTTTAAAGAAGTTATTTAAGTTTGAATCGGCTGTCACCTGTGTTTTGCATTGGGATGCAATTTAACATTAATGTTATTTACAAAAATGCCAAAACCTGCAAATATATTTTAGGCAAAAAGAGACATTTATAAATCGATGATTTTTACACTAAACGTTTTTGTAATTTGTTATAGAAATATTAATAAGTACATGTACATAGTTTTATCAAGGATTGTATAGTAACTATACACATCCTTGGTTTTATAAAGTCCTTCATTGCTTCAACCCTTTGGTGAAATTTAAATGGCGAGACGATAATTAATGAACTATCTATCTATCTATCGACATACGCCGTTATTTGGGATTTTAGAATACGTCACGGATGACCGATGATCATATTCAATACCAATCATCATTTGAATTTTGTCAATTGATCTTTAATGATTAGGTCTGATTGGTGATGGCAGAGAATGTGTCTCTGTTGATGGTTATAAACACATAGAAGTAAACTTTACAAAAAAAAGTTTACTTGGAAAAAAAATATAAAATTATATGGATATGCTAAATAAATTTTTCTTTGGTATGTAATAATTGAAGACGTTTAGAAATATAAAAAATCTTCACATAGTTGGGAAATTTTCTATTCAAGTTATATCATTTAAAAACGTTTAGAAATATAAATCTTTTTCGATGTACAATTTGGCCCGCTTGGAGATCTTAATAATTGTTTGTCTACTTTCGTCTATTTATATTGCTGAAATTCTTTAATCAAGGATTTGTACAAGCCCTTGCTATAATATAATGAATCTCGTCGCCAATATCACCATAATTACTTAAAGAACAGATACAATCTTATCCTAAATAGTTTGCCATCTAACAATTCAAAAAGAAATTTTGAGTCGAATCTGAAGTACCAAATCTTTAAAAAGAATCACCTTTTTTTGTAACAGTATAGACGTCGAAAATTAAACTGTATATATATATATATATTCTTTTTTCAAAACTCCTGAAATAATTTAAAATTATCTTTAGAGAGCTTTCATATGCAAATCTTTTTAGAAGTATGTGAGCGTATTACCCCCCCCCCTTTTTTTCCCTCTATAAAATTTATTTGTAAACGATTTTGTATCTTAATTTGTGTTTGCTAATTGACTGCGGTTCATGCTGTCAAAGGTCAAAAATGTCTCCTTGTGTTTAAGTTATTGATAAAAAAAATTATTTAAAGCCGCCAGAAGAATAATTCATTTCCTGAACTTAAATACATTTATCTGTAAATAAAGACAATTTGCCTAAAACATTCTCTCATATATTTAAACAATTGTAAAATAATTAAATAATTAATTCAACGACTTTCTTTTACTTTTTACTTTTCTTCTTCAGTTTTTTTTTTTTACCCATTGCTCTTCATTTATTCGAATAATAATTACTGATCACAAATTTTTCGGATGCTTTTTATCCTATTTTCGTATCGAACTTACATGTTAGCAGTTGAACAGAATTAAGTACATTTTTCAGGAATTTACAACTTAAATTTTCAACAACAAAATTCCACACTTTTTTACTTGGATTTTTTTTTCTGTTTTGAAGGCGCCACCAGTGACCCGCGTAGCACACAACCAACACCTCACATGGCGTATTCACGATGTTGAGGTATTGACATACAATCACATTTATCAATATACAGCAAGTAGGTAATTTGGTGTTGAATGCCAGTAGGTCAGAATTTGTTAATTGAATTTTACCTGTAAAAGGGTCACTAGCTGTCAAATTCATGTTCATCGATTTTATTCAAATTCACATAAACGTGTGGTTTTGAATTGTTTATTAAAATTCCACTCAAATCTTGGCTGATATGCATAAATTAAACCATTATTTCATGAACCTGAATGAAATATTGACTTATCACAGAACTAAAAAAATAAACCACCGAAAGTCCACATAAGAGAGTATACAGAATAACGGGCAAAGAAAAAAAAAGGAATAAAGAATAGTGAAAGAAAGAGAATAATGGTAAAAAGTGTAAGTCATTAAAAATATAGCTTAAAAAAAGGAAGCCTCTTGCATCAATTTGAGGAATTTTATACCCAAGGTTAATTTTACGGCGGCTTATTTTATTTTGGATTAAAAATAAACACAATTGACAAGTTTCCTTCCCCTGCATTTTCGATCGCACATGTAAATAGCAAGTTGGTCTCAAATAAGACACTGATACATTACAACACTTGCCGTCAGTATTTGAAAATATTAATTAAAAAGGTATAGAAAATTAATTCACGCACACTATTATCCACCACAGGCCTAAATCGTTAGTCCGCAAACAACGAGGGTGATAAAAAAAAAAAACCCAGCACTTTGAACACAGCCACCGGCATGCTATGAATTTGAAAGCTTCCCAAATTAGAAGCTATCAATTTCTACCCATAGAAAACTTTTGTCCTTCTTTATCAAAAATGAAATATGTTGATATTAATGGTATAAAGGTTAAATCAATTTATTCATATATTTGACCGTCGGACTAGAATTAATTGGGGAATTTAAACCAATTCCTATTGTAAGTGATAAAACTATTAAAATTTATATCAGATCATATCAGGGTGATTGAAATGAGGAAAGGGGGGGGGGGGGCGGGGGGGGGGGGGGATGGTGATCAGGTATTTTTGCGGGAAGAAAGAAGGGAGGGTGAGTCCCTCAGGGGTAATCCCCACCCCCTTCAATTTGAGAATATGCTATTATCTTGTAAACGGTTTAGATCCCCACCCCTAAACCAAATATATTCTTGAATGGGACAATAAAACGAATCAATTTAAATTAAAGGGAAGTCCCTGGGGGTCACCCCACCCCGTTCAATTAGAGAATGTGTTATTATCTTGTAAACGGTTTAGATCCCCACCCCTAAACCATATATATTCTTGAATGGGATTATAAAACAAATCAATTAAAATTAAAGGTTAGTCCCTGGGGGTCACCCATCCCTGTTCAATTTGAGAATGTGCTATTATCTTGTAAATGGTCCAGATCCCCACCCCTAAACCATATATATTCTTGAATAGGACGATAAAACAAATCAATTAAGATTAAAAGGAAGTCCCTGGGGGTCACCCCATCCCGTTCAATTTGAGAATGTGCTATTATCTTGTAAACGGTCAAGATCCCCACCCCTAAACCATATATATTCTTGTATGGAACAATAAAACACATCAAATGAAATATAGGGAGAGTCCATGGGGGGGGGGGGGTCACCCCCACCCTCACATGTTTGAAAAACTTTTAAATGGTTGAGATCCCCAGTGGTTAAGTGAAAAAAATTCCGGATCACAGGGGGAGGATTCTAGGGGCTGGAAGTTCAACTTGGAACCCCCCCTTTTTTTTGGACAATCAATGCATTTGAATGGGAACATATAGTTGGAACAACCCCTCCTAAATTTTGGGTTGGGAACAGGGAACCCCCTTTATAAAATGGCTGGATCCATCCAGGCATACCATCTAGCTAGCTATTAAGGCTTTAAAAATATGAAATAAATCAAACAAGGAAATTAACGGTGTAGGCAACTGTTTTGAATTTTTAAAAAAGCCTTTATTAACAATGTTAAATTTTGTGTGCATTTATTTTTGCTTATTTTCAATAACAAATAAATAATGGACAGAATTGTGTGATTGATTATTGTAATTTACGAAAAATCTGCATACATGTTATAAAATGGGAAGTAGAAACTGGGAATTTGTCAAAGAGACAACAACACGACACAACCAAAGAGCAGACAACGACCGAAGGTCACCTATGGGTCTTCAATGCAGCGAGGAAATTTTGGCACTGGTCTTCAGCTCATAAATATGTCTCAGAAATGAGAATGATATACAGCTCTTATTTGCAAATAATAAAAACCTCACAATATTTTCTGAATATCAGAATATACAGTATTGCAAGATACTCTCATATTGTACACATGGAGCTGAGAAACTGTAAAATTAATCATGCTAATTTAACATTTAGGTCCTCGGAATCAATCTTAATATGCATATTGTTGTACAAAGGAATATAAGTATGCAAAAGACATATATATATATGGTCTTCAAAAATAAGAGTATCAATGCTATTAATTTATGACAAGATCTTAATCAAGTAATAATTTTGGTTTGTTTAAATATTTTGGAGATTAGTATGACCTCCTTTTTTGTGATGATGTTTTCCTTTTAAGCTGGGAAAAATTGTTTGTTCAACAAAAATAAAAACACAAAGTTAATCTAGAATTATGTTTTTATCATTTTTTTATGTTTAGATCATGTAGATTGTCAGCAAGATGAAAAGAAAAAAAAATTATGCAGCTCAAAAGTCAAAATGTGGATAAGCTGAGGTTCAAGGTCCTACTTTTGCAGATTTTCATATTTTGCATGAATGAATTTAAAGTTTATACCATGGACAGCAGAGAAAGAAAAAAAAACTTTTCAATTTTCCTGATTCTGAAGGATAAATGTAAAACATCTTGTTTTTGGTAAGTTTTATGCTCTGTTTTAATAGTGTTTGTGCATTCATCTGTCCAGTCCTTCCTCTAAATTGTATCCTCTTTAATTTTTTGGTGAGTGTTTGCCATGAATTTCAGTAAGTAGCCTGTGGATTTACATATATATACTCAAAATTTTGTACTAATATTAAGGGATTTTAGCATGACATCCTGTCGAATGCTTGTTAATCATGTTTATGTTCCAGAACATATGAGTATTTAGACTACGCGTACAGTCTGCCCAATTTTAAGAAGTTGGTCAAGTTTATTAGAAACAAATATACATTACAGATCAACATAACTGAAATCTTTAATAGATTAATACAAAAAGTTTAATTGCAGTAGAAATAAAAATACATGTTTGGTTGAGCTCTGGTATTAGACAGTACAAGTACCGGGTATACTCAAATGGTCTGATTGTATGCATATGGTCGGACTGTAAGAGTATACTTATATGTTTCGGACCATAAACGTACGGTCCAAATACTTATATGGTCTGGAACATTTATACATGTCTTAAAATAAGTATCTGACAAACACGTTGGTGTTTGTGAACTTGGTAATAAGTTATTCGATAGAAATATAATGTTTTCAGATTATAAAAATAAAAAATATCCCATATTTACTTTTAATAAAGAAGAAGATTATTGATGTATGTATAACTGTAAAATGAGACAGCAAGCCAACAACACAAAAAATAAGGATAAAACAATATATTTTTTTGTATCAATGTTATAACTTCCAATATGTCCGAAGATATCAAGGTATTTTTATATTGAAATAAAACACAAATTGAACTTTGTATAATATATTGAAAATTCTAGTGAATAATGGAATATGTTCTTATAATTGCCTAAAGTTTTAACATTGATCTTTATATATATATGATATATATAACTTGGGAAAATACCCAAATGTTATAAAGAAGAATAAATTAATTGATTGTTATATACCGGTAGTATTAGAATAGAAAGATGTGGTATATTCTAATTTGACAACTCTCCATCAGAGACCAAAGGATGTAAGAGGTTAGCAACTGATGACACTGGACAACCTTTAACAATCAGTAAAATCCATACTGCATAGTATTTTTATTAAAAATCATATTATTGCTACATGTATGCAAAATATTTTATATAATACTTCAGATTTTATTGGTTCTTTTTCAGAAGGATTGAAATTCATCACCTAGAATAAATGGAGAAAAAATAGAAACAAGACCAGAATAAATTCAAAGACAAAAGTTGGATCAGCTATTATTTTCATCACTCAGTCAATGATTTGAAGTTCTTTTAAATACCAAAAGATATTGAAACCACAATAATGTTAATGTTCTGTGCTGAATGACAAAAAAGTGGACTATAAGATCACACAATGCTGGATGATAAGAAACTATTAATGTTTTGTGTGGAGGGATTTTGTGAAAAAATAGATTTACTTAAATAGCTACTGTAAATTCAAGAATTATTGTGAGGGTTTATATTTGCAAAAATTGCAACACAGTTGTAAACGCAATAATTTAAACTCCCATTTAGAAATATTTTATATGAATTAAACTGATCACAAAATCGTAAAAAATTAAAATCTCATTTTAGTCTTAAATGACAAAAATCCAATAATAAATGCACACAATATCTGAATTTACAGTACTAGTATGTTCAGCCTTATATTAGAGTTTTTCATTGATTTCAAATGGTAAATAATAGTGTTTCAAGAAAGTTTTCTATAATTCATAAATAAACATATATTGATACTTACATTATCTACTTTGTTGTTTAAAAGTTTAGTTTTGAACAGTTATAGAACAATATGTTGAATTAACATTTCCAAAGAAAAAAGATATTCAATTAAAAAGATTCATCTTATAGCAATTTACTACCAAATAGAATACATTGTAACATACACATTACTGTATATTTATATCTATATATTTATAATTTGAATCCCATAGGATTTTATTTTGTCCCATGGGATATTAAAAATCCCATGGGATAATAATAATCCCATGGGATTTTTTTTGTCCCATGGGACTACAATTATCCCATGGGACCAAAAAAAATCCCATGGGATTTAACCAAAATCCCATGGGATAATGGTAAATCCCATGGGATTTTGCCCTGTCCCATGGGATATTGAAAATCCCATGTTTTTATAAATCAAATAGCAAAATAAATATAATAGTAACAGTAGAAAACCAATGAAATTATTGAATCCCATGTAATTCCGCACATTTTGGTTATATACATGACACTGTAGCTCTTATTTGAGGCGGCGGCGGATTTGCAAATGAGTGTTTTGCAAATTTAAAGTGTCCAGTGTTTATGATTCTTTATACATGTTTAAACATTTAATTACAATTGGTATAAGCTAAATTTTGTAATTATAACACTTGCATATATATGAAGTTCACGCCACAAGAAGGTTTCAAATTGAATAAAATTTAAAAAATAAAATCCTCCCACCCGCCCCATTTTTTTCAAAACTTTGGATGAAAATCTACTAATTAATTTTAGTTGGCCTTAGATAGATGTTTCATTATGATACAGTTATTTTGATTGGCTTACAGCAATTTCGCGTCCATCTGAAATTAACATTCATTACACAATGAAGATGACCACGATAACGTGCACAGGTAAATTAAAGAAAAACTTGATAGAAAATAAATGTAATAATAAGTATTTGAAGCTTTTTTTGTAACTTTAAAGGGGTGTAAAAGACCGTGGCACATATTTAGAATGAAGCGTTTCCGCGCTTCATACAAGATGTACGTCGGTCAACGCTTTAACACTCAATTAAGTTACAAAAAGAAGCATGCAATTCTTCAAACTGTCATAGACACATCTCCAGTATATGATTATATGATTTGTTCGAATTTCCATGAAATTACTTTTCTGGTTTGAAAATCTATCAGTTATTCATTAAATGATAAACAAAAAAGGAGAAGTTTTGTTTTGCAGAATATACAGTATCTCTAATTATATTATATATATATATTAAGAATATGTGGTATATTTTCCGATGAGACAATTTGCAAATAGAGACTATAATTGGTGCCATACGTTCTTCGACAATGAGCAAAACTCATACAAAAGAGCAAGATGCTGGCAAAGAGAAAATATACAGCTAAGATATGAAACATGTTTTTGTCAATTCGCAAGCAACACCTATTTACAGACCACTAAAAGAAGCGTCTTTATCGGTTCTTTGATTTCACGGAAGTACAGGGATGCCAACTCGCACTTACAATTTCTTTGTTCAGTGGACCGTAAATTGGGGTCAAAACTCTTATTAGACATTCAAATTAGAAAGATCATATCATGGGGAACATGTGTACTTACGTTTCAAGTTGATTGGACTGCAACGTCATCAAAAACTACGTTGACAAAAACTTTAATCTGAAGCGGGACGGACGAACGGTACGACGGACGACGAACGGACGCACATAACAGAAAACGTTAATGCCCAAAAAAATCGAGTAGCAAGAATTACATCACTGGAAATCGAGGACACCATGCAATTGGCTTACTGATCTTTTGCTATTCATGTTGGAGATATTCTTTCCTATGTCGTATAGAATTCTAGAACTTTCAACATCACATTTTATAGGGTAAACACAAGTTCATATGAATGCCAGTAGTATGTATTTATAGTTTTGTAAAACAAACATAGAAAACATATCTTTGGAGAATAACAATTATTATGGACCAACCAGTGTAACTTTCATAGCTTATAAATGCATATAAACGCAATAAAATCGTTATTCCGTTCTCGTTATTCCGTTCTATAAGCTGCATGCTTAAAATTCGTATTTTTACTTGTATGCTACAATGGGTTTTCCTTAATAATAACTCAATATAAGTCAACAGCCTTTGTTTTACATTCGTCAAAGCAATAGAAGCGTCACATACATATACTAATCAAAGTAATGAAATACTGTTCTGATGACCTAAAGATCTGTTGATTGGAATAAATTATAGTAAATTTAATTGTGCTGTAATATTGAATATACTGTTTCTGTAATTCTTACTCAATTTATTTTTTCCTGACCTGTTGATTATTTTATTCAATCAACGTATGGGTTGTTAGATCTCAGTTCTTCATTGTTTAAGATTGCGATTGTGACGTCATGAAAAAAATGATACCATGCCTGATGACGTCACATAGAAAGAACATTTCTTTTTGCAGATCAGTGAGATCCCTCATGGGGTGTCCAAGTAATCATATAATCATAATATTTTGGCCTATGTAATGACATAATCATTTTTAATTTTTTAAACAAGATTATCAAATAATCAAAAATACAATCCTAGATTATTCAATAATCAAATTATCATGAACTGTTTGATCTGGTAATCAAATAATCACTATAAAACGGCCAAGTAATCACATAGTCAGAAACCAAATGAGGTGAATCAGTCAAAAAAAAGAAAGAATTAATGATTGTCTGCATATCGTCTAAAATCACTTAATAGTGAAAAATATTTGGGTCATTAAGGCGCAACTTTGTTACGTTTGAACTGAAGATATATAACCTTTCTGTAAGGGGCATTACCTCCTTTAATGGTTTCTGAACGACAGATTACACCACCAGATATAGTACACTACGATATGTATCCACTCTCGATGCAGAGATAGAATCTATAATTGTTTAAGTCACTTATATGAATCGTCTGACTATCGTTTATAATCTGGATTGCAGTTTTTTTTTTTTTTTATCATATCAATAAACATGTATAAGTAATGTATGTATAACAATGGTGTTGCAGATCATCTGTATAACCTAAACGTACATGTGTATTCAATGCCCACATTATATTCTAACGTAATGTTTGAGGAATGTGTAATTCCTATACATGTTACTTATTCGTTCACACATTTTCTTTTAAGAAAAATGTTTAGGCCCTTAACACAATTCTTACAGCTATGTGATCCAACATGTTATTTTTCATAACTCGCAAACAACCTTCTTAAAGATCACTGGAAGAAACATCTTGATAAGTTTTTTAATTACAATTTCAGATATGTTGATGATAGCCTGGCACTCAATATCCGTCATTTAAGCATCTACATGACAAACTTTATCAAAATAGAACATTTACTTTAAAGATATAGAATTATAAAACAAATACGTACAGATACACACAATGAGTGCCAATAAGTGAACTCGATCAAATCGAATGACTTAATATCAATTTAAGTGAAAACGAAAAAAAAAAACCCCAGTGTTTACCAAAATGCTTAAATTTCGTTCTGAGTTTGATGCATCAACATCCGATGTTATATGCAATCTTGTCACCGGATAAAACGCCTTTAATTTATCATTATGTGTGGTGTAAATGTTACAATTTCTTAATAATTTTCAATAAATACTATATATGTTACATTTTGTGCACCTTATGCAAATAAGTAAACTACCGACAAACAATTAACCTATATTTGTTAAAGCGGTTGATTCGATATCTAAAATAGTTTAATAAAACTAGTCTTTTACATTTTCATAGGCCTTTCCGAATTATTCTGATGTATGATCTTTTATTTTTGACTTGCGTTGCAAAGTCTAAAAAGCGAGATTTATGCGTACGGTTTCGGTGGCAGTAGTGGCGCGTTAACGAAAGTCTGGATATTTTTTAGCCCTATTTTCCTACACTGTTAGAGCCTTCCTTTTTTAATGTACCTAATGGTAAATTTTCATAGAGATCCATAGACATATACTCAAGTCATTGTCCGGAAACCAGAAATCTTTGTTTTCTTGACCCTTATTACGAAACGGTTTGATTGATAACCCACAAAAATTAATTTCGTCTTTCCTTGTGAGGTATGGTACATTATCTTAGTAATACCTCCTATATATATATATACATTTCTAGGAATGTGATTGGTTAAAAGCGTCCGCGTGAAGACCGTGTATATTTGATATTAGCTTAGTAGGAAGGCCGGGCTTATTTCATGTATGGTTAGAAGTGGAGTTACGTCCCTTTGTATGGTACATGGTTGTACAATTTCATAGAGATCTACATATACTGTAATTATACACAAATGATTGTCATTAAACATGGAAAAAAATACTAGTTTATGTCGTTTATTCTTAAACAGTTAAGATAATAACCTCAAAATCAATCACAACCTTCCTTATGTAGTATAACACATTGCAGTACTTTTTCATAGCGATACATACACTTATACTCAAGCTATTATCTGGAAACCAAATCTCTAGCTTCGAACGGCGACGACTATGTCATGTCATTCTTTTATAAAACTACAAAATAATTGCAACCATATAAAATTATAAAAAAAGGTCTCTGAACTATAAAAATTACTCCAGGGAGAATGGACTTATGACAGAGAGAACTTCGTAACAAAGTTCGTGTATATTGTTTATAGCCTCAAAGTTTTTCTTCTCTCGGAAATTTCAACCTGTATGCAAATAGTTTACTCTGTCACTGGTTTGTTATGCAATACAAGACACTAGTCCCCAAATTAAAACACAAATCAATTTTGAAAAGCATATCATAAATAAGATATTAAAATTTGTGGAAATTTTAGCCGCAAAAATGTATTTGTGATTTTTTTTACAAATACCAAGTGTTCTACCACATTTTCCTCCTTAATGTTACAATACACAAGGGATCTTCCTTTTATTTTCATTTCCACTTTGCATTTAAACTTATTGAATCGATTGAGGCAATCTTGGCTAATCGTATGACATAGAGGTGTTGACAAACAGGAAGAACAAAGAGATTACTATTGAGAGCAGATGTCAACAACTAAGCTCTTATAATCAACATTATCTGTCACAAAAAGATAATACAGTGGAACTTGTCTAATCCGACACACTGGGGGACCAGAAAAAATGTCAAATAAAACAGGGTGTCGGAATACTCAGGTTTTTCTGCAAGGATAGGTCTATTTTGGGACCAAAAAAAATGTGTCGGTTAAAGCAGTATGTTGGAATACTCAGATGTCGAATTACGCAGGTTACACAATCAATTTGTCAAAATATGTCGTAAAGATGCACAAACCCCTCATTTCTGTGACATTTGGTATCTTCTAGAGCGTTGTCTCATTGGCAATCATACCACATCTCCTTTTTGATATTAATCAATTTAATAGACTACTAGTCTTAATGAAGCATATTTTTCTATGTAAAGAATTTATCTTACCAACTATCTAAACACTTGCCATTAATTAATCCACTCCTAAAGATCCATAAAACCTGTGCACAGGGTTAATCCAGGACTATTTGACAGAATGAAGTTGATATAATAGTTCGCCGTGAAAAAAACCAAGAGCCTGTGTTATAAAATTCGAAATTTAAGGCGAAGGACTTGTGAACAAAATTCTATAAAAGAAATTTGCACGTGAATATAATAGAACTGCCATTGGGAAACCAAACACAATTGTATTACGGAAACAGCACATTGAGGTAGATTAATTTTCGATCGTTCGAAATATGGCGATCTGATGCTCTTTTTAGCAGGTAAGCTTTGAAATTTTTATTTCGTGTCGAATATTTGATTGATCGTTGACAACGATCGGTCCTTGACGAGTTGATCTGAAAGATGGTCCACAGATATTTGTATTTGACGTCAGAAGTTTCCCCTGCAATCTTTATAAATGTATGAAATTTAATAGGAGTCTGCTACGAAACATCGTTGTTGTAAATTGGAGAAAAAAATAGTTAATAACTGCAATAAGGTTGAAAGGCGAATGTGTTGGTCTAAGAAGTGATTTAATTTGTAATTGAGGCTAAAGTTTGTAGTCTACCATATTAATACCAAATTATTTTGATATTGGTTGTACATGTATCTTGCAGATATTTGTGAATAAATGACTAAATTAAAACCTTCCGAAAGCGCCCCCTCCCTCTCCCACAAATGTTGCTCAATATTTAGTTTTTTGTCGTTTTTATTTGGTGTTATGGGTTGTCTGTTTTGATTGCTCCTTTGGTTTAATCTCCCTCTTTTGTTATTGTTTTTATCTCCCTCTTGTGTAATGGTTTTTACCGTCCTTGTACATGTGTTAATGGTTTTTTTTATCTTTATCTTTTTTTATTGTTTATATCTCCCTCATGTGTTATTGTTTTTATCTCCCTCTTTCGTTATTGTTTTTATCTCCCTCTTGTGTAATGGTTTTTATCTCCCTCTTTTTTTTTATTGTTTTTATCTCCCTCATGTGTTATTGTTTTTATATCCTCTTATGTTATTGTGTTTTTATTGTTTTTATCTCCCTCTTGTGTAATGGTTTTTATATTCCTTGTGTTAATGGTTGTTATCTCCCTCTTTTTTTATTTTTTTTATCTCCTTCTTGTGTTACTGTTTTTATATCACTCTTGTGTTATTGTTTTTATTACTGACCAAATAACGTGATATAAGATTACCTTTCAATTATATGCATTACAAAAACAATATTTCTTTACCATGTTATGTTAACTAAAAGTTTAAAGTAAATTCCTAACACGTGTTCTCAAATTTTCTGCAAGGTCAAGTAACTCCCGAGGTCGGACGATGATACGAACGTTAGCCTTATGACTGGTTCCCATAATTCCGACGACTTCAAATTCACTGTCCTGTATAGAAATTGTTCTCGTATGGTAGTAATACTCTCCGCGTCTAAAATTTAATCCACGACGACCGCTTGATCGATAATACATTTGTCTGTACCAGTTTCTATGATCCGTGTAGCCTCTATCAGTAAGTCCAACCCCTAGCCAGTTGCTGTGGAAATCAAAACTGTATGGACAACTCCACATGACGACAGCTCTCTTCCTAGCTGACGATATCAACCAGGATGCAGTTCCGTAGGTACCAGTTGCGGTATCCGGGGTTTTATGTGCTATCTGCAAATTTAGAAAAAAAACAAAAAGTATATGTGCAGTTTAAACTGGAGGCGATACATTGTGCAGAATAATGGAGTAACTAGGTGTGATAAATAACCAAATTATATGCATCGTGCACAATTAAATATGAACATACTTTTGTACGTATGACGATATCTGGATTTTTATCTAACAGTTATTTTTTACATGCATTCTATTCCATCGGATCTTTGTTTTAGACCAGTACTGTGACAGCGCAATTGTATCAGAACAAATTAAACATACCTTATTTTAAACATTAGTAAGAATTGCTAATCTGGATAAGCCATTAAAGTTTTAAATGAACAGTAGATCAACACATGGACATGTAATGATATTATGCTGCTTACAAATTGTTCCCTTTGACCAGGCAATACTACAACTGGAGGAGATTTAATGATTCCGCCATTATTGCTTGCATCTGGTGCCATAAGTGGATACTTAGTCCAGTTTTCGACTTCTATTGTACACACAACTCGATAACCGGGGGTACCTGGAAGGTTAAAAGTTCCACCGGAAATAACTGCACTAGAAGCCGCTTCTGCGGCAGTTATATCTGCTGCCCAGTCGATAACACCAGTCACTCTGGCGACCAGACCTACAATAAAAAATGTGTTGCGTTTTGTACATTCTACATTAATTATATAATGGTATTTGAAATCTTTGTCAAACAAATATTGGATGTTCCTCCTTTACCGGTCCATAAATCAAACAACTATCTGTGGTACGTTTTAATAACCAAATAGCTTGTACAGAATTGGATACTCTCTGGATTTAAAGTTAATGAGATTTTATTTAATATTACGAAATAAGTAGGAATTGAAATATACTCAAATAGGAATCATATGTGTTCGCAGTACGTTGTGGAACATAAAACGAATAGATGAATGATATAGGAAAAACAAAGGAATTATATAATTATCACGTCACTTTGTGCCTTGAATAGCTGCAGCTGTGCTGTGTACCTTCCTGTCCCTAAGGTCAAACTTTGTCCCTTAATTCAAAATAAAGTTGTGAAAAGTAATTTATCATGGTACTTAGATATACTTGTTAGACTTACATGCCTTCAACCCCCAGGGGTATAAATGTGCATTTCATGAATAAATAAATAAATAAATAAATAAATATATTCAGGACTTGCCAGTTCTTTAAAAAATCACGATGCAGGCTATATGTAAGTGTTTAAAGTAAAAAAATCCACATCAGGAAAATACTGAAAATGAAATAACAACATGTGTTTAATATTTGTATCTGACACTATTTCTTAATAAAATAAATGACTCTTCCAAAATTTCATAAAATTGATGTAAAACCACCTACATATATGTAAGACTCAGATCGACGTCCAGTCTCTAATCGACGTCCGTTCCTCAAATCGACGTCCAAATCTGACGTCACAATGAAATAACATTCCAAATCGACGGCCAATTTTATGTCTATAATCTAATCGACGTCCTTTTTTTTTTGGCATTCTCTAATCGACGTCCGATCTTGAGCTTCTCTAATCAACGTCCGTTTTGGACACAAACTTGAAAACAGAAGTGAACCGATGGCAGCTGAAACATTTAAACCTTTAAACATAGGCTCTGGCTACGGTTACATGGAAATGTAACAATAATGAAAATATTATTGTTACATTGGAGACTAATTGCCGGAATGCAAAGTTGGTTATGGAACTGATTAATTACGAATGTAACAATAATTATTGAGGCTACGGTTACATTACGTTAGTTACATGAAAAACAACAATGTATGCTAGATTTATTAAACTTAAATCTTCTATAGTTTTGTTGCTTATTTTTTTTCATATACGTACTAAATAATACTTGTAATAATGATAAATAATAAATATTACTATTCAACAAATGGTGTTTAAATATTTTTATGTATTAATGGTTTTGATGTTCTTTTAAAATATACTACTTCAGATTAGTAGTGTCAAAGGCGAAAAAATATAGTTCAATGGTTTGTTGTTGAGAACAGTGACTGAGAAAAGTGTTCACTTTTAAGTATTTAACTGCACACCTACAGTCTTATTACTGTCACTATACTTTGAATAAAATTGAGAATGGAAATGGATGAAGAGATTCCTATTACCAATTTTGTTTTGGTGAAAAATTTAAAACTTGGGATCAGGGATGGGGTAATTGAAAATGTAATGGTAATTAAGTGTAATGCATTACAATTTTCCATGTAATTGAATGTAATGTGTAATTGAGCATTTTTTTAATTACATGTAATGGTAATTTAATTAATTACATTGAAAAAAGCATGTAATGCTCAATTACTTTTGAATTACATTTCAATTACATATACTTTTATGGTGTCAAAGATAAGGATTTGTGTTTAATTATATAAATTGTAAAATAATACTTGTTTTTCAAATATTGAAATTACATACTTTTTTTAATATATGAAGTCTATAATTTATACTGAAGTTACAATGCATATTAATATTTATTTGACCTACAGATGTTTTTTTTAATAATTATTATTTAATTATAAATTTAAAAAATGTGAGAATCATATATTAGTGTTCAGTTTTTAAGAAAGATCTTTTAAGTATATAGATTGATAAGTAATTAATCACCTTGTTAAATAAAAACCAAAAAAAAGCGTCACTGTGAAAAATCTTTCTTAGACAGTTCATTCATGTCATTTAGAATTTAAAATCACTGCACACAATCATTTTGTCAAATTAGTATACACAAAAGGAGTATAGAAATAATAATTAACAGCTGTAAAAACAAACAGCAATTTATCAAATTAAAATGTCCAGGGGCAATGCCACTGTTACATGTATTTTTATCTAATTAGCAAAATATTGCTAATATTTAGACATTATACATACATTATTTGTACTAAAAATTATTTTCAATATTGTGACAAGCACACTTTTTGATATATTTGATGTAAAAACAAATATTTATGATTTATGTATAATATATTTATTTTTATTATGTTTAATTTAAATGACTTCATTTCTGAGATGTCAAAATACCCCTTGATGTATTGGCAAGTTTATAGGAACCAATTCCTCCTCCTTTCAATAATGATGATCTTTTGATCGAAGAACTTCCATGTTCTGATCAAGCAATATCTGCCACATTAGCTCCTGTCGAAAAGCTATTCAGAATTGATGTCAAAGTGTTCAGACCAGAGAAATTCAGACTAAATCACAAAACATTAAAATAGCTAATGATTATCAAATGCAACGCTTAAACTATGCTTACATGAATATTTTACACATGCATTATTTATGTATAATATTGTTAAAAAAAATACCATGACGAAATGTAATGTGTAATTTAATTAATTACTTAAGTAAAGTAATTGTAATTTAATTAATTACATTTCAAAAACAGTGTAATGTGTAATTGATGTAATTGATCATTTTTGCAATGTAATGTGTAATTTAATTAATTACATTCCAATGTAATTGACCCCAAGTCTGCTTGGGATGCGTTTGAAAATGAAACTGAAACAATATCAAGGCACACATTTCATACAAACGCAGTTCTAAACTTGAAAATTGATACACCAAAAGCAAAGTTTGCTAACTGTGAACTTCTGTATACATGTATCCATGGAGGACGTAATATAAAAAATTAAAGAAATTGTATGTAATACCTGTATGTATTGTAAAATATAGAATAAATGTCTTCAACTTTTATTATTTAGTTAGTCCCATAGTACATGTCGTACATTGCTGATTTCCATGTAACAATAACGCAATGTAACCGTAGCCTCAATAATTATTGTTACATTCGTAATTAATCAGGTCCTTACCCAACCATGCATTCCGGCATTTAGTCTCCAATGTAACAATAATATTTTCATTATTGTTACATTTCCATGTAACCGTAGCCAGTGCCTTAAACATATTAATTATGTGAGACAAATAAAATCTATTTAAAAAGAAATGTGTGTTGTTTTTTTTTCTTCCAAATTAATACATACTAGACTAAGGATGTAAAAAGGTTGTGATATCAATTTTTATATAAATTTTAGAGATTGGTATGATTTGCAGAGAGAATTTCGAAACTATACACAAGATTTCAAACAAAATGAAAGTGAGCAATTATTAACCATATGGCTTTCAACAATGATAAAAACCCATACAACAAAGGCTATTAAAGGCCACGACATAAATAATGTAAACAATTCAAAATAGAAAATTAACGGTCTTTTATAATAAAATATAAAAAAATCCGAAAAACAAATATGACAGACATAAACCATCGAAAAACCAATGCACTGCAGGCCCGTACAGAATATGTCGGGGTTAAACATGTGAGTGAGCACCGCATTTAATCTAACACAGTGGTGTAACAGCAAAACATAATGCCAATTTCTTGCGTTTACGTTTCATTCCCCGTGTAAATTTCAAGAAATCTGTTTGAAAAAAAACCTTACAGAGTCCGAATTATAATATTCTCAAAACAATTGGCTGTGCATCTTAACAATTTCTTGTCTATTGTTGAAGACTGAATAAAGATTCTAGATTTCGCTTGGTTTTCTTTGTCGTTGGATTGCTTACTAATTGCCATACATTCACATGCATGTAATTTATTATTATGAATAGGAATCACACACTATAATGTGGATCAATTGTATTAACTTTTTATCAAGATAAACATTAATGTAGATATAGGAAGATGAGGTATCAGTGACAATGAGACAACTCTCCATCCAAATAACAATTTATAAAAGTGAACCATTATGGTTCAATGTTACGCCTTCATCAAGGGAGCATGTATGTTCTCAGGTAACAGTTTGAAGAAATGTATATGGAAAGTATGTATAAATGTTTGAAAACTTAGTTGTCATAAGAACCCTACAAAACATGTATACGTATAAGTGTAAATCAAGTCCAGTAATTTATTATTTATTGATATTGAACATGAATTAAAGACGACTACAATCAATCGGACGACGTTTTGGCAATACATTACGTCTGATTAGAGTATAAAAATATTGGACGTCGATTTGAGAATGTGACGTCAGATTTGGACGTCGATTTGAGGAATGGACGTCGATTAGAGGCCGGACGTCGATCTGAGTCTTACATATATACTACCTTAACGTTTATATTTGTTTTCGAAAAGTAAACATGTAATCTGTAATCAGTGATACTGTCATACATCTTTGAATTTAACTTCTTACGAAAAATATTTAATCATTAACAAATTTAGATACATTCATGAAATGTTTGCTAATACATACCAATCAGACAACATAAAACTAAAACAAGTCTTATGTTGGAGAGAGTTAGTGTTGTATGCTGCAAGATTTACACCACTTATGCTAAAATAAAAGATGTTATGGTTTATGCATGCAGGCAATAAACATTCCACATTATGTAATCAAACGATTGAATCAATTGTTCATTCAGGCATTGGAGCATACCAAACTTTACATTCGCGTTTTATCAATAAAATATAGTGGTCACCACTTTATGCTTACAAAAACCGAATCTTTCAACTCGTCGTCTGTACTACATTGGTGAGAAACTTTCGTCCCTAATTTATAAGTTACAGAAATGTTTTAATTGAAATTTTCTGGAAAAAAGTGCTGTCATGTTTGCCCATTTATGATGAATTTTTAAGTGATCCCAACTATCGATTCTGTAAGTGCAGGGTTTCCCTTGGGCATTAGTAGTTTATGGGTTTTAGATCTCGTAAATTCTTCAGAATATACAAATCAAGATAACTTCCCTTCGTAAATTTTACGGACGCCATCACGAGTTGGTTGACCGTTATGGAAAAACCGTTTCACAAATGATATCGGATATGTTCCTTACGTCGTAACTACAATCCCCTTCCCTTTCATGAATATGACCTACCGAATTAGACTATTTACCGGATTTGTAATCACTTAAGCAACACGACGGGTGCCACATGTGGAGCAGGATCTGCTTACCCTTCCGGAGCACCTGAGATCACCCCTAGTTTTTGGTGGGGTTCGTGTTGTTTATTCTTTAGTTTTCTATGTTGTGTCGTGTGTACTATTGTTTTTCTGTTTGTCTTTTTTATTTTTAGCCATGGCGTTGTCAGTTTGTTTTAGATTTATGAGTTTGACTGTCACTTTGGTATCTTTCGTCCCTCTTTTAAAGACTGTATACATGGTATAAGGAATCGGATGAACTCAAACGGGTGTTATATTAAAATTTTGTCTTTGGCAAATTAATGTAATCATTTGGACGAATTTCAATAAAATTAGATAGCTATTCTGGTAAAAACAAATCTATAAGTTAATCATTAAATAATGACAAAAAAATTATTTTGATTAACAGAACATCCAGTATATTATCTCATAATATATGTATATCAAAATTAAGGAAATTTGATACATTTGCCAATGAGACAATTTTCAAACAACCAGGATTTATATAGGGTGTCATACGTTTTTCAACAATTAGCAAAACTCACACATAAGAGCAAACATTAAAAGGCCCCGATATGACAAATGTAAAACAAGTATGTCATCACAGGGGTGCTATTGATACCCATAGATAGCCATACCTGCACCTGCCATTTTATTTGTTACGAAATCACTCAAATTTATCAATTGTTTATGAATGTAGAAAAAACGTCTTTTTTTGTTGCATATTAATCAAATTTTAAAAAATGCACTATTTACGTTTCCATGAAAATTGGTACATATAACCTTCTTAGGTAATCAAACCAAATGTCATTTTAAAAAAAAGAGGGGTCCATGAACTCGTTTTCAAGTTAAATCAATTTGAATGATAAAAATAAGTCGAAAACTGCATTTTTTTCAAATAACATTACTACAGATGACCGCTCACGGTCACTCTAATACAAATGAAAAGCATCAAGGCCTGATCATTCATATTCCTGTGAATAAATGTAACATAGAAAAAAGAATAGTTTCAACTAAGCCTAAACGATATGTTGTATCCTTTTGTACTGCCACGGCGTAATTTACTGAACAAGATGTTATGGAAACTATATATGTTTTGCATAGGAAAAAATAAGAAGTGTAGGAAACAAACACACACAGACACACACAACAAAGAGCTATCATTGTACTCGATTCAATCGAATGATTCAATATCAGTTTAAATGAAAAATAAAAAAAGATATATTTTTCAAAATACTTACATTGTGTTCTGAGTTGGATGCAGCAACAACCGACAAAAGAAGTTATATGCACTACTATCACAGGATAGAACGCCCTTATTTTATCATTGTAATGTGGTGTAAAGGTTACAATTGTGTTATCATTTTCAATAAATAGATACTACTTTTTTTTGTGCACCGAATGCAAATAGGTAAAATAGCGACAAACAATCTACCTATGAGCATTCAAGGGGTTGATTTTAAATAGATACATGTAGGCATGGAAAGTTGTTTTACAAAGATATAAATCAACGGCCCGAAATTTAACTGTTAACGGAAAAGTTTAACATTTCATGCATGTTGCGAAGGGACACAAATTTTGCCTTGCAAAAAGTAAAATTTAAAAAATACTGAACTCCGAGGAAAATTCAAAAAGTAAAAATTCTTATCATAAACGCCCCAAAACATCAAACGAAAGGATAACTGGGTAGAGTTCAATACCGTAGCAGCTACGTAGCTGCTATCAATATCTATGTAAAAACTAGTCTATAGCTACACGTTCAATAGTCAAAATCTACATAGCACTACGTAGTAGCTACGATATTGAACGCGGCCCAGCTGTCATGTACGGAATATGACAGTCGCATCGATAAATAAGCGAAACTCTGTGCATGTTCGAGATCAGCTATTTCAAAACGTAAAATTAACCAATACAGAACCAAACTCCGAAACAGTGACAACATAAGGTAACGCTTCTTTACATTTGTCGAGAAAGAGAAGTATGACACGATTGATATCGATGTATGGAGCTCGATACATGTATTGTCAAACTTGTTAAATAACCAGTCTATGTAACCTTTGACTGCTGAAGCTGATGCGTCATCAAGTGAGAAATTCATCCTCTTGTATTTATGGTACAAAACCGATTTAAATAATAACTCTGAGTTCACACGGATAAGATATATATTTCTCACAACATCATGTCAATATTACAAATAAAATTAATGTTCTTCAAATTTCATTTATAATAATAATATATCTTATAATAATATAGCTAAGACATGAATCAATCAAATTAAGGTCATCACTCAAGAAATTCTACGGTCGCCATCATGAGTTGATTGGCCATTATGACAAAAGTGTGTCAGAAATCATATCTGATATTCTTCTTCAGTCATAATAACCTTCCACCATTACCGGACAAAGAAATAACACGGCGGGTGCCGTATACGGTGCAGGAAATTCTTACCCTTCCGGATCACCTGATTTCTGTTTACTCCTTGGTTTTGATTGTTATTGTCTTTGAAGCGATAGAAAATGTTATTTTTCAGTCGATAAAGTAGTTTCACTTAAGCCTAAACGAGATGTTGTATCCGTTAGTACTGTCACGGCGTAATGTACTGAACAAGATGGAAACTATATGTTTTACATTGAAAAAATTTAAGGAGTGTAGGAAACACACAAACACAGACACACACAACAAAGAGCTAAGCAAATCGAATGACTTGATATCAAATAAAAAAAAAACGAAAAAAGTATTTATCAAAATGCTTACATTTTGTTCTCAGACCACATTGGATGCATCAACAACTGACACCGAAGTTATATGCAATACTATCACCGGATAGACACCCTTATTTTATCATAATGATTCGGTGTTAAGGTTAAAATTGCTCAATTATTTTCCTATAATAAATACTAAATTCTGTGCACTAAATGCAATTAAGTGAAATATTGGCAACAAACTACATTGGCAACCATACCACATCTTTTTTTTTATATTTACTACTTATGTTCGTTCAAGAGGTTAACTTAATTTCTAAAAATGATAATACTAGTCTTCCAGTCTTCTACTATTATGTATTTGATGGCAGAAATTCTGAGAATGTTTTCCTATTTCTATCAGGTCATCTGCATTAAAGATAGAAGTTTGGTCATCTATGTTTGTCTAATACTCTCCATATATTCATATTCCAGCAAAAAGTGATGAATATCCTCTTCATCTTTGATACAGAGCTCACATATTTCAGAGGTTAATTTTTGCTAAATTGTGCGTACGATGTTTGAAGCAAGTAGGTTCCAGTTATTAGCCTACCTTTGAATTATGCTTTTCGAATGTCATTCTGATTGTTTCTGACAGATTTCCAGATATGATGTGGGTTTCAAGTAGGTTTTTCTTGGAATGACAAGTATTTCATATGTTTTGTTTTTGTTAAGCATTCCTCTCTATAAATATTTGACAAGTATGGCTTTTTTTCATCATATTTTGCCATTTGTATTTTGATGGTGGATTTTCAATAAGATCTTTTGGTAAACAATTATCACTGAACTAGTATATATATTTGTTTAGGGGCCAGCTGAAGGACGCCCCGGGTGCGGGAATTTCTCGCTGCATTGAAGACCTGTTAGTGACCTTCTGCTGTTGTCTGCTCTATGGTCGGGTTGTTGTCTCTTTGACACATTCCCCATTTCCATTTGCAATTATATATTTATTATTTTTTTCCAATTCTGTTTATAAATGATTCTATGAAGTTCTATTCAATTTTTGGTTCCCATTGTAGGATTTCCTTTTCTATTGCATATAAACGGATAAGTGATTGTTGTATTCCGTCAAAAATTCAAGCGGGACAGATTCTCGTGTCAAGGGGGGCAGATTTTTAAATAGCGATTAGGTGTGTTATAATTCGCTTAGATATATATCGTTTAAAATTATCAAGACACATTTAGGTGATTCATCTATCAATATGTTCATTTCAACATTTGTCTGTTTCATGTGAAAGCGTAGGACGTAGACCTTTTCCAAAAATATAGAATTAAATATTGATGTTAAAATAGTGTGGAGTATCTTCACAATTTATCTTAGAAAGTATAACAGCTACAATTTATGTTCCTCTTCAAACTGGTTCCCTGTCCTTTTTTTGGTTGACTCTATATACAAGGTTGCCGTAGATACCCGTAAATGCTGTTTTAGTTTATTTGGTTGACTCTATATACAAGGTTGCCGTAGATACCCGTAAATGCTATCTTGGTTCACCTACTTCCGTTACATACAAATAACCAATACTGTAAACATGACTAAATTTTTCATATTTCCTTTCGTTTTGTCCTTATTTAGCTTCGTCCATTTTTTTTCAAAATGGATTAAAAAAGTTACAAAAATAAATAAATTAGTCATTCCTTCGTCAACGTTAACGTTAAAAAATAAATAATTTATATATATATATATATTACATAACAGGAAGTCATATCATGTAAGAAGTGAATAAATTATAAACTTATTTAGTTTAAATGACAGTAATGATACATGTATCACATGGATAAAATATTCACCAGAATCGGTAATTTTGAATGACTGACAACAATGATCGAATGTTTAAAATTAGAAATTATATCTGAATAAAACTCAACATTCATCACACCACGTATTTCCATTACAACGCAACAACATGCATTTGGAAACTAACGAAAAAAATATATGTAACTATTAAGTTCAATGTTGTAGCATATAAATGTATTTACAAGAATGAAGCTTTAAAATATTTGGCTTTGGCCATTCCTGGTGAAGGTAAATCCAGAAAAGCGCTCCGGAGGCATGTAATCCATAACTATCTCTTAGAGAGCCGTGGTGTAGTGGTAACTGCATCAAACTACGACACAAAGGTTCCTGGTTCGATTCCCGTCCCGGGATGAACATTTCAGGAACTAAATGTTCGGTTCTCTCTTGACACCATTTGCGAGTATGGTCTTGAGGAAACGATGATAGTCCCTCGACATGGGACGATAAATGGCTGACCCATGTTAAAAGAGAGTCATTTCTTTAAAGACACCCTTGTAGATTTCGAAAAATAGCAGGCTAATGTCGCTACCAGGCAGCACTTGATCCCGCATAATGGAAAGGATTAATATACGTTGCAAAACGTGTTTCCCAATCCACTATAATAAATATGTTTAAAATAAACTAAACTAAACTATCTCTTATACTTTGCTGTTGTCTCTGCACTAGACAACTATCTCTTAATTTTACTGTCATCTCTTAAACTTGACTGTTTTCTACAAACTTGACTGTTATCTACGAACTTGACTGTTATCTCTTAAACTTGACTGTTATATTTTAAACTTAGCTGTTTTCTGCCTTGATTTATCTAAATCAGGATTATGGTTTTCAGATTATCGCTTGGTATTTCTTTTTTTTTTTTTGATATCCAGACCATGTGTTTGTGTTTTGTTGGGTTGCTTCTAGTATTAATTCAGAAGCGGATTTAGGGTGACTGGGAGCCCCCTTATGGAGTTAAATATTATGATGAATGTGTTACTTTAAAAAAAAAAATCAAATCAAATCAAATCAAACTTTTGTTGCCATATAAACCAACTTATAAGATTTGTGACAAAAACCATGTGTTTGTGTTTTGTTGGGTTGCTTCTAGTATTAACTCAGAAGCGGATTTAGGGTGACAAATCACTTTAGACATTAACATATTGACAAGAAAAAAGCATGTATAATCTTATTAAACAAACAACTGTAATTCAATTATGAGTCCCCTATCCTTAGTGCTAATGACTTTTTTTTTTTTTTTTTATATAAAAGAACCTATGCTTTCTACTTGTTTTTGTATTGATGGACAAAGACAAATAAATAGCAGAGCGTGGTTTATTTTGTGTATCAGTCCAATCGACATCTTCGCTAGCCAAAAGTTGATCGTAACCCTTGGCTAGCGAAGATTTCCAATCGATGGCTTACTAGTATT
Organism: Mytilus galloprovincialis; assembly: GCA_037788925.1. Classification (NCBI taxonomy): domain Eukaryota; kingdom Metazoa; phylum Mollusca; class Bivalvia; order Mytilida; family Mytilidae; genus Mytilus; species Mytilus galloprovincialis. The sequence continues at coordinate 50,283,348 of CM075343.1, read as the reverse complement.
TCTATGGACTCTTCATTTTTAAAAAATCCTGGAACCGTTACTCATTATTAATTCATGTTATTAGAAAAAGAAGTCCAAACCTTGTAAAATATTATATTTGTGTTGGTGTTAGACATAGAACAAGTGGATGTTTTTTTTTACCAGAATCATAACGCTAAGTCTCAATCATAACATGCAGATCAAAATGAAAGGTTGCATGTGAAAAAAAAACCCCACATACTTCAATTGTTATACAATTACTTTACAAAGAGAAAAAAGTTAAATAAATGTTCTGCAGAACAAAACTTTCTGATCAGTATGTGAAACAAGTATCCTACGACGTCTCCTAGCATACAATTCACCAACATTCCAACTGACTTCATTTTCAGAAAACGACATCTGTAACAAACACAAACTTTTAGCTACTTCTTAGCAGAAACAAATACAATAAATGTCCCAACTATGTACTGGCTTCCGAAGCTTCACAAAAAACTTTCACAAATATAGATTATTTCGTCTTCAAGCCATTGTTCCACTACAAATTTGTCTATTCTACTTACTAGTAAACTTGGTACAATAAAAAACCTGATAATATATTGTTCAAATAAGGCATTTGAAAATAGTGGAATTAATTACTTTTAGAGTGTCAAAAACTCATTGGAAATACTTGATAACTTGCATGCATATATTGGTGATTTTAAATCTGTTCAAAGATTTGATTTTTCTACCCTATATACCACTTTGCCTCATATTCTTATGAAGAAAAAAATCACATCTCTAATTAACTGGCCATTTAAAAAGCCAGAATGCGAGTACATATGTTCAAACTCTTTTAGGTCATTTTTTAGTAGCAATAAACAAAAAACTATGCCAATTGGACATGCTTTGATACTATATCTGCCCTTGAATTGTAACTAGATAACATTTTTGTTCGCTCTGGAGATTCCGTATATCGTCAGGTTGTCGGAATTCCAATGGGGACTAAATGTCCACCACTTATTGCGGACTTGTTTTTATATTGCTATGAGTTACAATTTATGACAAAAATCAGCAAAGACCCATCGAAACAACATCTGATACACACATTTAATAATACTTTTAGATATTTGGATGATATTTTAGCGTTCAATAATGACGACTTCAGTATGTATACTAAAGAAATTTATCCTGTTGAACTTACTTTAAATAAAGCTAATACTAACAATGACCACTGCCCTTTCCTCGATCTTGATACATATATATCATTAACGGAAAGCTTAATACTAAAATTTATGATAAAAGAGATGATTTCTCATTTCCTATCGTTAATTATCCATTTTTAGATGGTGACGTTCCCTTGCCATCCTCTTACGGTGTTTATATATTTCAACTTGTACGATTCGCTCGTGTATGTAACAATGTTTTAGATTTTAACGAGAGATACTGTTGTCAGGTCATTAAAGATTGCATATTTTGGCGTTAATATTGATTCACTTATAGGGTCTTTGCATCGGAACTAAACACATTTATTATTAATAAACCAGTTGTTGGCATGACACGGATTTTGTTCTTCTCATATATGTTATGATTGTATGATACTAAACCCCTCACGGGGAGGATTGTGCCTGATATTCATATGATGAAGACATATAAAAAAGAAGATGTGGTATGATTGCCAATGAGAAATCTATCCACAAAAGACCAAAATAACTAAGACATTAACAACTATAGGTCACCGTACGGCCTTCAACAATGAGCAAAGCCCCATACCGCATAGTGAGCTATAAAAGGCCCCGATAAGACAATGTAAAACAATTCAAACGAGAAAACTAACGGCCTTATTTATGTAAAAAAATGAACGAAAAACAAATATGTAACACATAAACAAACGACAACCACTGAATTACAGGCTCTTGACTTGGGACAGGCACATACATAAATACTGTGGCGTGGTTAAACATGTTAGCGGGATCCCAACCCTCCCCCAAACCTGGGACAGTGGTATAACAGTACAATATAAGAACGAACATAACTTTTTCAATCAGTTTAAATGAAGTCCGGAGCTAGCATGTCAGTTAACTGCTAGTAGTCTGATGTTATTTATGTATTATTGTCATTTTGTTTATTTTCATTAGTTACATCTTTTGACATCAGACTCGGACTTCTCTTGAACTGAATTTTAATGTGCGTATTGTTATGTATTTACTTTTCTGCATTGGCTTGAGGTATAGGGGGAGGGTTGAGATCTCACAAACATGTTTAACTCCACCGCATTTTTCTGTCCCAAGTCAGGAGCCTCTGGCCTTTGTTAGTCTTGTATTATTTCAACTTTTAGTTTCTTGTGTACAATTTAGAGTTTAGTATGGTGTTCATTATCACTGAACCAGTATATATTTGTTTAGGGGCGAGCTGAAGGACGCCTCCGGGTGCGAGAATTTCTCGTTGCATTGAAGACCTGTTGGTGACCTTTTGCTGTTGTCTGTTCTATGGTCGGGTTTTTGTCTCTTTGGCACATTCCCCATTTCCATTCTCAATTTTATGATAAAAGAGATGATTTTTCAATTCCTATCGTTAATTGTCCATTTTTAGATGGTGACGTTCCCTTGTCACCATCTTATGGTGTTTATATATCTAACTTGTACGATTCGCTGGTGTTTGTAACAACGTATTAGATTTTAGCGAGAGAAATTTATGTATTACTGAAAAATTATTACACCAGGGTTTTGGACATCACATACTAGTCAAAACATTTACTAAATTTTATCATCGGTATAAGGAAACAATTCGTAAATATAACTCAACATGCAGACATCTTATACGTTCAGGTATTTCACAATTTTTTATGGTAATATTCATTATAAAGCACAAAAATGTCAGTATTCACCTCAAAAACCTACAAAACCTTTAAACAGACTTATTAAGAAGGGATATAGTTACGATACTGTTGTCAGGTCATTAAAGATTGCATATTTTGGCTTTATTATTGATTCACTTAAAGGGTCTTTGCATCGGAACTAACCACATTTATTTAAAAACAGTTGTTGGCATGACAGGGGTTATGTTTTTCTCATAATATTTTATGATAGTATGATACTAAACCCCTAACGGGAGGGATTGATATTCATATGATGAAGACATAATCTTTCAATCAGTTTAATTGAGGTCTGGAGCTGGCCTGTCAGGTAACTGCTAGTAGTCTGTTGTTATTTATGTATTATTGTCATTTTGTTTATTTTCTTTTGTTTCATCTTCTGACATCGGACTCGGGCTTCTCTTGAACTGAATTTTAATGTTCGTATTTTTATGCCTTTACTTTTCTACATTGGCTAGAGGTATAGGGGAGGGTTGAGATCTCATAATCATGTTTAACCCTGCCGCAATGTTGCGCCTGTCCCAAGTCAGGAGCCTCTGGCCTTTGTTAGTCTTGTATGATTTGTAATTTTAGTATCTTGTGTATAATTCGGAGTTTAGTATGACGGCCATTATCACTGTACTAGTAAACATATTTTTTAAGGGGCCAGCTGAAGGACGCTTACGGGTACGGTAGTTTTTCGCTACATTGAAGACCCATTGGTGTCCTTCGGCTGTTGTCTGCTCTATGGTCGGGTTGTTGCTTTGACACATTTCCTTTCTCAATTTTATTGATAAAGATTTCATCCTGATTGATTAATTGATTGTTGGTTGCTTAATGTCCAGTGGCAAATATTTCATGCATATTCAGGACGAGAAGAAGTTCACAATAAATACTATAATAGGTAGGTCTTGAAATATAGAGGTCATCTGGGATGATGGTCCTGGAAAATGAGGGTATATTGGATAGAGAGAGGAATTTTGCCTTGCAACAGGCCACCTACGGACCCCTCAAAGAGTTGTTACAAGGGTTTTTAACGTGCAAAGAGCGTGGCATTCTCTTTACACGAGGCATCGGATTTAACGTCCCCGATCTGACCGGACGTGACTGCGAACTTGATACATCCCGCACAGCCGAACGGACGCCTCACTTCGGCAAGCGTTATACTGCCGGTCGGAAGAAGACCAAGTGACCATATTTCTATTCCCCAGTCACCCTTGGATCACATACTTATTCCATATCCATTACATTAAGAAATTATATATTATGATATGGATATCCACAGGGTAAATGGTAAGAATGGTAAGTTATAGTATATTTATTATCATTTTCCCCACATATTACGGATGTTTATTTAATTATCACATTATTTTTACGTCTTCTTCCGGGTCATAACAAACAATTCCATTGGTTATATATGTAGTTTGGTGGGTTCAGGTTTTTCGATGAATAAGTGAAGAACTACAAATGACATTTTGTGTCATAGAAAATATTGTGATAGCCAAATTTGAGTATTTTAATGAAAATATTTAAATAATCTAAATTTGAATAATATATGCACATGATCAAAGGCATTCAAGATACAAATAAATCTTATTTGAATGATGATTCGCGAAATATATTTTTTTTTCTTCTAATTTTGATATTTATTTTGGACAATTAACAACCCGTGTGTAATAGGGTTTCCCAAATTAGGTTCGTAAGCTCTTATATCGTCCCACACTGAAAATCCTATTCCTATTGATGATTTTCTATACCAAATTTAGAAGTGATTTCAAAATTTCTAAAATAATGTGGGTATGTTTGTAGAAAAGTTTCTATAGCAACTACTTATATAAAAGTCCGTACATTTCCAATCGTTTCATAAATATTTTTCGAAAAACGGTAAGACTATATCTAAATTTTATAGAATTTGTCAAGAAATAAAACTTTTGTTTAAGAATCTTTCAAAGTAATAAATTCAGTGTCTGAATTAAGAATATAAACTAGGTATATTTTTACAAAATTCGATATTGATAAAGAAGAATATGTTGATTTTGAGAATCCTTTTAAACTAATAAAAAGCTAACTTAAAAACATTTAAAAAGAATTATAATAACATGATTTTTGATATATATTGAATGTAAATAACAGTTCAAACTTTACCATCATAGTAAATCTAAAAATAAAATAAATTCGAAGACCAAGGAGACAAACAAAAGTTATAAGCTAAGACATCTACTAATAAATCTTACGGAAAATAAACTGTGACTGAGATGGAGACATTTCAGATGAAGACATTTGAGATGAAGACATTTTAGACGAAGAACATCAATAAAAGCTCTGTTACTTTGCTTTTACATGTTTTTTGTTGTGCAAGTACCGATGTTGTGTAATGAAAGGACGATATCCTTTCTTTTCTATTTGTCACAATTTCAAAGTTTTCAAAACACCATTCCATTCTTATTATAACAGTAAAGCAAAAATATAAAAAATGAAGTTAATAAATAAACTTTGATTTTTTTTTATTAAATAATAAAATAACAATTCAACAACATGGCTTTTTCATGTTCAGAGTGCGCTAATATTATCAAACTATATACAATCGATTGTTCATTCCCATCAAATTAGTTTTCATCCAACTGTGAACTTCTATATATATCTATCACTTCATCGAATAACAATAATAGTTAATGTACCATGAAGCTAGGGTAACGTAAACATGTGTTATTAAGTTCGGTTACAGCCGGATGTAAGTAAGAAAACAATAAATATAATTGTTAAATTTCCGTAAACAATTCACATCATTTTAAAGACGTCAGATGTTTCAAAACGGAAAAATACATCCAACCAACATTCAAAAACATTTCGGAAGTAATAGGATTGTTAATATAAAAAAGTCATTTATTGCTGAGTCACGGGTGAACAAATGTTTAAAATTTCTGAACTGTTAGTGAAGATGCGACATATTTATTTATATTTGATGAATTCGAGTAAAACTTGGAAAAATTAAATCAAACAAAAAACAGTAAGTACAAATACATGTATGGAATTATATGGGAATAAGAATATACCAAGATGATCATAAATGTTTATACAAGACAATATTATACATTAATTAGTAGAATATCAATCATATTATGGCGTTGATGTCCTTGTTACTAAGATATATGTCAAATTTCATTCCATTTCATCCCCCATTCAATTATAGAAACCTCTTTTGTTAAATAGAAGTTGAATTTTTCTTTCACTTGAGAAAAAAGTAAATATTCATTAGTAAAACAGGGTTAAAAAACAGCATGTGTGAAACATAACAATTTAGCTAAAAAATAATAGGAATCTTCTTGAAAACAAGGGTAACAAATTGAAAAAAGATCCCAGTTTTTTTCGCGAGGGAAACTGTAGCTAGTGCTGCTCATGAATTTAGTCAAAAGTGGTGTTCAGTTATCAACGAGAAAAGAAGAACAATATCTTGAATGTGTTCAATTAAATACGGTCAGCTTGTAACATGTCATGTCAAAACCTTATTTACCTTATTTAGATAAATTTACATTTAAAGCCATTTTCTATTTTAAACACATTAGTCATGTAGAAGAGATATATTATGTTTTCCTTTAATATTTTGCCGGTTTTCATATCAAAATTTAATATTCCGTCTGGATGTTATAACAGGGAGCTATTAGAGCCAGTTTGGACCAATTGGTTTTCTTCCTTCCCATGATTGTATGAAAATATGTAATTAGTCCCTCTAACCTGTCTAACAACGGCAGTTGTACACGTTAATCATGATATATATATATATGTTAGATCTAAAAAATATTCAAATATATTTTAGATATTGCAAGAGCATAAATACAAACATATAAGCAGAATGAGAGATTCATGCTGTGGAAGAATATGGGTAAGTATTGAACTTTTTCTGTTGAAAGATATAAAAACATTCATATTCCATACAAATATAACAAATATAGAGAAAAAAGAGCCAGACAGTTGCAAGCTATTTCAAGTGACAAAGATGAATACAAGACGGACAAACAGTGATTAGACAAATGTACACACAAATTGGCATCTACATGTATTGAGACGCATACTAAATAGTCACCCGAACGCACTCACTTTGTTATACATGTACATACATTCATGAGACAGACAGGATTACACAGGTCTGTAACAATATAAGTAGAAACCAATATCAATTTATCAAATGCACGAAAACGCTGTATAATACATGCATTAACAATACAATTGAACGCATAAACTGACATGCGACAACTATAAGGAAACCATTAACGCGAAATATGATACACGCGTAAGGAAATCTTTAATGAGGCTTGCGAACACATAAACTGTAATGAGTCAAATGAAGGAACCATCTTTACCGAGACAAGCAAACGCACACACTGTATGATACACGGTTATGAACAATCATTAGCGAGGGAAGCGAACGCATACACGGTAATGAGAAAAATGTAATAACAATCATTACCGAGACGAAGTAAGCACAAACAGTGTGTTATACATAAGAAGGGAAAATAAAAAATGTGCAGACAAATTGTACGAAAAAACTATACGGATAAACAGTTATAAGACACGCAAACGGAAAACAGTAATGAAAGAAATATTTCTTAGATTTTTTTTTCAACGTTATATGAACAAATACTTTATTATTTGAGGAGTGCAACTATTGTATCAAGACATTACATTAAAACTCTATCCTCCAAAAAAAAAAGCCAAACAATTTATCAAGAATAGCAGTCATAAAAAAGTCAAATGCCCATATCAAATTTTCGTTTTGTTCCAAAATCCGATATTATTTCATGAAGATACCCATACGTTTATTTATGATAGCTTTTTTATAAAATGAAACGGTATTTCTGTATTACATTAAAATAGACACCATATATTAGGACAACTAAACACATCATTTTCTTTTCTTTACAGGTTGGTGTCGCTTTCACTTTTATTGCAACAACACTCGTATTAGTTGGAATAATTTGTTATAGAGAGTTTATGTAAGTAACCATGCTATGTTAATTTGTTTTGTTGTTGCGTTTTAAACATTGTGATTATGATTGCAGATATCACTTTCAATTCAGTAATCATGTTCTAGTTCTGTGTCTGATTGACAGAAACACTTTATATACTATATACTTATGATTACAGTACACAGTGAACACGTTCTACTTACATATATGAATGATGTAGACAATTCAATAAACACGTAATACTTGTGATCACCATAAATAGTGAACACGTTTTACTTATGATTGCTACAGTGGAGATCACTTCTAACCTCTCTTTGAACTGTCAGAATAACCTGCCATAGAACTGTTCTAAACTGTTGTCTACCCTAGCACTGTTCTTATTAGAACTGTCAGGATAAATTCTAGGGTAGAACTGTCATAATCTCGTCGCGGAACTGTCAGCAGAACTGTCTAAAACTGTTCTAGCCGTATAACTGACCAAACCTGTCACGATTATATAGAGAAGTTCTAAAAAACGAGAAATGTTTAAACAGTGCTGTGATGAGAATTTTTGAACATATATTATATTCTTTTGACTTATTCATATTTTAGAAGAGGTATTTTAAAAAAACTGTTCAATGGATAAAACTGACTAAATCAATTATAATTAGAATAATTAGAACTGACCAAATAATCTAGTCGTAGAACTGTCTAAATATGTTCTAGGTAGAATTGACCAAACAGTTCTAGGTTAGAACTGTTCTAGCTAAAACTGTCGAAAAGGTGTCAGGATGACAGTTCTACATACTGTCATAGAACATTTCTCCTGACAGATTCTGACAGATTTGATGAGATATTAGAAGCGATCTCCACTGTATAAAAAGTGGACACGTTCTATACTTGTCATTGTTATATATTGTGAACACGTTCTACTAATGATTGCTGTAGAAAGTGAACACGTTCTACTAATGATTGCTGTAGAAAGTGAACACGTTCTACTAATGATTGCTGTAGAAAGTGAACACGTTCTACTAATGATTGCTGTAGAAAGTGAACACGTTCTACTAATGATTGCTGTAGAAAGTGAACACGTTTTACTTATGATAACTGTAAATAGCGAACACGTTTTACGTATGATAACTGTAATACTTTTAACAATGACCATGTTTTATTAAATATGATTACTTTAAACAATGAACACGTTCTACTTACGAGTACTTTAAACAATGCACACATTCTACTTACGATTACTTTAAACAATGAACAACTTCTACTTACGATTACTTTAAACAATGAACACTTAATACTTACAAGTCTTATGTCTTCCCGAACACGTTTTGTCAAATATGATTACTTTAAACAATGAACACGTCCTACTTATGATTACTTTAAACAATGACCACGTTCTTTTTACGATTACTGTAAACAATGAACACGTTCTACTTACGATTACTTTTAACAATGAACACGTTTTACTTACGATTACTTTAAACAATGAACACGTTTTATTTAAATATGATTACTTTAAACAATGAACTGTTCCTACTTATGATTAGTTTAGACAATGAACTATTATTTCCTACTTATGATCGTTTAAACAATGAACACGTTCTACTTATTATTACTTTAAACAATGAACAAGTTCTACTTACGATTACTTTAAACAATGAACACGTTTACTTATAATGACTTTAAACAATGAACACGTTCTACTACGATTACTTTAAACAATGAACACATTCTACTTATGTTTACTTTAAACAATGAACACGTTTTATTAAATATGATTACTTTAAGCAATGAACACTTCCTATTTATGTTTACTATAAACAATGGACACATACTGTCATAGAACATTTCTCCTGACACTGTCAGAATCTGTCTGCCTGACAGATTCTGATAGATTTGATGAGATATTAGAAGCGATCTCCACTGTATAAAAAGTGGACACGTTCTATACTTGTTATTGTTATATATTGTGAACACGTTCTACTAATGATTGCTGTAGAAAGTGAACACGTTCTACTAATGATTGCTGTAGAAAGTGAACACGTTCTACTAATGATTGCTGTAGAAAGTGAACACGTTCTACTAATGATTGCTGTAGAAAGTGAACACGTTCTACTAATGATTGCTGTAGAAAGTGAACACGTTTTACTTATGATAACTGTAAATAGCGAACACGTTTTACTTATGATTACAGAAGGCTTTCCTTGATTGTTCCTACATATTTTCAGATTTCACAAGGAAACGGAGGACACCAAAATTACACGTGAGAATCTCATCAAATTTTACCCGTCCATATTTAGTATAGACAGTACAAGGTATGAACAGATATTACTAGATGGTGCAAGGAAACGTACACCGACGAAAGAAAGATTCCAGACCGAAAATGAATGTAGTTTTAACTGCAATAACACATTGGCAGGAGTAGGCAGGAAAAAACGTCAAGCTACACCATCCAATCTACACAATCATGGCTGCTGTCAATCGTAAGTTGTTTAATAAAATAGATGCTTAAACAAATCAAATGCGTGTAAAGTACTATATGTTGCATTTATTGAATAATGTGCTTTCTAGGAAAGAAATGAAAAAAATGGTTGGCCCGAGAGGATCGTGGCGAAAAATGATTTTTGAAGATTTTATACCAAAATTATTATACTTCGTGAAACACGTGTTTTTTTCATTTTTTATTTGAGATCCAAAAGGGGGCCCTCTACATCCTCCGGCTTTGTTGTCATTGCTCAAGAAGGGTCATCTATTCTGTTTCCCTCCTAATTATCTAGTGTATCTGATGATGAAATGCATATCAAAATGAAGCCTTCACAGATATTGAAGCAGTATTTTAAATAGCATTAAAAAGAACCCAAAATTAAAGATTGCACTTAAAAAAACAACTTTGACATGCACAGCTATTGAATGTCTTAAACATATTGACATACAAATGTATTTTGTCATGTTCAGTTTTCTGTCAATTTTCAGACCTATCCATTGCTGTAAATCTATTACTGTTCAGACAATCAGCTTGCACATCCATAGAAATATTTTCAGTGTATGTTCAGACTATTCAGAAGCTGTAACAAGTAAAATAAAAAAAAATACCAAAGTCTGAGGAAAATTCAAAAAGGAAAGTGCTTAATCAAATGACAAAATCAAACACTTAAAACGAATGGAAAACATCTGTCATATTCATGACTTGGATCAGACATTTCCTTATCGACAGTGCTTGATTGACAGCATGCAAATTTCTGAACAGTACTGAATTGACAACAAGTAGATACTGGAAACAAATTTATTTTCAGACTATCAGATGATATCAAGAATAAAATATCGTTCGTTTACTAATACATTATGTAAATGGTCTGGGTATTGAATTATTTTTTTTTTCAGATTTATTTAATAATTTCATGTGATTCAAGTAACTAATCACGTATTAAATGTAGACCACTTCATTTTCTAACTTTTTGTATATTTTGTTTAGATTTCCTGTAATTCGAGCTCCTCACTTCTGGGACAGTATATCTAACGGATTGAGGGAGATAGTACAGTTTAATGACACATACTCCGGATATCCATTGCTACAAATATTCTTCCAGGAACAATGCAGGTTAGTATTAAGTTTTGTTTTATCAATATTTCTTTCTAAATTATAAAGAATGTAAAGCCGAGACGGGCCAGATCAACTGCGTCTGGCATAAATCGATCTTATGCAAATTCACATATTTAACATGTGACTTTCATGATTCTGGAATATTGAAATACGATATAAAACATGAACTATGGTTTAATTTGTAGACTTTCTTTTTACATATCAATTTTTAGTTTCAGATTTTCCATAGAGTTTTTTTGTTTTGTTTCAGCATTGTTTTGTGTTTCTTTCATACTTAACAAGCGAAACATCATATGATTTATGAAAGACTATACTTATTTAACAATGTTTTAACAATATCATTTATTACATATACAAAGTTTTCACAAACTGATGTATGCTGGTAATGGATTAAATAGTGTCCCCCATGAAATGATGTCCCATGGACAAAATGTTACGAATATGACATGTGAAATTTTGTCCAGGACAGAATTTTATTATAAAATATTGCCCACTTCTATGTAAAAGTGTCCTTTGAAAAGATATTCTATTTTGACCTTTGTTGAATTTTTTTCAAAGTGAAATCATGTCCAAATTGCATAAAAGTCTGGTCTAATACCATATAATTTAATTTACAAAAAATTATAAGACTAAATCAACATTTTTTTTTAAATATACAGTAGGAAACAATGAATTGTTTTAACAGGACTTATTAACCCGAAGGTGGCATCCACTCTCATTATGGCATAGGTACAACACCTGTTTCATTTTGTCCTTTATATGAATAACAAGTTTTAATGTTTTCTCCTGTGTTTTTTTGTCAACATGTATATAAAACATTTCATTGTTTTTAATTTTAAATTGCTTGGCCTTCTTCCTGAATGATCTTCTTTCATTGTTATTAAACTATGGAGGGTATTGACCATCACACAAAAAGTCATATAGCTGTTTATATTGACCATTTTTCATTTGTGTTTACATCTGTGTTGTCTTGATTTAAATTTCATTTATGATTTAACTAATTGATTAAAGAAACATTTCAATGATTGCAAAATTATTAATTTTTCATAAAATCCATGAAATTATGTCCAAGTACTAGGGACAATTTTTCAACAAGGGAGACACTATTTTATAATTTATAAATGTGATATTCTGTCCCGTGAACGAAATTACACAGATGAACTGTGAAATATAGTTCAAGAAGACACAATTTCATGGGACTTTTTTTTGGCTAACATTTGTAACACCAATGACATTATTTAGTAACACTATTGACATTTTAGTTGTTGATGTTATTTTACATAATTTGAGATATTTTAGTCTAAGACTTATTTTTTCATCTTTTTCTATTGCTCGGTGTTCTTGACTTTAATGTGTTCAGTACACATACCTGCCAAGTTTTCAAAATGCCCGTGGGGGTTTTGTGTGCAAGATGGATGCCATACTCCTAAAAAAAACTTCAAGGGGGCCTTCAAATACAGTGTAATGTTGTTTTTTGGCTTCTTCATACTTTTATAAGCATCAATTCATTGTAAAAATAATTGTTTTGTTAAAATTGTGGACATAACTGCTCTTTAAAAATTTCAATATGGGAGCCTCTATGGGGGAAATCCCCCGCAAATAGTGACAGTTGGCAGGTATGAGTACATAATAAAGGTAAAATTTAAAATGTGATGTCTTTGTGTCATTAGTGTAACTGAAGGGTCAGTGGTGTTACTTTACAAAAATGCGACATTTTTTATTTTTATTCAGAAATAAAAGTGTTTTTTTTTGGTCGTGTACGAAGGATTAGGTATATTATTATCATTTAATCTTATACAATTCACATATATTCAGCTTAAGTGTATTTTTTAGTATTTACTACGGCCATAATTAGGACAGCTAACTTTTTTACGACAATGTATTCTGAAATTTATGTTTGAATAGAATGCACAGCTATATGAATAATGGCAATAAGTCGTAATTTAAAATAATATTTAGTACCTAAATGTATGCTTTAAATTGGCAACACTATTGACACGATCCTATCAAAGGATGACATAAAATTGTTTAAATTGAAGGAACTCTTCATTTTTCCCCATTGCATATTTCTGAATATCGTTGCTACCATACTATAGAATAGCAGGACAAATTTAAATGTTTTAAACAATGACTTCATTTTTCAAAATATTATCTCGTCAAAATTTGCACTTTTTTTTTTATAATGACCCATATACTTGTGCGATGATTTCATTTACCCTGTCATCGCACGTGGTTTCTCTTCTGAAATTTATGCGATTTCTTTTTCAGTTTTGTTTTGTTTCCTTGATTTGTTTTCTGAATCGATTGTTGCAATTTGACCGTCGTTTTACATACCATTTTTGTTTTATTTCTTTCAGTCAAGCTATTAGATGTACTGGGTGTACTTGTGAATACGTTGAGCAGGCGACTACAGCAGTGGTTTATAAAGTTGGTTACAGTTCAACGACAGCTATATATATGTCACACCTTGAAATAGACCTGTTTTATTTACATGGATGTTGCAAATGTTTTAACCTTAATCAAACTTAAAGGCGTTGTCTTTGGAAACTGTAAAAATTGACATTATTTGATTGATAACATGTTGTATACCAAGAAAGATCATCCATGTCATAGTGCTAAGGAGATAACTGTATTGTATTTGAAGCGAAGTCTATGATTTAACATTCAGATGCTATCCATATAAACCGTTAGATCTATTAAATAAACTTTTTTGAATAGGTTACATTGTATCAGTTGAGAAATGAAATATACAGTAAGTTTATTTGAATACTGTCTTTATTACACTTAATGTCATATATCCTGTCGGTATTCATATTTTTACATCGAGCTTTTCTCAACTGGTTATAACGTATTTACATAAAATAGGTTAAATGTATGCTGAATAATATTAAAGCTTGCAAAAACTTGACTGTTTTATTAGTTGCTGTGAACTGTAGGAATTGTGAGTAAATTTTGGTACTCTTAGATCGGTACGTTGTGTCATGTGTGTGATTCGAGATAATATGATGATGGAAGCCATTTCCAGCTTATTCTTACAAATGGTTCTTATATGTTGGGCTTTACCGTTTATGGCAAAGGGTCGGAAGTGTTGAGCGTTCACAAACCCGTTAAATACCGCCGTTTTCTATATATGTCTGTCCCAGGTAAGGAGCCTGCATTTTAGTAGTTGTTTGTTATCTCATTGGCAATCCTTCCACATCTCACTTCATAAATCACAAAATATCATAGGTCTGTTTAAATTCCCTTATGTGAAATTCATTTTTTAGATGGTCTCGGCTGTTCTGTTTATTTCTATGAGTATTTATGTCTATTTCTAATATCCAGACCCTTAATTGGAAGATACCTCCACAGCTGTGCTCCGATATTGAAATGAGCTCCGGTTCGTTCTACAAAACTGATGTTATTACACATCCAGGTGATTTAAGCTGAAAAGTAAAAGCTATATAAATATGAGTTTATATTTGAAATATTTGCAGTGATCTTACAGCCAAAAATAATATCAATTCCACAAATATTGACACAATTTGCTTTTTTCCATACACATTATGAAGGGGAAAATGTTGACCGAATGCATTTACTTCAATGGCAATGAATAATTACTTGTATATATCGGTTGTCAAAGTGTCTAAATTACTCAGCTCATCTCTTGATAAAATTGCATATCATGGGTTTGTGACGTCAAATGCGTCGACCCGGCTTTAATTTCTCTGACCCGGACATATCAGCGACGTCATAATGTTTGAACTGACGTTTATTAGTTGACATAAACTTATCAAATCATCTTCCAGTTTGTTGTGAAACAAAGAAACACTTCCATTAGACGCATTGTTTGCATAGTGCTATGGTGAATATCACCTGTTGGGCACAATATGAAGGCTTCTTGTAAATAACTATAGATCGTTGATTCTTGAATATTTAGCCGACGTAGACATCAGATTAACCAAAATGATCATATTCTTTTTGTTGGGTTCGACAAAAGTCGTCACTTTCTAAATTGACCTCGGAAACCGCGGAAAAAAATCACTTGTGGAAGCACGGGTTTCTGTATTTCTCCAAACAGTGGCTGCCTTTTCTTGTACAACCACACGATTCTTTCTGGACACCAATGGCGAATGCGAAAATGCAGCAAAGGAAACAGGTGATCACCCTTCGGGCTACATACCTTGAGATTATAGTCCCTAAAGACGAATTCGATTCGGTGCACTCTGTTCATGGTGACTTTAAGGTAAATTGGCTTGTTATATATGATGTTTGCGATATCATCGTTCTTTGAAGTATCGGCAGAGAAATTTCCCGGAGGAACGTGATGATCATGAAGTCAGATCAAAAGCCCTGTCTCGTTGGTTTTTGAAATTTTGGAACGAACGATAACTCTAGCAGTGCACATTCTCCGTCCAATGTGTAGCTTTTGGGAAGTTGAATCGTTAACGTGCCACAGTTATTTTTTTCAATAAGCGAAAGAGAATCATCTTTTGATGTGTAAAAGTGAAATTCATCCAAAAAAATGCGATTTTTATCCAACACAATCATAGGTTTGAACGTAGTTTTTAATTTAGACCTGTTTATATTTTTTCGTTTGGGCTTGTATCATATTTTCCCTCCGGTTTATATGATCCGCTAATCCTATATTGACTCTTAAAATTCAAGAGTCTATATTAAATTGAAGGTGAATTTTTTGGCCTTCCAAATACCGTTTCGATCCCTAACATCACTGAAGAGACATTTATTGTCGAAACCCGGATCTGGTGTACTAAAAAAAAATAAATATTGACACCTCATGTTTGTGGCATTACATCTTGGCCACAAGCTTATTGTTTTCTGTTTAGTATTAAATTTATACTTAGATCCATTTTGTTACATAATGATCAATTTTATTTGGCAATTGTATAAAACAGACCAAAAATTACTATTAATACATCACTTTGTTTAGCCCTATCATGTAATGTTGTCATTTTAATATTATATTTAACATTGTCATAAAAGCGGGAGGTTTTGCTAGCCACAAAACCATGTATAACGCACCATTTTATTCTAATAATTTCCTGTACCAAGTCAGGAATATTGCAGCTGTTATCTTATAGTTCGTTTCTGAATTTGAATGCAACTGTCATACAAGTGAGAGGTTTGGCTAGCTACAAAACCAGGTTCAATCCACTATTTTTTATTTAGGAAAATGCCCGTACCAAGTCCGGAATATGACATTTATTATCCATTCGTTTGATTTGTTTCAGATCTTGATTTAGCCATCGTTTCGTTTTGAATTTCCCTTGGAGTTTTGGAGTATTTTGGGGATTTACTTTTTCTGTGTGTGTTGCATTTTCGTTTGGTGTTTTGTTGCACTTTTGTGTTTCTGTTGTTTCCTTGTTTTCCTCTTACATTTGACGTCTTTCCTTCATTTTCAGATTGTACCCCGGACTTGTTTTTTCTCATCGTTTTATGACTTTTAAACAGCGGTATACTGTTGCCTTTATTTAGGCTACGTACGCATCTTTCAATCATTCACTATTATGATTAAAAATTCATACGATTGGAAGAGAAATTTCTAAATTGTAATATCAATTTGATAGTCTGTTACATCAAATTATTGATTTGTTCTATCAATCATTTTATTTTAGATTGATGCCTAAGGTAGCCATTGGTATCCAATATGTACCTTTGTGTACTCAT
The DNA here is from genome assembly GCA_037788925.1 of Mytilus galloprovincialis. Taxonomy (NCBI): domain Eukaryota; kingdom Metazoa; phylum Mollusca; class Bivalvia; order Mytilida; family Mytilidae; genus Mytilus; species Mytilus galloprovincialis. Next base: position 50,266,319 of record CM075343.1, on the reverse strand, counting down.
AGTTTGATATTTTGATTTATGAAATATTAAACCATAGGTTAACTGTAGGTCGCGTCAGACGTAACACCGCTATAAATGTTTCACAACTTTTGGTTAATGTTTAAAATTGTACGAATCTCAAAGGATAATGAATTTAATGCGCGTTTGGCGTATATATGAAATTTAGTCCTGGTATCTATGATGAGTTTATTTACGACATTATGAAACGAACATTAAAAAAAATAAACAGGTATAAGTAAAAGTAACTTTGAATTCAAAATGAGGCGAATTATTTATCATTGTTGACTACAACCATTTAATGAATATAACCTTTTCGTATTTTTGTAGTATAGGCTCACTATCTTTTAGATTTACCCATATTACTATTACTATTATTTATATATCACCATGATCATGTCAAAATTAAATATCATGATGACATATAACACTTTGTTGTCAATATAATAACACTATATTCAATTGATCAATTTAATTACCGTAATTTCAGTTTTGGTCTCGCATCGTCGAAGTAGAAAAACGCGAAACTTATGCGTGCTGTTTCCAGCGGCGGCGTCAGCTATGTATTAGTTTATACTTACGTTAGATTCTGGGAAATAATTTGTGGTACGTCAAAGATATTTGGCATGGAATTGTATCAGCATTGGCACATTGGATATGATTCGGCACTGCTCTCTCAAACTTGATCTACTTTCAACTTTTGATTTATTTACATGTACTAGTTTACGATTTGCAGTTTAATGGGACTCAATGATATTTGGTATGCAGATGAAGTAGCATTTGTATTAAAATTAAAAATAAAACGGCAGACATTATCTGTTAACCACCCTCTGTACTTTACCTGTAAAAAGTAAAATCACAAAAATACTGAAGTTAGAGGAAAATCAATTCGGAAAGTCCATAATCACATGGCAAAATCAAATAACAAAACACTTCAAAAATGAATGGACAAGAACTGTCATATTCCTGACTTGGTACAGGCTTTTTCAAATGTAGGAAATGGTGGATTAAACCTGGTTTTATAGCGTTAACCCCCTCACTTTGATGACAGTCTAATCAAATCCGTTATATTTACAATGATGCATGAACTAAACCATTTTGTAAACAGACACAATAAATAAAATAGTCAAAATATGGATACAGCAATCATCATCGTGTAACAATTTTAAAAGGAACAATTTAACAGAACACACAAAAATATATCTACAAACACATTCATTGATTTGCGTGTCTGGCGTCAAAAATGTATACATCACATATATTTGTCGTTCAATGTACATACACACAGTTTTAAAATTTCACATAGGCAATGTTAGCATACAGGGTTATAAAATCAAAATCAAAAGTATTTAAGAATAAATTTCAGAAACAGACCGAGATTTAAAATAGCGCAAATGTTATATAGAATTTATAAGAATCCACAAATAGTTAATTCCACTATACGATTAAATGATTTTGACGTTTGTGGTTCAACGTATTTTTGTATTTCATAATAGAAACATACCATAATGACATAAAATAGAACAATATCATACTGACGGGATCTTTTAAAGTACAGAGTCACGTTATAAGAACCAAAGAAATACAAAAAGTCGCATATATAAAACACACCAGCAAAATATGAAAGACAATACAAACACATTGACGGGATGTATAAGTACCGAGCCACGTTAAATGGATATCACATAAAACAATCCAAAAGAAAAAGTAATATCAAAAATATAATTCATCGAATTTTTCAGGATTGTAACATAATTCCATATTACAGTCCTAAGTTTGAAATCGTCCAAATTATAATTGCATTATTCTAAACATGTTTTATTAAATTGATCGCTCAGAACATTTTATAAAAATCAAATATGTCAATAACGGTTTTGATTTTGTAAATATAGTCGAATTTTTCAATGATCTCTCTGTTAAAGAATGAATTCCTGGCTATTGATTATAATGCACTCCCTCTTATTTGTTATATTTACAACAAATCTACGAAACAAAGTGTTTAATTATAACCAAATGTGTATATAAAGTTGTTAATATCAGTGATAATACACCTGCAATTGCAACAATTTCTAAAACATGTATGGCCCTAGTTCCCTTGTTATAACAGAAAACCTTAACATCGATTCGTTCGTGGCAGAGAGTTGAAATAATTCCTTAGCAAAGGACCTAAATATCTTCCCGAATTCAAGAACATTCCAACTGAATCCATTTTTGAAAAATGCCATCTGTAACAGACATACATTTTTAACTACTTCTGTACAAGCAGAACCAAAGGCAATGAAATTTCCAACTATGTAATAGCTTCAGAACCTGCTCAAAAGAGGGATGAAAGATAACAGAGGGACAGTCAAACTCATAAATCGAAAATAAACTGACAACGCCATGGCTAAAAATGAAAAGGACAAACAAATAAACAAAAGTACACATGACAAATATAGAAAACTAAAGAATAAACAACTCGAATCCAATCAAAAACTAGAGGTGATCGCAGGTGCTCCGGAAAGGGTAAGCAGATCCTGCTGCACATGTGGCACGCGTCAAGTTGCTTATGTGATAACAAATCCGGTAAATAATCTAATTCAGTAGGTCACATTTATGAAAGGGAAGGGGATTGAAGTTACGACGTAAAGAACATATCCGATATCATTTGTGAAGCAGATGGCGTCCGTAAAATTTACAAAGAGATGATTTCAACTTGCCCATTTGGAACTCTTGATTTAATAGCTTCCTTGTGAGCAACAACCCTCTATCAAGAAAATTTTGACAGGAAACGCACGAGAATATCGTATCAATTGGGAGATATTTACATCGTATGCAGGTGCTGCTGGAATGTTGCCTCTTAGAAATGGAAAGTTCACAATTGGAAAGCTGAAATCATCTCTTTTGTCGTAAAGTTTTGTTTTCAATCGACTCCCAAAATACCCTACAAATATAGATTTATTTCGTCTTTGAGTCATTGTTCCACTACTAAGCTCTCTATTTTACTTAGTAGTACTTTTGGAACAATAGACAGACCTGGTAATTAATTGTTCAAATGAGGCCTTTGACAAAAGTGGAATTATTTACTTTTGGAGTGTCAAAAATTCGTTGGAAGTACTTGATAAATTGCACACACCTAATTTAATAGACATTTAGGAAGTCAAAATGCGACAATATATGTGTTCAAACTCTTTTAGGTGTATTTCACATCCAACCTTTTATTGTTATATTTATTTCAAAGTACAAAAATGTCGACATTCACCTCTAAAGCTAATCAAGTCTTCAAACAGACATCCAGATGGATTAGTGCCGATGCTGTTGTCAGGTCATTACATTTGGCATATTTTTGTATTAAGGGAGCTACCGTTTGAAAAAAAAGTAAAATCACAAAAATACTGAACTTAGAGGAAAATCAATTCGGAAAGTGGCAAAATCAAATAACAAAACGCATCAAAAACGAATTGACAAGAAGTGTCATATTCCTGACTTAGTACAGGCATTTTCAAATGTAGAAAATGGTGGATTAAACCTGGTTTTATAGTGCTAACCCTCTCACTTTGATTTTACTTTAAACATATTTTATTTAAAAAAATCATGTACATGACATACACATATAAATACAGTGATACAATATTACAAAGGGATTCGGAAACAAGGTTTCCCTTATATTAATCCGTCTCCCTGTAGAAAAAAGATAAAGGGAAATAACTGCAAATAAAAAAGTTGATTTTTTTTTCGTCAGATCTTTCCTATATATATATGTACCGGCGGCGGAGTGTGTTTACAGGACTTTGTCAAGACTGTCTCACCCAATTACGATCCTAATCATTCACGAAGGAAGCTATAATCCAAAACGCTTCGAATCTACCAAAAATTGTTGCACTTGTTTAAACACGAGTAGATTTTCCTCTTGATTGAGGTTATTGCAGCCAAATAGAAGTGTTTCTATATTGTATGGGAACGGAATTTTTTCTATCGTACGTTTTCGGACAAGGGAGTAATTATTACACTCGAGAAGAAAATGCTTTCTGCTCTCGATTCTACCACAGGTACAGTTTTTACTTTCTACAAGATTTCTCTTAAATAAATGCTCGTTCAGATTACTACAATCCAACCGAAGTCTGGCATGAAGTATTTGTCCTTTCCTGTCTCCATAAAAATAATAATTTGGTATTTTACTTACTTACATTTTGATTAAGGTAACGTTTAAGTGTAAACTTAGATGGACTTAGTCTGATATCGTCCGGAATAGCATTCCAGGATCGAATAACTGAGGGAAGAAAAGATTTCTGGTAAAATGCAGTTCTACACTTTATATGTTGCGTGTCATTCGTTCGTCTTGTGTCATAATTATGAATATTAAACAATTGTTGAGGGATAATATCGCTTAAATAATCAGGGGTTTTGTTATGAAACATTTCATGAAATTTTATAATTTTGTGTTTTTTACGTCTTTCTGATAGTAACTCCCATCCTGTTTCGTCGTATAATTTATTTATGGACGATAACTTAGTACCACCAGTTACTATCCTAGCCGCTTCAAGTTGCATGTTTTCTAGTTTATCACTTAAATAATCTGGAATGTTGTCCCAAATGATATCTGTATATTCAAATAAAGGTCGGATAAAACTTAAATATATAGTTTGTAAATACTTTCTTTTCAATTTGAATTTCAAGGCACGAAATAAATTTAATCTAGTAGGTGTTATCTTTTCAATTATTTTATTGACATGAGAATGCCATGAACCATCCTCATGAAAAATTAAACCAAGGTGTTTATGGCTTTCTACTTCTGAAATCATATCATCATTCATATAAAGAGGTGGATGATGGGGTTTTAATGATTTCTTGGAAATTGTCATAGCTTCAGTCTTTTTTGCATTAAAATTTACTAGCCATTGTACTGACCAATTGTTGATAGTCTCTATATCAGAATTAAGTTTACTCGCTGCTGCATATTCATCTTCAACTACTATGAAAAGGGAAGTATCGTCAGCATATAGTTTTATATTACAGTCTATGTCGTTTACAATGTCATTTATATATACTAAAAAAATTAAGGGGCCTAATATTGATCCTTGAGGGACGCCAGCATTTACACCAAAAGCATCCGAGGATTGACATGAAATAACAACTTTTTGTTTTCGATTTGATAAATAGCTCATAAACCACTTTAATAGGTTTCCTCTTATACCAATATTTTTAAGTTTATTATAAATTAGACCTTCATGCCAAACTCGATCGAAAGCACGACTTATATCAAAAAAGACAACACGAATCTCTTTTCCTGCGTCAAGAGCTTTGCCAAATAAATCTGTTATATGTAAGAGTTGGTTAATTGTAGAATCTCCAGGCATGAAACCTGACTGGGCACTTGTTATTATATTATGTTTTCTTAAAAAGTTAAAGAAATGTTTAAAAACACAACGTTCCATACTCTTACCAATGATCGACAAAAGTGATATCGGTCTATAGTTTGACACCAGTTCTCTATCACCACTTTTGAAAACTGGTATAACGCTTGCTAATTTCCAGGTTTCTGGATACACAGCTTCACGTATAGATTTATTGAAAAGCTGAGCCAGGGGCTTACTTAACTCTAGAGCAGCATACTTCAGAAGCCTACCGCTAATTTCATTAGGGCCCGTCGCTTTAGTGACATCTAACAAAGACAAATGATCAAACACTTCCTCTTCGGTTATTATAATATTGTTTAAAATTGGTATATCATCGGACATTGGGGTATTAGGAAAAGACGCTGTAGAATCATCCACGGTAACTTGCTTACAAAAAAAGAGATTAAATGCGTTTGATTTTTCATTATCGTCTTCTATATATTCATTATTTACTAACAAAGGGGGATAATTTGACGCTTTCGAAGGCTGTCCAGATAAATTTTTTAAAAGCTTCCACCAATTCTTAACATTGGTTTCTGGATTCTCTAATATATTTATTTGTTTGTTGAAAAAGTCAAGTTTAGCTGTTTTTATAAAATTTATGCATTGATTCCTAACATACCGAAATTGTCGCCACGAATCAGCAGTATTTTTCTTTTTTGCCATTTTATGAAGTCTTTTTCGGCGCCGAATTAGTTTTTTTATATGACCAGTTAGCCATGGCGGGTCTTGAGATCTAAACTTGACAAATTTACAAGGTATATGTTTTGCAGCTATTTTTAATATAGTTTCTGTAATTTTTGTCGCGGCAACATTTACGTCATTATTATTAATAATATTATCCCAATTTACTTCACTTAGATCAAATTTATAATTAGTTAGGTCTGCGTGATCATAGTCCCAAATCTTCCTACTAAAAACTTTATTTTGTGTTTTTTGAATGTTTATTATGCTACTCACAGGACAGTGATATCGTACATTAGCTTCCAAAATATTATCACCGACTTCAGTATATAAAAGTATGTCAGGGTCGCTTACTAAAATTAAATCCAGTAAAGATGAACTGGTCTCGCAAAAATATGTCGGCTGATCAATTGCTTGATTCAGGCCGTTTTGCAAAATAATATTTGTATTTGATTTTATTTGGTGGTGGTGGGGGGACTATGATAAAAAATATTGTTCTACATTTATTTAATTGTAATCTTTGTCTGCCTTTTTATTTTTCACTCTACTCTGTCCTGCATATTTTTTATTACTTTATCCTGACTTTATTTACATAAATTGTCATCCAGCCTTTTTTTACTCAAAACTCTCGTTTTGCCTTTAAAAAAAAAAGATTCAACTTAGCTCCCTAATATTGATTCACTCATAGAGTCTTTGCATCCGAAATAAGCACATTTATTCTAAAACCAGTTGTTGGTATGATACAGCTTATGCCCTTCTCAAATATTTCATAATGGTATGATGATTCTAAACCCCGAATGGGTGGGATTTTTATTCATTTACATATGACGACGAAATCATCGTTTTTTAGTTTAGGTGAAGCCTGGAGCTGGAAATAATGCAGCTCAACTGTACGTTACTGGTTTGGTCTCGACATTTATGCACAATGTATACATTTGGGTATCTTGATTTTTGGAAAACAATATAATTTCGACTTTAATGCAAATCAGTGTATGGACACTGCATAGATATAAACATGTTAAAAAAATAATTTAATGCTATAACTATCTTAATTATACAAGTTTAATATAGAGGATTGCCCAAATAATCAATTATATTGAAAAGTTGTGCAGAACGAAATATTTCTTATAGCATTATCCTCATTTAGATGAGACAAATCAAATCGCAACACAAACGTCTCTTCTTTACTTATCATGCTTATGAAAGTCAATTATTGCAATAGAAAACATACACCAATAATGTTTCGTCATTGCAAATTATATATATCTGATATTTAATGAAGAAATTCGAACCTATTTAGAATAAATAAAAATCTAAGTATAAATGTTTTCTAAAATGAATATTTTATGTTAAAAGGTTTTATATGTTTTTGTATTAAGCTTTATAATTTTACTAATAATAATATGGACAACTAAGCATGTTCAATACTGAAGACGTTACTCTGTTAATATTTATTGTATCTTTTCGACCCGATCCCAGTTGATTAACAGTTTTATGAACTGGCTGTTTTTGTATTGAATAAGGTAACATTGAGAATGAAGATAGGGAATGTGTCAAAGAAACAACAACCCGACCATAGAACAGACAACAGCCGAAGAACACCAATAGGTCTTCAATGGTAACCATTTTCGATTGGCCAACAGAAACCACCTCATATAACAAGTATGATATTACCGTAGTGCACCGCCTGCTTGTTTCATCAATAGATGGACTAAACCATGTTCCATGCTCTCCGATATAAGCATAGCCTATATTTATTACCACTGTCACTGTAAATGAGTAGCAACCTGGGGCCTGGTTTTCGAAAGTATCTTATGACTAAGTCATGTCTTATGATGGTCTTATGACATGTCATAGTCGTAAGATATGTTTTCGAAAGTGTCCCAAGTTACGATTTGTCATAACTTTTGTCGTAAAATTAAGACCCCTCGCGACATGACTTATGATGGTCTTATGATTGTCAACTAAAATTTTAATCACTTTTCATGTATAATTTCATGTTAATTGCAATACAAATATTTGTTGTGTTTCTCAGTATGCTAAATAGTAAAGATTTTATTTTCTCAACTACTTGAATTAAAATTTGAATCTCCTGCGACATAAAATTTGGAATTCTTTTTTAACTCCTGGTTTTGTATAATGAATATACATATTATTTCGTTCCTAGTATATTTGACAGTTACTGTACTTTATTAACGGTGCACGGGCATTTCGTTAAGCGGGTACTCGATGTACCGAATCTAAAAAGTATTCACAGTTAAATAACAATGCATGTATGATAATACACGAAAGCGAAGTTCAAGATTTATTATATATTACAAACTAAATTTAAACAAATTATCAACTCATATTTCAATTCCTTTTTGCATAAAATTTCATGTTCATTATAATGAAAAAAAAAATAATTCGTAAATATTTAGAATTGTAATAATTAATATGCTCATACTTTTCATTTTCATTTTTATATTCATCACTTTTTAATCATTATTTAAAATAATAGAAAATAATGTTCCCTTATGACAGTCATAAGAGCATCATAGCTATGACTCTCTTAAGACAGCTTTGATTTACATTCTATGACATATCATATGATAGTCATAAGATCATCATAAAATATGTCCTAAGATATATCTTATGACATATCTTATGATACTTTCGAAAACCAGGCCCCTGGTGAACCAACACGTGAGTCTAAAGCGCATCATAAATGGTTGAAGTCGAAGTTGTATAAAATGTTTAGACACAAAAACTAGATATAATTTTTGTCATTACTGATTCTATTTGTGCCTTAACCTCATTGTACTGATCTTGAGAAGTGCTTCTAAGTTGATTAGACATTAAAATAATCTGCACTTGCATTTGAAGTTAAGTAGGACTCCCAACGTAATTATGAGTCTTCAACCTGTATCGTATTGGATAGGGTCTTTCTCACTCCCATAATCTACTATTACAAGAACAGGTAACCCTCTTTTACTACTCTCATTATCCAATTGTCCTTGTGAAGATGTTCTATCTACTAGTATATATTGGTGAAACTGGCTCCCTATAAATAATGTACATGTAACCCACAAAAGAAAGAAGATTGATTTGAAGTGTGCATCCTCGTCCCTCTCCGGTTTCTCTCTGTACAATCTACACTAGCATATCACTGGAATGACCCATCTTATTTTTCAGCTTTTGACAAACGAAAGGTTCATGCATAGATAGTACGACTAATTGTTTAACATTGATTCCATCTGGTCAAGCTGACGATTCAGATGGCCGATCGCGAGTGGTTACTATCCTTTTCTGGATTTAGATCATGGCTTCACAATTCAAGATGTTATTGACTGTTGAACTGTAGCCATATCAATTTCTTGCTCCACTTGAATGTATATTATGGTTGTCTATGATAACGTGTTTAACAACTATTTATCATTGTGAGATGTTCTAAACATTTAAATGATCGCCTTGATACATCCATCAAATGCGCAGTTTCCTGTTTTAAAACTATTGTTATCTGAATAGTGCACCAGTCTTTTTATATTTCCCTGTCTGCATTCTATGTCTTCGATGTGAACACATTAGTCAGATTTAGGTTTCTGTTACTATTACCACATTTTTTTTTCAAATAACCATGGATCTGATATGTAATAACTCATTTTTAGGCGAGGAATTCCCCTTTGTAGGCAGGATACTTTTCATTACTTGGATTAATCCTCTGATGATACATGCAACAACTCTTGAAATGTTTTCTCTTGATACATCACTGCACCTGAACCAAGACACTGATATATAAAATTGAGAATGGAAATAGGGAATGTGTCAAAGAGACAACAACCCGACCATAGAAAAAACAACAGCAGAAGGTCACCAACATGTTTGTTACTAAAACAGTCTTTGACAATTTGGGAAAGAAGGTACAAGTGATGAGGAAAATTCTGTATACGCTTGTTGAAAACTGTTTCCTTATTGCTTCTCTTTTTCTTCCTTTTCCTTTCTGATTTTGACTTTGTGCTGGTATTAGTCAATGATCGTGCTGTTAATTTAAAAAAGAAGATGTGGTATGATTGCCAATGATACAACTCTTCACAAGAGAACAAAATGACACAGAAATTAACAACTATTGGACACCGTACGGTCTGTAATGAATTGTCTTGATAAATCATACTTAAACATGTTACATGTTGAAACAAAGAAAGAACATTTCCATGATGTCAACTTTGGCTTGTTCGTGCTCATCTGCGATGACACCAAAGATGACGATACAGCATATGTTCACATTGTTGCTGATGCTTTCTTGCATATGACATCAATAAGAAGCTGGAAATTGTGTCAAATCGAATGGAATCGCAGTTGTTGTCAAACAATTTTACCTTTTGTAAAAGCTGTTCCTTGCTACTGTTCTAATATTTCGACGGTGGTAAACAGACTTCATATCGACGATATTAGGTTACGGAGGTAATGTTGGTCTGTCCGTACTTGATGAACATGTCTAATTAGTTATCAAAGGTACCAGGTTTATAATTTTATACGCCAGATGCGCATTATGTCTACACAAGACTCATCAGTGACGCTCATGTATTCGAGTTTCTTAAATTTAAAGACCTATATAACTCACCGAAGCTTTTTTACAATGTAATACAATGAGGTATGAACAGCCTTGTTACTAATTATCGATTTGATTCTGTAATGACGTGTTTACTTAAATTGGGTTCAATTGTCAATTGTAGAGTTGTTCTTTTCGAAATAAAATGACTGCTGCCTATGCAAAACATGATAAATTGAATATAGTTTTAAGGTGGTACATAACACTACAGAGAGATATATCAGCTGAAAGTTTTAATCACGTTCTGTTGTTAAGGTGACCAGAAGCTTCTCAATGAACCAAATTAGAGTTTGTCAAAAGTAAAATAACAAAAAACATAAGCTCCGAGGAAAATGCAAAACAGGAAATCCGTAATTAAATGGCAAAACCAATAGTACAAACATTTCCGACGAATCGATAACAACAGTCATAGTCATGACTTTGAACAGCGGTATACTACTGCTGCCTTTATTTGGTACAGGCATTTTCTTATGTAAAATAAACGGGGGATTAAACCTGGTTTTAAAGCTAGCTAAACCTCCGACCTGTATGACAGTCGCATTACATTCTATTATATTGACGACGATGTGTTAACAAAACAAACAGACATCATAGGAAAAAATGTCAAAAAAAAGGATACAGCAGTTATCATTCTGTCATAATCTCAATCGCTATAAAAAACAAACAAATATGTAACAAAGAAACACAAAAAGACATATAGACAAAACAAATTAGCAAAATGAATGACAAATATACAAAAAAATAACCATAACAAACCATGACCGGATTTACATGTACAGTGACAGTCATTTGACGATTTGTACAAAGACAAACAAAATGGCAAATAGACTAACTGAAACTGACTATATAAATCCAATGACATTTTTACATTTTTTCTCAAAAGGTAAAAGCAGATCTTGTGTCAAAATTTCATGAAAACTCAACGAGTCAAATAATTTTAGTCAAGGTGTTTGGTACCATCTAAATATTGGGGTGTTTTTTGTTATTTTGACAGAAAATAGGCTTTTAATATCAACTTGCTTACACTTGAATCTTTTTATCAACATGTTTTACATATCTACTGTAAGCTGTGCACCGAATCTGTAATGCAACTAGATCAAATCAAAATCAAGTTATTGTGAATGATAGTTGTATTCCTGCATTGATGACATTCATCGTAGAGTATTCGTGACATGTGTTATAAATTCGTTTCTCTAATTTTGTTGCAATTTGACCCATAAATAAATTTAATTGATGATCTCAGAAGATGATTGAATGAGTTTACAGGTCATAACTTTTATCAGCTTACCGAATGAATCAAAATGTTCTAACAGTGTTGAATGTGTAATGCACTCGAAGAGTTTTTCGTTTATCAAAAATTAAAAGTTATTTGATAATCCTTAGAGAAACATATTCTTAGATAGTCAGTCATGGTTTATTTATCCAATCTTGATAGTAAAAATCTCATTTTAAAGTTATCGCCAAGAAATATCCCAATTAAAGAAATCCGATAATCCAGTAGTAACAATTTAAGAAATTATATATATCATACGAAATAAGTTTTGTCAAATTTCAAATATCTTATTTTTTTTTTTGAAAGCAGTGTTTTATCATAAATGCTGCCTCGGATATAGATAGATATTACGCAAATGTACGCATCATTTACATTCATAAGACTTTAGTTGATTTTAGAATAGGTATCTACGAAATAAAAGATGGAAAATTGTCTGTATTGTAGGGTTTTGATACCAACTTATTATTCAAACTTTTAATTGCATAATTTTCGTCGGGTTTTATTCAATCTGAATAAATTAACAGATGTAATGATATGCATTTGCATAATGTCAATTTCTATGCGACGCAGTATCATAAAAGAGGGACGAAAGATACCAAAGGGACAGTCAAACTCATAAATATAAAACAAACTGACAACGCCATGTTCTGTTTAAATTTACAAACTTGGTGTAATGGACTTTTCACTATTTTTTTTACATTTATTTTTGTCACTACGTTTTTTTACATTTTATGTTCATAAAATGCGGAGATTAATACATACATCTTATCCTTTGGATCTTCTTGTTTTTTTTACCTAAAGTAAGATATATTATGTTCCTAATGAAGGTAAATGAAAAAGCGTATCGGACAGAAAAAAAATGTTTAAGTAGGGTTTACTGGATTATTTTTAATATAAACTAGTATCATCCTTAGGATAAAATTCACAATAAATGAGAAATCTTACCTGATTGTATAATCTCTATTTTACAACACAAATTTATCGTTTCTGTCAAAGTTATCAAATAAACAGTGTCACTGAGGCAAGAGGGTGCATTTGCATTGGTTAATGAAGGGGGATTGTTCTGGTTTAAATTTACAAACTTGGTTAAATGGACTTTTCACTATTTTTTTTACATTTAGTTTTGTCACTACGTTTTTTTACATTTTATGTTCATATAATATTATGCTATTAACAAGTGAATTTAAATTGAACAATAATGTATTTTCACTTCAAAAATAATAAATGGTTACATAAAACTAATACTAAGTATTCGGTCTACTTACACTTATTACCATGTTTTAAGGCACATTTTATAAAAGCATAATTTAAATGTATCCTACATTACGGACCTTGGGATCAAACATTAACAAAAAAGTAGTGAAGCATTTCTATTTATTCCACAATAGATTAGTAACTAACGATACAAAGAACTGAAAGTTTCCTTTTCATATTATCAACATTTGATCCGACATTTGGATTGGATGATTTCAACGAATGATGTTTAATGAACTACGTATTTCATTTTTATTTCAATTGGAAAGTCCTAAATCAGTGTTTTACATGGAACCAGTGTAACTAAATGAAACAGTTACGTCATCAATAAAGTTCTTATTAACTGATCTTATTTCAGTATACTCCAATACGTTTACAAAAACAAACGTCAATTGTTCAATTTTGTAGTTGACGAAAACTTTTGACTACATTTAATCTTTTTATAAGGTAAAACAGCGTTTGCTTCAAATAACACATGTTCTACTGTAACAAAATTAAATACATGTATGTATATCTTATATTTAATTAATGAAAAATAGTATATTTATTGATCAAAACAAAGATGCATATTCATTTTGTGTGTAATGTCTCATAAACATATCTAGATATGCAATTTGTTATATGTTTTGTACAGAAACAGCTTAACTCGCAAACCAAACCATTGTATCCTTGAAACAATTTAATAAAGGCTTTAGTTATTTGTGCTTATTTGTGGTAACGAAATTCCTAACTTTTAGATTTACCAATAAAACATTTAAGAAATGCTGTATTTACTCATAGTCCTTAATAGTGTATCAACAAACAAATACCGTCAAATAGATTTTGTACATTTCAGTAAAGAATCCTATGAAATATAAACACAGTTAGATGAGACCAAAGAAAATTAATGTCCCAAAAAAGGGGGGAAAATATAGGAAACGAAAAATAGGATATTTCTGGTAATGGTGTCTTGTACAGCATGTACAGATTCGACCGAAAAATAACAATCTCAAAATAACTAGAAGGAAGTTATTTTTAAAAGTAATTTTACATGGTCGTTGTTACAGTATATTTAGTGAATTCTTGAAATTTTAAAGCAGTAATATCGACAGGGTAACGGTACCTATTGTTGCATGTTTTAAATAAATTGGGGTTAAACTTATCTTTATCAGATCGGTACCATTACAATAATTTAGTATTTTTTAATTGTTATACACAATGATATCGACAGTAATCAACATAAAGATGAACTCTTTGACATCATGTTTTAAAAGTTAAACTGCCTTTATGATTTTGTAGTTAATATTTTGCAAATGAAATGACATTGCAAGTTAGCAGGATTTTAAAAACAAATCTATACTTCCGTTTTAAGTTAATTTATATAGTCGTTTTTTTTTGTTTCTTTTTTAATTGGTGTAACACAAATTAACTAAAAGGAAAACATATATTACAAAGCAAGTATTTTTTGTACGGTATTAAATATTTGAGAGAAAATGAAAACGGTATGATTTTTATTATACTTGTTTCCATTTAGGTACATTTATACGTAGTTAACAGGAAGATCCAAAGATATTAAACATCTTAACTTAGGAATTACGTACGAAATACGTTTGGAGAATGGGAGACCGCTGTGCTAATATATGGGTAAGTAAAAGTTCAATACATAGTTTATCATGTATCATTATTGTAGCTGGATACTACCATATATAAAGCTATTAGCATCATTATGAAAATCAAAAATATATGCCGTGAGTGCCAAACAGACAACAAACAATTAAGGATCGGAGTACAAGGATGACGTACAACAACCATTCAATTTTCGATAGCTTAAACGCAACTATAGATTATTCTTTTTTATATTCTCATTTACATATACAAGTATGCAATATTTATAAACTAAATGTATATATAAAAAAGAAGATGTGGTATGATTGCCAATGAGATAACTGTCCACAAGAGATCAAAATGACACAGACATTAACAACTGTATGTATACCAAAACTTCATTTAAGACTTCATTATCTAAATATTAATTGCAATCAGAAAGTTGAAATGAATTACGCTAAGTATAATGTTCAAATCACTTGGTATGCATTGAAACCCTCTTTTTGTTAGTGTTTCAATAAAGGCTTACACTCGTCTGACTCAGCATTCCTTTTTTTTTTAACCAAAACCAAAACCGTTCTACGTTATCAGGATTCACTTGTACAACTAGATTCCACTTTTGTATAAATGTTTTATCATTATGGCAGTTGTTATATAATAGTTTCTTTCTATGTATGTTGCATTGTCGTTTGTTTTTTGTTGCACCTCATTGTGTCTGTTGTTTCGTTGTTTTCCTCCAATAGATGAATGTAGCCCTTGGTTTAAGTTTTTAATGCGGATTTGTTTTCTCTCCATCGATTTATTAATTTTAAACAGCGGTATACTACTGTTGCCTTTATTTATCATCTCAGATATTAAAAATAGTTTTTTTGATATTGTTAATTAGGTAGAGAACACAAACACGATTTATACACTGAAAGTCTAACAAAACTTAAAAAAAAACAACAAAAGAAAGAGGAGAAACCTAGACGCAAAAAGAAAAAGAATCAGACACGGTGATTTACTGCTTGTCGTCATCTCAAGGTTAAATAACTTGACAATCTCCCAACTTTTCAGAGCACCTGAGATCAAACCTTGTTTGGTATGGTTCGTGTTGCTCAATTTTGCGCGTTTTGCGTAACGTTTGTGGCATTGTTAGTTTGCTTTCGATTGATTTGTTTCAATATTCCTTTAATATGTTTTGCATTTCTTGTAAAATATCTGTTTTAATGTAAACATGGTGATTTGTTGTAATTATTTGTCACAGGCTAACATATAGAACTTTGCAAAAATCCTAAAAAGATCTTAACATTTATTCTGAATGTAGAAGTATGTTTTTATATTTTACACATCATCAATGTAACTATCATTGTTTTAAAGGTATGTCTTGCCATAACATTCATTGGAATAAGTTTGGCACTGGTTGGCATTATTTGCTGGAGAGAGTTTCTGTAAGTTCCTTTTTTAAAGTCTTATATTGCCTAATATGAAGCAAGTTTCATTTTTTTTATGATACACTTTTGATAAAAATTATTTTAAGGCGATACATGTTGTATGAGTTTCCAAGATAAAAAGTAATAGTGGTTGTTTCCAAACAGATATACGATGCAACGATTTTATCAGGAAATCAACGATAATGGAAGGGGAACATTATCATTGTTTTTCAAGGGTCATAATCATTGATAAAAGAATAAAATCATAAAACACTGAACGCCGAGGATAATTCTAAAAAGAAAACCCCTAATCGAATGCCAAAATCATAAGCTCAGACACATTAAACGAATGAATAGCAACTTTCATATTCCTGACGTGTTACAGACATTTTCTTGTGTAGAAAATAATGAATTAAACCTGATTTTAAAGCTAGATAAACCTCTCACTTGTATTCAGTGATAAACTAAGGCAATATGATGATGCCGATGTTCAAATCTCTAAAATTAATTCCGAATACAAATAAAAGGACTCATTAAAAACTGCAGGTATCACAGTGTCATCACAAGAAAAACTGAAAAGATAAATGAAATTGAGAATGGAAATGGGCAATGTGTCAAAGAGACATTAACCCGACCATAAGACAGACAACAGCCGAAAGCTACGAATAGGTCTTCAATGCAGCGTCTTTCAGCTGGTCCTTAATCAAATATGTTTACTAGTTCAGTGAAAATGGACGTCAATCTAAACGTCCGATGTCAGAGGTATCAAAAGAAAATAAATAAAATGGCAATAATACATAAATAACAAAAGACTACTGGCAATTATTGACATGCCAGCTGCAGACCTCATTAAAACTGATTGAAAAATTAAGTCTTAATCATATGAATATCAAGCACAATTCCTCACGTTTAGGGGTTTAGTATAATAAAATCATAAAATATATGAGAAAAACATATAACCGTCAACAACTGGTTTTAGAATACAGGTATTTAATTCCGACGGAGAGACCCTATAAGTGAATCAATATTAAAGCCAAAATATGCAATGAGACAACTATCCACAAAAGACCAAAATGACACAAACATTAACAACTATAGATCACCGTACGGCCTTCAACAATGAGCAAAGCCAATACCGCGTAGTCAGCTATATACTTACATTTTTGTGCTTTGTAAAGAATATAACAATAAAAGATTGGATGTGAAATCCCTGAACGTATAAGAAGTCTGCATGTAAAGTTAAATTAACAAATGATTGTTCTTGTACCGATGATAACATTTAGTAAATAGTCATCAAAGGTACCAGTATAGTAAATGTTTTGACAAGTTTGTGATTTCGGAAACCCTAATGTAATTATTTTTCAGTTATACATAGCCTTCTCTCGCGTAAATCTAATACGTTGTTACATACACGAGCGAAACGTACATGTTGAGATATATGAGTACCATAAATCGGGCAAGGGCACGTCACCTTAATAAAAAAGATAATCACATTATAATTAACCACACATCTGCGAATAGAATTGTTTAAAATTTATCTGCATTTCAGATTGAAGGAGAAGGAAACAGATACAAGAATAACTCGTGAAAATCTTATTAAATACTATCCCACCATATATGGTATTTATACAACTAATATTTCCTACGAAGAGATATTGTTAAAAGGTGCGAAACGTCTTACGCCTACTAATGAATATTTCAATTCTAATAAGAATTGCAGTTTCAAGTGTGTATCTAATGCAGTAGGACGTGCATCTAAATCGGACCACAACCGTGCAGGTGTTTACAACCATGGATGTTGTCAATCGTAAGTGATGTTTTGATTGTTTAGTCACTTTTGTAATTTTAAGACAGCAGGCATTGATACAATGGCATCATTCTGTCTTGATTAAAAATATTTAACCATTTTTTCAAGAGTGGACTTTTTAAATTTATTTTCCTCTAAGTTCCGTATTTTTGTGAGTTTACGTCCTTGTTATAGAAACTAGACAAACACTAGTATATTCTTATCAAAAAGTCATTATTAAAATTAAGACGTGTGGTATGATTTCAAACAAGATATCTTTTTACCATTGTAAAACATTCAATTCAAAGTTGAAGAGCATTGAGGACCCAAAATTCCAAAACGTTGTGCCAAATACGTCTAAGGTTATATTCTCCTGGAGGTAAGAAAATCCTTAGTTTTTCGAAAAATTCAATATAGTCACGCCTTCAAAAATGAGAAAATAAGACAACCACGATATTATTGGACCCTGAATTGTGACAGGTACATATCTAATGTTTGTGAGAGCAATCCCGGCCTGCCCTTACCAGATGTGTTTAAGCACTACAGAATAACAAAGTAAAATTCATTTAAAAACTGCACGTAAAAGATCGGCACAACGCATTAAAACAACTAGTATACAAACAAAAGATTCTAAGCATTGTTTCAAGAATACTCGAAGTTACTAAATGCTAGTAAAAAAAAAATAAAACTAATTTATAAAATATGTACTTCTAGACTTAACCTTGAATTTGTTTTGTGCACAGGATATCCGGTTATACGTATGTAGTCATATATACAACTATGGTCAGGATATAAATAATTGTTCATTTATACCAAGAGCAAACGTATAATACTGTTATAACTGAAGAATGTTGTCTTAAAAGAAAGTTGAAATATACAAAAAGGACACCCAGACATTAGCCGAAAAAATCACTGAAAACGTCATTTCTTTCAATCGTAATGCCATCACATGTGAGGGAATTGATTATAACCAATTGTCATCAACTTTTTACATTTATTTGTTTTCAGAAAACGAGCCATTGAATCACCTGCATTCTATCGAAACATAAATGGCATAACTAGGGCAATCGTACAGTTCAATGATACACAACAGATGATAAACTTGCCGCAGGTATTCTGGAAAGAAGAATGCAGGTAATACTAATGACTGTAGAAGAGAGGCTGAAGATACCACAAACTCATAAGCAGAAAATAACTGAAAATATAATCCAAAGGTTACACTTTTATAAGAGACAAACAATCACCTAGCTCTTTAAATAAGCATATCGAGTTATTTGTATATTTTTAAACCTGTGAAAAGTTAGTGTTACCCTTCCGGAGCACCCGAGATCACTCCTAGTTTTTGGTAGAGTTCGTGTTGTTTATTCTTTAGTTTTCTATGTTGTGTTATGTGTACTATTGTCTGTCTGTTTGTCCTTTTCATCTTTAGCCATGGCTTTGTCAGTTAAGAGTCGATTTATGAGTTTGACTGTCCCTCTGGTATCTTTCGTCCCTCTTTTAGTGCAATTAAAAAACCACATTTTTACACACTGCATATTGTAGCGTGCCGTTACTTTTTTTCCGTTGTTTAATTTATCATGTTTCAAGATTTGTGCTGCTCTGGGTTCTCTTTGTTGTTATGGTTTTCATGTTAGAGAGACTATTTGTTGTACTGGTTTAATTTTCATACTAGATATTTATAGTATTGGTTTGTTCTTGTAGAAAAACAATCAGTTGTTATGTTGTCTGTGTAGACAAGCTATCAATTAATATGATTCCAATTTAACCAAGCCATTGGTTTTAATGATTTATTTTTCAAAAAAGTTTTTGACGTTGATTGTATTGGTTTTTATTTCAGACAAATTATTTATTGTACTGTTTTCTCTTTCAGTCAAGCCACGCGTTGTACTGGTTGCCGTTGTCACTACATTGATCAAGCCACTTCAGCAGTTGTCTACAAAACTGGATACACGTCAGCAACAGCCATATACATTTCTCATTTGGAAATAGATATATTTTATTTGCATGGATGCTGTAAATGCATTAACGTATAACACGTCTACAATAAGTGACACTGTACATAATCCAGTAAAACTGTATTTGTGTTTTTAATGAAAATTTTTACATTCTTATATATCCAATTATACCCCTCAACAAAATACTAAAAAAAAGGTAATCGTTATAATATTTACCATGGACAAGAATGACAGAAGAAACCTACTAACCATATCTAATAACAGTATGTTCTTCGTAAAAAAAACTTATCAAAGAAGAATAATTATTTCTAAAAGTTATCATAATATTGGGTATGGCTAAGAACCAAAAGTTAAATCATTTAAATAAACAGATAGATTATTAAACATGATATGAACACATCCAGAAAAGTGTGTAGAAAATAGAGACGATATGGGTAAAGGAAAAATACGTTTAATCACAAGATATCTGATTCGTTTAAGTACACAATTAAACATGCGTTCATAGTGTAAACGTAAGTGATCTTCGTGAGCTGTAATGTTTGTACAGGTTAGAGGCTAAAGATTACAAAGGCACATTCAAACCCATAAGTTGAAAATAAGCTGACAACGTCATATCTTAATAATAAAAAGGAAAGAGACAAACAACAGAAGACAGAAATATATAGAAAACTACAGAATGAACCATACAAGACCAATTTCAAATTTGCGGTTGATCTCAGGTGCTCTGGAAGGGTAAGTAGATCCCGCCCCCCCGTATGTGTAACCCATCGTCATTAGCATGTGAGTTCATCCCAAGTGATAAGTCTAAATGGAAGGTCATATTCATGGAAAAGGGGATATTGTAATAATTAGAACATATATGTTGTCATCTATGAAATCCATAATATTCAATTCATTGCCATCAATAAAATGCCTTAACAATTATTTAACATTATTGCACTAACCTCACTAAATTGGTCAGTTTATGTAATTAATGATGTGACGGAAATGAAAATGTGTATTTATTAAACAAGGATATCCGACTACGAACACCCTTACAAGTAACATTGTTTGTTATTGTTTTAACTGTGAAATCACAAACCTACGTAAACCACAATTACAAAAAAATCATATTGTGAAGTACATGAATTATCCTGTCAAATCTCAAAGACACAATGGAGCAATCATCGACGAACAGAGCTACTTCTGTCGGATAAATTCAAATTAGAAATGACAATAAAAACTAAGAAAATTATTCAATGCTATAATTTTTCCCTTATGTCTAAATGTTACATTAATATTGGAATACGTTTTCATCAAAACTTTGGTTTCAAATAAACATGTCAACACTGCAGTTGTGTGCTTAATAAAATTAACGGTACCAATTTTCTTGCACCAGATGCGCATTTCGACAATACATGTCTCTTCAGTAATGCTCGTGGCCAAAATATTTGAAATCCAAAGCTTATATAAAAGATGAAGAGCTATAATCCAAAAGATCCAAAAAGTATAGCCAAATCCGTGAAAGGAATCAGAGCTTTGCATGAGGGAGATACATTCCTTAATTTATAATAATTTCTATCATTTTGTAACAGTAAATTTTAATAACACAAAAAATCCGTATTTTCATGCCAGTACCGAAGTACTGGCTACTGGGGTGGTGATACCCTCGGGGACTAATAGTCCACCAGCAGAGGCATCGACCCAGTGGTAGTAATAAAATTAACGGTACCAATTTTCTTGCACCAGATGCGCATTTCGACAATACATGTCTCTTCAGTGATGCTCGTGGCCAAAATATTTGAAATCCAAAGCTTATATAAAAGATGAAGAGCTATAATCCAAAAGGTCCAAAAAGTATAGCCAAATCCGTGAAAGGAATCAGAGCTTTGCATGAGGGTCATACCGGAAAATAATATTAATCGTGGTAAGGATTGTCATTTTACATCCGAAGGTCGGAGGTTCTGTCCGAAAACCACGGCTTACTCCACTATATAAAACTGGCCTCAACGAAATAATCAGAAGTGTCGAACATGATTTTAAACATCAAATATGAATTATCAAAATATGAACAGGAGAAAAAATAAAGTTTAAATACTGTAAAACTACTTTTATTCATGGGGTTCCAATTTGCATACTTTTCAAAGTTTTCGCTAGTGGCTTCAACTACGTATTTGAGGGTTCAATTAGAATAATATAATTACTGTTGTCAAAATTAGGACACAGAGAGATCCCGAGGTATGTCTGACTTCATGAATACGGGCATATACACTTGAGAATACATCGAATATTAGCAAACATTTCATGAACTATACAACCTTAGTCACAATTTGTCCAATTACATCCTAAAATGTACATCTTTTTAACCGACTTACTCTCACAAAAAAGTGATCGACAAAAGTCTGAGTTCTGATGATGATATGCGATGACGAAGTAAAAACATCTTCTCGGAATAATCATGCGAAAATAAAAACATATTTTCATACTTGGTATGCATAAAAAATACTTCCAAAGGAACTGCATTAAATAACAAAATATGAGAAGTGATGTCAATGGATGATCATATATGATATAATAAACAATTATTGAATAATAAGTGAAATTAAAGGTAATATAAAAATAGGAAAAGTATTAAAACATTTCTTCTTATATATCCGCATCTTTTCAAAAGTAAAATCTATCGAAAAATCATATCATAAACATCCATTTATAGAATTTCCACAATGTACTAGATAATAGGTTTTAATGACGATAAGACGTATTTTATGATCAAAAAGTATTTAGGCGTACCAAAAGGGAAGGTTTAAGCAGGTGATGATTTATATTGATAGACCGGAATTAATGGCAATACAACTTTTTTCATCTATGATAATACAAGCATGATTTGATGAAGAATATAGATGCATGTACTGGATACGAGTTATATTTATCTAAATTATTAAACAAAGGTAAGCTTATTTAATATATATCACATAACAAAATGTATTTTGCTAATTTTGGAAATATAAAATGATCTGCATATTCCAGACAATAATGGTCAACGTTTTGAAGACTAGCAAGTTATAGATATTGATCATTATTGTAAAATCTTTTCGTCAGTATTCAGACAAAAAGAAATTGAAATTAATATTTATTCAAGAAATATTTTATTCTTGAATAGTACAAAATTGCTTTATACTTTCATTTATTTGAAGACAAAATGTCGCATTTCAAGTTGAATGTTTGCAAAAACTGTTCTTAAATATTTGACAAAAAATAGATAACATTACAGTATGACTTTTAGTTTCAAGATATTGACTGATTAAATTCCCAAAATTAACACACTACAAAACCCCAAAAGTTATTTGAATAAAGCTGTCAAAGAGCTATCAATTATGAGGAAATTTAATTTGTGATCATTTATATGGATCAAAAAGCCGGAATTTAACGTCTGAATGTATATATTTAAATGACACATTTTAGTTAATGTAGCGATTAAATGTATATGATAGGTGATAAAATGAATCTGGAACCATTAAATAGAAATATGTTACAACGAATAGTTAAATGAGGACCCAAAGGGTAATAATTAAATTGAATTATCGTCGTGTGAGTCTTCTATGTTTTACTTTGTCACACACATTGAAAAATCTAAAAAGTGGAGACCGAGGTGCAATGGTCTATGTCAATGTATCATCTTGCTACACAACTATAATAAAATATTATTTATTTTATTTTTTTTTCATTTTTCCAACTCCCCACTTTCCATTGCCGCATACTTACTGTATCATCTTGGCAACTGAAATTCAGTGAAAACATATTATGATACTTTTATCTCTCCACTGTTATTCAAGATTTTTTTTGCGAATTTACGATTGCTATCAAAATTACCTTTAGTAATACTATGCTTAAATATTTGCAAGATTGGAACTCAATCTATCAGTAATTCTAACCAAACAAGCGTTACAGAATAAATGATATAACAGATTTTATTGTTGAAGATCATCAATAGAATTAAAAGAAATCATATCTGAAACAAAATATTTTGCTTACAGTTTTCCATCTCAAGAAAAGTGGTCGCTTTACTCATTTAAAGTGCATGCTTATAAACAAAACGTTGTACAGAGACTTGCTCTTTAAGAACCCAAAGTTGATTCCAAAATAGTTGATTATACCTCAGACCTATAATTAAACCTTATATTATATTATACAACGCATGCTCAAGTTCAGTTTGTATTGTTATATTTATTGTATTGTGGAGAAGACTTTATAAGTATGTTTAACTTGTGTCTGATCCTTTTTTTGCTTTGAGCGAATAAAATATGTTTAAACTACAACTAAACCTATATTTATGACAGTGTGTATTCAAACGGCACATTCAATTTCAAATAAAATCATGAGGGCGTTAATTAATATCATTCAATGCAAAACCATATATCTTGCAAACAAGTCTCATTTATGAGACTTAATTATTAATATTTAGAAAATAATCACCTGACAATATACTAAAATGATCAGTTCACATTATGTATGTATGTGCCTGTCCCAAGTCAGGAGCCTGTAATTTAGTGGTTGTCGTTTGTTTATGTGTTACATATTTGTTTTTCGTTTATGTTTTGTACATACATAAGGCCGTTAGTTACCTCGTTTGAACTGTTTTACAATTTCATTTCGGGGCCTTTTATAGCTCACTATGCGGTATGGGCTTTGCCTATTGTTAAGGCTGTACGTTGACCTGTAGTTGTTAATTTAAGTGTCATTTTTGTCTCTTGTGGAGAGTTGTCTCATTGGCAATCACACCACATCTTCTTATTTTATAAAAAGACACTCAAAAGATAACCCCAATTTCAACACAGAAACGAATATTTTGATACAATGTTTCATTAAAAAAAATCTACTATTTTTTTTCATCACTATTAAAGTTACAGTGGTCAACAAGAAGGCAAGACAAAGCAACTTTTGATTTGAAAATTAAACAGTAAATAAACTATAGATTTACCAAGACATCTCCTTCTTTAGTATTATTTAGTATATGTAAACGTGCTCAAATGCAAATAGCACCAATTCATTATCGCGTAACGGAATTTTCAAACACGAGGAAAAACGTTAATAAAATAAATATAAAACAAGTATTAGAGAATATTTAAAGATGATCATGTTAAAGTGCACAACAAACCATTGTACTTGCCGACTTTATTTGTATGTTTACCTATTTTAATACCTAGATAAAGCTTGCCATTGATAAATGTTAAGCTTGATTGATATACTCGTGAGAAGATTATTGATATGTTCTTTAATAACATTTGGTTGAAATTAACATGTTTAAGATGTCAAATAGAGCTAAAATAGTTTTTTTTCTTCTAATCTTCAAAGTACACAAATACAACCCTTTGTTAAAAAGCTATCAGCTAGTTCCCACGAAATAAGAGGACGTAAATATTTCTTTTAGAGCTAAAAAACACACAAAAGGGAAAGTACATAGCTATTTAAAGAAATATTTTGAATTATATTTCAGAATGACAGTGTTAATGTTTTGTGATAAATGTATGTTACAGAAATGGAACCAAAGTGTGATAAGATATTCGTAAGTTGAATGCATATCTAGTAGGCAGATACATATTCAGTCAATGCAGATGAACGATACCTTGGGCAATACAAATTCCTTAAGAAGAAAAAGACAAACAACAGTCCTAAACACTTTTCACAAGAAAATGGCAATTGTTGAATACAAACCCCACAATAAAAAAACCCGGATATATATCAAGTCACGACTCATAGGACCAGTACTGCATTGTCTTTCAACCGCAATGCGTGACGGCAGAGTTTTCTATTGTTGTGAAAAGTTACCTCTAGCGCTCTTGCTTTATTTTTGTTTTCATGTTGTTTTTAATAAAACCTTTTTTCATTTTGTGTTTTGTTTAATGTTGTCTGAAAGATTTTGAATATAACTTCGACTAAATGAATAAACACATGTTCATAAGCCTCCTTTTATCGTTTAAATGAAGCAGATGATATATGAAATAAACATATTCAGTACAGTTCTCTAAGACATTTCACCAAACATTACACATTAGGCTAGACTATATCCTCAAAGATGTCACAGTTCTTTATAAAGAGAAAAGAGCTAAATATATGTCTTCGGCTGCACAGAAGTGTAGCCTTTCATGTGATAGATATGGCATTATTTTAACATTGATATTGCACATGTCATTAATTTATGTTGACACTTTTTAGTAGTAAGGTTGCATAGGAGTTTATTTTTGTACAATGCAAAAGTCTTAAACACAGAAAGTACTTAGGAAGCGTTTCATTTAGATGAATACATTTGATGTCATCTTATTTGACTACTTATATTTGTCAAAAGTTCAAATTGTTTGCTTTTTCAATTTTCTTTTAACTTTGCGAAATAAATGGGAGGTAACTAAGAAATTTTTTAAATAATAATGGAATATACAGAAAATTTTGTGTTATATCGATCTTTAGAACTTCCCTGCTAGATAAGAAACATATTTTTGAACTATAAATTGAATATTTGAATATGCTTTCACTGACTTTGTCTACGTCTTCTTTGTACTTTAAAAATTTGTTTAAGTGTTCTTTATTCCGGTATTTAGAAAAAAATATTGTTTTATTTACAGACAGGACTTACTGCATTCTTCACGCTAACAACAATAGCAGCAGTGGGCGTCCTGGTTTGGCGTGAAGTATTGTATGTACCATTTAACATCTTTTTATTTATATCAGTAAACAAAGTTCAATCTAGAGTAAGGGAAAACAGCATACTGCACTTTAAATATAGTCAAGTATAAGTGGAAAACATTTTTTTTTAACATTTGCGATTTTGTTCTTTCACGAATAAACACCGTCTTGAAAATTATTAGCATTTTACAGGGTAGTTTTTAATTCACACATGATTATGAAAGTTTCAATTAAACTACTAGACATCTGCTTTGGATTACTTTTTATATTTCATTTACATTTGAATATAAATTTAGAGATACTACAGACGAAAAGTAATAATTTGAATGTTGTTTGTATGTGTCTTAAATCATGTTTTTTGTTTACTTTACAGTGTACATAGAACTACCACCATCAATACGATAACTATCAATACAGATACAAATATAACCAAAGATAATCTTATCAAACGTTTTCCTGCAATATTCAAAATGTATGAAAATCGTATCAACTTTCAAAATTTAGTTTTACAAGGAGCGATATTTTTACAGCCCATTAATCAGACATTTGACGATGGTAAAACTTGCTCATTTTCTTGTAATGATAATAATGGAACAACATTAAATCGACAGAAACGTGCAACAACAAACGACGTTTTCCATGCGTGTTGTGTTTCGTAAGTATAAATATACCTGTATTAAGCATTTATTTGGCGTCTCTAAATTTATAGATTATTAAGAAACTCAGTTTTCAACTATTTCCGGCAAAGTTGACCTCATATTGATTTGACTATTATTTGTAGGTTTTGTTCGTTCATAGATATAGGAAGCTGTGGTGTGAGTGCAGATGAGACAACTCTCCATCCAAATAACAGTTAATAAAAAGTAAACCATTATAGGTCGATGTACGGCCTACAACAAGGAGCCGTGGCTCACAAGGAACAAAAAACTATAAAGGGCCACAAAATTACTAGTGTAAAACCATTCAA
This sequence comes from Mytilus galloprovincialis, assembly GCA_037788925.1. NCBI lineage: Eukaryota > Metazoa > Mollusca > Bivalvia > Mytilida > Mytilidae > Mytilus > Mytilus galloprovincialis. The sequence continues at coordinate 50,238,787 of CM075343.1, read as the reverse complement.
ACGGGAAAACCAACGGTCTAATCTATATAAAAAACAAGAAACGAGAAACACGTATGAATTACATTAACAAACGACAATTACTGTACATCAGATATCTGACTTAGGACAGGTTCAAACATATGCAGCGGGACCAAACGTTTTAATGGTACCCTTTTTCTGAAACAATAGCATAACATCAGAACATAGAAAACCATAAGATGAAATATCAATTGGAAGGCTTAACTCAATCAAAATACGTAAATTAACTATTAATTATACTATGAACGACTAAATTTGATCTGCGATACCTGATTGCAAATAGTTAGTAAAATATTACGGACAAAGATTCAAGGCCAAAAATCAAACAAACAAAGTCCAAACAAAGCCATGGCAAGACACTATTGCGAAATATTTAACCCTTCGAAAATAATCACTTTTGAAAAAAACCGGTTTTAACAATATCTACAGGTAAATGAAAAATAACTTTGTCATAAGGTATACTAGTTATGTGTATAAAATTCTTCCAATAATTAGGAATACCAACAAAGTTCTGTCATATAAATACATAATTTAACACTAGATACAAATGGGAATGAATATCAACAATAAAACTATACAATTAGAGCTAGCTAAAACTTCCCTGTACAGATTTAAGGAGAATAATCTTGATGTTTATACAAATGTAGTACGCAGAAGATATTCCAAATAATCAAAGCTGGTATATAGACAATATCCATATTAATATAAAATAACAAAAAAACATATAGAAAGTATCAACAGGTAGAATTAACAGGAAAATACGATTTGAGAGTACTCGCAGATACTGACAGCTAGTTAAAAGCCAAAAACAATTAGTAATAAAAAACACACATCAGAGACTAATTTTTATCAGTTCGGTTCTTATACATTCCCGGCATTACGATATTCAACTTTTGGTCGCTTAAGACGCATGAAGTTTATAAAGAATTGTTTTCATTTTTTAATGTACCGCTTGTCGTTAAATATTTCTCCGTTATAATCCTTAAAAGGGTGTAAATTTGAAATTATTTTTTGTAGTCAGATGTTAAAAGAGTTTGTTAAGTACCACATCATAGGATTTTAAAAAAAATAGTGCATTTACCAACGAAGTAACATCTCTAATGTATAAACCTTTTTGCTATTTTGAAATTAAAGCCCATTGTCACAAGAATCTGAGACGCTTGAGCTATTGATGACATAAAACAATAACTGTTCCATCGTGGCGTCATATACTTTCTATTGTGTGGTCGACATTTTACGGGACCCTTTGTGGTTTCAAGTAATGGCGGACAAAAACCGATAAGGTGTATTGACTCTCACAAAGAGTTCGATAACAAGGAACAATTCCTATCAACATTTATTCCGAACCTCAATTTATCACTTTGCTATTGTGTGACATTGCATATATAAATGTATGATTAAGCACTTTATGATTCTAATTTCAGGAATGTAAATTTCATATCACCAGATAAGATGCATAATATATTAATGGCTCAAAAGGAGCTAGTTCATCTCAACAAATTTCGTCAAGTCTTCAAAAATGACAACTGCAGGTAATAACTAATTTTGTGTCGCCCATGTCTGGAATCATTTTTTCTATTACAATACAGTATGTTAATGATAAATTTATATTGTAGAATAAACCCCCAAAACACTAGTTATAGGATTTTAATTTTAAACACATATTTTGATTCTTAAAAAACATGCAAACCCTAAACAGTTAAATTCGTTTAAGTGTTTAAAGGTATACAGATATATTTTTGTAAATATAGTTTTGTGCAGCTGTTTGCTTGCAGCCAATTCATTTCCTTTTGATTGTTTTTCTGACAGTTCAGATTGTTTTTGTTTGTACAAGTAAATAAGCATAAATTGAAAAGGTAATTATGATAAAAGAGGGACGAAAGATACCAGAGGGACAGTCAAAATCATAAATCGAAAATAGATAAAATGATCTGACCGTTGCAAGTTGTTTAGACTGAAATTGACTGAAAGACTCAACATGTTTTTTATAATTCAATTTTTAGTATTTTAAGAGTGTTCTGAAAAAAACCCTTTCAGTTCTGATCTTGTTTACTAGTGTACACATTGGTACTCAACAAGCATTTTTTTTTGCTATAAAATGATATGCTTTCTAAAATTTTCAACATACATGACTCTGTCGGATAACGGCTATCGGAGTTACCTTAAATTTGTGTCTTGTAAAGGATACATATGCAACAAAATTGACTAATTATATAAATAGGTACAAGATAATATAGGGGTTTATTTTACACAATACTGCTCATGAAAACCTTGGATAATCTCTGCTGTTGCGGAAGAGTCGTAAGTAGCACCATTTGCATATTATTGATGATAACAACAAGCACATAAATATTAGATATGTTTTTTTACAATAAACAAACTAAAAAAGGTGACATGCCACTATTTCAAACAAATATGGCATTCGACTATATGAAAAAAGAGACATGCCACTATCTCAAACAAAATGACACCAAACGGTGACTGGATGGTGTTCGCATACAATACAACCGGTGACATACTCTACTAAATTATCAACATAAGATATGTCAAACAAAATAGCTGACTATGCGGTATGGATTTGCTCATTGTTGAAGACCGTACGGTGACATATATTTGTTAGTTTGTGTGTATTTGGTCTCTTGTGAAGAGTTGTCGAATTGGCAATCATACCACATATTCTCTATTTGGCAGCTTGTTCTCGTGAGAATTTGATACTTTTTGATTTTTGACAACACACATTTAATATCAAAGAAAAATACAAAAACATTAATAAAGTAATAAACCATGAGAAATGAATTCAAAATTTAATTGTGACAAGTTAAATATATATGCTAATATAATGTTTTATTTTAGTTTTAGTTTTATTTCTAAGTTGATGTTTGAAGATAAAGATTTCATATACATTTGTATTAATCATTCAATCCACTGAAGAACTGATTATGTACAAATCATATTTTACCTGTTACTTTTTTGATTTTATCTCTTAAGAACAATAACATATTTTATTTACCTTGACAGGAAATTATCTTGTTATCTATACTGTGTGTATTAACCAATGCAAGCCACAGGTAATCGAATGATGGACGTAGAGAACCATCATGATCGACATATATTGTTCTCCAACATTTGTAAGAGTATTACCGAGGCTATACATGTACTTCCTCGTTTTGATGTAGATGATAACTGCACTCGTGACTTTTAATTTAAGGTTTGACTGTCCTTTTTATATCCTTTTTTCCGAATGCAAGATCCGAGTATCTTTTGCATACAGCGAAATTTCCCCACGGTTATATTGCGTAATGAAAACAGTCCAATAACTATGGTTCTTCCATTTATACAATTGATGATGGTTTCGCCTTCGAAAGCCCGATGTTTTTCCTTTTCCCTTGATTGTACTAAATTCTACTTCAACGCAATTTTTGAGCATTTATCATTAATGTCATTAGTAATCTATGATAAAACACAAACATTAAAGATAAAGCATAGATTAAGTTTATTTCATTGGGTAGAGTTTTCAATTTCAGTATATAATCAATTAAAAATTAGTACTTAGTTGAAATTTTGTTTGCATCAATAATTTAGAGCGTCATTCGTTGACGAAACGTGGTTTCAAAGTACAAAATATCCAGCCTAGGATAAATGATGGGTTTATTATAAAGACATACGGTGTTGAATATCAAAACTATATTCATAAAACAATTTTTACAAAACTAATGACGAATTTCATTTCCCGACGGACTTGGTCATTTATGCAAAAGGGGTCCCATCTGATCCATTCAGGATAGATAAATTCTATACCACAGTATAACCTTTTATGTTTTTTTAATTTTCAGTCAAGCAGTTGGTTGTACCGGATGTACATGTATGCATCAAATGGACTTGGTAACAGCAGTAGTATATAAACAAGGATTTAACAAAAATAACGCGAACAGTATTGATCAGATGGAAATAGATCTATTTTATATGCCCGGATGTTGTAAATGTGTAAATGGTCAAACAAACTGATGACTAAGTTCATACTATTAAACCATGTTTAATAACAAAAGTTAATGTTTAGTATATATTTATAATTCAATGACTTGTTTCTGATATTTACGCCGTTGGGACCAAATATAAAACAATTGATGGTCCGCTTGGGTATCACTATACTGATAGTCAAATATGTTCCATCATATAGTTGTGCAATTTATCGTTTACGAATGTAACAGCTTCATTGTTGAGTTATTACATTACAGTACAGTTTTTTTGTTCATTCCAAATATGTTTTTTTGAAATTTATAGTTTTATATGTTTATACCGTCCGTATATTTTAAAAACATTTTTTGCTATTTGAATAAATTTATTCTTTTCTGTAACTGTAAAAAGTTAAACATTGTTGAACACAGAACAATCGACAAATTTATCTCTGTACAAATTGACAGGTAAAATTCACAAACCAAAACAGTAATTTTTAATTTAACAATAGTACTGTGAGCCGAGTTTACAACCAATTCGTGAACATGACAATACTAACATACAATATATGAAAATTGATCAAGGAATAAACTACAATTTGATTTAAATTTTTAATGCATAAAAAAAATGTGTCAAAAAAGATGTAAGTAATAGTTATCCCATAACGACACGATGTGTTAGTGTCAGATCACCCCGATGGCCGGAGGCCAGAGGTTTATCTGACACTGACACACCAAGTCCAAATGGGATAACTATTTTACATCCCAGCTGTTTTAGATTTAGACGAACAAACAGAAAATCTAGTTAAGAACGCCACACAACCATTATAATATACGTTATATGTTACTATATAATATATACCCTTTGAGACCCCCGAACACGATGTTCAAATATGAAACCATGTCAACTCGCCCCACTGTCCAATCGGTCTACACTAATCGCCACTTTTTTAAAAATCGCCCCACTGTCCAATCGGTCTACACTAAATCGCCACTTTTTTAAAAATCGCCCCACTTTTGTTTACCAACTCGTACCACCTATGAAAAGGGTAAAATTCCATTGAACAATTAGTCTGACGACTCGACTTATTTATGAAAAGGGTTAAAATACCACTGAATAGAGGTCTGCCAACTCGCCCCAACTTATGGAACTATATTGCTTCCTTTAAATATGTTAAATTACTCAGTGTTGGTGACCAGTAGTCCTGGTTTAGGGGTATGTGTCGGGGGTTGACATACCAAAGGTTCGAACCCCAGTATAGATAATGGATTTTTTCTACAAAACTTTTGAGGGTAGATCTTTTCTCAGTAAATAAATCAAAGTTTCATTTTGGATAAGACATTCACGCAAAAATGTTACAAAGCAAAGAAAGCATGCGAAACAAAGAAACTCAAGCTGGGGTGATCTGGTAGGGTTGATCCGGCTCAGATCACCCCTGCTGGGATGTTACATACATACATGGTATTTCGGTAAAACGTCTAATTGTGAATGTACAATTGTTATCAATGAATACGTATTTCAATTTGATATATTCATATTCTTCATTTACTTAACTTTCATGCATAAGATTCAACGAACTTCTTAATACAGATGTTGCAATCTAGTGGGTGAAAAGTTCAATTGTTCGATATTATATCATGCCGGGCCTTTTATAGACGACTTTACGATGTGGGTTTTTGTCATTGTAGAAGCCAATAGGATTGCCTATAATTTCTAACATCAACTTCATTTATAGGTTAAACATATTTAATGAATGGCTATCATTTATTTTGAATTTATTGAACCATAAAATTAATTTTTGACTCTTCACATTGAATAATTTATTGAACCATAAAATTAATTTTTGACTCTTCACATTGAATAATCCGCGAAGCGGATTATATAAAATGTGAAGAGTCAAAAATTAATTTTATGGTTCAATAAATTCAAAATAAATTATTGCCATTCATTATAAATAAATTTCTATCAAAATTAAAGCTCAAAGAACTTTTTATATAATTTATATTAACAATAACAACGTACACACATATTGGCGTATGAATACACAACGTCAGAGGGGGCGTGTCGCCATAAAAATTGACAACATTAAAAATAAAACTAATAACTTTAACCAATCAGAAGACAGTAAATACACCAAATTTATTTATTTATCAATAGTGGATTTGGAAACAAATTTTGCAACTTATATAAATCCTTTTCCACTTTGCGGATGCAAGTGCTACCTTGTAGTGGCATTAGCCTGCTCTTTTTCAAAATCTTCAAGGGTGTCTTTAATGTACAAGAGATATGACCCTCTCTTAACACGAGACAGCAATTTATCGTCCTCTTCCAACGGACTATCATCGTTTCCTCAAGACCATACTCGCAAATGGTGTCAAGGGAGAGCCGAAAATTAAGGCCCTGGTATTTTCAACCCGGAACTGGAATCAAACCAGAAAACTTTGTATTAGAAGTCCGATGCACTAACCACTACACCACGGCTCTCTTCATTTGAACTTTCATTCATTGATAGTTGTATTTTTGGCGATTATATCACATATCCTTATATGTATATTAATAGAATAGGACCGGAAATAAACGATTGCTCCTTTCAAATTAGACATTTCTCAATACAATGCAAAACAATGAAAATCTGCGTAAAACAGATTTATATTTTTTGACAACTTTTCTTTTTCAATAGTCTAAGGTTAGTAACATAACACTGTTATGTATTCACATTTCACTTGTCATTTCTAGCACAATTAGAACTCAAACCTGTTGTAAATTTTTGTTTATTGATTTCTTATATTCGTGCGTGAGGTTGCTAACTTAATCCAGGACATTGGTATCCGGAAATAAAAATGAACACAATGTATCTCGTTTTGTAGGATAACTGACTATAAATTGATTTATTGTCAAGGATACTTTATATCGCGATTAGCACTTTCTACCGCATTTCGCTTTGATATAATTACGCGATTGAAAAATTATCTGTTTGCAAAGAAATAAGGAGAAATACATATAATAAGTATTAGAAGATTTATAATATTATTCATTCATATGATAGACACAGCGTATTAAGTTTCAGGGCCTTGGCCCTTTCATTGTGAAATTAGGCAAAGTTCAAAGGTTGATTTGACATTTTTTTATCTTCAAATTGGTTTATAACATATGTTTTACGGTCTCAAGTCTCCTTGTCATTTATTCAAGATTTCGTCCCCGGTGCTCGCGTTACATAAGACATATAAATACCGGACGTCTGTTTACGCGTCCTTTCGTTCCTGTGTCGGTCCGTCTGCTCTCGTTAGCGCTCTCACATTGACAATTCCTATTGCATTTTCATAAACTTCAGATCATAGATTTATAATTAGTTTATAAGTTATAACTTGAAACGAATACATGATGCAACCATTTTGTATTTAGCATTAGGTAAAGAACAACTGGCAAGGCCAAACATTAAGACAGTACACAAAAGCAGCACATATTTTAAACAAACTAGTTTCTTTGCCAAACAGTAAAATATCTGGGTTATCTTGGTACATGTATCAGTTGAAAACGTAAGGACATTGTATCACAGTGAAAAATATATGAAAATAGAATATATAAGACTGAACATTTTTCAAGTTATTGTAAATAATTCTACGTGTTTGTACTAACATGAGTAACAAGATGAGTGCCACATATGGAGTAGGATCTGTTTACATTTCCGAAGCATACGAGATCATCCCAAGTTTTTGGTTAGGTTCTTGTTGGTCACTCGTTAGTTTTCTATGTTGTGTGTTGTGTGTTTTGTTTTATGGTTTGTTTGTCGGTTTTCGTCACTTTTAGCCACGGTGTTATCTTATCCTGTTTTACCTCGGCTAACGAGTTAAAAATCCTTTATGTATCTTTCATCTTACGATGAAGGTAACTAACTATGGAAACGAAAGTTACCTTTTAAATAAATTAGCTTTTACCTATTTTCTTCCACCGCTTTTGTAACTGTAATGTCTTGAATGATCATTTTGTAAATCGTCGATTGTATATATATTTGGTGCATGAATATAATATCGAACAGTTGTTGCGTTTGAAAAATAACACATGTAACCGATAGTCGACATTTATGTTAAGTTCTTCAAAAATCTCTCCTCCCCTTAAAACCGTGAAAAATATATTTGACATTGTTGTCTCAAAATGTTTTTTAAGTTTCTCGTGATTGTTCTGTTTAATTTTGACAGAAGAGATCAAATTACATTTTATTGTATTTTCCTTTTGTATCTGATATGACGTATCTGTGTTATTTTAATGTAACCGTAAGTCATTGGGACTTCTTGATTCAAAATCCTCAATTGCGTTGTTCAATAAGCAGGAAAATAAAATCAAAGGTCAAAGTCGTGTTCTAAATTTTGAACTTGAACTGTCCCTAAAAAACTATCCAACATTTTTGTAAAATTTTTCAAAAAAAAAGTTACGACATCATGCAATTCCAAGACATTTGACATGTGTGCTTTATTAACTGTATATATATTAAGATTACAGTCATTATAATTAATCATTATCAAGTCACTTTCGTAAATGTTAATGTGCCATTTCCTTCATGAAATTGTTTCCCTTGATAATTACCCCATACCTAAAATACACATCTAAATCAATACATGTTCACATTTGCGGTTTTAAGACAGGTCTACAAAATCTGTAACTCCTTGCTCCAATAGAAAGTTGGTTATTTAATCGTGGTCTTTAAAATGATCAAGAAAAAATCTCCTGATAAATCTTAATAGATAAAGGAAGATGTGGTATGAGTGCTAATGAGACAACTCTCCATCCAAATAACAATTTATAAGAGTAAACCATTATAGGTCAATGTGTCAACGTATCTTTGTTCCACCTAACAAATGTTCCACTGGAAACATTGTTGTAACAACTATTCCATACCATTTATTCCGTTAGGAACATTTACTGTAATATTTATTTCAGTGGAAATAATATTCGAGAATATTTTGTCCATTTGGAACTTATATTATGAAGGAACGTCTTTTCCATGACAAATGTACGGCCTTCAACACTGAGCCTTGGCTCACACCGAACAACAAGCTATAAAGGGCCCCAAAATTACTAGTGTAAAATCATTCAAACGGGAAAACCATCGGTCTAATCTATATAAAAAACGAGAAACGAGAAACACGTAAATTTTACGGATGCAATCACGAGTTGGTTGACCGTTATGGAATAACCTTTTCACAAATGATATCAGATATGTTCCTTACGTTGTAACTACGATCCCCTTCCCTTTCATGAATTTGATCTACCGAATTAGACTATTTACCGGATTTGTTTTAAAATAAGCAATATGACGGGTGCCACATGTGGAGCAAGATCTGCTTACCCTTCTGGATCACATGAAATCACTCCTAGTTTTTGGTGGGGTTCGTGTTGCTTATTCTCCAGTACACATGGACAAGAACAGCAAGTCGTGAAAATTAACAAAATACATTTGTTCTGGGATCATATTTCACGTGTCATGTCTTGCATAATTAAAACTGTAGTAATATGATGTTGTTTGTTAAATTCTTAGGTCCGTAGCTTGATGTTTCGCACGAAATCAGCAAAAAATCAGATACATATCAATTACAACAATCCCATAGGAAAATGATTCAAAGAATATCGTCTAATTAAATATTTTAAAGACATGAGGCTTTAACATTTTAATCTATGACCTTTGGTCTTGAAATTAAGAAAAAAGGTCAACGGTCGTTTTGACGGTGAAGCGTATTGATCTTTGCTTGTTATGTGTATGCCACATTATATATATGTAGTGATAGAGCAACGTTTAAAGCAAACAGATAGTAATCATAGGAGTTTTTGTCCATTGTATACTTAAATAAAGAATTCATTGGGTATAATTTCATACTTGTATATACATGATATAATAAAGCCAGGATATATTCTGCAATAAGTTAAAAAAAAACATACGACCTAGAAAAATATAGCAATCTGACAGTGGTGAACCATCTCCCTGGTTAAATTGATTTAACTTACTGAATTTTTGACATCATAGACATATCATATGTATATAACATGACGTCAAAAACTAATTTAAAAACCGGAAGTTAAAAAATCAATTCCGCTAATTAAGTAAAAATATAATCCCTATTTTTATTAAAGTTAACTCTAACTTTAAAGATCAATAAGTGTGATGACGTTGATGGCAACATTCAAATTGCACTAAGATCAACTAATTTAATAACTAATATAACATGATTAAAGAGAGGCAAAAAGACATTCTGACTCATATATCGAAAATAAACTGATAACTCTCTGACTGAAAATAAACCCCAAAGCAAATAAACAAACAAACAATATTAAACAGCACCAAATATAATAAATTAAAGACTGTATGAGCATCACTTTTTATTTTGTAGTAATGCACCTTCTGTACTATTATTGGTTTGCATGTTTTATTTTATTTTTAGCCATGGCGTTGTCAGTTTATTTTCAATCTATGAGTTTGACTGTCCCTCTGGTATCTTTCGCTCTCTTTTGCATTTATATGATTTGTTTAGTCTCTTATCTTCGCTTTTCAACATCTTACATTCTAAAGTAAAACAATATTCACGACAATCATTGACACAATTGTTGACTTCTTAGAAAAGGGACAAGTATAAAGAGTAAAGCTCCTACATTTAGTCAATGAATGATTGATTGTTTGCGTTAAGCTCAATGTCAGATTATAAACCATAAAACAAAAACAATATTGAATGAACACGGACTCGATTATATCAACCGGATTGTCATATTTCTTATTTGGTACAGGCATTAACATTAGACAATGTTTGTTTATTAGACCTGGTATTAACTTTCCACACATACATAAATGGCAAATGCGATAATAAATGGGATGCAGCGGCTAAAATTGTGTGCTAATATTCAACAAGGGCTGGTAATACATCTGATATGAAAATGACATGTAATGATCTTTAATCATATGCTTCAAGAAGGGAGAAAATAATAGTAATATATTGATCCTTTAAAGTCGTTCTCAAGAAGAAGAAGATAAAAATGGAAAGTGTACGGACGTCGGACGTCAAATGTAATACATCCGATTTGAAAATTTTCTACCATAGGCATCAACAGATTAGAAAAACAACAGTTACATATATTTTTATTTTGACGAAAAATATTAATAAAAAACTCAACAAAACATAATGAACAACTTTAAATAGTCAACATTTGTAACAGAACTTTCTTAATTATGTTTGAAACTTTGAAACATGCATTTATTGTATCGTTTTGTTTTTGTTTTGCATTTTACTGATGCGATATGAAAAAAGACATGTTTTGATCTTTTTATCATATGCTTCAACAATGGGTATAATTGGAGAAAAATAACAGATTGATATATTGATCCTTTTACGTGGTTCCCAAATAGAAGTTCAAAGAGTGAATAGTTCACGGACGTCGGACCCAAAATGTATTACATTCGATATGAGATATGTCTATTTAATGCCTAAACAGAGAAGAAAAGCAGCAATATGATATATTTGAATATAGACGATAAAAAAAATTAATTCAACTATATACATAATGAACACTGTCTGGAAAAGTCAACATTTTAAAGGTAAATCTTGTTTGAAACTTTTAAACGCATTTATTTTATATATTGTTTTCATTTTACACAATGTACTTTCCAGTAGCCAAATGATTGTTTTGTACCCTACTTTGTAATGTTTTTCGCTGAAAACGTTTCATTGAGGTGTATTTTCAGGAATTTGTAAATTATCACCGGAATGCCAGGAGATTATATTACGGAAAGACATGTGATACAAGTCGAAGCATCTGCTAAACTTTTCATATCAGCCCGTTAAGCACCAATTCGAAAAATATAGAATTAATATAAATATAATGCAATTATCATACGGTAAAAATCATATGTTATTTAGTCTAAGTATAAGATAATTAGGAGATAACTGTATTGTATTTTAAGCTCCGACGGCATCAATTGGGGATTTGATAGTCGCAAAATAAGTTTACTGGCGACGCGTTAGCGGAGACAGTAAACAGGTATTTGCGACCATCAAATCCCAAATTGATGCCGTCGGAGCTTAAAATACAATATTGTTATCTCCTTTCTAATGAAACTGACAGAAAACAACGTTAAACCATGTATTTAAAATCTGTCATATGCCGTCTGCGCTTGCGCGTCCGTTCCGTAGCATCAATTGTCAATTGATGCCATGTAAGAAAGTGATGTTATCCAATCAAAATGAACGTTACAAACGTTCTTGCATTAGAATTATCAATTGACAACAAAACAAATTGATAATTCATCAGATATTTATTTACACTCATGGGAAAAGTCTGGACAACAATCAACCAATGGATACACATGCAGTATCACACCAACGTACATAATTTGCTGTTGGACCTCCACAATATTATAACCACACCAAGTTCTAAATACTGCGAAAAGAAACAGATTATGTAAAATTATCCAAAAATTGAAATTTAATGACAATAATTTTCTTGAATGAAGATGTTGTCAATATTCATTATAACCAGTATATTAAGCAAAACCTGCTATGTTTAAACAAAATAATAAAATAAAACCGTTTATATATTAAACGCAGTGTATAAGGCAGTATAATAATATTCAGGTTCTTTTTTTTTATATCTACTGTTGTCAGCACTTGAAAGATCAATTTCAATGTGGTAAACATTCGGTTAAAAAATTTGCAACAATATTTTGGACATGTCATGCATAATGTTCTTTCATATCTTTCACTGTTATTACATGACATGAAAAAACCTGGAAGTTGGAAAATTATATTTTCTGCTCCGTCACTTTCAAATTTAAAACACAAACCAAATAGTATTTTAAAAGAATTGCCGCTATTGACAGAACTTGATGCAGCAGTGAGACCTCTACATACATTCAGTGCTATAGCTATGGTTTTGTCAGATTATTACATAGAAGATAGTCAATGTAGACGTATAATTTATAGGATTTTACAAAAAAGTTTACCTTATTCTGCAAAGAGAATGCTTACCACGATGTTTCTACAAGGAAACAAAACAATGTTGTCAACGTTTGATGTTTTACATGGAAAAAATAAATGTCGCTACCTTCTTTACAAAGGATGTCTTTCTCGGATACTGATAAATACATTTTACGATATCGTGTCTGGATGGTTACTTCTAGCAGCCTTTTTTACTCCACAAAGGAATACCATAAAATGTCTTACATACTAAAATTGTCATTGATCTTATTGTCTTTAACAAAAAACAGAATTTCGAAAGTAGAGGCAAACGATGCGATAGGTTCAGAAAAAATCCAATTTTCAACTGCAGATATTCAGCTACCATAAAGTTTGAAAGTTATCAATCACATACGTTGTTCTATTATCTTAAATTTTTATATAGCCGTGAGCAAGTAGAGTCACTGGAAACTCGATCTGCATTGCAGTTACTTAAACGTGCAGTTCTAGAAGACATAAATACATCAATGAATAGTCTATTGTTGATTCCATGCTATGGGCTTTTGCAGAGAGCGTTTGAACTTTCAAACGATAAAGAAATTGAACTAAGCTCTTCTAAAATTTTGAAAACTCTACAAATGTCGGATGGATTCGAAAGATTCAAGAAATAAATAGGAGAAGACGAAGAAAGGGGGAACGATACTTTGAAATTAAAAAGACAATTTGAGTTGCAGTTTGTCAAATAAAAAAATCAAAAGGCTATTTTGATTTTGGCGTTTGTAATGATTTTGACCTAGATATAAAAGAAGAAAGGTTGCACCCCGTCATAAAAGTTTACCCTAGTAACTTGATTCGTTCATGCTCATTTTAGTCATTGAGCTTAAATCACGAACTGACAAAGTATCTAAGAAAAACATCATATGGATTTTTCATTTAATTATTCTTGCCTTAATGTTTTTAATGAGTACGTTGATGGCATTGATATCGCTTGATGAAGGGCGGACACTGATTTTGTTTGCCCACCTCACGATATGAGCTATGATTCAACTTAATTTTTATTCGTCATACTCTATGCATTTTCTAAAATGCAATCTTATTCATGTGTCACTTTAATTTATGTTACATTCGTTTATGATCCACGGATACACTTTAATAACGCCTTGTCTTCAGTCTGACATTGTTTACATTGTCTGGGGTTCGGGCTGCTTTATTTTTCTATATAAAAACGAAGATGTGGTATGATTGCTAATTAGACAACTCTCCACAACAGACCCAATGACATAGAAATAAACAACCATAGGTCACAGTACGGCCTTCAACAATGATCAAAGCCCATACCTCATAGTCAGCTATAAAAAGCACCAAAATGACAAATGTAAACCACTTCAAACGAGAAAAAACTAACGGCCTTATTTATTTACAAAAGATGAACACATAACAAATATGTAACACTCCAACGAACGCCAAGCACTGAATTACAGGCTCAAGACTTGTGACAGACACAAACATACATAATGTGGCGGGATTAAACATGTTAGTGGAATTCCAACCCTCCCATAACCTGGGACAGTAAAGAGTACACCATAAGAACGAACTATAAACATCAGTTGAAAAAGACTCAACTGATCAGATGGATAATCATATAAATACATGTAACTAAAACAACGAGTGCACATGATCAGGTACTTGTACATAATATCCCAACAACAAAAAGACACTGATCTGAGAGTACTCGCAGTCACTGATAGCTAGTTCAAAGTCACTTACAACTATGAAAAAAACATGCATCTAAGACTAAATTATCAGTCAATATAAATCCAACATCCTATGAATTTAATGTACAGACTTCATAAACAGTCAAAGAAAAACATGACCTGGAGATGTCATCAGGTTATTTGTGTCGATTTTTTGGTCTCTCATTGAGATATATCAGTCATATCCTTTTATCAATTTTCACTAGCACTAAAGGTCATCCTATCTTTTATATGACATCTTTATTTGTGAAATATCTTACCATTATTACGTATGTTTGCTTGTTTTTGAATTTTTGCTTGAAATCTAAAAGGAGTCAATGTTAGATGTATGTAAACTCAAGATAGAATAATTTCCCACATAATTTGTTACGATTTATCCCTCAAAAACCAGTACACGGACCCTGCTTTTTAAGTTTAGTAATTTATATACTATCAATTGATAACAGTCGTTCACAAAGCTTGCAATATTGAAACAAAGTAAGGAACATTCATAATCTTCTTGACTGCATCCAGTAGTAACAGTTGGTTTGCTTCAATTTCTGTTTCATATCTTTCTGATTTATAACCAGCTTCATTACAGGTATCATATATTGAAAGATATTTTTAATATACAATTAACTTTTCTTGATCGTCTTTCACATCCACTGACCCTTTAGGTTGCAGAGTTTATCACTTTCGAATGTCAATTTGATTAGTAAAGTATTTCGACAATTTATTCGGCAGTTGCAACTGTCATTTCATTGTTTAAGAGTCAAAATTAAATGCGTATGACTATTTTTATTTTTCACAGAATAGAATACAATAAATAGAATAGAACAGAATAGGATCGAATAGAATTCAATACAATACAATACAATACAATACAATACAATACAATACAATACAATACAATACAATACAATACAATTCAATTCAATCCAATCCAATCCAATCCAATACAATACAATACAATACAATACAATACAATACAATACAATACAATACAATACAAAACAAAACAATACAATACAAACACGACAAAACTACAAGCATCTATTATAATTTTTAATTTTACTTACATTTCTGCTAAAGAAGTACTCAGAGAATTACACGTAATCTATTACTTTAGTTAAAATATCAGCATCGGGAATTAAAATCTACCCATTGTGTTATTACAATAAAATTTGGCGTCAACTACGTAGTATCATGCATAGCTTCAGAAAACATTACAACTGCATACAACGTTAGATAAAAAATATTGACATTGAATTAGAAAACTGAATGTGATAAAAGCCTTTTTATATTTATTGTTAATGAAAACTAGTCTTTTGTTTTAAGATTGCAGCTCATTTGTATTTTAAAGTTTTGGCTCTGCAAACTTAAAATCGAGTATTGACGTCTCACAGAATGCCCACGTGTTGTCACGTGTCACGAAAAGGTCCTTATACACGTTTTTGTTAAAAACACAGATTTCAAATAGTTTTTGGATCTGCAAAAAAAGAGTGCATACAAGAAACAACCAAATGATATATCACAATGTTTGGCTAAACTAATTTTGAGGCAGTCGAATTCGCTCCATATGTCAAGCAATTTAATATGTAGACATACATATTTAGGAAATAATTGATTTTTTTTTAAATTCTGTACTTTACTGATATATGGACACACTTTTTATGTCAATATTAAACTTTTACATTGACAGATATACTCACAGGCTAGACACATGTTTCCTAGGAACCCCTTGAAATATCTTTTGGGTAAAGTTAATATATAGTTTTAAGAGTTTAGAATAATAAGCAAATATTTTGTAATTAAAGGGTAACTCCAACTCGACCTTCATCTGATAGTTTTGACGTAAATAAACGGAACGGAAATCGGAAACTTTTGAAATTCTTGCCCCTGTCAATTTTTTTCTATCCAGCAGACTTCAATTTAAAAAAACAAAACTTGCATCTTACTCCCTAGGCTAGACTCTAGCTATTAAACCAAGAGTTCCAAATGGTGAAGTTGAAATCATCCCTTCGTAAATTTTACGGACGCCATCATGAGTTGGTTGACCGTTATGGAATAACCGTTTCACAAATGATATCGGATATGTTCCTTACGTCGTAACCACAATCCCCTTCCCTTTCATGAATTTGACCTGCCGAATTAGACTATTTACCGGATATTGTTATCACATAAGCAATTCGACGGGTGTCACATGTGGAGCAGGATCTGCTTACCCGTCCGGAGCACCTGAGATCACCCCTAGTTTTTTGTTGGGGTCCGTGTTGTTTATTCTTTAGTTTTCCGTGTTGCGTCATGTGTGATGTTGTTTGTTTGTCTTTTTCATTTTTAGCCATGGCGTTGTCAGTTTGTTTTAGATTTATGAGTTTGACTGTCCTTTTGGTATCTTTCGTTCCTCTTTTTTCTACTTTTAGCCGTGTTGGCCCAGATAGATGGAAAGGGGGGAGTGGATACAATCGCTCATAATTATCAGCATTCGATCCCCCATTGATGAATGTGGCCAAGTTCGATTAAATTAAGCCCTAAAGATTCAGATGAGACGATTTTTGTAAAAGTTAAATGAACGCCTGACATCAATTGATTAGAAAAAGCTCACACTGGCCCTTTATTAAATTGTACTTCAAATAATTTCAGAGACTGTATTCTTAAAGATGGGCAATCTGTTGCATTAGATAAAAAGCAGGTGTTTACAAAAAAAATTACACATAATTCTTAGACTGTCAAAATGTAGTCAATCCTGGAATTCAACTTCTGGACATGTACAGTTCATGCTGGACCCAAGGACCAACACTAGTTTACTGCTGAATTGTGATGCATTTTAGATGCATGTCATACATGTAATACATTCACTAATGTTCTTTTTTTTTTACAATTTAGACATAAGAGAAGAAATTTTTTTCGTTACAATGTCTTTAACTGATCTTTATTTCAATATACTCAATCTCTGACAGTAATGCTTCACCGAAGTAGTCTAAATTATGTTCTCTATCTGCTTCATCACTTATTTCCACTTTATTTGATTTGTCCGCTAATTTATATAACCATTCTGTTGGTGTACTTACTGTAGTGATATCAGGAACTGCTTTTAAGCCGATCATAAATGCCTTTATAACGAGGTCTTTTTCAGTCTTTACCGCCTTGCTTAAAAAAGCTTACACTATAAAAATATGAAGATTTGGTAAAAATAGACTACATTTTTCAATAACTGATTCTTTCATTTTGTTTTTCCCGAAAATGTTTGGAAAATAATAAAATAAAAATCGCGATGTAGACACCGTTTTAGAACTCGCCGGTTTTGAAAATATATAACCGAAATAAAACGAAAAAGACCATTCTTTAATGATGATATTTTAATTTAGGTTTTATCTGTACATTTCTTTTCATTTCAATTCTTAAAACTTTGCTAAATAATTAATAAACAAAATGTATCATTGAACGTTCGATTTTCAAGAGTCACCATTTTAATTAGATTAAACGAAACTAAGATTCTGTAATTTGTATTAGTTTATCATGTGACGTATTAAAGTTCAATCCGTCATCAAGGTCGATCGGTACTATCCGTCCGATCAGTCCGATCAGTCAATTACTTTTACTATAAGTCTGACGGATTGCTGACGTGAGTTTGACGCGAACTTGACTGATCGGTGACTGATCGATGACCGCTGACTGATCGCTGAATTAGTAACGCCTAAGGTTGCAAGTACTGTATGATAAGTTCTTTATCAAATTGTAAGGAAATTTTACAACCCAGCCTTTATTTATCAATTCCTCATGATGTTGTTAGTTGATTTTGGGAATCTAACAAGCTAACTTCTAAATGTACAATGTATGTTGAAACTATCTGATCGAGACCTTCAAAATATATTTCTGTGAATTCAATCATTGTTACAATATGTTTAATTTTTAACACAACTTATTTTCTATGTCCCCCACCCACTTAATGTTTGAACAGGGCTCATTTTCAGCCTTGCCCGGTTATCCATAGCTATACCTAATTTGCTTCAAAATTAGATAACGATTAATTATGCTAGAAAGTTTACAATCAGAACCGATGCTCGGACGAACAGCACTTATATATCCTTGGCCGCAATGTGGTGCTGAGGTGGACAACAAGAATTGATATAGGGTATATGTCAAAGATATACCATGTTATCTCAGAAGTTAACCAACCAAAAATGTACACACATAGGTCGCCACACGGTCTGTAACAAACTTGAAAGCCCCAAACCATGTAGGTAGCACTATATGGCCCAGAATGTGACATAACTTTTTCGTTTTTACAATATTCAATTACAGTATAATTTAAATTTGCTTTAATTAATCTAAATGTTTTGACAGTCACCAATTATATTTCTGAATTTGCAGTGTTTCAAAAGTTTCTGCATTAAGTCAAAATTCTACCAAATATTTTTGAATTGAAATAAGTGAATAAAAACTGAAGCCTACCCTGTAGAAGTCAGTCGTGTAAAATAAAAATGTCATTGCAAGTAAGAATATTATGGTTCATGCGAGGAAATATGCACTGTTTTTAACAAATTTAACAATTGATGAAAACGAGGGGTTAGGGCATGAGAGAAACTATATGGTACACTTAATTGGTCCAGTAATCATATATTTATTAGAGTACTAACGTATATGGATATGGTGGGTATCTGAACAGTGTAAAAAAGGTGCACGAACCCTTGAAAAAAAAACATATATGGTGTACTCAAAGGTGTTGTCAGGCTGATTGAGAATAAAATTGAGAATGGAATAGGGAATTTGTCAAAGCGAAAACAACCCGACCATAGAGAAGACAACAGCCGACGGCCACCAATGGGTCTTCAATGTAGCGAGAAAATCCCGCACCCGGATGAGTCCATCAGCTGTCCTTTTAAACAAACATGCATACTAGTGGACGTCATACTTAACTCCGAATAATAAACAAGAGACTAAAAATATATAAATATGATTAGGAGGCAGGATTATGAACATATTTTAAGTTATTTTACCATCATTTCTGTGGAGGGAGCAGGGCATGTCCCCCATGATGAACTAGAAAGCCAATTAAGATTAAATATGGATTAGGGATTAGGTTCTGAACCTTCTTTTTCGATAATTCAAAATAGCAACATCATTATATGAGAGGGTGTACATGACCCCCCCCCCCCCAAAAAAAAAACCATTAGCTGAACTACAAAGATATGTTGTCTATAAATTGCTTACTACCTCTTCATTCTTAGTGTGCTTGATAGTTGTCTCATAAGGAATCAGGGCACATCTCTTCATTTTCATATCGATATGGCAAGATAAAATATGTTTATTTTAGATATACAATTGTATATTTGACCATGACTATTTATTTGACCTTTTAAGCCAAATATCAAGGTCATAATCCAAGGTACACAACACATCATATTGAGATGCTGAGCTTGTTTGTCCAGACTTCTCGAAAGAAGAGAAAAATGTGTGCTATAATCAAGAAAATGAAGAAAAAAAAATCTGGCGTACTAAATTATAATCCTGGTACCTTTCATAACTATTTACACCACTGGGTCGTTGCCACTGCTGTTGGACGTTTTGTCCCCTTGGGTATCACCAGCCAAGTAGTCAACACTTCGGTATTGACTTGAATTTCAATAATGTGGTTATTTTTATAAATTTGCTGTTTACAAAACTTTGAATTTTTCGAAAAACTAAGGATTTTCTTATCCCAGGCATAGATTATCTTAGCCGTATTTTGCACGACTTTTTGTAATTTTGGATCTTCAATGCTCTTCAACTTTGTACTTGTTTGGATTTATAAATATTTTGATATGAGCGCCATTGATGAGTCTTATGTAAACTATTGACCACGATATCAAAGGTCAATATCGTTTGGCGTTAAAATATTATAAGATACAATGTCTTAAATGTTACTGTTTGACATGACGGTGTAAAAAAAAAAATCATTTCATTTGCTTGACATGTGATGTAGCCCCACTTATAATCCTTTTGCATTGTTCTATCAAAGACTGGTGGTACGAAAATTCCAAGTGCACGAGTTCGCTTTATCTATTAATATTTTTATATATGTTTATATCACTTTTATGTTCATTGGAGGTATTGTGAGGTCAATTCGATAGTTTTAAATTAGATATCGTATACACTAAAACATCATTAAACAAAGCTACATAATCTCTATACAATGCCCTTAAAATTGTTTATTTCAGACTTTTTTTTTGGAGATTGACAATAACTGTTTAGTATCTTTTAATATAAGCTTTATTTGTACGAGGCTAAGTTAAAGGTGTAATGCGAGCTTTAAACAGTTATTGTATTAATTCGGTATATTGTTTGTGCTTTGAAAGACACAAAAACTCACATTGTTTGCATTTATTTTCGATATGAAATCCCCTGAGGCCCACATAGTAATATTAAAATCACCCATTTAGCTGATGACGGGTTCGCAAAAAAAGATCAAGGTGAATAATTATCCATTTCAACATAACAAAAATTTCAATAGTAATAATAAATAACAAAATATTGTCCAATTTGACACAGAAGTATACGAGCTGTCCTACGCTTCAGAATTTTGAACTGAACTTGACATTCACTTAACATTCATGGTGAAATTGACATGTTTGATTTTGTTACACATGTACATGTTCAAGTTTTGAAATCAAAGATTGTCGACGTAGAAAATACTGCTGTTCATGTTTGTCTTTCAGAAAATTGGTTTAATTCTTTTAATTACTGCTCTAAAGAAATGTTTGAAAAAACAGTACAAATAAGGTCACACAATACGTCATAGGAATGCGAGTGCAATACACATTCCGAGATCACGCAGGTTCATACAACACTCATCAACAGCAATACACAAACGTAGTCCAGCAGAAGGTGGAGCTTTAAAGCGATATTTGTATAGCAGGATAACAATGGTCAACATTTTTATTAATCAAATGAATTGAGTCAAATCAGTGAACATGAATTTGACAGTTATAACTCAAATATATGCAGTAATATCGAGCGACTAGTTACATCAGTGGTGCAAACACATTGCCTGGATAAGTTTTACTCAGTTTTTTGAGTTCATTTCTAGTATTATACAGATACAGATACAGACAGCTAGTGCTCCATTGGCTATATATATTGTTTGTCAATTTTAAGCAGTTGAGGACCCTAATGATAAATGCAATCTGAGCGTTAAAACTACTCCTATATTCTTAACATAAATTTAAATTCAAAATGAAAATTCCCTAATCAAATCGCAAAATCAAAAGCTCAAACAAATTAAACGAATGGATAACTACTGTCATAAATTCGATTTGGTACAGGTATTTTTTTTACGTAGAAAATGGTGCATTGAACCTGATTTTATAGCTAGCTAAACCTCTCACTTGTATGACTATCGCATCAAATTCCATTCTATTAACAACGATGTGTGAACAACATATATTTACGCCAGACGTGCGTTTCTTCTACAAAAGACTCATCAGTGACGCTCGAATCATAAAATGTTTAAAAGGCCAAATAAAGTACGAAGTTGAAGATCATTGAGGACCAAAAAAATCCGAAAAGACTTGCCAAATACTACGGAAGCGTATTAGCGCCACACATTTTTTTTAAATTTTTCTTCCTATGTTTGCGTTATAACGCAAACATTTGCGTTAAACGCAAACTTTTGCGTTATAACGCAAACCTTTGCGATATAACGCAAACCTTTGCGTTAAACGCAAACATTTGCGTTAAACGCAAACCTTTTGCGTTAAACACAAACCTTTGCGTTATAACGCAAATGTTTGTGTTATAACGCAAACCTTTGCGATATAACGCAAACCTTTTGCGTTATAACGCAAACCTTTGCGATATAACGCAAACCTTTTGCGATATAACGCAAACCTTTGCGTTATAACGCAAACATTTGTTTTATCTTATTTCTTATTCAAGATCCAAAGGAAACCGTAGTTATTAATGGAGGAGGCTGTATATATTAAAATTTATCACCTTTGTAGTAATTGCAAAGTAAAATGCTTGAATAATTAGATCATATCAATGACTAATAATGAGCAGAATAATATAAGAAGATGTGGTATGAGTGCCAATAAGAAAACTCTCCATCTAAGTCACTATTCGTAAAAGTAAACCATCATAGGCCGAATTACGGTCTTCAACACGGAGCATTGGCTCACACTGAACAACAAACTATAAAGGTCCCCATAAACGATATCCATGTTTCTACTAGTACATGTATATATATTACAAAGAAAATTGACTAAATTGAGGTTATACCTAAGAAAAAAATCGACCCTGGTAATATAGCTATAACCGAATATAAATATACCTACAAAGTAAGCTCTCGTTTGAGAACTGTGTAAAGTAGGTTAGATTCAAACAAGCTACCCTTTGGCAATAAATGTATAGAATGAAGATGTTTTATTAATAAAATTATGTTCTCTCTGTTCAAATTGCTACCCAAGCATCTTAAAAATACTTCATTATATTGAAATGAAAATTCAATGACTTTCTATCAAAGAATCTTGATCATATTCTGAGATTTAAAAAAAATGTTTCCTTATTAATAATTCATTTTAAAGCAGAAAGATCATTTTGTCTATTTGACTTGGAGGTTGGTTTCACAATTGTATGACATTATTTTTGATCTTTCAATTTTAATATGACTATATACTAAACTATATCTATTTTCTTGTTAAATTATATACTTTTCTGATGCACAAATCAGTCTTAATTTATGTATAATTGCACTTCAATTATTCCATTATTCCTATGCATATTTATTATAATGATTTGGCCTTGTATGTATGTTTCTTTTTTTATCTACTAGTAAATCACATCCGAAATGAATGACAGACGGACATATATACAAAACTTAATGAATAATTGAAATCAAGATATTTGCGTTATAACGCAAATGTTTGCGTTATATCGCAAAGGTTTGCGTTAAACGCAAAGATTTGCGTTAAACGCAAAGGTTTGCGTTATAACGCAAAGGTTTGCGTTATAACGCTAAGGTTTGCGTAATATCGCAAAGGTTTGCGTTATAACGCAAAGGTTTGCGTTATATCACAAAGGTTTGCGTTATAACGCAAAGGTTTGCGTTGTAACGCAAAGGTTTGCGTTGTAACGCAAAGGTTTGCGTTGTAACGCAAATGTTTGCGTTACAACGCAAATGTTTGCGTTATAACGAAAAGGTTTGCGTTATAACGCAAACATAGGAAGAAAAATTAAAAAAAAAATGTGTGGCGCTAATACGCTTCCGTAAAGTACAGCTAAGGTAATCTATTCCTGAGGTAGAAAAGCCGTAGCTTTTCAATAATTAATAGCCTTGTTAACAGTTAATTTCTAATAATGAACATATCAATGATAACTCAAAGAAGCACAGAAAGGCATATATCAAATTCAACAACCTCGTTCATTGCTTTTTTATATATAGATTTATTTATCTATTTCATATTCATCCATTCAACGCTGTTTATGTCCTTATAGAATTTATTCTACCTAAAATAAACCATCAGACCTTAATCGTGACAATTTCATTTCTGTTTATTCACAAGGGTATCGTACTTCAGATTGCTATAGGGAAAAAATACTAAACCTATTCTTGTGAACAGCAATCTGAAATTGAATATCTTTTTTTCCGGTTTAGTACAATAAAAATTGTCAACACACTACATGTTTTAAATGTCTAAACAATTGAATAAGTCAAATGAAACACCTGCATACCCTATAGTGAGAAGATTTATATGTTGACTGATATATTTTTTAAAAGAACAGCCCTGACCTTATGTGTTTCTGTATTATAATTATTTCATTGACTGCAATTAGTCTTTATTTTTTACTGATATCAATCTGAAGTACGACACCCCTGTGAGTAAGGGCAAATGAAATTGTCACATTAAAGATATGATGTTTAATTAAAGGCAAGATAAATACCATAAGGAAATACATTGTTGGAAACTTATCTTGCAGAACTGCCTGCTTAGTCCTTGTTAGTTAATAAACATTTGTTTTCAAAATTATATGGAAATGTGTTTCAAATAATATTTTTAGATTGATCTTTTCAAACTTTTCAAATGCTTAGAAACGAAATAATCGTGCACTAATCATGCTAATGATATTGTTAGACAATGTTATGATATTTTATAATATTAACACAGAGTCGATTTTTTAGCCCAACAAATCTAATTATTTGCGTAAAAATAGTTTTGTTCACACTCCCAACCCCTCCAGCGGAATTCGAACCCTTTCGTGGGAACACCACATACACCCTGCTCAGCCTCCTACAGCACTCGAACACCTAGGATTCACATCAATATAGCTTTCGGCGGTCGATGTAATGGTCTTGTCGGTTGTATCAAGGGTTGTAAAACAGTTTATAATTTATAGTTGAAAGTAGATAATGTATAATGTATCTTTCAGATTTTAGATCTACTGACGAGGAGAGATAACACTAGGCCACATATAGGTCAAATATTTCGCTCAGTATAGTTGACCGACTGGTCTAGAGCACAGGACACAGTGAAGGCGGTGTTGTTTCGATATCCCAATAGGATAAGTGTGAATACCGACGATGGAAAAATAAAAAAGTTGCATCTGCAAATGTCCTGATTTAACATGGTTGTGTTGATATCTAGAGTATATAAGTACGTCTAAACAACTGACAAATATACGACAGATCCTACATTGGATCACTGGTGAAAGTGAAACACGCCTGAGAATACATGTTATACATTATTTCATCATTATGGCTATATTTAACAGAACAACAATGTTGAAAATTGTTCAAAGTTTTTCTATCCTATTTACCACTTTGCCTCATAATCATAATAAAAATCACAAGCCTGATTAAACGAACATTTTAGTAACAAACAAAATAAATATGTCAATTTAACCTGCCTTAATACTTTAACTGTCCTTGAAGTTATCATAGATAACATTGTGTTCGCTATAACGATTCCGTATATCTCGAAGTTATCGGAATTCCCATGGGGAACAACTGTGCACCACTTATTGTGGACCTGTTTCTGTAGTGTTATGTGTTACAATTTATGAGTACAATCAGCAAAGACCAATCGAAACAACCTCTGATTAAAAATTTTAAGTTAGCTCGAGGGTATAAATCTATTTTCTTTTCATACATGATTTTGGTATTTTGTTCTATAAATGAACTTTATCATATAATTTTACTTAATAGAAAAATAAAATATAAAAACGATGTCTCCGTTCATTTGAGAACAGAAATATAGGAAATATCGAAATAAAAAAGAAATAAATCACAGATATCGCTTAAACGTTACAATAGTTTAGCTTTAGTACAGCTTATATGAAAAAAATATAAGTCAACAATGAGTTTAACAAGATATTTCAATTTTAATGCAAAATTATGACATTTTTGCACGGAAGGGAAACAATTTGGAGCTTTTTAAATGATGTGAAGATTTAAAAAGTCATTTGGGGCCAAAACGAATTTGATTTGTTTGGATGATTTCTGTACCATATCATAAAGTAACAACTAGTAGTGTAATAAATACAATGTGTAATGAATAATTATTTTTTTTAAATATTTTTTGAAAATTTTTGAACCCGTGAGCCTCGATGATAACACTTTTAAATATTTGACTAATATATTGGCTCTCATTAATGACACCCGCAATATATACGTTTAAAATATATATCCTATCCTTTAAATAAAGATTATACTTACAATGATCACTTCCCTTTCCTAGATCTTGATATCTTTCTCATTAAATAGAAGCTCATTACCAAAATTTATGATAAAAGAGATGATTTTTTATTTCCTATTGATAATTATCCATTTTAGATGATGACTTTCCCTTGTCACAATCTTATGGTGTTAATAGATCTCCACTTGTTCGATTTGCTCATGTATGAAACAACGTATTCGATCTAACAAGAGAAATTCTCTGTAATACTGAAAATTATTACAACAGGGATTTCGATATCACAAACTAGTCAACAAATTTACTAAAATTTATCATTGTTACAAGGACATCCTTCGTAAATATAAATTAACATGTAGACATCTTAAACGTTCACGTATTTCACATCTAATATGTTATGATAATATTCTTTACAAAGCATAAACATGTCGGAACTTACTTAAAAACTTTAAACACACTTATTCAGAAGGGATATAGCTATAACATGTATAAGGATTGCTTATTTTATTATTAATTTTAATTAAATCATAGGGTCTTTGCATCTTAAATACATATGCACACATTTCACTAAAGCCATTTGTTGGCATGATACGGGCTATATTCTTTTCATATATATTTTTTTGTGATGGTATGATACTAAACCCCCAAAAGGAGAGATTATGCTTGGTTTTCATTTGATGTAAACATAATCTTTCAATCAGTTTAAATATCAGTTACTGTTAGTAGTTATTTGCCAATTTATGTATCATTGTAAGTTTGCTAAGTGTCTTTTGTTACCTATCCCGACATCGGACTCGAACTTCTTTAAAACTGAGTTTTTCTTTTCGTTTTGCTGTGTGGTTCTTTTTTCTACATTTGCAAGAGATATAGAGGGAGGGTTGAGGTCTCACAAAATATGTTTAACATTGCCGCATTTGTGCGCCTGTCTCAAGTCAGGTCCCTCTGGCCTTTGTTAGTCTTGCATGTTTTTAATTTTAGTTTGTTATATGTGTTAGAGTTAAGTATGATGTCATTATCTGCTCCTTGATCGGGTTGTTGTTTCTTCAACATATTTCCCATTTTCATTCTCAATATTGATATAAAAATAAGGTATATTATATGATTATAAATGAAATTACTATCCACCAAATTCGAATGAAGTGAATAGTTGTTCAGAAACGAAACCAACATTGATATAAAAATCAAGGAAACAACATACGGCATCTATATCAAAACTGTTCCTTGATAGTAGTGATCGTATACTGCACGATATCAAAATCATTCACTTAGAAAGTACGAAAGTGTATCTTGTTATGATGTTATCAGTAATATAAATCCTGTCCATTTAATTTTCAGATGAGAAATGAGTACGTTTATCGTACGTGAAGTATTTGTAACAAAAACGTGAAGGGAAAGAGATCTGTAACAGAAAATCAGGTTAGTTTAAGATGCACAATAAGACTACTATTTTGTTTTATTATTCAGCTTCAGTTGGTATTCACTTATATATCCACTGTCTCAATCAGGCATGTTGTCATTGAAAATAACATGAAATAAGTGTAGTTCATCTCAAAATGTTCCTGATAATTGTTATTAAGCATTTTTATTTTACATGTACTGTTAATTTTATAAATTAAATGGAAAAAACATGTAATGATAGATTACTTTTCAATTACATTTCAATTACGTGTCCTTGTTTGATCTTAAACATAAGAAATTATGTTAACATTAATTGTGAAATATATTTATTTAACATATATTAATGAGAAACCCACAGATTTGCATAAAATTTTATGACAAATTGTCATCATTGTACGTCTGAAATATAAATATAAATATTGTAAATTCTTTCAGACAATTATTTTGTAAAATTAGTTTGGACAATAACTTTACAGAATTGAAAATAATCAGATGTAAAAACAAATGAAATACATCTTACAAGTAATAAAACAGCCTCTATAAACATGATAAAGCACAATGCAACTACTAAATGTATGTTATTTAATTAAAAATATATTTAGCATTATGCTTTTTTTGTTCACATTTTAAAGTTTTTCATATAACTTTTTAATGAATTTACAAAGAAATCCTTCTTCGAGGAAATGAGAAGCAAATAAGTGTTGAAACTAAGTTGACTACCTTAAGTAGAGAAAATTCAACTGATCTGTCCAAAGGCAGTTACCAAAATTAACAGATGCTATTGTGATGTTTTTTGCCGTTGTCCTTTTGTTTGGCAACAGGTGAAAGTGAAAAGTTTAGAAATTTAATGACAAAAGCTGACCAAAACATACCAAAAACGTAGTACAAGAAAACACTTGCATCCAAATTGTTACATAAACTTACATGTGAATTTTACACTTGCTATAAATATATACAAATCCTGCTCAGGGAAAAACACACATTTTCTTACACGAAAATCTTAAAGTTAAAGTTGAGACACGTTCGAGTACGACGTCTCGATATCCAAATATCATGAGTTCATTTCCAAGCGCGGAAAGAGGAAAGCTGATTCAACATTGTTGTGCTGATATTTAGAGTCAAGTATATTGTATCTAACATATTCAACCATGAGAGGGTTTTAGAGGCCGATAACATCAAAGATATGGAATCCCAACCTTCCGATTGCTTATGTCCATTATCAAAATACAATTATAGTCCAGCTGGTCATGTTGTTGCTGGTGACCTTGGCAGCGTAACCAATGAACAACTTAATGAGTTGTAAGCTGAGACATACATATAGACATCCCCAGCCCAATAACTGGGAAATGCTTTCAGGTTACTTATGAATCCAATTGAGGAGTATGTGTGTGTGAAAATGAGTAACGCGTAAACCTAGAAAACCAGAAGAACTGGACACGTTGTTATTCAAAGCTGTTTGAATATGCATTTAGAAGTGCATTCAGAATCTACGATGTGTTATGATCAAAATGATTTGTAACCTTTTCAAGAAACCAGATTATGCTTTGTCCTCTTTATATGACAAATACCAGTATGTCGCTGTTTCAGCAGATACAGCCTCCAAAGATATAGTCTTCGTATGTAAAACTATCACTTGCAATGCCTCGTAAAAGAGCTTCGAATAAACAGCACAACTGCTAATAATCTTGCATATTCTGTAACATCCTTTACAAAGGATGAAATTTTACAAAATCACAATCTGTTCTTCTTTCATTTGGTAGCAGCATCAAAATAACGAGGACCTCTACCGTTATTATACTGGATACCAACCAGAACTTCATAAACTCCATATAAAGAACGATACATAACTGGATCATAAAGACGTTCTACTAAACATCTTTCCAAAGTGTTGCCCACTATTTTTTCTACAAAGATAGCCTTTAAAAATAATGCGAAACCAGTGGTTTCAATCAGATGTTGATTTTCAAAAACTTACAATCATAGAACATAAATGTCATAAAACATAATAACACACAACTCTCAAAGTTTGCAAATTTTAACAAATATCTAGACCAATTGTTATCTTGTACTTCAAAATCCAAGATAGAGGAAGACATCTTGACCACCTTTATTTGTAACATATATTATCTCAAAATAAAGGATGTAATATTTAGTATCGAGTATGGCACTAACCTCACTTAATATTTATTTATACTTTGAACGAATGAATTAAATATCTCACAGAAGTTTCTGAAATAATAATGCATTACTAAACTTAAAAATAATATTTGTAATAGTCTACTATCATACACATTTCTAAATCTAACAACAGTTTCATTTGTATATTTCAGGACATTCGTATTCCTAATAACATAAATTATGTGCACTTACCTTGATAGTATGAAGGTACACAAGACTTGTCTGGTCATGATATCGGTATTCATGTATTGTGCTGTGCATTGTAAGTATGATTAACATTTCATATCACCATCCATCACTAAAATCATATAATCTTAAGAAGGAAATTAGACAATCAAATCTTATACATTTTGGTCTACATGTTATAATGGTTTTTTTTTTTTTAATCTAGATGCCTTTTCCGGTCATACGTGTGCTAAATTCAATCCTATTTGACAGCTAATATATTTATTATCAAATGTATTACTAGCATTTTAAATTTCTAATATTCATTTAAAAATATGTTTCACTTCTACGTGTTCACTGTCAATTTTTATTATTTCTTAAAAAAAGTCATTGTTTCTGAAAATGAGTGCATTTCATATATCCCAGAAACTTGAGATACACAATTATAATTATAAAAGGAGGTTTGCCAGATAATTATGCACTTTTTTTTTTATCTTATTATTGAATATTCGAAAGAAACCAACAGATGTAAATTCAGGGATTCGATATACCAGATAAAAGATAACCCAATTCATTGAAATCACTCGTAATATTTCCAATGACTTCAAGTAACCTTCGTTATACAAATGTAGAGAAATTGTAAGACAACCTTATTAATAATCATAATAAAAAACAACACATAGTAGGTTTGAATATTGGCGTTTTTGGCATGGATTTATTCGGACAGTTCAACTATATATCAACCGGCCTATACATTTACATTCATCGACAATGTCTCCTTAATGTCCAAGATAACTACATTGAAGGGCAAGTATCATATGTTTTCTCCAAATGGCAACTGGGCTACCAGACGCCAACTGTATTAAATTCAGCCATTCAGTCAAGCAATATATTCAGTTCACATTATGTCCAATCCATGACGACTTTTTTTTTTTTTTTAACTATTTAAAAATATACAACAAACAGCAGAAATATATTCTCAAGGGTGGGATAGGGTGGGTTTTTGTGTTCCGTCAGTTCAAATCACGCAATGAACAAATCACGAAAAGCATTCAGTTTTATACCAAAGAAAAGTGGGAAAACCACTTATGAAATTATGTAGGTAAATGAAAGACGCTCAAGTCCATCAAAATAAAAAAAAAGTTAACACTAGTTTAGCAGACGATAATCTTAATGTGTTAAATTGATCTTTAAAAAGCTAAATGATTAAATCTTAATACTTGTCAGAAAGAAAATTTTTACTAAAGTCAATAACTACGAAATGTTTAAATGTCAACTTTTCATTTCCTTACAATAATATTCTCTACATCATCGTATGGTGTTTTAATTATTTTAAAACGTTCGTGTGTATCAACACTTTACATACTTTACTAACAGAGATACAGGAAAAAGACGGCTCCATCAGAGTAATGAACATATAAATTCCAGAACTGTAACAAGTGTATTACGATATTTTTCCACTCTCAACAGTTAAATTTTAATATTTAAAGCCCGAGGAATGTCGAGCTTTTCAAATAATTAAAATTTAACTGTTGAGATTGGAGAAATAGCATTATACACGAGTTACAGTGGTAGAATATGTTTCTCTAATGATTTTTATCCTTCCTTTTTAAAGATTTGAGGAAAGTTTTGTACTTTTGGTGTGACGTCATCAGGCATGGTCGCCTTTTTCATGACGTCACAATAAGAAAATTAAGAAGAAAACAAGAAAAATTCACGTCACAATTAAATTTCAACCAAATATTTGCCGAGAACAGATTTTTCACTAGTGAGGGGAAACATTTTTCTCACACTGGTCAGTAAATGTGAAAATATCGCAAAAAATAGAGAAAAGAACTGAAGAACTGAGTTTTGCTATTATCATCAAGAATAAATGGACCGATACGATGCGTTAGTGTTCCAACTCGTTACTGAAATTTGCATGCAATCTTTTTTGTTTCAAAAACACGAATTATTGTTTAACTTGTTAATTTACTTTCTGTATCCTATTTTGTGTAGTGAAACTTTCACTTAATTTGTATCTGCTTGTACAGCAGAAGACGTCAGCCTGTCAACATTGACGATTATGTGTTTCTTCCAATTTTTGACTCAACTCGTGGCTTCAATTTTAACGATATGATTCAGTGACGCTAAAACATTCGTACTTCAGTGACACTTTTCATTGAGAATAGTCTACATTAAACTGTTTAATTGATATTCACAAACTAAATCAACTTGTGTTTACGATTTTTTTCATTTAAAAAGATTGAATTGCATATATTTCAAAAAAACATTAACATACGTTGTTTTAAGATGAACACAACATGCACAATATCTCTTTTTTGTTGTGTCAGCGATATATTTTGTTTCTTCATATCTGTTTTGAATCATCTATAACAAAAATAAACATTTTAACATTTACCTTAAAGTCATATATGATCTGAACATTACAGGTATAGAGGAAAAACTGCTGTACTCAACTCAGCGCTATGTGAAAGAGATAGATTTGAATAGTGGAGTCGTGAAAGTACTTATTGAAACAGGCAGCCTTGCATATTCGTTAACCTACGATTATGATGAAAAATATCTGTATATTCCAAGAACGCAAGGAGATATTATGAGGTATTTTTTTTTTAAATTATGGAACCTACAGTTGTACAGTTTAAACATTGGTCAGATAATTTCCGACGTAAAAGACATACTTTGTATTGTTAGCCTTATATAAAACAATGTTAATTGACGAAGAATCTCTATCAAAACTGCTAACGTATAACAACATTCCATAAAAGTATCCAACCTGGTCTACAAAAAAAAAAGTGATAGAGAAAAGACAAAGTACGATAAGCACCTGTTTTGGCCCTCCTAAAATTCCCTTTTTTCAAAAGTTGTTTAGGAGCTACTTATCATGTAAAAATATTCCCTGAAGTTTGAAGTTTGTTTGGATGTACTTCAAAACCAAATATGCATGAGTAAAAACTACATCAGGTCACTGACTATATATGACATAGAAATATACAGTCAAGGAATTGTGACTGCTCATAAAGAAGGAGTACAGTATAACACAAAATGATAAAAAACGGCAGACGATATGCGACGAAATTGAAAAAGAAGTTTGAGTTTATGAGAAGATTTCTCGGCTCTATTTTGGTACAACACGAACAATTTTACAGTAAAAAATCCTAAAAATCATGCATGCAAGTAAAAATATCACTTCTACGGCTTTTGTAGAAATGAATTATATACTACATATTCACAATGCCCTTCAGTGGTGCAGTGGACAAACAGATTTATGAGTTCGAACTTTTTGAACTCTTTTTTATTGACATTATCATTAATTTCTTTAAGTTCATAGTTTACTTTCTTTCTTTAAATTTTCTTTCTTCTCATTATGATCTCTACTTTTAAGTAATTTTGTATACATGTGATATGTTTAAAAACGGCATTTGTTTTCTTTAAGTGATTTGTTTACTTAGTGTCTTACTTTATAGATGTTTGAGCAATGCAAAATAAGTCGATATTGTTGCGTAGCAGGAAACTGTTAGGTTTTAGTTAAAATTTCTAATTTCCACAAATCTCATAAGGTGAGATTATGCGAATGAGGGAGGCACAATCTGATTGAAATTCAGAACAATAAAACTTCAATTTTACCTTGTTGGTAGAGAATTCATAAACCTATTTTAAAAAAATTGAGGGAACTGACAACCGGAAGAAATTATGAGGAATGCGAAACTCAGGAGAAATAATTACAATCGAACTTTAATCAAATCATCTAATTGCAGTTTATCTCTATATCTCTTGTCCGTGTCATTTGAAATCATACTTATATGGTTGAATTCATAACTGACATACGGATGGAATTTAGAATTTTGATGATTCATGAAGTAGATAAAAACGGTCTAACAAAATTGAATAGGCAGTTAAATTAACAAATTAATGTAAGAGTTTAAAACAGTCTACATCAAATGACATCTAAGCAGAATAGACTAAATATGTCTGCGATACTGTCGTTCGATGCATGCTGGTAGTCCACATAATAGAAAACTTCCATCATTACATTATTTTCATACACGTATTAAAATTATAAAGGCATAAGTGGTATATTCATATAAGCCTCACCTGGACTAAAGGGTCATAAAAGGGTTTCTTATAACTTTTTGTCTATCGAATTCGGCGGCGGCAGTTTCTGTAAACATCTCATTTCAAACTTCCCCGAAATCGTTGGGCAGTGACAATTTCAATGAGTGACATTTAAAAAGATTTACTTTTGGAACAAAATAAATGGCTGAAGTTATAAATATAAAGAAAAAACACAGCCAGTTCTTTTGGATAGAATAACAAAAGTTTATATGAGAGGGAATGTATGAGAATGTTCATGACATATATAAATACAATATGTCTACTATATTTGGTGAATTGAATGATAGTAAGGTTAACATGTCCAACTGGCAGGTGTCTTCTGGCCTTGACCTAATTTTTATGGGTCATTGTTCAGTGTTAAGTTGTTTTTGTTTTGGTTTGATTTTTTCAACTATCAGCAATAGGTCAACTATATTAAGTGTATTGAATCATTGTAAGGTGAACATGTATTTCTTGGTTTATATGACACTAGTAAAAAAGCGAGACATTTCATCATGTACACTCTTATTTTTACACAAATTGTTCAATCGGATTTGTATTCATGCAATATCGATATCACAAACTAGTCAAAACTTTTACTAAATTTTATCATCGGTATAAGGACATAATTCGTAAATATACATGTAGACTTCTTATACGTTCAGGAATTCACATCCAATTTTTTTTTATGGAAATATTCTTTATAAAACAAAAAAAAAAAAACATCAGTATTCACCCCAAAAGCTAACAAAACCTTTAAATCGACTAATTAATAAGGGATTTAGTTACGATACTGTTGTCAGGTCATTAAAGATTGCATATATTAAGTGTATTGAATCATTGTAAGGTGAACATGTATTTCTTGGTTTATATGACACTAGTAAAAAAGCGAGACATTTCATCATGTACACTCTTATTTTTACACAAATTGTTCAATCGGATTTGTATTCATGCAATATCGATATCACAAACTAGTCAAAACTTTTACTAAATTTGATCATCGGTATAAGGACATAATTCGTAAATATACATGTAGACTTCTTATACGTTCAGGAATTCACATCCAATTTTTTTATGGAAATATTCTTTATAAAACAAAAAAAAAAACAAACAAAAAACATCAGTATTCACCTCAAAAGCTAACAAAACCTTTAAATCGACTAATTAATAAGGGATTTAGTTACGATACTGTTGTCAGGTCATTAAAGATTGCATATTTTCGAGTTAATATTTATTCACTTATAGGGTTTTTGCATCGGAACTAAACACATTTATTTAAAAACCAGTGGTTGACATGACACGGGTTATGTTCTTCTCATATACATGTATGTTATGATAATATGATGCTAAACCCCTAACGGGAAGAAGTGTGCCTGATATTCATTTGATGAAGACATAATCTTTCAATCAGTTTAATTGAAGTCTGGAGGTGGCATGTCAGTTAACTGCTAGTAGTCGGTTGTTATTTATGTATTATTGTCATTTTGTTTATTTTCTTTGGTTATATCTTTTGACATTGGACTCGGACTTCTCTTGAACTGAATTTTGATGTGCATATTGTTATGCGTTTACTTTTCTACATTGGCTAGAGGTATATCATTTATTTCGGGCCCTTTATAGCTTCATATTCGATGTGGGCCAAGGCTTCGTATTGAAGGCCATACGTTGACCTATAATTATCTATTTTTAAAATGGGGACTTGGATGAAGAGTTGTCTGATTGACACTCATATTACATCTTCTTATATCAATATAGGCAGTTTACTTTTCTGCATTGGCTAGAGGTATAGGGGGAGGGTTGAGATCTCATAAATATGTTTAACCCCGCCGCATTTTTACGCCTGTCGAGCCTCTGGTCTTTGTCAGTCTTGTATAATTTTTAGTTTTAGTTTCTTGTGTACAATTTGGAGTTTAGTATGGCGTTCATTATCACTGAACTAGTATATATATATATTTGTTAAGGGACCTGCTGTAGGACGCCTCAGAGTGCGGGAATTACTTGCTGCATTGAAGAACTGTTGGTGACCTTCTGCTGTTGTCTGTTCTATTGTCGGGTTGTTGTCTCTTTGATGCATTCCCCATTTCCCTTCTCAATTTTATAATCTATTTTGTCAAGTTATGTGTCATTTATAATTGCCTTTAATTAAAACATGTTTGCAGTTGCTAAGCACCATATGTGTTCCTATGCTTGATTTACTTTGTCAAAATAGCAGTTATCAAAACACGACATTTTTTGTAGCTGAAATTCAAACTTCATATAATAGAAAGCCCCTTTTTAACCGTTGCTAAGCACTGTTTTTGTTGCTAATGCTGAGTAACATGGACTTATCTTATCTGTACAATGAAATAACAAATAAATTCAGTTTTATAGTTTAATTTAAGTATATTTGGTTGTTGCTCGTCAACTTTTGTGTTGCTAAGCCAAATTAAGTTGGAAATTATAAAAAAAATAAAATATTTGATAACATGGTATAAATTTATGAATAAACTCCTATCTAATAGATACAAGGACCAAATTTTTTATATACACCAGTCAGGCGTTTCGTCTACAAAAGACTTATCAGTGACACTAGAATCCAAAAAAGTAAAAAAAAAAAGCCAAATAAAGTACGAAGTTGAAGATCATTGAGATCCTAATTTCCTAAAAGTGTTGCCAAATACAGTTAAGGTAATCTATGCCTGAGGTAGAAAAGCCTTAGTATTTCAAAAAATCAAATTGAAAAGCAGGAAAAAAATGTATAGAGAAAATCTACCGGAAATCGCTTAAATAACGATGAGACCCTCTGGTCTTTCAATGTCCAGCAAATTCGACGAAATCATCAAGTCTATATATATATACAAGTTGTATCAAAATGATTTTTCAGAATAATGCAATCTTCGATATCTACGGATGTCTTAGATGTCACTTTTAAGTTAAAAACTTAAATCTCCGGTTTTTCCATTTTTTTCCCTAAATTTCAGGACAAAGGGCACGGGGCAAAGGGTTGTTTAATATTTCGCGATGGTGTCTTTGCGATGGTTTTGTTTGCACTTGTTTGTTTGCTTTTTGACCTTGAATGTGTCCCTAATATTTTATTTTAAAACTGTGCATTTGCATTCAGGTATCGCAGATCAAATTTATTCGTTCATAGTGTGTTAATTTACGTTTTTTGTTTGAGTTAAGCCTTCTAATTGATATTTTATCGTGTGGTTTTCTATGTTGTGATGTTATGCTATTGTTTCAGAAAAAGGGATAATGCTTGGTACCATTAAAACGTTTAATCCCGCTGCAAATTTTTGCACCTGTAATTTATACGTGTTTCTCGTTTCTCGTTTTTCATATAGATTAGACCATTGGTTTTCCCGTTTGAATGGTTTTACACTAGTAATTTTGGGGCCCTTTATAGCTTTTTGTTCGGTATGAGCCAAGGCTCCGTGTTGAAGGCCGTTCATTGACCTTTAATGGTTTATTTTTATAAATTGTTATTTGGATGGAGAGTTGTCTCAATGGCACTCACACCACATCTTCCTATATCTTTTTAATGTTTTCAAATAGTTTTTGTTATGATTTTCAACTAAATTTGCTATTATCGAACCGACTGTTAGCAGCCAATTGGATATTCAATATCGAATATCGAATATCGAACAACAAAGCTCCTGCTAACTTCACATACATATAGGTAAACAAGTTTGACTACTTTTTAATGTAAAATCTGCTCACTATTAGAGGTCGGTCATTTACAAACGTATCAACCGTATCGTATACGTTGACGTATCCGCATCTGCAGATATACCAAAAAATATTATGAGATCTCGAGCTTAACAATAAGACCATGCTTTATTTAAAAAAATATAATAGTAATCTTTTCGAAACAATCTAACATACAATTTCAATATTTGTGATAGTGGTGTTTTGTAAAAGAAAATCAGGGGTTCTATCAACTACTTTTACATGCCCTTAAAAAGGAGCCAATGTAGGGCAGGTACACGAATATCGTACACAATCCTTTTATAATCTTGTTAAAAAAAATATTTCAAGATCTTATATGAATAAATACCAAAAAAAAAAAAACCCCAAAACAAATGTACTACTTATATTATATACATGTAAGGAACTTTGAATAATGTTCATTTGCGATTGTATCAAAAAAGGTAATAGAAAGGTACTGAGTATCACTCTATTTGTCAATTAACATCCAACGTATAATTGATTTATAAATAACAACTTGGTTCTACGTCAGAACAAGTTCATACACAAACAAACGATTTTACAGTATTCACTCCTATCATGCCTGTAAACTGTTCTAACTATCCGGAATATCTTTGAAAGTCGGGTTACATATTCCACAAAAACTAATTGTTTTGTAAATTTCTGCATTAGAAATTAATCAGTCGCCAATTTGCATTATTGAAAGTACATAAAATTAAAGCTCGGGATCAAATACTGTTTTTGGTATATCTGCAGATGCGGATACGTCAACGTATATGATACGGTTGATACGTTTGTAAATGACCGACCTCTATTTGTAACTAACTCTCGCTGAATAAATAATAATCATTACTACAAATCGTGTTTAATGTTTGATGTTAATCAGTTGTCACAAGAGGGAATATATAAATTAAAATAGTCCAGAGAAAATTGTTCGATTTTTTTTAGTCGCAAATTTACAATTCGAAATATATCTTTTATCTGTTTGGAAGGTTAAAATACAGATTAAATAATTATGCCAGGAGTTCAAAATGACTGTTTAATTCAAATTAGTTGTACATGTTCACATAAACATAAATGAATTTATGTATAAAAAAAAATTACATATTATATTTTTTATTTCCTTATTGTTTTATATTCGCACTCATCTCATCTTTTGTCGTTTTCTTGTACTTTATATGAAACTTTCGTAATTGTTGTACATTTACTTCCATGTACATATTTGTACTCTCCTTCTTCAGAATTCCTTATCCAAACAATCCATCTGGTAATTTTGAAACTGTTGTTTCTGCAAACAGCCCAGTAGGTACAGCATTTGACTCAGTGAACCGTCATCTATATTGGACAGAAGATGAAACCGGGAGGATAATGAGATGTAATTCAGATGGAACTAATAAAATAACTATCTTTAATGAAACACAACCTGGAGGACTTTCCATTGATATAGAAAATAGGTTTGCTATGAAAATTAACTGTATGTGTTTGAAGGTATTGATACAATGTCAGTTTGGTGTTGTGTAAGAACGCTTCTAGCATTATTCAATCCTTAGGTCTGCATAACATGTAAAAAACAAACACATTACAAAGTTCATGTGTCCAAAGTACTTTTCAGAATATACCTTTATCCATCCTAGTCACTATTTGCCTGAAGGAGTTGAAACCTTAGTTAAAAATTCAAAATGTATACTCAAAATAACTTGTTTGAAAGTAGAGAGTTCTAATATATATGACACACATTTGTTTTTACTTTCCCTTGCAAATTTAAAATATTGAACTACAAACAGAACAATACAACATTTCAGTAAAACCCAAAACGAAGAGAAACAGTTTGATAACTATGAAATTTCTGAACATAAAAATATTGTAATGGTTTTGTGTTGATTTAATACATAAAAAGATCGATATATTTTAAACCTTCTATTTGTGTATTGTGTCATAAACTTCTAAAGTATCGTGTTTACTGAATATCAAGTATTGAGATTCTTTAGTTAATCCTACATTTATGGTCACAATAATTTGACTGTCGCTCAACTGAGAGGTTTAGCGCTATAAAAACATGTTCAATCTACCATTTTTTACATTTAAAAATGCCTGTACCAAGTCAGGAACATGACAGTTGTTGTTCACTTGTTGATGAGTTTTAGCTTTGATTTTTCCATTTGATTAGGGACTTTCCGTTTCGAATTTTCCCCAGAGTTCAGTATTTTAGTGATTTTACTTTCTATTGTCAGGAATCTCTCTCTCTCTCTCTCTCTCTCTCTCTCTGTATATAACTCGTATAAACATCAGCCTAACAATGTTAGTTCTATATAACTCGTATAAACATCAGCCTAACAATGTTAGTTCTGTAAATTTGATTTCGCAAATTTGTTGTTGTTCCCAAGCTGAGATTCGAACTCATGCATATATATGTTTTGTTTATAAAATAGTAAATTATGCTTCTTTTAAGATGTCTTGTATGTCGCATTTAAATGCTACGATAGGCGGATCTGGGAATATTTTCTTTAGCCTGTTAGATTTTTTTCTTAGAATTCAAAGTACATTCGGAAGCGCTTTGAAAAAAGTAATCACTAAGGGTAATCAGTTGTTTTCTTTCTTTGGTTTGTATTGTAATATATCCTCTCGATTTAAGGTGGTACTTACAAATGTAATACTACAGGGAAATAACTCTGTAAAGTCAGCTAAACGTTTTAATTACGTTGTGTTGTAAAGGGAATATTAAGCTTCTCAATGATCAAAATTGGTGTTTGTCAAACTGCTATATAACCAGTGTATTTTTTCTGACAAAACGGTTGGTTGAAACTTTTTGAAATTTTTATATTTTTGTTAAAGGGTCAAAGTAAATACTTTGTCAAAATTTAATTAAAATTAAACGAGCCAAATTAATTTTAGTGAAAGTGTTAGGTACCACCTTACATTGTCGATTGTTTTAATTGAACATCAGTTGACGAGTTATTGTATCATCGTTTTCTCAGGTCCTTTTTTTATTTCTCCTGTTCTTATTTTGTAATTTTCTTCTGTTGAGCATATTCTTTTGACACGAATACCGAGTCCATTATATATTCTTTGTGCACAAGAAGCATAATTTACTATTATAAACAAAGTAATGGATATGGACCATGCGGTAAACATTGTGCTTTATGCTTCAACATAAATGAAAGCAAGGTATTTTATGACAACACCAGGAAAGAATATACCATACAGAGACAAATAAATTGCAAAACCGTAGGCGTAGTTTATGCAATTAATTGTACAAAATGCGAAAAACCTATATATGTAGGACAAACGGGTGTTACACTAAATCAACGGATGCTTTTGAACTTTTCAAAAATACGAACAAAGAAAACAAGAAATCCAGTAGCCAACCCCTTCATTCAGCAAAATCATTCGTTGAAAAATTTAAAAGTTACCGCAATAGAAAGAGTATTTGGGACAGAAATTTATAGAAAAACTAAATAAGCCTTTTGGAAAAAAAAGTAAAAATTAGAGCCTGACGGACTCAACACAGTGTATGAGCGAAAATATCTATATAAAAGAAGCAAAAAACGCGGCAAATGAATGTCACAGTAGTTATTATAACGTTATACACCTAAGCGATGTAATTGTTGTTTCAATGTTGTAATTTATTCCAATGAAGAAGGTCGTAATGGCCGAAACGTATGGGAATTTGTTTTATAGTTTTTATTATATATATGTGTATATAAGAATAGTGCGTCCTACTGAATTCAAAAACACATTACATGTTGCTAGACTAAGCTTATGTCAACTAAAATAAGTTATTTTGTTAAACTTCGATATAGTGCTTATAATGAATACTTTATCTCTTGCACATCAATAACTGAGATGTTTGCAATTTTTCCGTGCTTAATATAATATATATTTCCATTGCGTTAATACTTGCTTAATTATGATATCATAATACCACGTATTATATGATATTTCAGTCATGATTTTATAGTTTTACCAAATCTATTTTATCAGTATGACACGTCTTTCAGCAATTGGACGAAAGCTCATTCTCTGTACACTGCATGAACGGATATAATAAATGTATAAATATTAACTTTTATTTAAACTGTTTTTTTTTTGTTACTTTATAAATGATTTAAGCCGAACATTTTTTTTATTGTTATTGTTATTGACATTAAAAGGCTTTAAAAAACCGATTAAGTGGTGTTTTCCGAAGAAAAAAAAATGTGTTTCAATATGAAGCAATATACAGGTTAATCTATCAATTTTGTTTTGTAATTGAATTGTGTTTACAACTGTTAGGTGGATGTATTATGGTCAGGATCTAAGTAATGGAAAGGTATACAGACTTACATTTGACGGAACGGAAAAACGACTTATATATAACCAGTCTTCATATGTGTTCGGAATACAAGTAGGTATGTCATCAATATAAATTGAAAGTAATGAAAAAGAACGCTGTCTTTTGAGCCAGTTGTATCTTTGAAACGGAGGAAAAATATGGAAATGTAAGACCTAATATTTTGAATACAATTGTTTGATAATAGCAATCATTAAGCTATACCAGACTTTTTAAAGAAACCATGCTTTGATCCTTATCTATTTGTATGATAGTGTTGACCAACTGGACATGTGTGCGACTTGCTACTCATTATAATTTTGGGTCCTCATCGATCTTCAACAGTGTTTTTTTTTATTTCGAGTGTCACTAATGAGTCCTGTGTAGATAAACAAGCATCAGCTGTTCATTATATTAACGCTAGTATTTAAGACGAATCTGTTTAAATGGATCTTTGGTTTGTTATAAAACTATGTTTAATCCGACATTTTGTTCATACCAAGTAAGGTATATGATAGTTGTTTCCCTTAAATGTGTTTTGATTTACCAGTTGATTAGAGATTTTGATTTTTTTCTTGAAGTTCGGTAAGTTTCTTAATTTACGTTTTACATATAATAGTGTTTTGTAAGTCTACATACAGCCAACAAATAGAATGTACGAGAACAAATGCATGAACATCTTTCAAAAAGTATTATACAAACAAATCACCAAATCACAAATCAGCAAAACATATCTGTAACTAATTAGACTGTGTCGTTTATATTTTAGACGTTTTTGGTAAGAGACTTTATTGGATAGACCATGTGAGTGGTGACTTAAAATCTGCTTGGTACAATGGATCTGATGTCAAAACCGTAGTTAGCCCTTATTCGGGTAGTTACTGGGGCCTTGCTACCAATAATGAGAGTTTCTTCTACTCAAACCATTATTCACTTTTGAAGATGAGAAAAGGTTTATGGCAAAATACGACTGTTGTTTACAGAGATACAGAACTGATCTATGGTATTTTGCTGTACAAACAGGAAGGTGAGAATATATACATGAGAGAAAAAATGTCAATAAAATAGTGTGAAGTTTTTATGAAATATTGTATTCTATATTTATTGAAACAAATTAAGAGTAACTTCGTATTTTTACTACTAACGCTTTCAAGCTTTTATTGTTTTACAACAAATGCTTTCCTTATTGTAGGTAATTGGTAATATAAGTTGCACTGTTGGGTGGTGCTGTTGGTTTTCATTAAAATGTGACAATGTTTTTCTTTGCAAACATATTTGTTTTAAACCATAATTATAAAAGTTTTTATTATTGTCAATATGAAATAATAACATGAACATTGTACTTTGGCAAAAAACAAATCCTTTTTTTTTATGTAAAACACTATCGTCGAAATTATAGAATAAATTACTTCGAACAACAGATTTAACAAACACTGTATAATTTACTTTGTTTTTTACCATTTTTTTGTATATTTCAGGGAATAACTAAGAAAGAATCGAAGAAATGTCAAATACTTATAAAGCAAGAAGTTTAAAATAGATATAATGAAGTTATCGTGAATAAAACAATTGATAAACAACAATATGGTTCATTACATCTTTTAATATTATGTAAAACAGTTTCTGACGATACGAAAAGTTACACTTAAATTGTTTGAAATCAAAAGTATTTAATCAACAGAAATACATGTAGGTAATCAATGAGTTATTATATTCAAAAAGGAACATTTTTGTGGCATATGTGATTGATTTTTTATATTTAAGCTGAAATCGGATCGTTTTTAATGACTACATAATTTAAAATCTTTCACATAAACTGATTGATTCAAATAAAATAGACACTTAAGTGTTTAAAAAGTGGTCAAAATCTTTCGTCAGATGAACCTGAAATTTGAGGCCAAAATCGGTCCTTACCGGTCTTACTCCTTTGACCTCATTTCCACAGACTGCCACACTTCACATAAGATCACAAAGATATGTGCACAGTTAAAATCTTACAAAACCTTGTCGTAGAAAAAGCAAATTTACTAGAACAGGTGTCTTTATTTAATTTATTTTTGAGATCTTCATTTCTATTTTAAAGATTTAAACATACCAGAACACTTTGAGTTAACATAGCATCGCACGCCATGTGTTAACTATGTAGACGTATTATTATTTGGATTGTCTAAAGATACGGAATGAATACAGATCATGCAGATAGATTTAACAGAGTATAAATAAAAAGTAGGTATAATAAGTCAATCTGTAGTTTTATATGCATATCATCTGTTATACACATGATAGTGAAATGGGTATGCACAGTGCTGTACAACATGTTACTGTTAACAAGTAAAAACGCACTGTTATTCGTGTCTCTGTTTTTGATCAATGTTCTTTGGTCAATGTTTTGTCGATAGGATATTTATAATTTTCTTATTTTAAGTAACCTTATGCGATCATCATGTTCCATTAATACAGTAAGATACTGCTATTTAATGATATATTTGTTAATACCATTGGAATACCGTTGTAACTGCAACCTTATATAATTCATGAATGATGAATCGTTAGGAATAAACGAAAACTGAAACATGTGAAACACTCGAGTTAAAATCCTATCAAATCGTTTTAAATGAAAAGGAATGAGTAATTTTATTCATATCATACAAATAATTAGTTGGACAGTTATTGTTTGCGTTGTTTCCTGTAAGTAGTTTTACTTCAGCGACTGATTTTTTTTGATTGATAATAATGAAATGCTAATTAT
This sequence comes from Mytilus galloprovincialis, assembly GCA_037788925.1. Classification (NCBI taxonomy): domain Eukaryota; kingdom Metazoa; phylum Mollusca; class Bivalvia; order Mytilida; family Mytilidae; genus Mytilus; species Mytilus galloprovincialis. The sequence continues at coordinate 50,193,899 of CM075343.1, read as the reverse complement.
TATCCAAAATTCATCTTTACCTTTTGAGGTCAAACATTTGCTAACACGATTATTATAAAACATCGACGTGCAAATAATAGCAGTATATTTAAACCTAATAAATCAACAAAATATATTCTTCATACATGGATAAATGTAGAATTTATAAAATGATAAGATGAATGTTTTTATTTATCTTTGAAGATTTTCTTCTATTAAGAAAAATATATTTTTATTATTTTGAGTTCGTTTACATTATTTGTTTTATAGGATTCTGATTGGTTTGTGCTGTATTGAAATCCCCAAAATGAAACCAGCTACAAATGAATTTTACATATATTCGCTTATTACAACACAATACGAGAGTGCTGTCCTAAATATGTATTTACAATGTTTGTCATTTGATGTAAAGCGATTCAATCATTCAATAAAAAGTTTAGCTTGTGATTAAGTTTCATTTGGCAAGACAATGATTTATAATCAAATAGATATTTTGTCACCCTAAAGTGTAATCACAATAAGTTAGACGCGAGCAAATATGTATATATATATATATATATATATATATATATATATATATATATATATATATATATATATAGATCTGGGAATTTATTTAACATGACCTTACCAAGAATGAACCTTTATTTCTTTTCTTTTTTTATCATTTCATTGTTAAACAATAGTATATTAAAACACTACATGCAATCATGATTCAAACGTTGTGGTCAAGGGATATATCTTTCTCGATGACCATAAATGGAACAAAAGCACACACACCATTCAAAGAAAGTAGTTTTAAAGTATGTACGATTCATACTTCCTTAGGAAAAGTTAAGATTAAATAAGTCTTTCAGTTTTAGTTTCTCTTTGTTCGTATAGTTCATCACATGTTTTAAATGTCTTATATATCTTGGTTCTTTACATAACTGGACTTGATGCAGTTAGATTCATAATAGCGCTTTTGTCGTACATGACTAATTTTGTTTTACATTATAAAGAACAATTTTATGTATTCATTATACGAATCTTTAAAATATTATTGCAGAAAATTGAGTACGTCTTATCATTTCAATAAAACAACCAAACTAAATGCGGACTTCAACAACTAATGTATCTGCAGTTGCTTGTTTTTGTGTCGGTCAATTATAGGTAGGAGAATAGTTATATTATTTTGTTTTAAATCCGATGTAAAAAAGTACCACGTGACTGCAATCTTCCTTTTGCAATACATAGAACAAACTTGACAATACTCACTTTTTTTATCCAGTTGTTGAAATTTGTATAAAGGTGCCCAGCAGGAAAGTGTATGTTAAAAGATGCTTTAGTGCCTGACAATCTATTTACTGACTTATGAATATAAATACTGCATACAAATACAATTTAACATTACTGTGCATAACTTATACTAGGGCAGTTAATAACGTTGCCAAAGAAATTAAAGTGCACGACGCATGCATAAACTATGCTCAACGAATTTATAAAATTCGTATACCGCATATACACATTTTGCATACGACACGGACTGGGCAAATGGTATACATAGACTGAGCATACGTCATAAATTTTTTAGTACATACAGTATACACGAAAAGTGCATACGGCTTACATGCACAGTACATTCATTATTCATGTACTGTGCATGTGCATACATGGATAGTGCATAACGTTTCATGCACAGTGCATACCTTATTTATAGATACACGCTATGTTTATAACACAATATTTTTTGCGAGCTATAAACAAGATGTATAAATACATTGATCAGCATGACTGTGTTTACAAACTGATTAAAAATAAATATTTGAGAACCATATATTGTGATTATTTTTCTGTTGTTATGTGTCTCAGCTATAAACAAAAACACTGTTCAGAAGTACGTGTAGCATTTGTTTTGAAGTGTTTAAAAATAACTTCCTTCATTTTCATATCCAGAACTGTACACTTCTGCTAATATAAATCTTTAATATTGCACTCTGCAAACATTTTCTAATCAGTTTTCATAAAGCTGGTTTCTCTATGAGTTTGTCTTAGGTAACGCTCAACAGTTTGGAAATCCTAATACTACACTCACGCAATTGAAGATATGTGAAATATAACCATAAGGTACATCCATATACTTTGTAAAGGTTGTAAATCATTCTAACACAACATTTTATCCACTGAGATTAGATAGAAAATAACACACACACACACACATATATATATATATATAGAAAGTATCTTTAAAGTAATTGCTTGTGTGCAAGGGTGAACTGAACTATTTTCCTCATTGCTTTAACACTCTTAATTTATTCTTTCAAATCTGTGCATATTTCATTGCACGCTCCGAATTCCGACAGTTGGATTTTCTAAATGTCTCTATATTTTTTTACATTCTGAAGCAATACACATTTCAAACATAGTTTGGAATTAAACAATACAAAAAACAAACATAGCCTTTTTGAAATTGAACAATAAAAAATGCAAACAACTAATCAAATGTGAATTGATATAGGGAATAATATTTTAGCGTTCTTGATGAGGGTTCATCCAAGGAAGAACACACACTGTATAAAGTGTAATGTTTTTTTTTAATGCAGTTGCGCTTTCAATGTACTATAATACATTAACATGTTCCACGCCTTCTTTAGATAATGAGTATCATAGATATTAAGAATGTTCGCCACTCTGTTTTAAGATAGCCGTGTGGTTGTCTTCGAAAGACCATCCATTGTAAAACTGGCGGAAAATAATTTTCTTTGGACTTTTACAAATTTAACAGTGGAACCCGTTTTCTATTTAGTTTCGCAAAGTGGAAAGGGATTAATATAAGTTGCAAAACTTGTTCCCCATTCCACTATAAATAAATATGTTTAAACTATTAGTTAGTAAAAAATAAGATTATATAGAATTTTCAAATATTGTTTTTTTTAAGTCTCGTTGTCTCGAACTCGGTTCATTCGAAATTTTAGATGAGTCGTAGTTTCTAGTGGTCCCGAACGCTGTTGCATATAAAAATATATATTTCCACTCCTGATGAGTCGTTGGTGATCACCTAAAAATGTACATTATAAACGTCTTTATTCGTTGTATTTTCTCTCCAAATTAAGATTGATATGAGTTAAAATAAAAATAAATCTAAATTTTCTAAAATCTCTTGTATCCGAGAATAAACAATGTTGTCAACTTTAACTTAAATAATACTAAGATCGATTGGAAATTACTCTCTGGAATAAAGCCAGAGGAATTTTTATTAAATTGTTAACGAAATTTTTCAATAATTGAAAACAATGTTATTGTAACAATGAAAGACCATAAAGTACACATGCAATGATCTGAAACTAGAATTTCCGTTTGCCATATTAATCCAGTTTTATTTAAGCTTAATCAATCTAAGCAAGAGTTGAATCCCTCTGTCTGTCCAACTCTCGGTTTTCGTTTGAGTAATGATATTTTGAAAATATTTCTATGGTTCGAGTGATGTCGAGATAATTTAATAATATGTAATTAGAAAAGAAGGGGTATGTAATTAAATTATAATTAGAAATGGAGGGATAAGTGTGGAAATTATTTTTATGGCCACGCTTTTCGTTGTTCACGAATAAAGTTCCCTTTAATTATAGTATATTTTTTATTTATTTTTTTCTCATACATTTCTTAGCTTTTCTGGGGTGGAAATGAAAGAAGACAGCTGAAATAAACCTTTGGATGTTTTATTTTAACTGATTTTGATCAGGAAAGAGTGATTAGGCCAGTTGCAAAAAGGTAATATTTGCACTTTTCGGAACATCTCTTGACTTGCCTATAGTGGTATAGATGTGTATTTGCCAAATTTGTATGATGTAAACATGCAATTTTTCTGAAATTGCATATATTTTTGGACATGTACTGTACTTTACACACAAAAAAGTAGACAAAAAGAATAGGCACATGTTTTTTAATGCGACAAAACGTTATAAAGAAATGATAGAGGGATCAATTGTGGTCTCGGGCCTAAGAGGTGCATTTCAGCAATTTTGAATTTATCCTTTCACAACTTCTCTTGATGATCGATTGGTATTAATTTGTCAAACTATATGACAAGAAATGATTTCCACTTTTATTTGATAGAAATTTTGTAAAATAAGTCAACTTTCAGCAGATGCCCAAAAAGTAGCTTTTTCACTTTTTCAATATTTTTGCAACAGCAGCATCCTTAATTTTTCTCTGCCATTTTTTTTCTGATATCTATTTGTGTTCGTGGTATTTGGTTCACATGTTTTACTCATTTGTGAACTCTGTACACAAAGAAAAGTAAATAAAAGCATAAAAAGAGTGCAGAATGTGCTGTTTTAATAGTCTTAGTCTAAAGATCCAAGTGAAATTTGAAGTTCTATGCACTTAAAAATAGTATTCCATTAAACAGATTTCACTGAATCCATATCAAAAGCACTTATTACTGGTTGTTTAAACTTGTCTGTTGCACAGAATACCTTTTTTTTCTGTTGGATGGCTTGTGGTTAAAATATTGGCATTTAAGACTAGAATTTCATGCAGGTTTTAAACTGTAAATTGAAAAAAAACTTTGCATCAGAATCATACTGTCTATATATATACATCTATTTTAAAGCAACAGTCTTGTTACATCCAGGCTTCATATTTGATCATATCTCAGCAAGGATTTGAGCAAAAAGAAGCATATGTCTATCTCCAATATCATTCATATGCAATTTAATATGGAAATATAGGGAACGGCCCAAATTGACAACTTGTTATTTTAAGCTTGACATTGCTTAAGACCATGTAAAACTCATGTGTTATGCTATTTGAAACTTACATTTACATGAAAAGATGTAAAATGTTTTGTTCTAACAAAATTGTTGTAAGTGGAAAATATTACACTTCATATAAGGCCTCACTTTATTTGAAAACCTCTATTTTTTGGCATAGGCACATATAAAATGAACTTTTGTCAAATTTTTATTAGTCTCATACATTTAGTATGCTATCATTTACTTTGAATAGATAATGTCTTATACATTGAGACATTAAAAAGTTCAATTTGGTGTTTTGAGGGATTTTTGAAGCCAAAATTTGAAAGTTGAAATTTTTCTATTTTAACGTCAAAATTCAGCAACCAAAGTTGAGATATACAAAATGCCACATTTTCTATAATATATACCATATGGCTTTTACACTTTGTAAACTGACTCATAATACACTAAGCTTAAATCATGTCAAGTTTCATTAGAATTGGTCAAGTTTTCGCGAATATAGTTCCCTTTAATTATAGTGTATTTTTCTTTATTTTTTTTCTTTCCCTTTCATACATTTCTTAGCTTTTCTGGGGTGGAAATGAAAGAAAACAGCTGAAATAAATTTTTGAATGTTTTAATTTTAAATTAACTGATTTTGATCAGGAAAGAGTGATTAGACCAGGTACAAAAAGGTAATATTTGCACTTTTCGGAACATCTCTTGACTTGCCTATAGTGGTATGGATGTGTATTGGCCAAATTTGTATGATGTAAACATGGAATTTTTCTGAAAATTGCATATATTTTTGGACTTGTACTGTACATTACACACACACACACACACAAAAATAGACAAAAGGAATACTAATGCGACAAAGCGTTATAAAGAAATGATAGAGGAATTAATTGTGGTCTCGGGTCATGGGTAAAAATAGCGGATTCTCAATTTCTAACAAACATTTAAAAACCAGATGAGCGAACATCCTTGAACATTGGAACACAAAATATATAAAGATTTAATCAGCTCGTACAAAATATTATGCGTACTATGTTATATTTTAACCATTCTTAAGATTTACTTGTGAATTTTAATCAGCAAGTTATTTGTTTTTTACTTTAATGTTATGAGCACCAAAGATAAACACAAATGTGCAGCCGAACTTTGTCGACATTTGAATTACGTTTTTAAGTGAAAAATATATTGGTTTCTACCCTCACTGATGACGTTAATTGTTGAAACTAGAAAGTATAAAAAATCTTAGAAAAACGACACTTAACAATGTCTTTTGAACCTGTTTCATTTCACATATTAATATCTTTCTTTACCTCTGTAGGATAGCATTTGGTTCAAATATAAGCCTGTTGAGACTAAAATTGCATTCAAGTTTTTCAATAAGAAGTAAAAAATCTTTGTATCAGACCATGCTGTCTGCATAAAAGTTAAATGTAAAAAGTAAGATCACAAAAATACTGAACTAGGGGAAAATCAATTCGGAAAGTCCATAATCACATGGCAAAATCAAATAACAAAACGCATCAAAAACGAATGGACAAGAACTATCATATTCCTGACTTGGTACAGGTATTTTCAAATGTAGAAAATGGTGGACTTTTTGTGCTCAGATTTATTTCATCATGTCATCTGAGTATAGAAATAATAGAAAAAAACACAAAATGCTATTTCCTATAGCTGCAATATGCATTTTTAAATGTAAATATGTGCTACGGCCTAAATTGACCCTAAATTATTTTCAGTCTTACTTGGCATAAGACTAATATGATATGTTAGTTTTCTTTCCAATTAAAGTACATTAAATACATATGTAAGGATTATTTATAATAAAAAAGCTTCACAAATTTAAAATTGCTGGAAAATATTACATCTTCATGTAAGGTCCCCTTTCATTGGAAAACCTCCATTTTTAGACACAGGCTCATATAAATTTGACTTTTGAATAATTATGCTAGGTCTGAAATATCAAACGAGTACTCTATTGCTTTTAATATGATATTTTATATATTAAGGCATTTTAAAAGTATTTTTTTTTGCAATATTTTAATTTTAAAAGTCCCAAATGTTGATAGTTGAATTTTCCCAATTTTAACGTCTAAATTTAACACGCAAAGTTGAATATAGATTTAATCATATTGTCTATGATATATATCCTATTGCTATGAACCTTTGTCATACCAAGTTTTATTAAGATTGGTCAACTTTTTTCTGTCCTATTAGGTCTGAGTACACAGTTTATTGTCCCTTGATTTTCGTTTGTCCACGAATATAGTCCTTAGTGTGGACAGTGTGTTACTTGCCAATTTTTTTAATACCCCTTCAAATTTATTTCTCCTTGTTTTATGCCTCATATGACAAATAGGGGGTAAAATGACACTCTGAAAAAATGGGTCATAAATATGAAAAAGGTAAAAAATTAGCACTTCGGAAGCTGTCAAAAGATTTCAAGACCCCTTAAGGTGGCTCGGCCCTTTACCAATGCGCATGTTTTAACGCATGATTCTTACGACGATTGCCCTGGAAACGGTCGATTTAAGGAATCTTCTCAAAAATAGCTTTGATGACCATGGAACGCGGGCGTGTATGAAAGCACCCTTGACGATGCAAACAAGTGATGCAAAACGTTCTTCAAAACAGTAAATACGAACGGTCAGAAATTCATAGTGCTTTCTATTTTTTTCGCATAAAAGTCTAAAAGGAGAAAAATATACATGATTTAAGCATAACATTGAAAAAAGAAGAATATATAAATACTGACAAAGTCACATGTATGACGTCGACGGTATGTGGTGCCGCTTCGCTCCCAAAACGCATTCTCATCTTACTAGGTCGACTCTTGGGTCCGTTCGTACTATATTTTGAATTCACCTAAATACCGGTTGAATTAAATGATGTCTTGCAGATTTATTTTTGAAAATGTTTTGCCAATGACGCAATGATTAACTGTTAACAAATGATAGCGATGTAAACAACTTTATGTCATCGTATAGCTTTCAAAAACAGGTAAACTTGTGACCCGTATCAGAGACATATATTTGTATACATGTATATGTCTCTGCCCGTATAGTATGCTGTAAAGGCATCGGGGCGGGTTTATTTTCAAGCTATAATCCGTTTGGCGTTTTATAACAGTTTTTTTCTGTCATAAATCTATTTAAAACTTGAAATATCGTTATTTCCAAGTCTTTTTAGGAGTTTATTCCCGAGTATGCGATATAGTTTTCCACTGCAAAATTTTGATAATTATAGTTAAATATTTTTTATTTTCCCTAAAACAAATTTGAACATGCCAATTTTCTAACAGACTTAATACTTGACAGGCACACCTAACATTTTCATTTAAAGATTTGTTTACCTTATCAAATAATGAGCACGAAAATCATCTGATGATTTCTCTCGTATCACAATTCCATGATTTCTGGAGCACTAGACTAAGTCCTATAATCTAAGACCTCGGTGCCAATGTTTTCTATTTTTATGATACTTTTCTATTACTTATTTTGCTGAATTGTTATATTGTTGATTTGCAATTTTCTGTTGTATCTATCAATATGTCAACCGAGTTCATATTAAGAAAAAAAGAAATATCAGCATTAAAACTAAAATAATTGAATCAGAGCATTGAGTGTTATTATAATAAACTAATGGATCCAGCAACTTATTTCACTAAAATGATTATTTGTTTTCCTGCAGAAATAAAACGGCACTTCAATAATTTGCTCATGAAGATGAGAATTGATCAATCGGGGAGGATCCAGCCATTTTATAAGGGGGTTCCCAACCCAGGACAAAAAGGGGGTGTTCGAACTATATTTCCCCATTCAAGAGCATTGATCGTCCAAAAAAGGGGGGTTCCAATCTCCGGATCCACCACTGTCAAAAGTAACCGGGACTGGCTTAGTATTCCGACCTTATATATCGGTCTATGATATAATTCCTAAATACTGCATGCTTTGTGGAGGACCGCAAAATTTTTGGTTTCACCATGTCGGGATTTTGCTAGGACATACACCCGCAGAGTGCCGGGCAGTCTTAAACACTATACTAAAGATTTTATATATAAAAAATCTATACTACTACTAGGTTCAGGAAAAGGTTTCATGAAAAAATTCAGGAAATTGTTATCTTCTTTGTAAATTGGTCTCTGGTGAATAGTTGCCCCATAAACAATGATGCCCCATCTTCCTATTTTTATATATAACGTTTTTGACCCGTCCGTCCGTCCGTCAGCCAGTTTATCAGTCCTGTTTTCTGTCATCACAACTCCTCTCAAATCGCCCAACAAAATTTCATGAAACCTTTTTAGATATGTCGGACTCTGTAACAATCATCCCATCAACCAAGTATTTTGAAACATATTTAGAATTCAAGAAACAAAAAAGTCCATGAAAATGAGGTTAAGTTCAGATAAACCCTGCAAAACAACCAATGGAAAGGTTTACATTTCAAATTCTAATGTTTTTTTCACATAAAAACCATACTGACTTGGTTTTAAAAGTCTTTGAATTTGATGTAACCGTTATTATTCAAAGGGTTGACATGTTTGGAAATAGGGTCAAAATCGCACATTTCGCTTCAATTTAAGGGGAAAACGAGCCTGGTGACCCCCTTTTTTCTTTGCATTTTTGGATTCAGCATTAAAAAATCTACAGAATATGTGAAAATAAAAAAAATCTACCCGGGGTCACTATTGGGATGAGCCACCTTAACATAAAGTTGTCCTTATTTTTAGTTAGAGCCAATGAGACAACTCTCCATCCAAATAACAATTTATAAGATTAAACCATTATAGGTCAATGAACGGCCTTCAACACGAAGCCTTGGCTCACACCGAACAACAAGCTAGAAAGGGCGCCAAAATTACTAGTATAAAACATTTCAAACGGGAAAACCAATGCAATGGTCTAATCTGTATACAGCTTACATGTTTCCCACAGCATGATGAGTATATGAGCAATTCAAAATGATGTACATTTACAAATACAAATAATAATGAATCGCTCACATTTTTATTCATTGGCTTGATATTTCGGAATGGTAATAATTAAAAAAGAAATGTTTGTATAACTTACGTGCATAGCCAAAGACTGTATGGGATAATACGACAAGTAGTGACAAAGCAACAATGAGAGTCATGGTAGATGCTAGCTAGATTTATCGGCAGCGATTACTTTAATTGAAGCTGAGACAAAGTTTTAATTGATTTTTCGTAATAAATTAATAAATTACTTTATACTTAACTTCAAAGCAACATTTTGTTATATCTAAAATTTCAAGCTGTGTTTTATAAAAAAAAGGTCATAGAATCTTACCTTGACAATGGTTGCAACACGCTGAATAAAGTTTTTATTGCCTTATGATCTCGGTTGAAAAAAACAAGATAAGTCAATGTTCTTCTTTTAGATGTTAGAGCATTACATCTGATATCAAATTCAAAAGAAAATAAAACGAATGACCTCAATCTGTTAAACTATTTGCTGACACGTATCATTTATTGTGATAGATAATTACTGGAATTATTATAACGAAATACATATAAATATGATATTGAATTGAAGGGAAATAAGTGAATAGTTCGTTTTGTGTTTTTGATATATAGTTATATGTATGTGTTTTTATTTAGTTTAACATGTTTATTTATTAATGCAAAATTACAATTAGGTATCACAATGTTACATGAAATTTAACTGGGATTCGGAAACAAGTTTGAAAAAAAAACTTAAAGATATCCGTCTTTTTTTTTTGTGGTTTGTGTATCTATAAATATGGATATTTTAACACCCTGAAGTATCCAAGCACACCATAAGAGTTAGATTTTAAAGTGCGTTCCATTGGGTCAATGCAATTATGTTACGTACATGTACAGATAATCTAGACATGAAAATACTAAAACAAATCCCAGGCAATTGGAAGGTGAATATAAATCTAAAAAGTGATTATTCATGTATTACTGATTTGTATTGTTCGTAATGAAAATACCATAGGCATATCATTAAAACAAACAACATAATAAGAAAAAAAGTGGAGATAAGGATCAATGATCCAATCAAAAATAATTTTGTTTTACATGTAACATTGTCATTTAAAACAATTGTTCATTCTTGTTGAAACATTGAATGTGATTGAACTTGCGAAAAACAAGTTACCAGGATTGAAATTTGTATCTTCGCCAGACCCGAATGTCGTCTACAAAAGAATCGTAAGTAACGTACTAATAACAAGTCAAAATGGCAAAGAAAAAGAACGAAGTTAAAGAGCAAAGTACAACAATATTTGCCAAATACAGTCAAGGAAATGTATTCCTGAGGTAGAAAAGCCGTAGTATTTCAAAAATTCAAAGCTTTGTAAACAGTTTATTTATAATTATGATCATATCAATGATAATTCATGTCAACACAAAGTTGACTACTAGTGGTTATTCATATTCTTTACCACAATGACAAAAATGAAAACACATATGGTTGGTTCATCTTTAGACTCCCGTCTGCAATACATGCACTACTCTATTAACAAATATGTGTTTATATAGTTCATACATAAGATTGAAGACGGGTGAAACAAACCAAATGAATTTTCATACGCATAGGTCGACAACAAACCGAATTTGTCATTGCTAAAAAACCACTCCTACATATAAACAGTAAACATATATTTGGTAAGAATTAGAAACATGTATATTGATCAAAACGGTATATATCAATCGGTAACTTTAATCGATTTTCAATATCTTAAAAATATTTTTGTGGGGTTCGTGTTCCTTAGTTTAATTATGTTGTGACATGTGTACTATTGTTTGTCTGTTTGTCTTTTTACATTTTTAGCCATGACGTTGTCAGTTTATTTTCGATTGAGGCGTTAGATTTTTAAAGTGCTTTCCATTGGGTCAATGCATTTTTTTATTGAATATGCTCTAATTAGAATAAAATTTATTTTACGTACATTTACACATAATCTAGACATGAAAATACCAAAATAAATCCCAGGCAAATGAAAGGTGAATATAAATCTAAAAAATGAATATTACTGATTTGTATTGTTCGTAATGAAAATACCACAGACATATCATTAAAACACATAACAAAATTAGAAAAAAAGTGGAGGAAAGGATCAATGATCCAATCAAAAATAATTATTGTGACAGATAACATTGTCATCTAAAACAATTGTTCATTCTTTTTAATGTTCGAACATGGAATGTGATTGAACGTGCGAAAAAAAAGTTACCAGGATTGAAATTTATATCTTTGCCAGACCCGAATGTCGTCTACAAAAGACTCGTAAGTAACGTACGAATAACAAGTTAAAAAGGCCATGAAAAAGAACTAAGTGGATGAGCAAAGTACAATTACATTTGCCAAATACAGCCAAGGAAATGTATTCCTGATGTAGAAAAGCCGTAGTATTTCAAAAATTCAAAGTTTTGTAAACAGTTTATTTATAATTATGATCATATCAATGATAATTCATGTCAACACAAAGTTGACTACTAGTGGTTATTCATATTCTTTACCACAATGACAAAAATGAAAACACATATGGTTGGTTCATCTTTAGACTCCCGTCTGCAATACATGCACTACTCTATTAACAAATATGTGTTTATATAGTTCATACATAAGATTGAAGACGGGTGAAACAAACCAAATGAATTTTCATACGCATAGGTCGACAACAAACCGAATTTGTCATTGCTAAAAAACCACTCCTACATATAAACAGTAAACATATATTTGGTAAGAATTAGAAACATGTATATTGATCAAAACGGTATATATCAATCGGTAACTTTAATCGATTTTCAATATCTTAAAAATATTTTTGTGGGGTTCGTGTTCCTTAGTTTAATTATGTTGTGACATGTGTACTATTGTTTGTCTGTTTGTCTTTTTACATTTTTAGCCATGACGTTGTCAGTTTATTTTCGATTGAGGCGTTAGATTTTTAAAGTGCTTTCCATTGGGTCAATGCATTTTTTTATTGAATATGCTCTAATTAGAATAAAATTTATTTTACGTACATTTACACATAATCTAGACATGAAAATACCAAAATAAATCCCAGGCAAATGAAAGGTGAATATAAATCTAAAAAATGAATATTACTGATTTGTATTGTTCGTAATGAAAATACCACAGACATATCATTAAAACACATAACAAAATTAGAAAAAAAGTGGAGGAAAGGATCAATGATCCAATCAAAAATAATTATTGTGACAGATAACATTGTCATCTAAAACAATTGTTCATTCTTTTTAATGTTCGAACATGGAATGTGATTGAACGTGCGAAAAAAAAGTTACCAGGATTGAAATTTATATCTTTGCCAGACCCGAATGTCGTCTACAAAAGACTCGTAAGTAACGTACGAATAACAAGTTAAAAAGGCCATGAAAAAGAACTAAGTGGATGAGCAAAGTACAATTACATTTGCCAAATACAGCCAAGGAAATGTATTCCTGATGTAGAAAAGCCGTAGTATTTCAAAAATTCAAAGTTTTGTAAACAGTTTATTTATAATTATGATCATATCAATGATAATTCATTTCAACACAAAGTTGACTACTAGTGGTTATTCATATTCTTTACTACAATGACAAAAATGAAAACACACATGGTAGGTTCACCTTTAGACTCCCGTCTGCAATACATGAACTACTTTTAATTATTAACAAATATGTGTTTATATAGTGCATACATAAGATTGAAGAAGGGTGAAACAAACCAAATGAATTTTCAAACGCATAGGTCGACAACAAACGGACTTGTCATTGCTAAAAAACCACTCCTACGTATAAACAATAAACATATATTTGATAAGAATTAGAAACATGTATATTGATCAAAACGCTATATATCAATCGGTAACTTTAATCGAATTTCAATATCTTAAAAAACATTTTGTGGGGTTCGTGTTCCTTAGTTTTCTATGTTGTGACATGTGAACTATTGTTTGTCTGTTTGTCTTTTTTTTCATTTGTAGCCATGGCGTTGTCAGTTTATTTTCGATTGAGGCGTTAGATTTTTAAAGTGCTTTCTATTGGGTCAATGCATTTTTTTTTTAAATATGCTCTAATTGGAATAAAATTTATTTTACGTACATTTACACATAATCTAGACATGAAAATACCAAAATAAATCCCAGGCAAATGGAAGGTGAATATAAATCTAAAAAGTGAATATTACTGATGTGTATTGTTCGTAACACCATAGGCATATCATTAAAACACATAACAAAATTAGAAAAAAGTGGAGGAAAGGATCAATGATCCAATCAAAAATAATTATTGTGACAGATAACATTGTCATCTAAAACAATTGTTCATTCTCTTTAATGTTCGAACATTGAATTTGATTGAATTTGCGAAAAAAAAGTTACCAGGATTGGAATTTAAATCTTCGCCAGACCCGCATGTCGTCTACAAAATACTTGTCAGTAACGTACGAATAACAATAAGTTAAAAAGGCAAAGAAAAAGAACGAAGTTGAAGAGCATAGGTACAACAATCTTGCAAAATACAGCCAATGAAATATATTTTTGAGGTAAAAAAGCCGTAGTATTTCAAAAATTCAAAATTTGGTAAGCAGTTTATTTATAATTATGATCATATTAATAATAATTCATTAGTGTTGACTACTAGTGTTTATTCATATTCTTTACTACAATGACAAAAAAGAAAACACATATGGTTCATCTTAAGACTCCCGTCTGCAAAGCATGCACTACTTTATTAACAAATATGTGTTTATATAGTGCATACATAAGATTGAAAAAGAGTGAAACAAACCAAATGAATTTTCATACGCATAGGTCGACAACAAACGGAATTTGTCATTGCTAAGAAACCACTTTTACGTATAAACAATAAACATATATTTGATAAGAATTAGAAACATGTATATTGATCAAAACGCTATATATCGATTGGTAACTTTAATCGATTTTCAATATCTTAACAATATTTCGTGGGGTTCGTGTTGCTTATTCCTTAGTTTTCTATGTTGTGTCATGTGTTCTATTGTTTGTCTGTTTGTCTGTTTTGATTTTTAGCCATGGCGTTGTCAGTTTATTTTCGATTTATGAGTTTGACTGTCCCTCTTGTATCTTTTTATCTGAATCAAGTAATATAATTGTGAAAATCGACAAATTTAGAAATCTCATGTTGTCATTTTTAATATTGATAAAATAAATGTTTGAGATTATCTGAAAAACAAAACGGAGACATCTGTTTTTGACATGTTTAAAACCAATGTATAGTATGCTTTTGTTGGTCCCATAAAATTTTTATTTTCTCTGAATTAAACAAGTGTATGCAAAAATAAGGTGAAATTTCAATATCTTGATAAATTGAATTCTAATAAACCTTGAATCTGGACAAATATCAAGTAGATATTATAACATAAATGGTATTTAAAGCGACACTTTTAAATGTATATTTTATTCAGTGACACCTAAGAATTGTTCTGCGTCAATGGTGCACAGAATATTGGAGAAATGTGAATTCTTTTCAAGAAGTTTGCCTCAAATCTCAAGTCGAAATAATTCAATTAGGCAAAGTAAAATTAGAGCACCTTCTAAAAAACAAACTGAATTAAAAAGTAAGACGGCTCTAAAGGGTGGCTGGTAGTTATGTTATCACTAGGTAAATATTGCGATTATAGGTTATCGTTTATCTTACGATAATAACACAATGTTGACTGCTTTAACCCTATTTTTGACATTTTTACCTAAAATGTCTGTTTATCCTTCACACATCGTTGTCAATATATAGTGAGAGGTTTAGCTAGCTAACAAACCAGGTCTCATCAACCATTTTCAACATAATCTAATGCCGGTACCCAGTCAGGAATATGACAGTTGTTATCCATTGATTTGATGTGTTTGAGCTTTAGATTTTGCGATTTGATTAAGGACTCTCCGTTTTGAAAACTTCCTCGCAGTAAAGTATCTTTTCCGAGAATCATTTCTATGAATATTGGGAAATCCATTCAATGTTAGGATATTTTTTCAAGTTTAATTAAGTATACAACTAAAACATCTACTTTAGACTCTTTCCTTTGAAATAGGTTAGCGAGAGAGCGTTTTGTAAGTCAAAGTTTGATTTATGCCAGGAAAAAGAAATTCTTTACTTCTATCGACAATATCATTTCTTTTAAATATTAAAAAAAATATATGAAAAAATAACCCAAAAGAACATTTCATCAAATTCCACATAGTCATCGACCAGCAATGAGAGACATCAATCGACGAAATTAAATGGATAGATTTATTTAAATAAATAGTCACACCTTAGCCCCCCCTTTCGTCGTTAATGACACTACAGGATTTATAATAAAAAGTTGTAACAATACGCAGGAGAGCATTTATTTACCACTGTGGATAAGATTATGTTTTTGCACTCTATTCATTTTTATTAATGTTAGGTATATTTATTTTGTGATTTAAAATTTGTTTTGGCATGTACATTATTATATTCACCGACGAATATGTTAATATACCCAAAGTTATTTAGAATGTTGTTACCATAAAATAGATCTGTACAGTGAATGATATGAATCGAAAAATAAATATTTTATACATTTTTCCATCAGAGCTCTACAGAATGTGATCTTTATTATTATTTGAATGTTCCGATATTAAATAGTGTATAGTATTTTCTCAATATAATCTAGGATGTACATATGGATATGTCAACGAAACTGGCCCTTTTTTTCGTTCTTTATATTTGATTTTCTAACTTAACAATTTCACATTTATATTTCAGATGATAGATATGACAACATCTTATATTGAAGGAAGCCGTTATAGAATTAGACTATAAAAATCATATGAGGACTTAATATGATTTGAAAAGCTTTAACCATGAATTACTGAGAACATTATTAAATTGGTATCAAACAGTATCTCTAGTTTATATTCGTTTTATAACTTAAGCTACGTATGTCAAATAGTTTGTTTATAAATCAAATTGGAAGTATCATCACTTTCTATCATTCTTTAACAAATGATTATCTATCATTATTTCATAACATAACATGCTAATGCTATCCTCCAAAAAAATACCATATCCACACTGGGAAAGTGTCAATGACACACAGCCATTTTTACGGATTCTTCTACGACGAAAATTACAACCACGACTGACTAAAGAATTTCTATAAATGAAACGAATTGTTTGAAGTTTTAACATCATGCAAATTATAAATTTCCCGATTTTCCTACTTTAGAATTTATGCCTACAAACCCACATACAATTCTGATCAATAAACTTTGTGCGATTGCTGTTTTTATTCCCTGGTGTTTTTGTTTGTTGTGTTGATTTTACTCGATTAATGTGAATTGATTGTCTGTAAATTACAGTCGCTGGTGTATGTATCTTACATATGGAAGTTGTTGCTTGGTGGACAAGGTGTTTCTATTGAAAAAAGTAAAATCACAAAAAACACTGAACTCCGAGGAAAATACAAAACGGAAAGTTCCTAATCAAATGGCAAGATCATATCAAACTGTCATATTTCTGACTTGGTACAAGCATTTAAAATGTAGAAAATGGTGATTTGAACCTGGTTTTATAGCTAGCTAAAACTCTCTCTTATACGACTGAGTGTACATGTTTTATGTAATTCTAGGTCGAATGGAATACGATGTATTTGAAAATTGTATTCAAGACTTAAAGATGTCTTGTCTATTGGAATTTTGAACACATTTTAATAAATTTAAAACCTAAGATTTTTACATTGTTAATATGAAGAAACTTCACGACGTTTTAAGTAAGATTAGTTACCCTTATTCATTATGTACAGTGCAACTTAACATCCTTTAAAGGTAAATAAAGGAAATTATTGTTAAAACCTGTGAAGTTTATTCAGTGAATATAAATAATTTTATACAACAGATTGTATATAATTTTTTTATATTTTAATTTTAACTTCATATGTATGTAACACGTGAATGACCGACTTTTACCCATAGGAATATAGCTGGTTTCTAGTACAAAACAACAGCATCTTCCGTTTTTTTCACTTTGTTTTGACCTACAATGACAGATTTGATTTAGTCTAGTATTAACAAGAAATTAGAGTTTGAAAGTGTAATTAATCGCGTACTCATTGACGCCTATCTGTTCTGTATTATAATCCACACGTGCTTATCATTTGAATCTTAAATACGTAAAACATTTGAAACACATGTTTTTAACAATCGTAACCCATTGGGAAATAGTGTTCATGTACATTACATGTATGAGGTCGAGTTTCCAATTGGTGGATCAAGGCTTACTATAAATCGGAACTTTGTGAAAAAGACAAATTCGCAGATAAATGTAAGTGATAATGTTACCAGTAATACCATGACCAGTTGCCTTATTTATATTAAAAAAAAATATACTAGTAACAAATATTCGAAATCAAAGAAAAGTCAAACTCATCAAACAAATGGGAAACTACTGTTATATTCCTGACTTGGTACAGGCATTTGTTTATGTAGAAAATGGTGAATTAAATCTGGTTTTTAGCGAATTTAGCAGAAACTGCTCCAACAAAGTTATGAGGAAGACAGATTAAAATTGACACTCCGTAAAGTTTATGGACACCATCACGAATTGGTGGATCTATACGATGTATCTTTGACCAAACTAGCTAAGGACATTTTTACCACATGGTAGATTGTTGTTTGTCATTATGTCGTCTTATCTTTTAATTACCAAACTTGACTTATTCCCGATTGTGACTGTTTTGCTGAGTGTGAATTCGCATTACTATAAGACGTGTTACGGTACTTGTCTATCCCAAATTCATGTATTTAGTTTAAATGTTTAATGTTATGTTTGTAATTCTCATCGGATTTTGTCACATGTGTTGACGTCTTTTCTATTATATTTATGTGTTATGGTAAATAATATTAATCACCGCATTAATTTATTAGATTTCATTTTGTTCAACGTAATCAGTACGATATTTTACGTTTGAAGTAAGATTCAATACAAACCGGACATATCTTTATAATATAGTTAATTGCTACCTTAGTTTGCTATTAATAAATATTAAAATGTGCATTGTTATTAAATGCAATATCAGTATTTAGTTCAAATATAATCTAAAATCAATCCTAATTCTATCTTATTCATTCAAATGACGTCATTTTTCATTTTTTGATGATCTGTTTTACAAATTCAAATGACGTCATCATTTTTTTGTCATTTTTTACAATTTCAAATATGACGTCACTTGGCGTTGAGGTTTAAACTTATTCGGATGTGTCTACATTTTGTGTTGCAAATGTCTGGTTATGTAATGTATTTCAGTTGTTTCCTGTAATTAGTTAATATTTCAGTTCTATCATGTACAGCTTTCGTTTAGTAATTTCATAAATTTACTGTTTGCAAAAGTATAAATTATTCTCAATAATAGGGATGTTCTGGTAACTAACAGAAAACCCTGGTCGTTTTTGGCACAACTTTTTTGATCTTTTGGTCCTCGATGCTGTTCGACTTTGTGCTTGTTTCGGCTTTCAAACTTTTGTATCTGGGCATCACTAGTAGATCTTGTGTGGATAACATGCACTTCTGGCGTATTAAAATTTTCAACTTGTTGCCTTTTGTTGGCTGTTGTTCGTGTGTTTCTTTGTCAATTATATTCTCCAATTTATTTATATTGTAGTCCTGTGGTGTTGAGTAGTCATTTTAATGTTTTATTTCACATGGCTATAAAAGGGGAGGTTTGGCATGCCACAAAACCAGGTTCAACCCGCCATTTTTTCCTTTAAAAATGTCCTGTACCAAGTCAGGAATATGGCCATTGTTATATTATAGTTCGTTTCTGTGTGTGTTACATTTTAACGTTGCGTCGTTTGTTTTCTCTTATTTTTGAGTGTAAATTCAGATTGCGATAAGACGTGCCACGGTACTTGTCTATCCCAAATTCATGTATTTGGTTTTGATGTTATATTTGTTATTCTCGTGGGATTTTGTCTGATGCTTGG
Source organism: Mytilus galloprovincialis (assembly GCA_037788925.1). NCBI lineage: Eukaryota > Metazoa > Mollusca > Bivalvia > Mytilida > Mytilidae > Mytilus > Mytilus galloprovincialis. Next base: position 50,174,211 of record CM075343.1, on the reverse strand, counting down.
TCCGTTTCTGTGTGTGTTATATATTGTAGTGTTGTGTCGTTGTTCTTCTCTTGTATTTAATGCGTTTCCCTCAATTTTGGTTTGTTACCCCGATTTTGTTTTTTGTCCATGGATTTATGAGTTTGAACAGCGGTATACTACTGTTGCCTTTATTTACCATCCTAAATAAGAAGCTATAATAGACGCATTCACGAAGCTCAGAAGGATTTTGCCAAAATGATCGCATCAAGACCTTTTTGACGAAAAAAGGTGTAGAAAGGATCATTTTTATTTTAAATATTTTCTAAAGTGAACTGGGACTGAACAATTTTAGTTTGATTTTAACAATTTATGAAAATCCTTGCAATCAATAAATTTGTTGTTTATAACGTATATCCTTAATACGTTCTAACAGTTTATGTCTTGGATTAAGTTTTTTTTTATAGTTCAGACTGGCTTTGAAAAAGAGGAAAGTAACTGCAAGTATTCTTAAATAAATACTTTGTGTTTTGTACTTTTGACATTTTACTTATTTATACAGAGTTTGTACTTATATTAATTAACCAATACATCACTTGTATTTATATTTCATATCATGATTGTTTTGTTTATTTGTTAATTAATACATTCAGTTAATTAAATACACCATGCACATAGATTTGAAAAAAAATCTTAATTTTTTCATTAATGCATTTATAATTTTCTTAGATTACACATTACTGTAGGTGTTTCTATTGTATATTTGTTACTGATTAATTTGAATAACATTTATATATATATATATATATATATATATATATATAAATATATGAAATCGAATAAATTGTTCAGTCTATATTATTGATGTCTATTCGATTTTATCAGTGATGGTTGAACAATGACAAAAACAAAATGCACATATTGTATAAATTTAAGTCTTCTTTATGATATTACAAAACTTGTTAAATGCTACTTATTATGCTTCATGTTTTGATGATCAAAAAGTCATTAGACATACAATTGATTATTGCAAAGGTAAAACAATTCTAATTTTTAGAAGAAATCCATCAAATGATACCTTATTTACACATATTCATTGTTTTACACGTATGAGATTTGCAAGCTTCATATATAAATTAAACTCCCTCATGAATGCGAAGTATAGGTAGCAGTGAATCCTCTCTCCGTGTTACTTCTGTCAGTTGTAAACAACACCAGAATGACATTGCCAGTTGACTGAATAATCGAAGCATTATTAATTGACCCAGAAAAGTTTAGTAAACGCCTATCTGAAACTCTTGATCCATCAAATACCTGCAAAATATAAGCAAGTTATGAATATCACCCAACAACTGTAAACGATTCAGTGACAAAGTTAATCAATAAAACGTAAATTGTGTAAATAATTACACCTTCTTTTTAATTGGCTTGTAGATAATGTATTTTATGCATATTTTAACCTCTTTTCTTCTTTTCTGTCGGTGAATATGCATCCAATACCCCTCTATGCTGTTCTATTTGGCATTTTTGATATTCCCCTTTCATAATCGTTAGACTAAGTTCTTCCCGCCTAAATTAATCGGCACCTTTCTCAGCTTACCCCGATAAGTTAGGCAACATGATAAGCCATATTGGTTGATAGAGGCAATACGAATATTGTTAACAAAAAAATGTAAGCCAGTACGTCACCAATCTCGTGATTGTATACTGAAGAATTCGCGTTGTGTATATTAAGAGAAAAAAACACGTCTATACTAATAAACGATTTAATAATGAAATGACAATGAAGTTTACACATATATACTACGATGTGTTATACAGACATCCCTAACGCGTATAACAACATGACTTTTGTATATTTCACGCGGAACTATATATGCTAGTCTCGTGCCATGACTTGTATTTTTTTTCAAATAAAAAATCTACCCCTCAAGAAACATGTATATCTGTTCAAAAGTAAGGCGTATAGTGTAATGATTTATATTGTTTCTTTTGTTTATTCATAATATAAACTGACTCAAATTTTATGCCTAACAGAATAAATACATTCATTTATACGTATAACATGGTACATTTTGTAATTGTTTTTAGTGTGTAGTTTGTGGAAAACGATACATGGGATAGTGTAAGGTGTAATGAAGTAGGTTAATTGTAATAGTGGTTTTAAGTGTATGGTGTACGGTGTATAGTGTAAAAGTCTATACTGTATTACCGTTGACGACAAACTGTTATGCAACATAATCGCATTTCGACAATAAATGTCTCTACAGTGATTTTTATATAATATTTTACCATACCTTATACAAAAGTCAGAAGACTTAATACAAAAAAAAAAAAAAAAAAAAAAAAAAAGATATGAAAAATAAATTCAATCTCGGACAAGAAATCAAAACTTTACATTCATTATATTGAAGCTGTAAAACAGTAAATTATAAAGAAAATGCATCCATATTTTCATGTCAGTACAGAAGTACTTGCTTCCTTATGGATGATGCTCACGGGAATGAACAGTCCTCGTGCAGAAGTATCAACCAAGTTGAAGTAATAATGTTAACGGTACCAATTGTTTTTCAGCGATGCTCAAAGCTAAATTATTTGAAAGTAAACAACCTTATAAAAACATTTGAGAGGTGATAAAATAAATCAAACGTAAAAAACAAATATGTCAAAGGAATCAATATAAATAATGAGAGAGACATTCCTTAACTTACAAAGATTGTGAATCAATGATCTAGCAGCGACTGCATACGGACTTTTATATCTCCCTATTGATATTATATTCCCATGTTTGTATTTCTAATCATGATTTCATTTATAGAGATTTGCTGCCAACGAGGAAGCTATTGAAACAAGAGTTTGAAATGATGCAGGTGAAAACATCCCTTCTTACATTTTATATCACCATTACAAGCTGGTGGACCGCTATATACTATCCGTTTTACAGATGATAACGGTTATGTTCCTTACGACATAACTACAATCCCGTTACCTTTTTCACGAATGTGACCTAACGAATAAGACTAATTACCGTTTTTGTACAAATATGAGCAACACTACCAGTGCCACATATGGAGCAGGATCTGTCATTATTCTGGAGCACCTGAGATCACCACCAGTTTAAGTGGGGTTTGTGTTGCTTAGTCTTTATTTCTTATGTTGTGGTTTGTGTGCTGTTTGCCTGGTTGTAATTTTCTTTTTTAACCATGGCGTTATCAGTTTATTTTCTTTTGATGAGTTTGACTGTCCCTGTGATATCTTTTGCTTCTCTATCAGATGAATGCCACCTCAGCATAGTGAGTCAAATCTGGTTGAATACGAAAAACGATCGAACAAAATGCACGGAGAATTTTACTGTTCTAGGAAATTAATCATATATTTCATTGCAGTTAAAGATGTGTGTTTCATAAACATATATCTCTCACCTGAACGTAATCAAATGTGTCTTCTGTAATAATACTAGTAAATGTTAAGTTAATTCTCTGTCCTGACTGCACCCGAATCAAGTATGTGCAATATAAGTTATCTGTATATGGATGAGGATAATTTGGAGAACTGAAGGAACCTGTTGAACTTGTCAAAACTCTCGAACCACCTAAAAGATAGAACATCAATTTCGTTGCATAATGTTAATGTACGAAAATGTTAATACGGTTCATTGCACAAAGCTAGTTTAACATTTTTTTTACATTCATAATGTAATGACCGTTATTTTGTGAGTGAAGTCCCGTGTCATATATTTCATCCTTAGTAAGGTTCTTGCTTTCTTCCAACTTGATTAACAAATTATACGTCAACATTCCTACCGAACATGACTGCGTATCGCATCTGGTTTAAAAACACTTAAGCCTTAATGAAATTAGTGTCGGATTGTCCTAACGTAGCTATTGAAACATATAGATAAACTAAAATAAAAAAAACGAAAATAGCAACATATAAGACTTACATAGGTCAGAGGTTCCTGACTTGGGATATTTGTAACATTTGGGGTTAAAATATATTTCATGAGATATCAAACCTCCCTCTCTGTTTCCAGCTAAAGGAGAATAAACAAACACATATCAACACGCAGAGTAAAACTCAGTTTATAAGAATTCGGTATTTAATGGTAGAGTAGGTAACAGAAGAATTAAGCAAAAAGGCAATGATTAAACTGAGTGAAAGGTGAAGCCATCATCATATGAAAATGAGACACAACTCCCCTTGTTAGTGGTTTAGTAATCTATCATCAGAAAACATATGAGAAACTCATAACACGTATCATGCACACAGCTGGTTATATAATACACATGGGTTTTTTTTTCTAATTGTAATTTAAGAAAAATGCGGTATGGCATATGATTGTTACAGATATTTTACCATATTACTTTAATTTCAGAATTTCTCAATTCATGTGTCTGATTGTCAGTACAATACCTATGTAATTACTGCCTTATTCAAGTTGGATAACAGTTGAATAAAGCAAAGAAACCCAAAAAGGAAATTTTGTATTTTAATGAACCATTTTCCTTATTGCATAACATTGTACAATTTTTGATAAAGTTTTTCTTCTTCTTCCTTTAATTTGTTATTTTACATCTGCTTAAGTCGAATCACTACATGTGTTTTGTCGAATCATTGTCATTTTGGTATTTGGTGTGAAATTGGTATGGATGCAAACATCTTCACAAACAATAGTTTCCAAAGGTACCAGGCTTACAATTTAATACACCAGTTACAAGTGTCGCCTACATAAGACGCATCAGTGACACTACGATGAAATTAGTAAACATATCCAAGATTAAAGTTAATAATTCCGACATTAATGTCGATAATTTGAGGGAAAAAATATGGCCCTTATTAGCTTCCGTACTAAGGTAATATATGCCTGGCATTAAAAAATCCGTAGTATTTTGAAAAAATCATACTTTTGGTAAACAGGAAATTTAAGAAAATGACCATAAAGTGGATATTTATGTCAACACTAAAGTGTTGACTAGAAGCGAAAAAAAAAAGGATCAGTAACGTAATACAGATTCAGGAATAAATTGAAAGGAGCATGTCTTCAATAGTATTAGTGTACTATAGAATCGGGCTAAGTTAGCACTTTGGATACAGGTATTCATGGACCTTTATGAAAGTCTAAATATCACTTCACATTTACTTGTAGATATTTCATAACTTACTATCGTTAAACGCTTTGAATGATACGCGAAATCCATAATACACTACACTGACGTCAGAGGTAAAATGTAGTAGCATTTCATTGTGTGTTGATGTTATGTATTCTGTGTTATTTTCATATGTTCCGGAAAGTCTTGCCAATGCATTGTTTGAAGTGGTAGGGCCATCATACACCTAAATAATAGTAATAGAAATCATCACAATACATTTTTATAGTTATAATCATAATAAAAAAAAAATGATAAAGATGATGATAATGATTTTAATGATAATGATGAACATACAAAGAAGATCATGTAATAATATTAGTAAAGACTAGTATGACCAATATTGGAATTGTTTAAAAAATAACTAAAGGTCTTCCCAATGTATTAAGATTAGTATTTTTTACAAATTTTGTAGCCATCAGCTATAACATATGCTAGTGGACATTTGTTCCTATAAAATACAATCAGCTATTTTCGTCTTGACTTGTTCAATTCATTGATACGGTCAATTCAAATCAAATAATCAATGCTCGAAAATCCAAAGGTAATGAAATTATAAAAAAAAAAAATGTTGCATGATTGACAATGAGACAACTCTCCGCAAGAGACCAAATGACACAAAAATTATTAACTATAGGTCACCGTAAATCCTTTAGCAATGAACACAATCCATACCGCATAGCCAGCTTTAAAAGGACCGAATTGACAAACGTAAAACATTCAAACAAAAAAACTAACAGCCTGATTGATGTACAAAAAAAATGAACAAAAAACAAATATGCTACACATCAACAAATGACAACCACTGAATTACAGACTCCTGACTTGGGACATGCGCATACATATATAATGTGACAGGGTTAAACATGTTAGCGGGATCCTGAACCCACCCCCTTATTTCATACAGTGGTGTAACACCACAATGTAGCAACGAACTATCAAAATCTGTTGAAAAAGGAGCTTATCTAAATGTAGCACAATAATTCTAAATTGAAGTTGTACATGCTTATACATGTTATATACTGAATTTGGTATCGCAAACGTCTTTATTTGAGCGGCACTTATAAATGATATGAATGAAAAATACGAACTAATTTACCAACTTGATATAAAACACGTAAAATAAAGCGTCCCAAATGAAGCGTAATCACTACATGTACTAATATTATACTTTTTTTAAATTATAGTAAAACAAACTAATATGTGAAACACTGGGTCGTTGCCAATGCTGCTGGACGTTTAATCGAGGGTATCACAAGCCCAGTAGTCAGCACTTCTGCGCTGACATGTATTATCATTGATATGGTCATATTTATAAATTGACTGTTTACAAAACGTTTGAATTTTTAAAATACTAAGGCTTTTCTACATCAAGAATAGATTATCTTAGCTGTATGTGGCGAAACTTTCAGGAATTTTGGTCCTCAATGCTCTTAAACTTCGTACTTTATTTGGCATTTTTAACTGTTTGGATTCGAGCGTCACTGATGAGTCCTTTGAAAAGCAAAATGAGAATGTTAAATTTGATGTATGCCTTTTTGTGCTACTTTGTTACATTTGTTGTTTATGTAGTGATATTAAGATGATAACACAATATTGACTGTTGTACCCCTATTTTTGACATTTTTACTCTTTGAGTATGTTTGTTTTGTTCATGCATCGTTGACAATGTAATGGAATTTGATGCGACTGTCATACAAGTGAGAGGTTTAGCTAGCTATAAAACCAGGTTCAATCCACCATTTTCTACATTAGAAAATGCCTGTACCAAGTCAGGAATATGACAGTTGTTATCCATTCGTTTGATGTGTTTGGACTTTTGATTTTGCCTTTTGATTTTTGATTTTCCTTTTTGAATTTTCCTGGGAGTTCAGTATTTTTGTGTTTTTACTTTTTGTTCAATTATTGTACTAAAACTGCATTTCAATAAAATTCTTTGTGTAAAACATTAACAGCAAAAAAAAAAAAAAAAAAAAAAAATCATAAAATTTACCTCCAGATAATCAGTTGATGCTTCAGTTCTAAATACATCAACTGTCAAATTTATTTTATATCCTACTGGAACATCAATGTAATATTTACAGTTCGATAAATTTGGATAAGGACCTGGAAACCATGGAGAATTAAAACTTCCAGACATCGAAGAAAAATTTCCACCGCATCCTGTAATAAACAAAGTGTACAAACAGTATTTCATCCCTTTTTTTCCCACATAATACTGACCACATTTTTTCTCAATTGATATTGATAACTATAAGGGTTGACTTGGGTAAAGATTAGTGAAACCCTTGTCGAAGTTTGGCAAACAGTATTTCATCACTTTTAATATTACGATATTCAATCTAATACCGTTTTACACACATTCAGTTTCAACTCCTTCTTAACATTTTACCAATTAATGATTGCCAAACACTTCATCGGCTCAAGTCAATTCTTTAGTGACAAAATGCGCAAGACGACGGGTAATTAATGGAAGAATGATCTGAGATAACTTCAGTATCATGTGTGATTTGTGACAATATATCTTTTCGTGTTTTGTATACTGTATTTTTTTCTTTTTGTCTTATTTTCAGACATTTCTGGGAATCAAGTTAAATCAATCGAGAGTCAGATATTAAGGTAAAGATCTTGAGAAAAACAAAGGGATTTTTTACGTTATGTAAGAGTTGATGCTTATATATTGAAATTACTTTTCAAAATTAAAATGTCTAAATCCAATTTATGTTTACTCTTGTGGAGGTTATCAATAAATTATAAAAAACAAAACGGGAATGGATTGGTTAAGTGTTACTTTATATGCAAGATTTTAATAAAATTATATACGTTGCTACCAACTATCATTAGTTTTGGAAGTATGTACAGTGTATGATAATATCCGAATCGCTTTATTTATTTTAGATTTGTAGATACATGTTGATTCAATGTGTGTTGTCGATAGAAATTACTGTAGAGCATGCACAACTTAAACTTTGAGGTTTTCAATAAGGTATTACAAATGGTAAATTCAGCACTTATGACCGGATTTGACCCTTGCGTTCCACATAATGCTGAACAAATTTATCAACAGAGGATATTTTTCTCATTGAACGCGACATATTAAATCACATATGTCGAAAACTATAAGGGTTGACTTGGGTGAAATCCTGGCTGAAATTTGGCGTCTATTAATTTGTGCGAGATGTTTAAATTTGCCGACAAGTCCGGTCAGAATAGGAACTTTTAATCTTCGGTTGTGTACGTTGAAAATTTTTGTAATAACTTTTCGTCGGATGTGTAGGTAGCGTGTAACAATATTGCAGTTCTCTTTGTGTTCAATTTACTCTCATTTTCCAGTAAAAACTCAAAATGTCACTCCAGATTTCCCCAAATACCAAATCTAGCTATGGTAGTTATTGATCATTTGTTTTCTTAGTCATCATATATATATCCCTTATATTAATTGTTTGATTGTCTAGTTTTTGCTATTGGAAGAAGATGGTTCGCCCGATGTCAAAGACCGACCTTCGGCAGCAAAACCGACAATCCTGGTCCTGTTAAGGTTGGTCTGGGAGTCTTCACCCATCTTTGATTTTGAAGTAGCAGATATTAATTTGTCTAAATATTGAATGAAATGCACAAATTTTGAGAGTAGTAACTCTAGGGTAAGAATTTTAATATTATTATAGAAAATTATGTTTTATCATAATGTACGGCTGTATTTAAAAAAAACAACATTATACTTATGTTTGATTTTTTTTCAACTCTGCCGTGTAAGGGGAGATAACTCAATGCATAGGGTGGATAACATATATAACTTCAGCTAGCTTCTCACATTTTATCTCAAAATTATATGGTGTAGTTTTCTTTTAATAACACAACATTGGATTTTCCATGTTAGTTTATACAAAATCTGACATTTTTCAAAACCTGTAGCGTAAAAAAGAGTCCGGTGACTCATATTTAAAAAAAATGATACATTTTGATAAATAGTGAAAAAAAATCTATGGAATTTATTTATGACGACCCGCCACCTTAAGATCAACTTCGAACGCACTTGCAAAGTGCTAGGTTCGAACTTACCATGTGTTGATATGGTATTCATTTCTTAAATATTTACCACGAAATTTGGTAGTGTATGTCGCAGTGAATCCATGATCTACACCACTCCCGTCTGTGTTGAACGATAAAAACATGGTATTATTTGTTGATTCAAATATCCTGTTGCCAATATGACCTTTCAATGCCCCAATATGACTGGCAGATGTCGTTGGCCCATTATAGATCTATGTAAAGATAATATATTTATGATACAAAATACACGATAGAGAAAAAACTGTTGAGTCTTTATTCTTGTATTTAGATAGTTTAAGAAAATTTAGAACACATTATTCTATACCAGGTTTACAATATATTCAATTTGGTTATTGTTCAGTTGGAGTTGTTCTATCTTCATGTTTTCTACCATGTCATGTGTTGTGATTTTCCTTTTTAATTTTTTTTTGTGCATATTCACTCATACATATATTTTTAAAAGAAAGAAGACAAAAATTGAGGCAATGGAGAGCTAAAAACTATGGCAGTTACACCTGTTGTGTGGTATCATCGCAATATGTTTATATATTTTCCAAACCCGCTCACTTCTTCATACTTTACAAGAAGAAGACCGATATTGAATGTTATCAAGATTAAAACAACCAATAAATAGATAATTCGCATTGCATTGACCATGTCGGCTAAGAAGTAATAAAAAAAATATTTACAAAAAAAGGGTTTATCATAAATATGGTAATATTAATAAACTAACTGTTTACAACAATTTGAATTGTTCAAAATGCTAAGGAATTTCCTTCCCTCAAATAAATAACCTTCCGTACATCATTTGGTCTTTTTTACTATTATGACTTTAAGACAACGAAAGGTTTTTCTTAGACGAGAAGCGCGACTTGTGTACAACATAATTTTTTAATACTACATTCAAAAGTCATTTGTTTAATGTTAATTCATATTCCGTGTTCAGCCAAGTGTTTTGCAGTTTCTTTTTCATTTTTTCGTTCACTTGTTGCATAGTGGTTTTGTCATCTTGTTATCTTTCATTCCCCTTTTTCTATACAACGCATTCGAGCGCGTGAATTACAACCTACCTGTAATGCGTCACAGCATTGCTCAGTTGAAAAGTTGAAGACATGGAGATTTATAATATAACCATACGGGACCTCAATAAGATATGTACAGTTCACATTGTTGTGGTAGTTGACAGGATAGTTAGGAGAATGGAATGACCCTGACATTGATGTCATATATCCACAAGTAGCTTAAAGGAAACACATATCTTTTAGGTACAAAAGTTTTGATGTAACTGAGAATCATGGTTTAAGTTTCTTCTTCGGAAACGAGTGATAAATATTATTAGTATAGTTTGATTGAGTTTGTATGTATACATTACACATTCATATAAATCACACGCCTGATATTTTCTCTTGAACTATTATTCGAAATATTGCGCAAAAGAAATTGCATCAAATTTTCTTTTGATTTCAACCGAATTAATGTCTTTTAACTGTCAATCATAAACATTTTTGGTGTATCTTTTGCCATGTCACTTTATTTTGATTGAATGCCAAAACATTTTAATTATTTTATGAAAAATGTTTTGATATGACTTACCTCTCCTATGCGTTGTATACGTTGCGAAGAAACCATGACCTACATTGCTACTATCAGACGAAAATATGACCAACATCGAACTTGTTGTCGATTCTATTGTCTGGTTACCAGCACTGCCCTCATATATTGATAGTTGCTTAGCTGTGTGTATCAACCCGTCATGTACCTGTTTCGATAATCAAAGAAATGAGATGTTAACACGGTTTTTATACCAATTCATTTGAACAGAAATGCTCAATTCCGTAATTATTTCTTTTACAAAATTGCTTAAAACATTTGCATAACAACTTAAGAGTCATATCAGATATTGTTTAACATATTTTACACGCAACTACAAAAACAATTGTATGTATGACAATTAATAGGTATAATCAACTTTATATGCTAAAGCTTACAGATACGTGGTCACAACAACTTTCCGTTTCAATGTCGTATAAATGTAAAACTACAACATAACCATCTGGCACATCAATAATATATTTGCATTCCTTGTTGTTTGGGTAGAGTCCCGGGTAATTAGGCGATGAGAAATTTCCAGACATTTCAGTAAAAAATCCACATGTGTCTGAAAAAAATCGATATATCTTAAAAAAATATAAACACATAATCGCGTTTTCATTTCATACGCTGTCAAGAGTGTTCTTGTAGTTATTTGTACTGTATTCCTGTCATGTAATGTTGTTAAATTGTCATTTAAGCGGTTTCTTTAACATTGCCATTAAGCATGAGATTTAGCTAGCCACAAAACGAGGTTCAACCCACCATTGTTTTCCATGTCTTAAACCAAGTCAGGAATATGTCAGATGTTAACTAATAGTTCGTTTCTATAGATATATGAAGATGTGGTTTGATTGCAAATGAGAAATCTCTCCATCCAAGTCGCAATTTATAAAAGTATGGTCTACAAAATGGAGCCTTAGCTCACACCGAACAGCAAGCTATAGAGGGTTCCAAAATATTACTTTTGTAAAACCATTCAAACGGGAAAACCAACGATGTAATATATAGGAAAACAACGAGAAACGAGAAACGATTATGAACCACATCGCCAAACGGCAACTACTGAACATAATATTCCTGACTTCGGACAGGTGCAAACAATTGCAGCGGGATTTAACTTGTTATGTATGTTGTATTACCGTGTATGCATTTTTGCAATTCAGTGTTTCTGTTCTATCAGTTTTGGGTTGTAACCCGGTTTTGTTTCCTTTCAATCGATGTATGACTTTTGAACAGCTGTTGACTATCCATCTATTTTAATGATTTGTTTTAAGATGCGCGCTACCAATCTGTTAAAATAAAACCCGTAGCTTAACGATGAAACATGGTTATTTTCTAAATCCATCTAACGATATATTTTAAACAGTAACAAATACCTCTCAAAAACATTGGCAAACACTAGTGTTGACACTTCTAGCATTGACATTTGAATTGCATGAATTATGTACCGTTTCATATTTGCTTGAAAATATATGTTTCAAGCCAGACTGTTTTTACTACCATATTTTCCCAACTTATGTTCTTTTTTTACTGAAACTCAGTATAACATGTATCACGTTTGCATGATGTAAGATTTGTCTGTTTTATGCGTATTTACGTAGACTCGCAAAATGTGGTTTCAGTATGCTTTAGTTTAAAATGCATATTCTTGGAAATTATATATTTTCAGGATCTACCTAAATAATGTTTAAAAATCAGGTCTTCTTTTCTAAACGTTTCTTCATGTAGATATTATCCCTTCAAATCATGAACATGATGTAAAAAATATTTATATACGTATGCTGTATCTGCGAGCCTTTCAGAGAATCTGGTATCATCTGTATTTAGCTCTTGTCACCAGTTTTGTGGTGTGTCCTGTTTATATTGTTATGCGGCATTTTTAATGATAACTTCTTATTTTTTTAGGAGAAACATGTGCAAACATATATTTTTCATATTCCGGACTACCTGAAATAAATCAAGGTTTTTTGTTGGTTTCGTTCAGCTCATTTTCTAGATCGTTTAATCTTTCATTTTGTTGTTAGTCTTTTGATCGTTTTCGTATTCTGTCGTTGATAATTCTGTTGGTATGTTTCAAGCTCTTGATTTCAAATATAGCACATAGAACGCTTGATTGATCATGAGTACATCTTGGCACATAGTATAGTTTTAGATTAAGTTTAAACTCCTACCTAATAATGAATGATACACTATCAAAATGAAGCTGTTTTGGAATTTTTGTACTTTTGAACTAAATATGAGAGGTATTAAGGTCTGATACAGTTCATTAACACAGACATTAATGTCTTGCATAAAAATAACTTGAATATAAAAATCTTTTCAATTTTGGTTTTTATACTTTGTTATTCTATGAATCTTACTTGCTTCAACAATCGAGTAAGTTGCAGTAAATCCTTTATCTACCTGGCTGCCATCCGATGTGAATGAAATAAACATGTAACTCCCTGTCGAGTAAACTACCTTGTCACCAGCCGCCCCCTCAAGATTTGCAATTTGACGAGCAGACTCGGACGTTCCATCATAAACCTTTAAGAATATAGTACACTATAAACAAAACACTTATACAATCATGTTTCTTTTGAGGTTATTTCGAATAAGCAGCAACAATTCTTATGATTTAAATATCAATTTCAATTTCAAGAAAACGAATTATAAAAAACTTTGATGACGTCAAAGTTACACTTCTGTCTATTAGACGGTAGACAAAAAACTTTTAGTCAATCCGTAGATGTTGTTTAGCCATATATCTCAATGATACCGTTTTTCTGCAAATTATAAGAATCTGAAATGTAATTTGTTGAATATTATAAATATAAATCATTCAACTTACAATGACTAAGTATGTCTATTCATTTAATATCAATCCTGTCAAGGGTAGACATTATATAAGTAGGCTTAACATTCAGGCATGTCTCAAAATGCCGGAAATAAGCAAATGCCTTGACATGCATATAAATGACCACAATTCAATTTTAACTCAAAGTTGTTAATTATTTTCCTAATGTGAAGATCATACTGTACTTTTGATAAATATAACAAAATAGTGTTTAATGAAGACTGACATGTAAATATATATATATATATATATAACAGTATATAAAAGAGACTCTTACTTTCAGATGGTCGCAACAACTTTCTGTTTTAAGATCTTTTACATGCAGACGAATTGCATAACCATTGGAAACAAGTATTGAAAAGCTGCACCGAGCATTGTTTGGATAATTACCGGGATAATTCGGTGAAGAAAATGAACCGACTGAAGATGAAAAGATACCTCCACACAGTGCTGTGAATATAATTGAAATATATCCTGAATAAAAACTTTCGTTGACTATTTTAAAGAAATGACAAGCTAATATTTCAAAAAGCATTCTTGATGTTTTACGTGAAAGATTTTGACATTTTTGAATTTAAATTCTTCTATATTACCAAAATTTACAAAATTCTGTTAATACTAATATGTACAAGTATGCCATGATTGATCAAACACCAAAATTTTGACTTTAAACTATTAACATCGGAGGGCAATATTTTAAAGCAGTTAGTTTAATAGTTATTTTTATATTTATATGTTAACGGTTAGAAGTTTAGTTAAGACGTTACCATGCACAAGTGTTGTAGCAGGTGTTGTACTTGTGGTTGTTGTACAATAATCGTTGCATAAATCACTCTGACAACATTTTGAACATAATGTTGATCGCTTTTGTATTAATGCAGCTCTCTTTTTTTTCCCAACAGCTGGTACATATCCAGATAAAGCTTGACAAACCTAACAAAATGGGGCATTTTATTACTACGTTAATTCAGAAACAACACCAAAACATATATGAGTTCACTGATTTCCTATTATAGTTGATGTATTTGTATACGTTGTCTTTCTATTCATACCATTTAAAGATCATATCATATTTTACCAAAATGCACAGTAGAAGTGTAGTCACAGTTTTAAAAGTTCTCTACTGCATACTTCATAACTTTTGCTTTGTGTAAATGTTATTTTTCAAAAATAGTTGAAGAAAAACAGTTTGTTAAACGTTTTTTAATGATTGCAAATCTGCTACTACCAAATAAGTTTAATTTCATTTTTTGGATGTTATTTTTGATAAAAGAATAAAGTACATCTTTGCAACACAGATTAATTTACTCACATGCATATTTTCACACGACGTTTTGAAAAAACGTTGATTAAAGCGCATCATTTCCTGAATATAACACATCTGAAATATAACAAAAATTCTTTTTACACATTATACAGTTTACAATTAGAGTTATATGTAGAGGTAAGTTCAATTCACCATCACTTTAAAAAACCTCCCATAAGAAACCTAAATGAAGTATAAAAACAAATCCAAACCATGATAAGGTTAAGAGGCATACATGGCATCGTTAACTAATGCAAAAATAAACTGAACATAGATACCAGAATTGACATTTTGTACAAATGATAATAAAAGCTTAATAAAATACGAATTTGATAAGCATTCAGGATCCAATAATGACTTTATCAGTGATAATTCATGTCAGCACAGGAGTGCTGACTACAAGGCTAGTGATACTATATTAGAAAAATACTAATAGACGGTAATATTTGTTTTACCTCATCAGCTTCACACACTCTGGCCTGATGACATTGGGTAGGATCTGCGATACCATCACAGTTAAAACACAAAGGCCCAGTTTGAAGATGATCTGAAATAAGCTGATAGTTGGAAGATATATCTATGAATTTAGAAACATACAAATTAAAATAATGAATCAATAATAGATGGGCTGTTCATTTGTAGTACATGTTTTAGCGTGGATGGATAGATTACCGATATCCCTGGTTTTTCAAGTAAATTACAATGATTTAATTAAGTATGGCGATCAAGTGTTGGAACATTTTAAAGTGAATCGTGTTCTTATGGAAAGTAAATGATTAAATAGCGTTATGTTTTGTGGTTAATATCATAGATGTTATGGAAAAATAATTACTTGTTATTCCACAGCCATCCTTGTTACACCCATCTGTAGTACAGCATTCTATACACTGTTCTATGTCTGTATGTGTTAGTGACCTTGTTCTTGGGCATCTCTAAAACATTAAATATATATGGGTATTCAGTTAGTAACTTGGAAACATGTTTTATATCATTTCAGCCTTCTTTAGGGCTTATGTCCATGGTATATTTTCGATGTTTTCATTTTATTTTTCAATTTTCTGTGTCAATGAGTTGCTTTCTATTGTTATTATAAGGATATGACTAGGAAAAGCGCTTTGATGTTAGACATGTTGAAGGAGACAACTAGCTATAAAGCAATTAAAGTTAAAAGGACTTTGATACTAATAATTATCTCAATTCATTTATAAATGACACCAAAATTAATATAAGTTTATGTTAATCTCGCCTTTTGATAACTTTGGTTTAGCGTGTGGTTTGAATGAAGTATTCCGTATGTCTGTTTTATAATACATATATTTTTTAAAATTTCAACTATAAAACAAATGTTTTTTGAAATATAGTCTTACCGTTCTAGACAAGCATCCTAGTTTGTACAAAATGTTTCCGGAACTTTCAAACTTTTCAATGCTACAAATCTGAAGAATACAAAAACACCTTTTATAATTTTGATTTGAAAAAGACCTTTGATTAGAACAAACACGGCCTTCTTCGACCCGAATACGATTTTGAAAAAAAAAATAATATTGAATTGGTAGGAATCAACAGTATTTAAAAACGTCCAAATGTCGTTAAGCCAGCTTTATTAGTATACTAGTAATATTTGTTTGTGTTTATAAAAACCGTGTTCATGTAATGCCAACATACACTAATGCAACAGCTCAAATAAGTCATCTAAAAACAAACCGTTTCCAGATGGTAGTATTATATACTGATAATTTAGTAACTGACGATAAACAACTAATTTTATCATGTCACGTTTGTCAGAGGTCCAGCTGAAAGTTGAGATCTGAGTCTAACATCAGAAATGTAGTACGTCTTTTAGATATGTTAATATTTGATAACTTAGTTCACTTGGCTACCTGAGATTTCAGACATCTAGAAGATTTCTCTATGTGCCTGTGAAAAGGTTGTAAATATATTGATCGATAGAAAAATTGACGACCAGTAGAGTTTGTACAATGTTAATCAATTATTATAATAATTGGTGTTGAAGTTCATGTAATACACTTAGACAAATTTGTTTAAATAGTTTTTCGTTTTAAAACATCGCCTTTAGAAAATGAAAAAAGAAATGTCGGGTGTTTGTCGTAAACGATTACCGTAAAAAATGCAAAAAAAAAAAAAAAAAAAAATCGTCTGAATACGATTTTTACAACTTTGATTTAAAGATGCACTGTTTCATGTGACGATGTTATAAATCAATCAATTTGATAGCTTTTACAGTTTTGTAAGGCAATAAAAATCAAAACCAAGGAGTAAACAAAGAATCATAAAACCTAAAGACATTTACATCAACAGTTACAAATTATAAATAAGAAACAACACGAACTCCACTAAAAACCGGGAGTGAAATCGGGTGCTCCGGAAGGGTAAGGTTTCCTGCATCGTATACGGCACCTTCCTTGTTATTTCTTTGTTCAGTTTGGAAATGATGGAAGGTTATTATGACTGAGGAAGAATATCAGATATGATTTCTGACAAACTTTTGTCATAATGGCCAATCAGCTTATGATGTCGACTTTAAAATTTCTTGAGTGATGACCTTAATTCAATTGATTCATAGCCCTGTCTTAGCAACTTTTGAGAAAACAGTATTCTTCGTTCAACAAAATCAATACTCTTTGAGCTAGCTCTAGAGTAGTGTATCAATTGAAACACATATACTCCATATGCTGGTGCCGCTTGGATGTTGCTACACAGAAATGGAAAGCTGATTATAGGAAAATTAAAATCATCGCGTTTGTCATAAATTTTGGTATTTAACCTACCATGAGTAGTTATTTCGAGAAAAAGGTCTAAATATGAAGCAGATTTATCTGTGTCGGTAGTATCTTTAATTTCAAGTTTACTTGCATATATAAAATGTAAATGATCACTGAATCAATTAATTATTAAGAGACAGTACATCATCAATATAACAAAAGGTGAAATTAAAAGACTGGACTAATTTCTTTTCTCCTTTCTGTACAACCCTTAGTTAAATTCTGATTCATATGAATACAAAAAAAAAATCTGCAAGTAGAGGAGCGCAGTTGGTACCCATTGGGATTCCAATAGTCTGTTGGAAGACCAAACCTCCAAATTCAACAAATATGTTGTCATTTAAAAAGTCCAGCATGGCAGTGATATCCTCTTCGGTGTATTTTTGCTTGACTCTGTATGATTTTTCACAAAGTAAGCTGAATTCCTGCCCAATACTAGATATTAAAAACATCTAGTGCCCTTTTTGTTAAAGAAACATAAGCTGACGAGTTCTCACAGTCGAGTTCTAAGTTAAGTATGTGGAATAGTGGTATAAAGAGTTGTAAAATCAAACCTTGTGTTTGCAATAGTTATCAAAGATACCAGGATTATAATTTAGTACGCCAGACGCGCTACATAAGACTCATTAGTGACGCTCATATCAAAATATTTATAAAGCCAAACAAGTACAAAGTTGAAGAGCATTGAGGATCCAAAATTATAAAAAGAGTTAAAATTGTGTTTTGGGAGTTTGGAAAAGATTTTAAATACTGGTTGTGATGAAAATTAAACACATATAGTTGTAGTATCTATAATAATCATTGATGCACGTTATAAAATAAATCCAACAAAAAACAAATAAACAAAACAGCAACACATTAGTATTTCACAAATTTAATAATTATGAATAAATATGTAATCTACTCACTGATCCTGACATGCATTCAATTGTGTGGTCGCAAAATAAAGGATTCATAACTGAATCACAGTTCAAGCATGTTAAACCTGCAATAGATAAATCAAATTAATAGGGCAAATGGTATAGAAGTAACACAATGATATAAAAAAAGTGTCCTGTATATGCATATTTTCTGATGTTTTGTTTGATTTGCATATTTGCATATATTTGTATCAATCTATCACAACATTCGATTTTGCATAGACGTAGTTTAAAATATTACTGATACGAAATATCTTTATCTTTAAGAAGCCTATTTTTTTTTCGTGTTTTTCACAACCTGAATACTTTTGAAATAGTGGTATGCCGTGATCACTTATCATTTAATTGTACAGCTAATTAACTTACATTGTAAATTGTTGTCTACAGTATATTTATTTTGAATTTTACAATAAAATATAGACAACAGAAGCCACACGTACGAAATGTATACTAAATTATTGAAACAATAAATAATGACTACATATTCCAACAGATTTACACATATACAAATAATGCAAAACGTGACCTTGTTCGTGCTAACGATTTTGCGTTTTTTTTTTATGTCAAGGCAATTCATGAATGAAATCGTTAATTTGATCTGCGTATTGATGAAGTTTCTTACCAAAGTTAAAAATCTAAAAGATTTGTATGTTAAACGGATACACATTTCACATTATTGTTCTTATATTTTAATACTACTTGCATATTAACCAAAATGACAAAAAGTGCGCATGTATTCACTTGACAACGACCAAACTAATGTGCTCGGGTCAAACAGCGTCAAAAGAGCCAGCGATTCAAAATATATTTTGTAATTGAAAGATATTTTTAAGTGACTGTGTATTAATGCATTGTTTGCGTTATATTTAAAAGTTGAAATCATTGATATGTTAAGTTCTATAAATAATTACCTTCAACTAACGTTCTCTCGCATGCCAACATCAAAAATATAACTGTAAGATGAAATAATTATGTTAACTTCAATCACTTATGATTAAATTCATCATAGATACCGGGATTACATTTTGTGTTTAGGCCAGACGCGCGTTCCGTCTACAAAAGACTCGAATAAAAAAAATAAAAGCCAAATAAAGTACGAAGTTGAAGAGCATTGATGACCAAAATTTATAACAGTTTTGACAAATACAGCTTAGATATAATTTTTTTAATGGAGATCCATACATTGTTTTTGAAACGCACACTGTTTGGTTTGATTTGATTTATGTTTACTAAATCATGTATAAATACAAAAAAAACCCCAACTTTGAATCATATTGCTGTATCTTTAAGTGTACTCGTATCCAACTGTTACTGTTTAAACATAATATATTTGTTGTATACATATTTATAATTGCTGTCATCTAGAAATTTTGTAAATTGTACTTATATGGAGAGGATTATCTTAAGTTGTTATAACTTGTATCCAATCCTATTGTATATTTAGACTATAGCATCTGCTTAAATTAAACTAAGTATCAAGTTTATTTGATGAAGAACGGAGACTAAAATAATTTAATTGTAAATAAAATTGTTTCAATTATACACTTGTCGCTTGCAATTGGTTTGGCTCTGATCCTTAAGAATTAATATATTAATTGTATTTGTGTTTTAATAATGTTTTATTTAACAGTTGGTAATAAGTATTCCAAATCAATGTTTTTAATATTTCTGGTCAAAAGTAAGTACAATTAAAGGATGATCGATTGAGGATTTTAATCTGCTCCAATTTCATCATAGGATGCCCTTACGGAACACGATAATTTTTCGATGACCTGCATACAAATCCCTGTTTCCATTTATCAATTCATCTATTGTATACACAAAAACTAGAAAATCATGCTGTAGAATAAAAATTTGTCAATGTGATATGAAAAAATGTCTTGAAGGTCAAATTAAAATCAATCACGAAAAATTGAATTTTCTAAACATATCTTGCTTGATACATCGTCCATTCCTTGCAAAATGCAATGCTACTTTAAACAATTATTCATTATAGCCGTTTACAAAAACATCCACCATAAAAACATGTATCTTTCAATGAAACACTCGTTGAAATCTATTTTACTTTCATTAGTAAATCTGTAAGATAAAACTAACACAGAATTTCCTGAATTTTTAACTGGCATTTGCGTAATCTAAATTATAACAAAAAATTAATAAAAGAAAAATACAACAAACAAACAAAATTTAATTTCAAACACAAACATGTTCATACTTTATCATAAACTCAATACATTGGAGTTACAAGAAACAGCAAATTATGTATAAATACGTATATTTATTTATTTAAAAAAAGAGAAACCTACAAAATGTAACAATCATACCTGTGAAGTACATAATCATTGCCTAAAGATTATGGATAATATAAACAGTTGAGTTTACTTAAATACCTGCAACAAGGAAGAACTTGATTTAAGATGAATCAAATACTATGCAACGCATACATTTGAGTTTTGATAAGAACAACAACAAACCCTAAAGTATACTCGAATGTTTATAATTGATACCAGAAGAGATAATCTTACTAAGGTTGTTGATGGATACTTAACAACAATGAAATGTACATACTCAGGTAAACGACTATTTTATCAATGAGGCGATTTTCATCAATAATAAGGTCGTACATACAACGAAACATTTCAATATTACTGTTCAAAATGAATATTGTTAAGGATTCAAACTATATCATGTATATGTTCACGTTTCATTACACTCTTACAGATTTAGAATGTTAAAATAATTGTTTTTATTTCTATAAACATATATTACAAATAATAACAGCCTATGCCTTTTCTTGTAACTTTTTTTAGGGTAGTATTGAGGATGATCACGAGAACGTTGTTTTCAACTACGCAATCTGCGATTTGCTGTCACTGATATTTCTCATTCAGTAGCAGCTTAAACCCAAATTTGACACATTTTAAGTTTTGTTATAAGTGCCTTTGAAAATGAAAGATGGCTTAATTAAAATATGTTTTTCATTGTTCACCAAGTATAATTTGTAAAACATTTTTAATGAAAAATATTAGAATGTACGTGCTTGTTTGCTAATCATTCATACCAAACACGTCAAATATCCCTCTCCTTGTCGACTTCTTATAATTTTTATATTAGTTGGTGTTCTTTCAGACACTTTTCACTATGAGATGATCAAAGAAGGCAGATAATTTAATTTCACATTCAGATATGTTGATGATGTTTTTTCCGTAAACAATTGAAACGTTTTTCAATCTGTTTATAACGTTAGGAATTAAGTAGATATTAGGTCGGTGAAAATGTTCGCATTCGATTCTTAATTTAATATCGTATTTTGTCATTTGTTTTTTTTTTTTTTTTTTTATCTTTTATTTGTTTTTCAATAGTCAGGATTTAACATACATGTACCCCCTACATACCACCTGACAAGGGTAATAAGGGGTTACATATTATAGAAAACTAATTCAGTATACAATTTTTATCACTGACAAATTGATTTTTTACAATTATAGTATTTAAGGCAACATATAAGTTTTATTTGGTAATATTTTCTCGCTCTCTGACTTTCTCTCATACAATACAAATACTCTCCACTCATTTGTTATGCTACAATATGTATCTTGACTTACATAGAAAATAGAATTTCTCATCTATATGTAACAATAATTAGTTAAATATTACATGTAAAGGAGACCAAAATTTTTCACACACTTGGACTCTGTTATTTTTCTCTGCAATATAATGTTCAAGAAATTGGTATTTCTTTATTCTATTCTTTAACCCAACCATATTTGGTTTTGTTTCATTTAATTTACATTTGTATATATAATTCTTTGTAATTATGACTAACAGATTCAGTAATAAACTTTCATGTTTGCAACCAAGAAACACATTATCTTTGTTAAGAACAAAGTTTACAAAAAAAAAGATTTACTACATTTGAAAAAGACTGCCACAATTGAAAAGTTATTGGGCATTCAAAAAAAAAAGGTGTTCAATGGTTTCTTCACCAAGTTTACAAAAAGTACACATCTTGGTGTCTTTTAATTTAATTTTGTATAAAAAAGTATTAGTTGCTATGATTCTATGCAGAAATTTATATTGAAAGGTTCTTAAATAAACATCTCTACAGGATTTATCCTGAAATATTCTGACCATTCTGTTGAATCAATAATCAACAGTTCTTCCCATTTCAAAAATTTGACTGTTGGTAGTTCAATAACTTTATTTACTAAATTTTTATATACAAATTTTGCTTTCACATTACCTATAATTCTCTTTAAAAAAATATCACCATTATCAGGCTTATCCAAATCTTGCTTTAAACAGTTCTCTTTAAGGCATTTTTTCATAGTCTGAGGGATTCTTGAAATCAGACCATGATATTTGATAAAATTGTTGATTTTTACTCTTTCTTGAAATTGCTCAAATTTATTTTCTTTATTAATTAGGTCACTTACTGACTGCACACCTCCTTGTTTCCATTGAATATAATATGGGAAATCATCCAAAGAAGAAAAGTTCAAAATATCTAATGATAAAATGTCACTGACAGAATTCTCAGTATTAGGTTTTGCGATAGAAAAGCATAGTAAAACATCCTTCCAGAAAGGATTTTTACATCTTTTAGAAATCTCAATCAGATTTTCTTTCTGTAGATGTAAAACCCTTTCATCCCCATACTTTGTGAGGTCTGCCAGTAACAACTGCTGCCAGCCACCAAGTGGGTTTGACATCAGTCTTTTTATCCAACTAATTTTTAAATAGATATTAAAGGAATGAAGATGTACCATATTAAGTCCACCTTGTGTAATATCACCAATAAGTGTGTTACGCTTAATTCTGTCTGGTTTTCCATTCCAAATAAAATTATAAAATAGTGAAGTGAGCTCTGTTAACCTGGATTGTGATAGGTTTGGCAATGCAGTCATTAAGTGTACCAATTTTGAAAGAGCAAGAGATTTAACTACTGTAATTTTCCCCAATAATGTTAGTTTACGATGTTGCCAGCTTTTCAGGATTGCAGAGACTTCTTTAATCTTCTTGGCAAAATTAATTTCTGTGATTCATTTTAAATCTAATGAAAATTCAATCCCCAAAAGTTTAAAATTTGAATGTGACCAATGAAGTTTTAAATCAGGACAAAGAATCATATCTGAATATTTTTTGTTTCCAACCCATAGTGCTTTTGTCTTTGAAGCATTTATTTTTAAACCTGAAATTTTATAAAAAGATTCAAAACATGAAAGTGTTTCCCTCAACGATATTTCCCTTCCATCTAACATAAGGAATGTGTCATCTGCATACTGGCTTAAAAGTGATTCATTATTATCTACAGTTATTCCCCTTATTTCAGGATTATCTTTTAATTTTAAAGATAGTAATTCAACACCAATAATAAATAATTAGGGTGAAAGAGGATCTCCTTGTCTGCAGCCTCTTTCCAATTGAAAAAAATTAGAAGTATGTCCATTATTTATAACACAACTTGATGCCCCTGAATATAAAGTTTCAAGCCATTTACAAACTGAAGGCCCAAAATTAAAGCTTTTTAAAGAATTTTTTAAAAATAACCATTCTAAGGAATCAAAGGCCTTTTCAAAATCAACAAATAATAAAAGACCTGTCTTATTATTTTCCTCAAGATAGTGCATTAAATCATATAAAAGGCGTGTGTTTACACCCATAAATCTATCTTTGATGAAACCTTTTTGTGTATCACTTATGACGAATGGTAAAACTGGTTTAAGTCTATTAGCTATAACAGCAGAAGCTATTTTCATATCAGTATTCAACAGACCAATAGGGCGCCAGTTACTTATATACTGTCTGTCTTTCCCCTCCTTAGGAATGCATGTAATTACACTTTGATACTGAAAATCAGAAAATTTTCCAACCTCATATCCAAAATGAAGAGACCGAAAGATGAAAGGACCAATATCTTTCCAAAAATTTTTATAAAAGTCTACTGTGTACCCATCAGAACCTGGACTTTTACCATTTGTCATAAATTTTAACGAATCAGCACACTCTTTAAAAGTTAAATTTCCCTCACAAAAATCTCTTTGTTCTTCTGTTAGCTTAATGTTATGATTAAAAAATGATGAATCATCACAATCTAATTTTTTGCTTGAGTATAAATTTCTATAAAAATTTTGTTGTTCCGTTAGAATTTTTGATTGCTCTGATATATGTTGACCTTTATCATCTATTATTTCTGTTATTGTTTTCTTTATAAATTTTTTCTTTTCTAATTTACAAAAATAATTTGTACACTTTTCACCATTCTCATGCCAGTTAGAGCAGGATCTAAGCAGCAAGCCTTCAACTTTCTTTTGTCGAAAATTTTCTGGTTCAAGCTTTTTATCAAGTAAAGATTTTTGAACCTCATCATTTGGAGAATTGTTCATAATAGTTTCTAAATGTAAAATATTATTTTCAAGTTTCAGGGTAAAATTTTTTTCCTCCTTTGATTTATATATGCTGTAATTTATAGACAAAGATCTAATCTTCATTTTCAATATTTCAAAAAATGTTTGATCATTACATGACAAATCAACAGAAAGAAGATCTTCAATATCACCTGACAGATAGTATTCCAAAATAGTATCCTTAATGCATGATTTAACCTTTTGTATATAATCTGCATCTCTGAGTAACTGAGAGTTAAATTTCCAGTAACCTTTGCCCCGGTTCTCTAAACAAGCTGAGAAGGTGAAAATAATTGCTGAGTGGTCAGTTCTATAACCTGGTATAATTTTAGTATTTTTCATTAATGAAAAAAGGTCTTCTGAAATTAAAAAATAATCTAAACGACTTTGTATTTATATTTTGTCATTTGTTGGTTCAATAAAACAAACTGACAATACACAAATTCATATAAAAACAAAGTGGTAAGTGATAGACTTTCATATTCAATTAAATCTCAATTAAGAGATTGATATCAGCTGTAGTCAGCTGGTGGTTTTATTTATTCATTTGATATAACATGTTTTGATTGTCATGTATATCCTGTTTAATGACAAAAGGAAAGACATTGTTGTTCAAACTATGGTGATGGAAATTATAACAGTACATTGTGTTAGATAATGCATACGTTAAAATATAAATATTCATGTAAGATGAGACGCATCTCTTTAAATATCGAACAGGACATGTACTTGTGAAAACTTGAAGTCAAACATAATATTTAGCATGTGTTAATGATAGGTGGCTATTGAGTTATATCCGACCATACATTAATTATATATGAAAAGAAATATCATTGTTTAGAACAGTTACCATAGTGATTTATACATGTAAATAAAACACTTTTGAATCAACACTGATATAGGCAAACGAACACGTTCATTTGGTGTGCCATTTCTACTAACAACTGGTGAGGTATGTAGATTAAAAATTTCTGCATTTATCAAAAACAGTTTCGCTGCATATTGTTTTTGATTGACATGATTGATGTTATATTTTAAATCGCAATTATCAAAATTTGATCTGAACTTAATTAAGTTTTCTAAATTTAAATATCAATGAAGGTATTTATGCTGAAAAACTCGACATACCTTTAACTGCAATTAAGGATCAATGGTTCGCATAAGTTTTGTAGTATAAGCACAGACATTTATAATCTGAGTTTTTCAGCTAAACATTTTAATTACGTTGTTTTCTTAACGGAATATTAAGCTTCTCAATGATCAAAATTAGTGTTTGTCAAACTGCTATACAACAGTGTATTTTTTCTGATAAATTGGTTGGTTCAAATTTTTTGAAAGTTTTATATTTTTGTCAAAGGGTCAAAGTAAGTATTTTATAAAAAAAATTATGAAAACTAAACGAACAAAATTAATTTTAGTCAAGATGTTGGGTACCACCTTAATACATTTTTCATAATAACAAAAACTTTTGATAATGGTTTTAAAAACAATCCAAGTCCTTAAGCTTTTATTTTAGTACAGGCAATTAATTAATCTTCATCTTTAGATAGGTACTCACCTTAGTAAATTTACAGTTAAACAGTATTAAATATAGCTAGGTTCATTAAGTCTGCATTTGAACAGACACGACAGTTTATATCAGTGATACTTTGGAAATAGTTTATTAATTTTTAACACAATCAATACATTACTTATATTCCTTTTGAAAATTAAAATAACACGTGATATTTATACGGTATTTATACGTGTAAACAAAATGTGAAACGAAAGAAAAAACCGTCTTAAAATATTGCAAATTTAGGTAAATGATCAAAAATTAAATATTTTATGAGTGTAGTATCCGTAAAAAATTGCCTGACGTATCATATGTGACAGCTTAAATAATTTTAAAATGTTTAAGTATACAATAGTTACCAAAGGTACCAGGCTTATAATTTAAGACGCCATACACACGTTTCTTTTACGTAAGACTCTTAAGCGACGGTAAGATCAACATAGTCAGAAAGCTAAACAAGTATAAAGTTTAAGAGCATTGAGAACCCAAACTTCCAAAAAAGTTGTGCCAAATACGGCTAAGGTAATCTATTCCTGGATAAGAACATCCTCAATATTTTGTATCATTAATACTTTTGCAAACAGTTTTATGAAAATGACCATCCTGTTTATATTCATGTCAACACCGAAGTGCTACAAAATTTCCCAAAGGAATATTTTCATGTCCCGTTGAAATAGTGTTTTTTAAAACTTATCTATGTTGTATTAACATAATGTTAGTTAAATGAACACAAATACCTTCACCATAACACTCAATACACTAATCATATCTTTGTTAAAAGATCTACGAATTGGATATTTTTTTCCAGCTGTTATCGGGTATTCTGAGAATTTTCCCCCTAAACAACAACGATAAGCCGACATTCTTTTCATTAATCAAAATAATTTTTCGTATGTGACTTATTAAAAAGTTATCAAAGGTACCAGGATTATAATTCAATACTCCAGCATTAAAGTTATACATACAATGAACAATGATAATGCAGGTATCTATTTTTAAGAAAACGTTAGGTGAATATCCTAATACAGAGTTATGCATTCGGAAATTAAGATTAAGAAAGGAAATGGGGAATTTATCAAAGCCACAACAACCCAACCATTGAACAGACAACAATTGTCTTCTTTCTCAAAGTTTGAACGAAATCAAAATGTATGACAGATTAATAGATTTAGTTTGGTTTTAAATGTCTTATAATACATAAGCTTTAAAGAAGACATACTGTCGTGTTAGTTGAAATGGAACACAATCTTATACTGAACTATTGTGTATTATTAAAACTTGATTACGTAAGTCTTTAAATGTTTGTTTAAAACATCACATAACGCTTGAAACCAATAACAAACGGATTCATAACTTAAATGCTTTTGTTTAGTATATAGTTTTATAGGTTATTTCAATCTAAACTGTCTAACCGACTTAACAGTAGGTATGTTTTATTCAAACTAGAAGGAACATAGCTTAAAAAATCGATACGTATGTTTTTAAATAGACAGAAAGCGTGTACGATAAAAGTAATGATTAGAAGATTATGCACTGCCATGAAAGTAGTTAAATATACAAAAGAAGATATGGTATGATTGCGAATGAGACAACAATCCACAAGAGACAACATGAAACACACATTAACAAATAAAGTTCATATAAGATTTATTGTTGCCAATTGCAAACATTATCTTTAAAATGATTAAGCAAATCTATCGAAATTTAATGGGCATTATTGGCTTTTACTTGGACAATTATATCCTGTGTGTATGTGTTCATTGCGTAGCGCAATAAATGAGAGAGACTCCGTTATCCTTGATTTGATATTCTATAACGTCACAAAACCTAACATAAATTAACATACCAGTTGCGCAAAAAGCCAATACATGTTTCTTCATTGAGTCCAAAATTTAACAAAAATCAAAGTTTAGTTATCAATGATGGCCTATAAAAAGTATAGTTATTTTTGGGAAGACACCAGAGCTTTGTATGGGTATATTTCTCTCTCAACTTATAAAATAATATCGAACTTTTGATAACGAAAATTTGAATATCATAAAATATATGTGTTCATGCCAATACAATAATAAGTAACAAGCCACAAGTAGAGGTCTTAACGAAGTGTTGATATAACATTTACGTTACCAATTTATTGACTCAGATGCGCAGAAATTTAAGAAGCCAGAATATTTGAAAATCAAAAACTAATTAAACAATGAAAATCCGAAATGAAAAGACAATGACGGGAACGTCACCAAAAGGGGATTTAATCCTTGAATTAAAATTGCAACTTTTGTATCCGTATTTTTAATTCAAGTGTGATAGTACTGGTTACTCTGTTTGGGGTACCCTCTGGGAGTAGAGATCGAGACTCGGTGGTAGTAATAACATGATAATAAATACCACTTCAAATGATTTGTCGTTAGTATGTTCTGTTCATTATATTTCTATGAAAATATCAATACGTAGTACATATATTACCTGCCTCCGGGTTAAGAGAAATAACAACATTGTGATAATCGTTGTATTTCATACAAGTTTTAATGTCTAATTTTCTTTCAACAATGATATTCAAATAGCTATGATGATTTTTTTATTACTTCAATATTATACAAATATATGTATATAGTGCAAAAAAGGAAATCCTAAAAATTGTGTTCCTTTGTCCGATATACCTGTATGTACCAATAACTATTAGGTGTATATTACATGATCCTTTTGTAATGCACTTTTGAAAATGGCTTCATACAATTAAAATGTCACAATATTGTGTATTTATATAATATAAATTGTAGGACTGACGTCTTCTGGATTGTGCCGTGGACCCCTTAGTATAAACATGAAACTGTTACAGACTTGGTTTGGCATGCATTCGTTGCTTTGCATAATTACTGCTATTTATTGTAAGTAATAATCAAATACAATATTAGGGCAATGTCATAAAAATATGAAAAAATTGTATGAGGTTGAGAAACTGGGGATGGGTGATGTTTTACCAAGCCCTTCCCCAGTTTGTACCGAACACCACAATATTTATATTCTATTGTCATTGACCTTATATTGTTTTTATACTACAACTTGAACTAATAAATTTATAGTAACTCTGTGAATGTGATGAATATTTTCAACTCGACTCCTCGACATAGACGCAGTCATGGTCATCGTCATTATAAATCACCTTCTCTGCATGATGTCTCTATTAATGACATGCTGCCATTTATACAAAAAGCCGTTAGGTATTCATCACATTCGCACGAAACTTTATTCATTACCCCTTTAAAAACTTCATTCTCTGTTCAATTTATGTTTGGAATCCACTGTTACAAACCTCATTCAAACCAATACAAACTTGAAGCTATAATTTCGGATATTGCAAGACAAAGACTTTTCAAGCCAGTCCGCATTGGAAAAGATGAAAAAGAGAAAAGATCTTTCCTTAATCTTTCCTTTGCCAACAAAGGTCTCGATGATGTCAACTAAGGCAATATCCTTCATCATAAATTAGTTCAATCGAAAATACCTCCTTATTTCAAAGACCAGTGTGTACCAATCATTTCTTATACCTATACCAAACCTATTGCAACTAAAATTTTCAATTACAAACACGTTTTGCAGGATCTCGATATTGACGACTTCAAGTCTAAATCTCCTGATTGCACTTGTACTAGTTCCCAATTCACATATAATCCTGCTGGCCACAATTTAATTGGTGACCTCAACATTGTTAATAACACTTCTCTACGAAATGTGTTATCTAAAGGTCCGAAATATCGTGAGCCTAAATCCATCAATTGGAAATACAACTTTAAAATTTAAATGATGGATTCAGTCGAGGATTATGCCAGGCAATGGGCTAAACGCAAAACGGAAGACGTAGACACTCTTTCCGAATGGATTAAGGCAGTGAGGTCGTTGATACAAATCAGAATTAAGAAACTGAATGCGTCTATCAATGCCCATGCTACGTCAATCTTTAAAGACCCAAATGTTGCAAAACACCTATCTTACATTTTTGTACCTCCATGACAAATATGTTGTTGTCCCCGCAGATAAATCCCCAAACAACATCGTTTTTGTGTGTAAAACTCATTACATTAACTGCTTGATAAACGAATTAGGTATTGACAATTCACTTGGAAACTCAACATATACCCTCACGACACTTACCAAAGAGGAAATCCTGGATAATCATAGGTCTGTTCTATGTTCCTTTCGAATTTCAACCAAAGATGGAGAACTGGATCTTCCATCACTGTATTGGATACCTAAACTACATAAGTGTCCTTACAAACAAAGGTATATTGCTGGGTCTTCCAAATGCTCCACGAAACCTCTTCCTAAATTATGAACATCTATTTTATCAGCAATCAAAGACGGGCTTCAAAGTTATTGTGAAACTGCCTATTCTACTTAAAAATTCCAAAGATCTTTTAGAGTACATACAATCTAACTCTCTTTCATCTTGTAACAGTATTAAAGCATTTGACTTTTCTACTCTTTACATAAGTATTCCACATTCCAAACTAAAAGACAAACTGAAAGAGTTGGTATTGCTTTGCTATATAAAAAAGAATGGCCAACGTAGATACAAGTATCTTGTCTTAGGGAGGGATAAATCCTACTTTGTAAAGGATCACTCTGATTCAAACAAAAAAATCTCTGAAGCTGATATTATCAAGATCATGATTTCTTGATTGACAACATATTTGTTACGTTCGGAGGAAGTGTTTTTCAACAGACTGTCGGCATTCCAACGAGAACAAACTGTGCCCCTCTACTTGCCGACTTGTTTCTTTACTATTATGAAGCTGACTTCATGCAGGAACTTCTTAGGAAGAAAGACAAGAAGTTAGCAATATCCTTTAACTCTACTTTCCGCTATATAGATGATGTTCTTTCACTAAATAATTCAAAATTTGGTGACTATGTGGAACGCATCTATCCCATCGAACTAGAGATAAAGGATACTACAGCTACAGTTAAGTTATCCACATATCTTGACTTACATCTAGAAATTGACAATGAGGGTCGGTTGAAAACAAAACTTTACGACAAAAGAGGTGATTTCAGCTTTCCAATTGTGATTTTTCCATTTCTAAGTAACAACATTCCAGCAGCACCTGCATACGGGGTATATATCTCCCAATTGATACGAAAACCACTGAATTACAGGCTCTTGACTTGGGACAGGCACATACCTAGTGGTCACTTTATCAAGGAAATAAACACAGCTATTTGCAGTATGATAATGTATATGGTATATTCCATGATCTTCTCCTCTTATTCCTCATCCTTATCACCACCGCCACCGTCACCGTCGTCGTACTGATTGATTGTCAACTTTAATTTTGCTATTTTATTAAGATGTTCAAAAACCTTAAACCGTGACCAAAGATTTGCAAATATTTAGTTGAATTTTAGTTCTTTGAATATATCGACAATCTATAAGGTCTAATGTTTTAGTTTTTGTAAATATTGATTAAGAGTTAATGTGTTACCCTGTCTTTCATTTGACAGACACTAGCATGTGTACCAAAAGAGAAATTTCAGTGAAAACAAAGCCATACTAGACATTTATCAGATTTTCTTTTTCTAGATTCATAGCTGACAACTTAAAAAAACACCTAACCTACTAAAATGCTGTTAATCAACCAATATTAAATACATAATATGTCTTTCCAAAACCGTGAAAGTAGAAAGAACTTATCTCTTTACCACGACGATTCTTTGTAAAATAATAATCAGTGTTGTATTAGTTTATATCAAAAGAGTGTGATGTGTCTGTCAATCTCTTTATTTTCACAATTCATTTAGAAACTTTCTGTACACATTCGGTTTGATTTGTCTTGCCTCTTTCACATGAATTACAAGATACAGAAATTCATGACACTGTCCAGGGTTACATTTATTTAGTCGTGGCTACACCTTATATATTGGATATGCACTGATAGACAATTTTCAATCGTGTTGTCAGTTATTATATCAGCATCTAATTCACTTTTAATTAGGTCATTCTTCTGTGTTTATTGTAAAAATGTATTTACAGTCAAAAATGATTAAAAGTTTAGAATATGAACTGACAAAAAAGGTTTTATGACTGGATTTTTAAAAATAGATTTATTTACACTGTACATTTTTCAAATCATTTATGAAAAAATATATATCGAGTACCGTCCGGATCATTGCTTATTTAAAACGGCACAAATATAGATGTTTTTGTAATTCGCGAAAAAAATCGTCGCCAAAAATTCCCAGTTAACAGTAGTGAAATGCAACTTTAGGATTTGAGCAAAACATTTGCGGCTGTGTTCCTTTGAAATTGGTATACTTTCAATATTTACATTGCAAGATATCTTCTTTCAAGTCCCCTTTCAAAAATATAGAGGTCAATTTTCTTGTATTTACTGCATTACTTTGTACTTGCTTTTAAAATATCAGTCTGAAGTGATATTTGAAATGTTCACTGCAGGTTTCGAAGAAAAGCTGTTGTATTCGACTTCTTCTGGAAAAATAAAAGAGTTGAATATAACAAATGGGGAAGTGAGAGTACTTGGTAATGCAGAAAGTGAGGTATTTGTACTTGCATACGATAATGAAGAAAAATATGTATATGTTCCAAGACAAACCCAGGGGCAAATAATAAGGTATGTCATTAAATCTATGAATTTATAATTAATCAAATATAAGCAAGTTCTTGTCAATAGATTGTATAACGAGGTGGTTAGATGTTTTTTTGTTTGGAAACACATTCAGGCAGACACATCTGCATGTTCCTTTCATCCACACACGTTATGAAGTAAGTTTAAATTATGAGATCGGAAATGCAGATACTATTTTCATAAAAGAGAAAGATTATCATACCTTACATTAAATAGTAAATACTTGATTAGCTAATACAGAAATCATATGTCATTGTTTAATTTCGATGTTTTTTCCTTAAAGAATAAAGCCTCCATCGAACAGAGGAAAAACCCTTGTCGTACTCAATAATCAAGAGTTGAATCCCTTTAAATTATGACATCACCTACCGTCAGAAAAACAAAAACAAATAAGGAAACGGCCAGGTGAAAAGTCCATCAAGTGATGAAGAAACAAGACCATACAAATCTTGGAAATTCATCTATAGTGTCGACGATATCTCTTGTAAACGGCTATTTTCAGGTCCATCTATATTTTATAGAAATAATCTACCTTTGTTGTACTTGTTCATGCGCGAAAAGTCAATACACAGAAAATAATTTTCTAACGTAAGTGTTTTGACAATCTGTATGATAGTAATATGTTCGTTCGGTATAATAAAACAATTATGCCCCGTGAAATAATCTATTCTCGGAATGACCGTTTTTGATATCCACATCCTCAGCGGGCCATAGTTGTATTTTATATAAGTCACTTTCTTCTCACAATGGAAAATGTGTTGGCTAAATAGCAAAGTTTTTTTTACTTGATTCAGATTCCCTTATCCAAGTAATCAGACCACTGAGTTTGAAATTGTTGTCTCGGAAATTATTCCAGGCGGGATCGCCTTTGACTCCGAACATAGATATCTTTACTGGACTGAACCTATGGAAGGAAAGATAATGAGATGTAATACAGATGGATCAAATATAACCAGAATTTTCAATGACACAGTCGAACCTGCTGCACTTACCATTGACAAAGGGCATAGGTTGGTAACTTTTCTTATTAAAAGAATATGCATTCTCTGATACAATAAAATGATCATATTGTAATACATAACTGCATTGCACTTTTAGTAAACTAAAGCATTTCGATACCAAAGGATATCCCCACGTATGAATATAACTTAAAATTTAATTATTATTAATTTATCTTGTACGTTTGTTTACATGCTTTAACGACTCTATCATGAAATCATGTTTTAATAACCGAGAACCAACTGTTATTTCGTATTCTAAAAAAAACCAGTATGAGTGTTACTCTAGTATTTTGAATAATACGTCAGGTACTACAGGCGTAAGAATGAAAATCTGCAAATGATCAAACTGTATATATGATCCGTATTGTCATGAAAGTGCGATGACCCCCAACAGCGCTTAAGACCGAGAGGTCAACAGTGTTTTGTCAAAAGGATCAAATATCATCCCCAGCCTAAGACAGACTGGAAACAGTGTTGTCAGGTAGTGATATACACCTATTAAAATCCTATTACAGGAATTATAGAAAAAGCAACCAATCTGAAGTACTCTCAAAGACTTGTGTGTTTGTACCGGCTGACAGTGTCTGCTGACAGTAAAAAAAGAACCATCTGAATTCCAGTTAATTGTTAAATTTTACAACACTTACCGTTATATTAATGATATTTTCAAGAATTCTCTAAAAGACTACCAAAATTTACCAAAAGGTAATGATATTAAATAAATCAAATACATGTATAAACTATAATAACTAACTGTCCTTTCCTAGATTTCGATGTGTTACCTTTACAAAAGAGACACAACATAAAAATTTAAAACAAAAGAACCGTTTTTCCGCTTCCTACTGTTATTTTTTTTGTGGACAGTGTCTATATTATCCAAATATATTCATCTGTCTGTGGTGAATTTGTTTTAATTGCAATGAACGCAGTCTATCAATAACTGGTAATGCTTAAGTCAATGATTTTGCTACTATACCTTTACTTTAAACCTTTAGTATAAAAGTAAGAAGATGTTGTAATATAAGATAACTCATCACTAGAGACAAAATGACATAGGAGTAAAAAACTATAAGTTATCGTACGACCTTCAATAATTGGCAAAACTCATACCGCATAATCAGCTGTTAAAGACCTGAAAATGAAAAAAATTCAAACGAGAAAACCAACGGTATGTTTTTTTGCAAGAGAAACAATGAAAGATTAATTAAATGATTTACTTACTGATTCAAACGACAAAGAAAGAAGAAAAACGAACACGTTAGTCTAATTTTAAAATCTTTTTATTGTTGATGTATGTGTTTAAAGCTCTGAAACAGGAAGCACCCGTGTACCTTCAAGAACTAATAAACATTTACAAGCCAACAAAAACTCTTCGGTCACAAAACAACATGCTTCTAGTCAAACCAATAGTAAGAACAAAAACATACGGATAGAGACGGTTTGATAGAGCGGCCGCTGTTTTATGGAATGACTTGCCGAAAGAACTGTGAAACACTGAATCTGTGAAATTTGATGCTTTCAAGAAAAACACATAATTAATAATCGGACAGAATTAGACTTTTATTCGATCTCAGTATATATTTTAATGTATCATACTAACTTTTAATTGTATTTTTATTACATTTACACCTTTTTTTTTAAAGGCATTTCTCATACTTACTTTTTTTCATCGCATTTTTATTTCATTTACTCTTCTTATTTTTAGACATAAAGGTATTAGTCCAATTTTTAAATTGAAGCACTTCTGTTGATTTTCTTTTAATATTGTTTTTTCAAAATTTGTTTATATCTTTTAATTTATTTTGATGAATAATTTTCAATTTTCATATATTGAGTCGTTTTTTTTTTAACGGTTTCTATTTTGATTTTATTTTCAAATTTGTTTATATGTACTTGTTTTATTGTTTTTTTATGCATTGTAAAGCGCTTAGAGTAAATGTTTATTTAGATAAGCGTTATATAAGCACTGTAAATAATGATAATAATAATAATACTGACAACTAGTTCATTATGTAAAAGTCAAAAAGATTTGAAGAAAACGTCTTATAAACAGGAGAGTTCACCATAATTATATTTAGCTACGATCCGTGTAAACTTATAAACCTTTGAATAAATTTATTATAAAAACAGTAGATGGATCTTTGTTTTTTTTCAGTTTCGGTATAAACATTCATTGTTATCTATAAATTAAAATCCAAAACTAAATATTATTCCTGTTCACAAATGTGCATGTACGGTCTTACAATCTGTCGATACCTGTACCTTTGCATTGGGTCATGTTTTTTCTGACTAATGATGTTGTATATTGATATGTAAGTCTGAGATACATGATTCCGGATTTATTATTTGTTATTGACTATGAACTAAGTTTTAATCACGGCAATTATTCTCAAAATGTACTTAATGTCGTTTGTTTTTTTGTTATTTGTGTTTGTACTTGGTATTGAGCTAGTGAGTTTTGCCCTTATATTATAGTTTATTTTTTATGTCGTGCTGGTACACAATGTACAAAGTTAACACTGTTATGATTCGACATGGACTCATTCTACATGTACATGGATATTCATATAGTTTTCGTTTGTTTTTGTTAATCATGTTTATGTTATGTTTAACCCCGCTTTCTATATCTTTCAATTTCAAGTCAGAGCCTGTAATTCAGTGGTAGTCCTCTGTTGTTGTATACATGTGTACTATTTAATTTTTGTATATTTTTTTGTAATAAAGTTCAGGCTGCTAGTAAGTTTTGAACAAATAATACCTAAATGTAGCATCTTGCCTGAAATTAACATTCGAGTTTATTTCTTTTTCTACATATAATTTCAGATGGATGTACTTTGGTCAAGGCATTGCCAACGGAACAATACACAAATTGTCACTGGACGGAGAGGGACACCATATTATAAATGACCTGGCATCGTGGGTGTTCGGTATATATGCAGGTATGACATCTGCATACAATGAAAACAAATGATTGTAGAGGTCGTGCAGTATCCATGAAATGTTCGAAATAATGTAACAATTATATGATAATTGCAATTTGAAAAAATGATACATTAAGTGATTAAATGACTAAGTAAGCTAAAATATTGAACGCATTATATGTTTATCTTTTTTACCCTGTTAGTTAGTTTTATTTTCAAACTCTCAGCTTCATACATTTTTTTAGTTCATGTTTTCAAATGAAACAAACCTGTGAACACCAATTTGTAGCCAGTGTCCAATTTATCGAATTAAATTGTTGACACGGGTTGATGATTGTAAATCCAAGAAGTGCTATGGTATCATGAATTACTAGTATATGGCGTAACTTTCATTGTTCTTAGCCCGGCTTGACGCCTTTGCTTTGGATTGCTTGCCCCGGAAGTTGTATAATTCATGGATTCTTCAGTGAAAATTTTAAGAAAATAAGCTTTCAACTTTCTCTGGCTTAGTTGGGCGCAAATGATTATGTTTATTGTTCTTTGTTATTTCCTTTAAGCGTTTATAAATATCT
This sequence comes from Mytilus galloprovincialis, assembly GCA_037788925.1. NCBI lineage: Eukaryota > Metazoa > Mollusca > Bivalvia > Mytilida > Mytilidae > Mytilus > Mytilus galloprovincialis. The sequence goes on along the minus strand of CM075343.1, from coordinate 50,136,521 downwards.
TTTGTTAATTTCAAGTTTCAATCAAACTAAAAGAGGTCATTCAAAAAATGCGTCCTAGAAGCACATACTTTTTTTTTAGTTCAAAGACTTTATATATTTTATTAGTGTTCTAGGTAAGCTGTGATGTTACATCTTAGTTCACGTGTTTGACAATATGAACATGATTAAAGTTCATAACAACCTGATATATCTATTCAAATTTATTAATTCTTAAACTCTGTTGTTTTGTCATATTTTTGCAGCTGATATCCAACTGGGTAATGCATAATGTTTCAAACTCATCATCAAATCATTATCATACCAATTTCAAGAATAATAACGGATGATTTACCTAACAAGATCCTTCAAACTGACAATAAAAGAAATATATTTAATTCAGTGTGATGTATGTAAGTCGATTTATAAAACATAAATAACCTGTAACATAGGTTTTTCTGTTGATTTAAGATGATACCCGACTTTACTGGATGGACAATTTCATGGGAGATTTGAAATCGGCTTTGTTTGATGGGACCGATATTCAAACGATAGTTAGCACTAATACCTTTAAGCTAAACGGGGAAATAGATGTCAAGGAGGAGTTCATTTTCTACACAAGCAGTACACAAATTTTAAAGATAAACACAAATGGAGGAGAAGTTCCTATTGTTTTGCACACAGATACAGAACGGGTTCATGGACTTTTGTTGTTTAAGCAAGAAGGTAAGCGATATGAATAAGTTTGATATAACAATGAATTTTGTCAAACAATTACATAAACTTAAAATAATGTTATAGTACCAATAGGGCACATCTGTGGAAATTCATGTTAACATTTAGCGTTTAACTTAGTGTTAATGGTGACCTTTTTCAATCAGCTTCTCATTTAAAGCTTTTAAACATGTTAAACAAATACCTTTTCTAGGATGATTATGTTTTTCTTATATTGTTTACTATAAATGCTGTTATTTGTATATCAACATTGCACATGTTACATATTCTTATATTTATTATTGTTTTGCTTTATAATCATAATACACGCACTGGCAAAATATTAGTACAAACCCAATATTTAATGGTTGCTTTGTGTTTTATGATTTGATATTATTTATTTGTGTTTCACTTGTGCATTATATGAATTTAACCTGTAATGGTATACAGATCTCTCAAATATACTGATAATTGCATATACTCTTTTCTTTCAATGTGTATTAATTGGTAATCCGATTATAAATATAACATGATAATTAATCCTGTTAATCTACTGTTAACTGTTACTTCCATGAATTTCTTGTGTCTCACATATTGTGTAACTAATTCATGTAAATGTGGCGATAGATTTTTGTTGTACGCTTTATATTGTATGTTTTTATGAATTGAATTTAAAATTGTGTTTTACGTCAAATTAATGAAACATAAAAAAACATGAAACTGTCTAAATCTTAATATGAATATATTTTAAACATTTATAAGGACATGTTTCTATTAAATTTTAATAACAAGTTGAAAAGAGTTTCGAATATATTTGTATTGTTTATGTGTTATATTTTGTTTCATAATGATTTTTAGTATACTTACAGGGACTTCCAATGAATTAGGCATAATTAAAGCGGTTACCATTTTATGTCAACACGAAACTAACAAGAAAAAAACATGCGTAACAAGACGATTAAGTTACATTACTTTATGATCTTAATGTATGGATATTAGTGAAGAATATAAAAAAAATTATTAAAGAAATCCCTTTAGATTACCAAAATCGAATGTAAAGAACAATTATTGAAACGGTACATTTTTAAAGCAACATATTGTTTCAGTTATGCTCGAAACCAAAGTATTTGAAACTTAATTACCTTATTCAAACGTTCCTGAGCTCATAAAAACCCACAAAATAAACCAAAAAGAAGTCAATATTTCGATAGATTTTCTTTTCAAGATATATGATTTAAAATGGATAAATGACTTTTTTCTATTTGCATTGATTTGCATTTCTTTAAGATATTTTATAGGGAAATGATTTAAGGAAAATTAGTTGACTTTGATTTTGTTTTCTTGTGCAATAATTTGTATGTGTTTGCCTTTGGTTTTGTTTGTTTTGTTTCTGCAGCTGATATTAACTGGTTGAAAGATAGGAACGACATAAGAACAGTAACAACCGGGAACGGAGTAGCTTGTGCAGTATCTGGTCCGCGATGAAAACATATGGACCAAGAACACGAACACCATACGGTAAAAGTAGTTTCAGAGTATGTACTATTTCTTACTACGGTTCAAACTTTCTCAGGCAAAGTTCACATAAGATTTGTTTTATAGTCCAGTTTCTCGTTGTTTGTACATGTCTTTACAAATTAAGGTCATGCATATCTCTGATCTACACATAATCGGCCTTGATGTCAATTGTCTATATGTCTTAATATGTTTCTTTGTTAATAAAATATAAATATGCCTCTGTTTATACATCCTCTCATGATGTTATTATGCCATGGTAAAAGTTTAATACATGTTTATTTGCTTTCATAGTGATTCAGACAATAAGACAATGTTCACTGCTATACCCCTATTTTGACATTTTTACCTATTATGTCTGTTTGTTTTGTTCCCATATGCTGGTCAATATAAGGTGAGATGTTTAGCTAGCTTAAAAGTCAGGTTTCATTCGCCATTTTCTACTTACGAAAATGTCTTTAACAAGTCAATAATATGACAGTTTTTGGCCATCCGATTGATATGTTTGAGCTTTTGATTTTGCCATTTGATTTCAGTTTTTTGGGGCATTTTCCTTTTTTTTTATGCAGTTTTATTCACAATAGCGCTTCGAACGCACATAAATAAATGTTTTTTTACCTAGACAATTATATGTATTGCATAACACAAACGTTTTAAAGAAATACGTACGTTTAATCATTTCAATAACACTACCAAACTAAATGTGCATGTCGAAAACTGATGTATCTTCAGTTGATTGTTCGTTTATCTATCAGTTATACGACGGATAACAGCTGTATTATTTTGAACAGTGCATAACACATACATGGAAAGTAAATACACAATACTATTTACATACATCATACATGGACAGCACATAAACCGTGGAATGAACAGTGAATAACACATACATGGAAAGTAAATACACAATACTATTTACATACATCATACATGGACAGTACATAAACCATAGAATTAATAGTGTATAACAAATATAAAAACATCGCATACGGCATATACGGACTTTACATACGCCATATACGGATTGGACAAACGGCATACATGAACTGAGCATACGACATACATTTCCAGTTCATACCGCATACATGAAAAGTGCATACGGCTTACATGCACAGTACATTCATCATTAGTGCACTGTACATGCGGCATACATATATAGTGCATAACGGTTCATGAACAGCTTATACCTCAGTTATACATACACGCTATGTTTATAATACAATAGTATTTTCCCTAGCATTAAATAAGATGTATTAACAGATTGATCAGAACGACTGTGTTTAAAAACTGCTTAAAGATATATCTTTGAGAACCATAGATTGTGATTATTTTTCTTTATGACTGTTTAAACATCGCTGTTGTGTCTCAGCTATGAAAAAAAAATGATCAGATGAACGTGATGCATTTGTTTTGAATTATTTAAAAATAACTCCCTTCATTGTTTTTTATATCCAGAATTGAACCCCTCTGCTAATTCAAATCTTTAATCAAATTTTCTTAGGTAACGCTAAACATGCTCAAGCTAAAATGTTTTGATATCATAATGCAACACTTACCTAATTAAAGATATATGAAATATAACCGTAAGATAACATAGAATGATATGTCATTGCAGTAGAATGTTTTAACTGTTTTTTAGTTTATTCCTTTGCTTTTGATTTAAATTGTTTATAAAATTATTTTACAATGGAATATCTTACAGATTCTGTAGAATGTTTCTGGTAAAATTCATTGTCACAAGACCTACAAAATTCTGATAATATTGGTTTGGGTCATTGTTGAAGGCCCAATAACAGCTAAAACTTGGGTTTAACAGTAGTGAATAATTTGGTCAATATCCTTAATGGACCTTGAGATGAGGAACTCGGATGACGTTTAAAAAAAAAAGAGTCCGTCATTTTCCGCCATTTTCAAATTCTCTGTGAATTTGAAAATGAACAAAAATTTACAATATGACCTGTTTTATAGAGTGATGAGAAAAGAAATATGTAGATTTGACCTGAAATAAATGATTAGAAAATACAAATTTTTAATTGAATATTATGATCAGAATTTTTAGATTATTTCATGAGAAGGGTGACAATTTTAACCACTTTCCGAGGTCCGACAAGTCGTAAAAAAAAAATTCACGAGCGTTCTATAAATTTAACCAGACAAAGATGTGGGAACTTCGATATGAGCTATTATATAAACAGTGAAACATGTCCAAACCAAACACCCACGGGACTTTGCATTTTGTTCGGTTTTCACAGGTGTTCGGATTGAAGTCGACATCAAAATAATTTTGGCGCTTACTGACAAGGGACCATAGGTGACACAACAGACGACAATTTATTTTAATGATGATTTAGATGGAAATGTAAAAATCAATGGAGATGAAGATAGACGTATTGTATCTTTTTTCATATAAATCAAACGCCACTCCGTCCATCACGCTCCTCGTTGTGTAAAGATATTAATCGTTCAACGATGTCCGACGTGGAGCGGTTTTGCTTTTTGAATCGAGATCGTCATTTTTAATTATTTGTACACACGAGTTTTAGAACTAAACTGGCCACCCGCTGATTGATACTTTACCTGACAAGAACGAAACAACAGCAGGGTTCAAGTTTATTCTCGGACTTGATCGTTGATAAATAGCAAACGGAAGTCTGCGTTAGCATCTAAATTATAAATAGGGCTTCGAAGGGAATCCGGCATCCCGTAAATTTAGTTTGTAAGTCATTGACCTTGTGTTGCACGACTTCTTAATCCAGTGAAATGCTTTAAACACAATAATTAATTAAAACAGTTTAGCTTCTGAATGGCATTTACGAATTTGTGACCGTTAAAAATCATTTGATCACTGAATGCTTAGACACAAACATGCTAATTATTTTGTAATAACAACTCACCAGTTCATTAAACCTTAAACACCCTCGGGGATACTCTGTCATCCTTTTTTTGTTTAATTAAATCATGCAAACAATTAAAAATATTTTTTTGTTTTGATTGCTATCGATCGATTTTGACAGTGATATTTCAATACATATTTATTAACGAGCCTTCAAAAAACGTTCGGAATTCGGTGTTGACAGGGTTCGGTTTTTTCAGGTTATATTAACATTAATTGATAGAGAAATTTTGTGGGACTTTGAAAATTGTTTGGTTTAAACTGAAATTCGGGTTTATCAGGGTTCGGTTTACCCAGGTGTCACTGTATTTAAATTAACGATATGGATAGAGCAAGAGAGGAAAATGTTAACATAATCGGCTATGGAAAAAGAATCTTGACCCATTTAACCAAATAGCAATCACACCACTTGTTCTCATTCCAATACAATAGAGCTGTAATCAAAGCTTTAAAATAATCATCCATATGTATAAATGGATACAATAAGTATTCGTTTAATCGTAAAGCATTTTCATTTGAATTATATATCGGTTAAAGCTAGAAACATCTAGCCTTCAATGTATTTAATTATTCTCCCAATATATACATGTGCGTTCAAGTAGTGATAATAAGTGTTATATCCTAGTGATATAACAGTAAAATAGATATGAAATAGCCTCTTAAAATCTTTTTGTCATTTCCATCGCATTCTTTCAGATTTCAACGAATTTAATTATTTGTATAAGCAACACATCACATGTTAGTATAGAAGCACTGTTCTCCTACACACATGATGCATTTACGTGGTACACGGCATTTCAACATGAAGTTAACAATTTTAACGTTCCTGATTGCTATCATGGTTGCACAAGGTAGGACTTTTTTTTAAAACTTTTATAGATGAATCATTATTGTTGCATCATTCATTTGTTCAAAATCTCTTTGAACAGATTAATATCCGCATGATATGCCGATATAGACAGAAGGAGATGTGACAATTCTCCATTCAAATCATAATGTGTAAAAAAATACAATTGTAGGTGAACGTATGGCCTTCAACACGGAGTTTTGGCATACACTTAACAACAGGCTATAAAGGGCCCGAAATAAATGTTTATTTTCATTTTTACTAAAACATTCAAGGATTTACCTAGGTGAGCTTAGGTAAAATAAAAAAAAATCACGAATTTATAAGTGAAACTAAAAGCTGAAAGAGTAATAGCTAAGGATCAAAATTAGCTAAACTTATTGATAGGTCATGCAGTTCCTTTTCGAGATATTTGATATATTAGATATGGTGGGAAAAGGCTGACTCAGACTGTTACCTTATATTTGCATTGGTTTTTTTGGGGTCCTAAATTAAAAGAAAGAAAATCAAGAATCTTCTTAAATTTTGACAAATGACCTACAATGAGCTATTAAGTGGTACCTAACAGTACAGGGAGATAACTCTGTTAAATCAGTTAAACTTTTTAATTACGTTGTGTTGTTAAGAGAATATGTTAAGCTTCTCAATGATCAAAATTGGTGTTTGTCAAACTACTATATAACCAGTGTATTTTTTCTGATAAATTGGTTGGTTCAAAATTTTCTAAAATTTTATATTTTTGTCAAAGAGTCAAAGTAAATACTTTGTCAACATTTTAGGAAAATTAAACGAGCCAAATTAATTTTAGTAAAGGTGTTGGGTACCACCTTAAGTCTTATATTAAAAGATAAACAGGTGATGGAGCGAAATAGTTTACCTTGTTTCGTATAGAAAACACAAAGGAGTCCACACATCTGACACAAATTTCAAATCCTTACCTAAGTACATCCTTAACTTTCAATTTTAACGATTCTCTGCAGCTGTCATGAAGTCAATAGGTTCACAACGATAACACCTACATGGTTACCGTAAATAGAAATAAGATTATTGATAAAAAAAAAACACAAATATGTTTTAAAAAAAAATCATTGACACAACTCCTCGTCGCCCAATTTCCTCGACATTATCTTTTTTTTTTTTGCTAATACACTTTTAAAGATTCCTTTGGTATATTTGAATATATTCACTACAGCTGTTGAGTTAATAGCTCTTCCACCAGACACTTGGTGTGATTACCGTAAATAGACGTATAACTATCGATACAAACTAAAATTAATGTTTTAAAAGAATCTTTGACAAAAATTCTCCTCTTACTTTTAAAAGAAAATATGATGCATTTTTGTGAGGTTGTAAAATCGGTTAACTTAATATAAAGGGGACTACAACTACTCAAAATACTTTTGTTTCACGCATTCCACAGTTCAGCTTCTTTATATGATTGAAAATAGTTCCTATGAAAACAAAACAACTAACTTGAAGGTAATAATGTTCAATAGGTCTCAATGAATCAATGAATGTGTTTGTAGATCGATGTTTTTGTGTTCTGTTAAATTGTTCCTTTTAAAATTGTTACACGATGATGACTGCTGTACCCATATTTTGACAATTTTATTTATAACGTCTGTTAAGTTCACGCATTATTGGAAATAAAACTGAATTTGATGAGACTGCCGTCCAAGTGAGAGGTTTAGCGCGTTAAAACCTGGTTTAATCCACCATTTTCTACATTTGAAAATGCATGTATCAAGTCAGGAATATGTCAGTTCTTGTTCATTTGTTTTTTATGTGTTTTTTGTCCTTTGAATTTTCCATGTGATTATGGACTTTCCGATTGGATTTTCCTCTAAGTTCAGTATTTTTGTGATTTTACTTTTTCAAAAACAAACAACAACAATTTCATTTGAATCATATATTTTGATATTATTGTTTAGCAGGATATGGCACACGATGTTCTGCAATGCATGGAAAGTGTAAAACAAGATGTTTATCAACAGAAATAGGTCTGACTGGACGTGGGTGCTGTCATCATAAGAAATGTTGTTACGGTAATGATTATTTTATGACTTTTTTGTAAAAACAAATGGAAATGTTCATTTATTCAAAATAAAATTTTGTTGGAATATTAATTGCTTGAATATGTTTTGTTTGAATGACTGTGGAATCTGATGTTATAAGGTTTACATGGTTAAAAATTATAAGAAATAAACAGTTTTTGGATTGTGTGAGTATTAAGCGATTTTCTGAACTCCACAGGGTTGTTTAACCTATATTTTAAAATACAAGAATATTACATATATATAGATATATCAATTTAGCAGATAAAAAAAATCAACAGGGACGCGAAGAAAATCAACTTTGTTTATTTTAGATTATTTCGAAAACATGTTATGTCCCGCATGTCTTGTAAAATGTCACCTACCTTTTATATATTTAATTAAACGTTACTGAATATTTTTCTTTTTTACAGAACCAATAGCTATATGTACGCCATCCTGCCTCGGTATTTGTGAGACGAATGGATGTGGGTGTACACAATGTCAGTGTGAGTGTCATGCTAATTGTATTGCGACCAACAGTACTACTTGTTGTTCAGACTATATATCAGAGTGTACTGATTTTTAAAGCATTTGCAATATGTATTGTTTATTTAAGTAACTGTTACCAAATTAAATTTTTTTAATAAAAGACATTAAAAAATTTAGTAATATCTCCTTTTTCAAAACTCTAATTCCATATCTATACTTTTGTTCTGTTTCGTTTATATGCATTTCGTTGGAGTTTCAAATAATTTTGTAGTTTAGAGATTGTAAATTTTACATTGTTTAGTTGATATTTTGAGTAGTGATAGAAAGATATATGAATAATATTTAGACTTTTATTTTTTTCATGGATCTTCTCGACATGTGTATTTTATCTGAAATAATAGAAGTTATGAGAAAGGAATAACTGACAGTGGGTTAAGAGAATTAGAGCAATAAAATTAGACAACATCACAATGCTAAAACAACTGACAAATGGACAAAAAACAAAAACAAATAAACACACGAAAAGACAGTGTAAAACAAACGTCAACTCGAACCTGGCGTTGAATTCTGATGCTATATACAGTTTCTGCTTTAAATGCGACCTTATGATGAATTTTACTTGGTCTATTTCTTAGTATTTAAATATTTTCAAATAGTGAACAGTATATTGGAAAAAGCGACAAAAAATGCAATTGCGTCAATTCCAAAAAAGGAAAAGAAAATTAAACAAAACTAACCCTATTTTATGTATATAATCCTATTATTTCGAAAATAAAATATGTTTGGAAATTTTCTTCAAAAAAAAGGTTTTCTTACATATTGTAGATGCAATTAAATACAGCTGCTTTTTCATCACTGTCATCCTTCGTTATGGTATGATCTTTCACTAGTTTATATACAAATATTTCTAAAATTTTCAGATTGATGATCCTTTTCATGTTTATCGTTGGCCTCAGTTTGCTTTTAGACACAACAGGGTTCATTTATATATCATGTACGCGTTTTAATATTTGTTTATATTTATTGAACTAAGTCACAACTGCTCAGATGTTCTGTGCTTATATGAAATATGGTGATTTAAGAGCAGGGAGATATGTGACAGTCAAAGTCACTTACAAAAAACTAAAAAATAAAGCATTTTTGTAGAAGATTGACATTTGATGAAAAAAAGACAAATTTATCCTGTTAAACAACCCCTTCCAACCCCGAACTAAATATATATCAAAATAATAAAACAAAAGAAAGCATGCATATTTCTTGATCTGATTTAATCATTTGAGATGTTTAATTTCGTTTCAAGATACACAAATAAGGATACACAAAAAAAACCCAAAAAACAGGCAAGTCTCTAACCTCGATCATCACTAAGTTGCATCTGTATGTCAAAGTTAATTCTGACGCAATTATTTTAACCGATTGTTTTGACCAATGGTTCTGATTGCACGACACTCAGTTAATAATTGGCTATCTTCTTGTTGGTAACTAAGGAAAGACGACATTTTGAATTTTAAAATGTATTAACATTTGCTATTGTAAATTTTGTACTCGTGTCTTTAATTTTTTGCTAATGTGCTTGGTCTATATGCCAGTGTGCTTGTTTATTAAATATTTGTTTGTTCTATAGTGATTGATAATATAAACAATGTTGACTGCCGTACCCCCTTTTTATGACATTTGTATATATAAGGTCTGTTTGTTTTGTGAACACATCGTTGTCAATATAATTGCATTTGATGCGATTGTTATACAAGTGACAGGTTTAGCTAGCTTTAAAATCAGGTTTAATTCATCATTTTGTACATACGGAAATGTCTGTACCAAGCCAGGAATATGACATTTGTTCATTCAATTGATGTTTGAGATTTTGATTTTTGCCATTAGATCTTACCTTTTTTGAATTCGCTGCTGAGAACAGTATTTTGGTGGTCCTACTTTTTCTGTGTAAGTAAGGACCCTACTTCTATATTTGTTTTGTATAGGAAACGCAAGCCGTTCAATATCGTATGATTTCCGTAGACAGTTGTTGTTGCACTGATATTCAACACACCAAAAAAAAAAAAAAAAAAAAAAAAACTCCATTTAGACCCCTATGTAATATAGGAAATACAAAATGGTAGGTGGATGGCAACTTGAGATCACTTGTTTGATATCGAATTTTATATAAAACATATATTTGTTTAAAACTAGATGTGTCAAAACGTTACGAATGACCCCGTTTAAAAAAGTTGAAAAATCTGCAATTACAATAACACATGTGAACACAAACATGATGTTAGTCTCGCAAATAAAAAATCAGCTCAAAATCTAAAGGCTTCTAGAACAAAAGTCCGTATAACTGTGATTTTTAACAATTTTCAAAGTTGTAAACCCTTATTTTTGGCAAAAATCAGCGGAGCAGAACTTAACTTAAACTTGATCTGTGACTCGTCGTGGTTAACTCACATCCAAAAATCTAGCCCAATATTTAAAGGTGTTTAGTAAAATGAGTCCATATAAGTGTGACTTTCAACAATATATCAAAGCCCAAAGCTCGTAATTTCTGCAAAAATTAACTGAGCGCAACGAAACTTAATTTGATCTGTAACTCATCATGGTTAACTCACATACCAAAATCAGCCTATTATCTGAAGGTGTTCAGAAAAAAACTCCGTATTATGGTTTGTTGCGGAATAACAGAATGACGGAATGACGGAATGACGGAATGATGGAATGACGGACAAGGATAAAACTATATGGTACCAACAACTTTGTTGCGGGGCAATACACAGACGTCAGTAGTTAACTGATGATTTAGTCTTATTAATCGAATTGACCTGAAGACACAACACAAGCCACCAACAAAAATTCGAAAGTAACTGAGACCGGGAACTTTGAAAGGTTAGTCGCCTCTTGCTGTGTATTCTTCACTTGCCATGCACATTCCTATTCAGTCAAAATATTGCAATCGGTAATGTGACACAATCGGTACTAATCAAAACGGTAAGAAAGACCAAGTAAGATAAACATCCTTTTCAATACTCTTTCAATAAGACTGTTTTAAATAACCTTGTTATTTTGAAACAATTTCTATACATATAATGTTTCATGTGTCATACAACACATTTCTTTCTTGCCAATAGATATTCAATTACTACACACTACATGGTTTATTTAACAATTATATTGCTGCAATCGACATGTTCTGATTTCACTTTACGCATAATAAAATGTCTAGCAAAGAATGTTTTATAATACACGAATCAAACAATCATACTTGATGTAACATATATTTGTACACCAATCAAAGGCTGTGAGTTAGCTCCTAAAAGACAGGCGTTCCTAAACTGTTGGTTATGTCTACTGTTTTTACTGTCGATTATACAAATGCATTCTTTGCTATAAACAAAGAGCCTTCGATTGTTTCAGTGAATACTTTGTTCACTTTTCAACTTATTTCATTCTTTGATTTATGTCCATTATATTTTTGATAATTCCGAAAATTTCTTTTTTAAATTCCGGTAAACAGAAGTGAAATTCATACCCGCATTCAGGATAACATATTACCGTACAACTATATTCACAATGTATGTATATCCGTGTTGAATTTATAATTAACAGGTTGTTTCCCGGACAGTCCAGATAGTTGAGCCATACTTTAATACTTTCTCTCTCTAATCTTCGTGTAATACGACTGAGGATAACAATTCGTCATGAATTGGTTCCAAAAAAAAAATCATGTTTTATGTTGATGTTCATTCCTCCAGAGATTTTAAGATATATTCATCAGTTCCAACTGATCTGCACGTCTAAACGTACTTTTTCGTCTTGAGATAAACGTCCTATTATTAAAAGTTAGAAATATGATCGGATTTACCATACTGTTGAGTGGTGCGAGCGCTATAAGAATATCAAACCATCCGCCGTAACCTAGATCACCATACAGATTCAAAAGCCCGGCAAGGATAAAAGGCATCCAACAAACGATAAAAGCTGAAATGAAAGAAAAAACATAGTAATCCGCTGATTTAATGTAATATTTAGGTACAATCATACTTAGTAAAAACGTTTTAAAAAATTATCGACAAGGAACAATCTACAATGTATACGTAATAGCAAATTAAATTGACCGTTTTGAATGGAACCTTCTTAGAATACATCCTTATACACATTTTCGTTTTTTTAACAGTAGGTACAAACTATAAATGAAGGTATTAAAGTATCAAAAATATCACAATGTATATTAAACATGATAGGACATCAAGATCCTCAAATGTCGAAGTCATCAAGTTAAGTGCATCAAATAGTTTTTATTATAATTTAGTACGCCAGACGCGCGTTTCGTATACATAAGACTCATCAGTGACGCCCATATAAAAATAGTTATAAAGCCAATAAGTACAAAGTTGAAGAGCATTAAGGATCTAAAATTCCAAAAAGTTGTGCCAGATACGGCTAAGGTAATCTATTCCTGGGACAAGAAAATCCTTAGTTTTTCATAAAATTCAAAGTTTTGTAAGCAGGAAATTTATAACAATGACCACATAATTGATATCCATGTCAACACCGAAGTGCTGACTACTGGGCTGGTGATACCCTCGGAGAGACGAAACGTCCACCAGCTGTGGCATCGACCCAGTGGTCAAAACAATACAGTATATATTTTTCATTCAACATCTACATCAGCAAACACATTGTACCATTTGAGAGAGTATGTAAAATTGTAGTTTCTTCCCCTTCATCGCTCTTGTATACTAGTAGACGTGAATTGAATATCAATTATAAATGAAGCATAATAACGTCAGTGAAGATAAGACACATTAAGGCCATGTTTGCACTTGATCTTATGAGAAGAAGAACATTTTAAAGTTAGTACTGATTTGAAATGCCTTAAACTGAAATATTGAAAGCATGATGCCTTCTAAAAGTTTGGAATAATGCGTCTCTGTTTGTGACGAAAATGTATCTGTTTAGTAAAACCTAATGAATACTGACTAACGTTCAATATCAAATTATCATTTTAATGCGAATCGTTTAGAACAACCCTTTTTATTGGACGATGGACGGCTAGATTTCTAACTCTACCAGTCCTTAACAAAGGACAGTCATCATGATTGTGGTTTCTTATTTCTTTTGATTAAAATTGCTAAAAAAAAATTTAAGAAAAAGGTCACATGTTATGCCTCAGAATTTTTTTTTGTCAATATTTGTAACATTCAGAAGCGTACAAAATAATATATACGCCTTTTATTTATCGTTGACATCCGGGGTACATGTATACCTATCCCGTCACATTGTTTAGATGACAAAGATGAAGTAAGTGGTAAGAGGTATTTTTATTTATGGCATTTAAATGTAAAAATATTTATCAAAATCGAATTTATCTTAATTTGTTGCATTTTAATAATTATAACAGTATTTTGTTGTAAGATTGTTTTTAATTCAAAATAAAATCTTAGTTTATAAAACCAAGCTTAAAAGACATTACAGTTATCTCCTAATGGTTGATATATTATGACGTACATGTTTAGATCATTACCAAACTCAAATTACGGAATGTAAACATTTTACCAAGGAAAATAAATAAAGTATCAGATAAGGATACCGTGAGTGTATTTATCCCGCTTGAATTATGATTGACAGAATAATGCCTATTTACCAATATTTAATTTAATGATCACACGACGTAGAAATTGTCAATTATTTAAATACATTTTCAATACATAAGGAGATTGCAGGAGTTATCTGGTTACAGATTATCCTTTTGGTAGCTCAGTTGTTCAGTGCAAATTATGTACACAGACTTATTAATCTATTCTTTTTCCTGACATTTTTTGTTATTGTAAATTTGAAAAAAATAATGAAAAACCTTAATAAAACCCCCCCCAAAAAAACATTTGATAAAAATTTTTAATGTTAACGATACCAGCAGTTCAATGCGAAATATAAATCTATGGATTTACAAAATGGCGTATTAAATAAATCCGAAATAAAATAAAACCGGCGATGCATTGAAGTCAATGACATTATAGATTCATATCCGATGTTCAAACATTTGCGCAGTAATACACAGTGCGATGAAAATGTAGTGTTAAAATACCATTTTCTAATTCAATTTACAGCCAAGTTTGAATGTTTGTTAATAAAATGTGATAAATAAAAGAAAATACTATCTGAAAATCAATCCTGCGAGTTTGTATGTCCTTTTATTGAATGAATTTGATTATAGTAAATTTTATAAGGAACTTTCAATTTCCTTTAATTTTGACACTCTATGATGATGGATGACCCATTTTATTTTAAAAGAAAAATATTGTTGACGAAAAATAAAAAGAGAAACGCTGTTATCGTTAATGGAAATCTTCTAGCATTGTAAAATACGACAAAAGGACAATACGACAATACAATCTATAAAATAATGAAATTACATTTCGGTAGGGAAGGTTAATAAACAAGTATTTGAAAGACCCTTTTCATTCTTGAATCACGGGAAAATTTGATTGCATGGATATTACGTTTTATGTAGTGAATAACTCCTTTTGAATTTGATATGCAAACTAAAGTTATATCAAACTGATTTACTAATCAAATGGCATTGATGAAATTCTAAATAATGTCTGAACGACGTCAGAAATATCATAATTGTTGTTCCTAAGGTTTCGTTGGTTGTTTTTGAATTGATGTTGTCTAGTTATGGTAACTTTTACTCTCTATTATATACAATATAATTCCGTAATTCTGCTATATTTGTTTTCTTTAGAACTATCTTTTTGATATTATCTTTTTGAAGTCAGGAAAAGATATAACCATTCATAATATTTTGCGTTTAACCATACCTACATTGGTATAAAGGTTATGCATATTTTTTATGAAGACTGCTTTAATACATCTATAGTAGTTGTGCATAGAGACATTTGATATATAGGTGGAATTATGATATCCAAAATATATGTATGGTGTTTGAAGTTTTTTGTCGACTTCAATTTGTCAGAACATGTTTTCTGTCATGTTTGTTTCCAAAATGGCATTGTTCAAAGATAAATATGTTTTTATTTAGGAAAACCTGAATTTCATATTTCGAATGATAATTACCCATACATTTCTCGAACTGTATATGAACTAAAAATTATTGCTAAATTGATATGACTGCTATAACACAAATCATCTAATGCAATACATTAAACACTACAATTGAAGGAACCAAATTTGAACGCCAACCATGAACCTGTCTTTAAAACCTAAATAGCAAGTTAAATACGTTAGAAGTAGAACAACTTATAATCATTTTATGATAACACTTTGTTATGTACAATTATTTTTTTTACAAATTAATGAACGAACTGAATACATGAACGATACAAATAATATTTCAACCACATTTCATTTTATTTGACAAAAGAATGGATTGCGTTTGAATAAGTTGTTATCAAAGGTACCAGGATTATAATTTAGTACGCAAAAACGCGCGTTTCGTGAATATAAGACTCACCAGTGACGCTCATATGAAAATAGTTATAAATCCAAACAAGTAAAATATGGTTTGTGTGGATCACAATACAACGTCCTTAACACGTGACACTATAAAAGATGCTATAAAATCAACTTCAATCAATTTAGCAAATTTAATTTAAAACATCTACAATCAACATCAGACCTCACAAAAAATAATAACAAAAACAAATAGGAAGTACGAAAACTGATAATATTTTTGACATTAGACAGTGACATGAAAATATTCCGTTCAACCCCCTTTCAATTATTCTTTAATTCTCAATGTTATGCTATTCTTAGGTCGAAAATCAAGGAAAATGAATAGCGTTTGTTAAATTCATTTAATGCATACTACTTTTGATTAAGCTTATAATCAGCAGTATACACATGTTCAATGTTTGAACGTGTCCCAAGTCGAGAACATTAGGCCCTTGTTAGTCTTGTTTGTATTTTATAATTAAGTTCATTTAGATGATTTCTAGTTCAATGTCGTCACTTTCTTTGAACTTGTATACATTTATAGTAAGGCGACGGCTAAAACCAGCCTCAAGTGCGGGATGTTCTCGAAGACCCATAAGTGGTTTTGAGTTCTTTTCTACTGTTTAGTCGAGTTTTTTTCTCTTTCACGTTTCCATTATCTATTTTATTATCAATGTAATCTGCTACTTACTGATGCTGACTACAAATGTCATGATCGTACTTCTCCTATTCGCTTTGGAAAAAACACGGCATCGACAGTTGTTTGTAGCTTGCCTTATTAAACCTATAAAACACATTGTTAATTATTATAACTGTCATAAAAACAGATAATCAAGCTAGACATAGTAATGTTATATGAACTTTAATGCGGACGACGGCATGCTTATATCAAATATTCAGAAAAATCTATTTAGGTTTAGATCAAAATCAAAGTTATAAAAACATTAACAATAGGTGTCTTTTAATCAGATTATCAAACTAGACATAGTAATGATATATGAACTTAAATGCGAACGACGACATGCTTATATTAGATATTCAAAAAAATATATTTAGGTTTGGATCAGATCGCGGACAAGAGAATACTTTGATCTGATATTGTCTCTTTATAGTTTTATCAATCTAATAATAAGAAATGGAAAGGATCCTCAATTTTCCTTTTAGTTTTTGAAGACAAATTAACGGTACACTATACTCATTATATGCTTCCAAAATCTACTATTTATAATATGTTTAAATATTTTCCGTAACCAACACCATATTGTAACCGGTGTCAACTGGATTGAAATTAATTCTGATATACATAAAATAATTGGTGTTAACTATTGGTGGTGTCTGCTAAGTTTTTATGTTGTGTTCTAAATGCTGCTGTTTATCTTTTGGTCGTTTTTGTTTTCTTTTGATGTCAATGTCGGTTTGTTTTCGAATCATTAGTATAAATATTTATTTGCTGTCTCCAGGCTGTCATTTAAAAACAGTTCATAAAACGTGATGATTTAATTTTTATCACGAATCACGATTACAGTATAGGAACAATAGCTCTTACCTATTTCTGACAATCTTTGACCATGTTTTATTTGAAGTTTCTGACAAATGAAGAACATTATCGTACTATAACATAATATAAGAACTAGTGATGGAATAAATAACAGGAAGGCAGCGTTGAGCAAGAGCGCTATCTGAAAAAAAAACATGATATTTTTTGTAGAATTTGTCTTATTTGACACTACTTAAAATAATCAAAAATACTTCAAAAGACCAGCACTATATCAGTTAAAAGTTCAAGCAACTCAATATTGGTTTCGAAAGGTGTCAATAGCATATGGAACACACAGTCATTTTTACGTTGACCATTCGTTGTTGTTTGGTTATAAAATTAAAAGGAGACATACAATTTATGTATTCCCTAAATTGTCGTTTTTGGACGGACTTAAAAATACAATAGGCTATACCCTTCTAGAACATACACTTCATCCAAGTTGATGCCCAATGAATCTTTTATTTTGTACAATTAAATCAAGTTTTTTTTCTTTTATTTTTTTAATAATATGATTGCGGTCGTTCTTCGACTTATACTTGTATATCACATTGGCTTTTCTTTTTTTGTGTATCGATATAACCCTTTGACCTCGGTAAAGTAAATACGTTGTTCAAATATAGAGTATGCCTATGCTTTAACTCACCGATATAACAGTCTTTACTGCGGCAACAGTTTAATTGTATAAATAAAATACTCTATATCTTTTTATTTTGTTACAGGATGTATATATATAATACTTTAACATAAGATAACTACAACGCCACTATTTAAAATGTATATGACGTTTGTTTAAATAGTTATCAAAGGTACCATGATTACAATTTACTACGCCAGACGCCCATTTGGTCTACATACCACCAGTGACGATCAAATCAAAATAGTTATCAAGCCAAATAAGTGCAAAGTTTAAGAGATGAGAAAAAATCAATAAAAAAATGAAACTAATCTTCAAACTTACCTCTCGAATGCCTCTGAGATCAGGTGTACATATATTACATTCACAAATTGTAAATATTTTGGTCCAAACAAGAATTGGAATGTTTACTAAAAACGACAATCCCCAAGGTATTGTAATCATCCATGTTTTGTATCTTCGTCGCTGACGGAGAATAGCAAGTGGATGTAACACACATAATAATCTGTCCACAGCAATTGTCACTATAAGGTACGTTGAGGCGAACAACGAAACATTACTGAGGTAAAACTTCAACTTACACATGGTAAGTCCTAACATCCAGTTTGAAAAGAAATGATTGATAATCAGAGGAAATATATGAAAAACTGCTACGGCGATATCTACAAAGAAAGTTATATTTTGAAATTAGATCGGTTATGTCCTGTAAAACGTAATATTGTAAAGATACTGAACGCTGAGGAAAAATACAAATTGTAAAGTTCCTTATACATGTACATTTTTTATAAAACGACAAAATCAAAATCTCAAACCTTAAACATATGGATAACGTCTGTCATACTCCTGACTTAGTACAGGCATTACTTATGTAGAAAATCGTGGATTAAACATAGTTTTAAAGCTAGCCAATCCTCTCACTTGTATGGAAGAATAAATTTCGGTGTGAGTCTAGGCTCCGTTTTAAGGATCGTACCTTGACCTATAATGGTTTACTTTTATAATTGTGACATGGCTGGAGAGTTGTCTCGATGATATTCTCTCACTAAAAAAATTATAATATGGTGACTATGTGAACTCATTTATCCCATTGAACTAGAGATGAAGGATACAACAGTCACAAGAAAGGCTGCCCCATATCTTGACTTACATCTAGCAATTGGCAATAAGAAACGGTTAAAAAACCTTTCCCACAAAAGAAATGATTACAGCTTTCCAATTGTGAACGTTCCATTTCTATGTTTCAACATTCCAATTGATACGATATTCCCGAACTTCATACTTTCCTTGGTTGAGGATTCTGCTTACAAAGAAGCTTTTTAATCAAGGATACAAATGGTGAAGTTGAAATAATCACTTAGTTATTTTACGGACGCCACCACGAGTAGGTTGACCGTTACATGATATTCTTTTCACAGATGATATCAGATATGTTCCTTATGTCGTAACTACGTATATATACGATTGAGTTTTTGATTGGGTTCGTGTTGCCTGTTATTTAGTTTTTCTATGTTGTGTCTTTTTTACTATTGTTTTTTGGTTTGCATTTACTTTTAGCCATGGCATTGTCAGTTTATTGTTGTTCTATGAGTTTGATGAGTTTGATTGTCTATCTGGAATCTTTCTCCTTCTTTTTTCAATCTATATAAAACACATTATAAAATACCTGATAGAACAAGATGGAAAACAAATAACACGAGATTTGACTTCTTTCCTTTCTTTTGTAGTAAAATACACAATGACACATTCAATACCACTGTCACAACAAATTCTGTACAACGAATCCATTTGGCTATTTCCCATTCAATCTGTATAACAAAAAATTTCAAAAATAATAATAGATATAAGTAAAAAAAGTAAAATGCATTATTTTACCCTTTCATCCACTGTTAAATTACAAACATCGTTAATGTGAATAGTTGTAATAGAACACAGTGAATTAGAGCATATTAAACCACATCTCCGAAACAATTTTACCATAATTACAATGATAAATCACGGTCTCCATACTCGTACTAGTGTATTCAAAGTTGATATAGACTAGCAAAGCTACATATGCATAGCCTAGAGAAACAATTTAGAAACCGACATGCACAATCAATGAACATCAAAGTTGTCGTTATATTAATTTAAATATTACATCGGTGTTTTTTATCTTAATTTTTTGAAGTTTGTATACATCTCTAGCTTTCAAATTTTTATTTGCATGTTTCAGCAAACCGGATGAAATATTCGGATGCAAATCATTGTTATCATTAAAAACGTCATTTTTGTTCGTTGATTGATAAAGATCTGCATTGATTGGTGGTGTGTAGTTTACCATTGTTGGCTTCTTATAGTTATAGAGATGCTATGCGCATACATAGTTATTAATCAAGTTATTTCACTTGACTGGGCGGAGTCTAGCCGGTTCGATCATAATAAACCAGTCCATCTTAACATAGGTGTTTTAGGATAAACTCATCAATAAAGTGTGCAATCATTGTTTTGTAAATTCATCTGATGACACTGATAGGTAATTAGAAATCATTAATAATTATAACGGCAATCATCCTTATCATACACATCTTCAAATAGACTGTCCTTATGCAAATTAAAACATAAACTCCGCCCGATCAGTTGAAATAACATTGGTATAGTCTCAATCGACCATGTTGAACATATTATATCTGGACATTCTGATCATTAAAATATAGATTTTGTTAAGAGTTGTTTTTTTGTATATTTTGTTTTAGTTTGAAACTGTTTGTAGCAGAGAATTCATGACTGAACAATACATTTCAATGGCAAGATATATAACGTATTAAGCTTATACAGATAGATATTACAATTTGTAATATGAAAAAAAGATGTGGAATGATAGCCAATGAGACAACGCTCCACACCAGACCAAATGATACAGACATTAACAACTATAGGTCACCATACGGACTTCGACAATGAGAAAATCCCTAACCACATAGACAGCTATAAAAGGCCCAAAAATTAATGACAATGTAAACAGTTCAAACGAGAAAACTAACGACCTAATTTATGTACAAAAAATGAACGAACACAAAAATGTAACATATAAACAGATGACTTGGAACAGGCACATACATACATAATGGAGTGGGGTAACACATGTAAGAAGGAACCCAACCCTTTCCTAACCTGGGACAGTGGTGTAACAGTATAATAAAAGAAAGAATAGTCTTATGGTGTAAATGATCTTTATTTTGTCCGATTTCTAATACTTAAAATATTTTATCAAACACTTCATATAAAAGAATAACATAGAAAATAAAAACAGAAAAGGGTATTGCTCAATATTAAGGTCAAATATATGTTTTGTAGGCTGATAAAAAAGTAAAGGATATGAGGTATCCATCCATGGCGCTAAACCAGAACATGCATAAAAAACACAAATGAAAGTAAATTTACAAAGTAACAGTGAGGGCTGCAAATCGGGAGCGAAAATATTTTTAACTCATTGCAAATTTGAAGTGGACACTTACACTCGATTGTGCGAAAATTTTTGCCAAATAAGAGATAAAGTCTTTAAAAAAATATTGGGTAGACTTTGCAAGATTTTATTCAACAATGTAGAGCCGGTCAGAAAGAAGATACTGGAAACTGGTATTAAAAAAAAACACGTCCCACGCATAGGTGTAAAAATCAAACGATGTAGACTTTTATGGTGTTGTCAGCTTAACTTTGACTTATGAGTTTTGTATATTACATCCTTCCTTCACAGTGTTGCAAAGCCTTTAACTTCAAAAACACTAGACATACGTTAATTATCAATATGTTACAAATAAACTTCATCGAGCTATCGATGCAGAAAATATTTGATGTGAATAAGGTAGAGAACAAAGTTTCAATACAAACTAAATGTTCAAGTTGTACTTTCATTACCCCTCGCATGTTTGCGGTAAATATCGAAAGTGATTGACAAAAACAGGATTCCCAACATTAAGATTTGATTACCGTCTTTTAATATGAGGACATGGTACTTAATGCAGAAAGCAAAGGTCACAAATAAACTTACTGGAAAATTTATCATAACACCACGGGTTCCACAGAATGAGTTATTATCTGATATATTCATTGGTGACATTGCAGCTGTTTTCAACTGTAGCATCTACAAGTAAAGAATTTAAAATCCTATAAATGCTTTAACAATTGAAGTTAAAATAAACATTCTATATCTTAACAGAGCAAGCGGATACGCAAGTAACGGATATCTTATCTTAACTTTATCTTTCAATCAATCTACAAAAAGCAATTTATCGTGGAATATCAAGATTACCGATAAGCAGTTATTACTTCTTTCGAATGTTTTAACAAAATCATTTGCAAATAATCTATATCCAATTAGGCAGCATTGAAATCACATATAAAGAATACAAACATGTTTGCATTGAACATGTTGAAATCATAGATATAGGAAGATGTGGTATGAGTGCCAATGATACAACTCTCCATCCAAGTAACAATTAATAAAAGTAAAACGTTATAGGTCAAGGTACGGCTTTTAACACAGTGCCTTGGCTCACATCGAGCAGCAAGCTATAAAGGGCCCTAAAAAATAATAGTGTAAACCATTCAATCGAAAACAAACGGTCTAATCTATATAAAAAAAAGAGAAACGAGTACACGTATGAACTTTATATACAGACGACAACTACTGTCATGTTTTATTACAGAAAAAAATAAGATTATTCTTTGTTTTTGTTTTTCCCCAAATATATATATTCTATGAGTTTAGTTATTTCTTTTTATGTTTTGCATAATTTTCATTTAATAGAATGTACTGATGTCAATCCAGATGTTTTTTTACCAGAATTATTTAACAGGAAACAAGACACACGCATTTTGGCATCTACTTTTATTTCATATGTAATTCTTGATAATATATGTAAACCTCAGATCTGTGTACGACCTCAAATCTGTGTCCCTTTCTCAAATCTATGCCCCATCGTGACGTCAATCGCTAATCTATGTTCATAAAAAGTTATTTGGCCTCAAATCTGTGGCCGATTTTTAATCGTGACGTTTTTTTCTCAAATCTATGTCCGTTATAAAACATAAGGCTTTAAAACTGTGTAATGTTTTAATTCTTTTTCAGCCATGCGCAAATTTATGCCCGTCTAATAATTTCGGCCTTATAGGTTTTTTTTTTATTAAGTTATTTCCCATAGTTCAATATTAATTTATTGGTATGTGTTCTCCCTGTGTATACAAGAGCTCAAGTATAAGTAAATCTAGCTAGATTATTTCGCTTGTTTTTAAACAGGGACTAAGAAAGTCCCTGATTTAAAATATTGTTTTTAAGTACGGTCTTGTATGATTTTTGTTTTATAAAGTAATTTCTCCATGTTTGTAGTTAAAATCTTTACATGTGTGTGTTATTATTGTATGCCGTCTTCAATACTTAAACTACAAATACTTTTTTTTACTAAAAAGACAGTAAAGAATGACTATTTGTATGCAATTTCAGCGTACTTCAATTGTCTCTATTTTTTTTTTCATATTGCTGTTAAATTGACATTCATACCACTTTATCTATCATATGTTACTTTAAATATCAATAAAATAAAAATCATTCTGAATTGCTAAAAATAAAAATTATGTGCTCTATATTTTTAATTAAAATATTTGTAAATCACAATAAAGCATATTTTAATTGTTTGGTCTTAGCTGATATCTATTTAGTTCAAATGTAAAACTTGTAATTATGTCTTTAATAACAAAAATCTTTCTTCGAAAAGAATCATTCTTTATGTTTCGGCACATTCCTTCTCTCCAGAAACCAGATGTAAACACTGCAGTCCCTTTGTTCATGGCTGGATTTGTTTTGAATTATAGATATTCCCAAAAAGTAGGAGTAAGTAAAGATATCCCGATAATTGTCAGAAAACATTTCAAGAGGATAAATCTCTAGTTGACGTATTTGAAAATATTCCATCAGTCCACTATTCATAACAGATTTTCCTCCAGTTTAAAAAAAAAACAAAATATAAAGCAATTTTAAACCATGTGCATTAATAGATAAAATGTTAACCTTGCTTTTGTCATATAAACCACTTGCTCAATGTTTGTTCGGTGTGAGTTAATGCTCCGTGTTAAAGGCCGTACTTACACCTGTAATTGTTAACTTTTCATTGTTTACTTGATGACGTTTGTTATGTTTTACGTCAATGAAAGGACATAGATTTGAGCCAAAAAATGGCCATACATTTGAGTAAATAAAGGACATAGATGTGAGACAATACAGGACATAGATTTGGAACGTCTATGACGCAATATCAAAAAGGACATTGATTTGGTGAAAGGACATAGATTTGGTGAAAGGACATAGATTTGAGGCCGGACATAGATTTGAGGCTTACATATATACGCATTGTCTCATTTAGTTTATGTTATGTTTAATTTGCCGAATGTCTAAATCAAAGTTCAGGAATCATCATAAATAGAAATTGGGAAAAAAATAGTCGTTGAAACATGACTAATTTACCGCTAACAGTGAGCTATAGCAAAGATTGGTGTCATAAACTGTTGTCAAAATGATGTATTTAGATCGGAACATGATTAACAAGCTATGTTGTTATATTACGCAACGGTTTATTTACAAGCTGTGTACCTATTAATGTCAAAGTTTTTACATAGCATCCTGTTTACTTTTATTTTTGTATACTTGTTAAACATGCATTGTATTTCCCCGTGAATTACACAAGCTGTAATGGTATTGTTATTGATGACCCATCAATTTCATAAGGACAGTGGTATCCTGATGCTCAATATTCATAAATCAATTAAGTGAAAACAAACCAAAATCAAGGAAAACGCACCAACATTTAAAGGAAAACAAAGGGAACAACCTAAACACAAAACTGCAATAAAAACAAACGCAAACATACATAGAAATGGATAATATAATAACAACTGCTATATTCCGTACTTGGTACGGGACATTTTACTTATACAAATATGTGGTTCACCATTACCCTTGTCCCATTTTCTATTTGTAATCAATAGGACTTTATAAAAAAAAAAAAAAAAAAAAAAAACACGAAGAAACTACATAAATGTTCATTATAGCTACTTTTCTAATTAACTAATAGATCTAGAATTTTTGAAACCGATTGTAAAACGCATGACATTTAGACAGTCAAATTACTTTTCAGTTGGTTTGTTTGTAGTTGATGTTTTTGTTAGTTAGTTACGCCACGTTATTACGTTGAGTTATCATATCACTTTCTCCGTTAAAAAGACATTGCTTGTCCCCAAAACCCTGACCAACTCCGTCACTGTTAATGGGAGTATGTGCTAAATCACCAACGTATTTTCAAGTAGGTGGTGTTGAAAGCTGTCTGTCTAGATTGTTCCTCTTGTTTTGTTTCAGTATTATCAAGCCATTCGTTTTTTTTTTGTTATCCATATTCGACATTTTGAAAAAGCCAAGGATTTTTATCAATTTTCTCGGATTTTATTATTTATTTTGTGCCGTACAGTTATACGCAGTTTCATAATATCTTCCGGTAATTTGTAATCATATCTACGAATATTTTTCTTTAAAAGTTTTATAAATTGTGTTTCAATAACGAATAGTTAACGATGCCAATGTTAACATTTACAAATATTTACAACAACAAATATAAGACACACTACATATAGCATGTATAGTGTTGTTTAAATATTGAGAACAATCACTGACAATAGAGACATTGTCAGTGCATCTTTTGTTTCCCCTTTTCCACATGGTTAAATCATATTACACTTATCATAATTTTTAGATCAAGGTGAACTATACGTCATATGTAACACTTATAATGACAGGAGAATGATACATTATGTAACTAACCACTAACTAGAGAACAGTTAAAATTCTTTCTATATTTACTGCTATTGTATATTTTATCATAATAGGACTTCTATATTTGATACAAAAGTAAAAAACAAATCAATTTTAACTGACTGTAGCGCATGAATTAGGCATACAAATTACTTCAAATTCCATTTCTGAATATGAATTATCAACTTTCAGTATCAAGATAAATGTTTGGTCACTATGTTCTTGTTTTGATGTTTCCCGTACTCTTTAGCCTCTATACCGTTTTTACTATGAGATTAGCATGTTTAGCAAAGTAAAACGAAATATAATTAGGTGTTTTCTAAAATCCTCCTCCTTTATAATAAGTACGAGTAGAAAACAATCATCGTCCTGAATATGCATGAAATATTTGCCACTGGACGTTAAGCAACCAACAATCAATCAATCTATTTGTTACCAATATGCATAGTTGATCTTTCATGTACCATCCACAAATTGCCGATTGTGAATTTAACGTCTCATCTCAATGGAGATATTATTATGAAGATATATTCGTCAGACCATGTGAAGGAAAAAGGGTACACAACAGTTACCATTTACATTGTTCCTGATCAATTGTCCATTTATTGACCAATTATACTCCTGGGGTATTTACCAACTTTCTGCAGGCTTTGCATTTGCGAATAAATAAGATAGGATATATGAACATACGTGTAGAAATTAACAATCAATTTGTTAACAATTGACATGGTTGATCTTTAATGTGCCACTTAAAAGATCGGAGATTTTGAATTTGATGTCTCAGTATAATAATGTTGTAAAGACATACACGTCATCAGATCAGACATGACAGATGACGTGAAAAGTACCCATCTGAAACCATTTTAATTGTTACCGATCAATAGACTAATACATCGATTGTCAGTTACATCATATCAATGTGTTAAATTAATACGCATCATAGCAATGATAGCAAATTATATTTTCGAAATATGTTGATGAATGATGGCAAAACGACATATAACCGGAATAGCGAATATAATACAATTTAATGCGAAATGGAAGCAATTTCACTTTCCGACTTTTTAAACTATCAAATAAAGCAATTATCATAATTATAGTTAATAGTTTATGATTTTAACTTACCTAAATGCATTTGCTTCTAGATAAACAAAAACTTGTATAACCTGTGTAACTTCCTTCTGCTAAAATAAACATTAACATTGTTTTCATTTTTATTCACCTAACGAGACATGTCGTTTTTCACGAGTGTAATAATTTATTATAAACAACAACAAATAAGCAACATATTGTCTTACATAATTAATCATAATATAAATATGTGTTTGTACAATACAAAAGGTAACACTAGGATACAAATAAAATAAACCTTTTCCAACATATTGTTATAGTTCGTTCTTATGTTGTACTGTTATACCACTATCCCAGGTTAGGGGAGGGTTGGGACCCCACTAACATGTTTAACCCCGCCACATTATTTATGTATGTGCCTGTCCAAAGTCAGGAGTCTGTAATTCAGTGGTTGTCCTTTGTTTATGTGTTACATATTTCTTTTTCGTTATCTTTTTTTTTATATAAATAAGGCCGTTAGTCTTTTCGTTTAAATTGTTTTACATTGTCATATCGGCGCCTTTTGTAGCTGACTATGCGGTATGGGCTTTGCTCATTGTTGAGTCCGTACGGTGACCTATAGTTGTTCATGTTTGTGTCATTTTGGTCTCTTGTGGACAGTTGTCTCATTGGCAATCATACCACATCTTCTTTTTTATATAAACAAATGTTTTAATTAATACAGAATTAAATCAGTGTGAAAAGATCTCTTCCAACAACTAGCTTTGTAGTCAATTTCAAAGCTGAATTATAACAAATGAGACAGAATGTGTCAATCCAACCTCCGAATTGCCTTTTGTTAAATGTAACGTTGTCACTTTCAAGCGAATAATTACATAATTAATACATTGACTGCTTTGTTAGACTATGCATTTATTTTCTACATCTTTCATATAACAAAACAAGCTGTTTTAATCGAAAATACTAATCAATATCCATCTGAAATTAATCTGTCTTCAAAATATTTGTATAATCGATCTACAGATTTTAAATAGATTATCAGCAGCACTAGATCTTCTTCGTCGAAATCGTCAGCTGATTTTTATTGCAGTTATTGTCCTACAAAGACTGTGTGTGCGTTTTTGCCTAATATCAAAAATACCATATTATAGCAGAAGGAATCTAGAAATTCACAAATTATCAACAAGACACGATTACAAATAATGTAACATGGTTAAGGTAGATCATTTAAATAGACTTTTTGAGACAGAATTTTTCTTATTATTTGCTAAAATAAAGATTTTACAATGCTTTTTTTAACATATGATAAAAAGGTTGGGTCACCATGCTATTTTTCAAGCTACGAGTCATTGAAAATTGCCTATATTTGGTTAGATTGTTCTTGAAAAAACACACTTGTGTGCATATAAAATTCTTTTAGATAGAATTTTGAATAATTGTTGGAAGACATGGGTCATCATATGTTTTAAGAAAATAAAAAGAAACAATGGTATCACTGAACTCGTTTTCTCGCTACAAATAATAATTAAAAAAAATCACTATTAGTCCAGTATATTTTTTTTATTGAAAGAATTGTCTCCCCTTAAATGACTTACTTGAAAAGAATAATTGTAGTAAAAAAAATAAGGACAATTGTTTTTTATTAAATTTATGTTGGTAGATTCATACTTCAGCGGTCACAAATCACCTTTTATTAACCGTTGCTCAGGAATCTTTCTGTTGCTAAGTAGTTGCTAAGCAATTTGTGAACTCAAATTGAAGTGACTATTCATTTGTAACTTCAAGTTGTTTTCAAATCAACCATCTTATCTGGAAAAAATGGTTATTTGTACAGATACATCCATTCGTATGTGCTAATTATATTATGTAGTAAAAATGGTTGCTAGGCAACATTCTTTTTACCGGAACAAAAAAAAATCATTTTATTTATGGCTAGCAATGGTATGAATTAAGACTTCTTTTCAGAGGGGGCCAAAAAGGCCCCTTATCATAGGTCCCTTCTCCTTTGCGATTTAGGCAAATAACTAGACCAATTTGTACTGTGATTGTGCAATCTTAGATGGCGGTATACCATTAATCTACCTTAAAATCATTTGACAACCCCTAATAAGAGTAAATACCCTTCAAAGTCAATTCGGGATAACTATCGTCATTTAGTATCAACATAAATAAATATTAATATAGAATAAGCTAAGTATAGCTACAAGAGTAACTAAAAAGAGTACATAACTGGGATTAGGAAACAAGAAAAAATGCTGTAAGTTGAATTTTTCTCCTTTAGTACTAGTATTCATTAAAAGGCAAAACGCCTATATGGAGTAAAATGATATTTTCGAATATTTTGATTAAATGATTGAGTCTTGTTGGTAATTTTTACTATTAAATTGTTCATTTATCCATATAAGATTTAATAAAAATAATGTTTTGTTACATTACTTTTTTACATGCGCTGAAGATTTAAGATTAAGAACAGAGTAAACTGATGTATGTGAATTATTTAAGAAACACAATACCTGATTTTTAAAGAAATTTGAGAGTCTATATGGAAGAATGAATTTTCACTTTAGTAAAGCACCAATACGAGGCTGGTTGCTATGCATTTTCTGATTATATGAGAATGGCTGGTAAAGTTTATATTGAAAATATTGACCCCTCAACTTTTAATTAGGATGTATATCATAGTTAATATCAATATGAACCCAACTATGTATGGTTGCTAGGTACTTTTATATCAAGTAAAGGTCATTGATAAGAAGTTTTGACATGACCTTGACTTCTGGCATTTTGCTTTCTAGCGAAATGTAAGCAAAACTTTGTCTAAACACTTTTTCTAAATACTTTTGGGGTTTATTTCATAAAATTTCTAACAAAATTAAATACCAAAAGACCAAAGGTCAAAGTCAAGGTCATAAATAACCTTTGACCTTGAGGTCAACTTTCAGGTCATTGAATGCACAATATGTCCCATGTGATTTTTATTTTGTATTTGTCACTGTTTTTAAACTATTCAAATAAGAATGTCAAAATTTTTCTTCAAAATACAAAAAAAATACACTTTTATGTTCCCATAGCAACCACCCTAGCAACCTATTTCCCCAAACCTTTAATGATAAATTAATCCTAGGCAACAGTCATAATTTACATTTATCACTTTAGTATAATTGGTTGTGGATGCAAAAGTGTAAAACTATGTTATGCAAAATGCCTATAATTTGCCTTTTTGAATACATTGAAAATTCCACTAATTGAACCAGTGCTGCCCCCTTCTTTCCCTTTTGTCAGAAATAAATTGTAACTTTCATCTTACTCATAAAGTGTTATATTTTAATGAATTATATTCAAAATATTAAAAACTTGAAATGTATGCATGATAACCGCTTAAAATGGGACATTTTTAATCCTCAAAATATGCATTTTTGAGCCAAAATCCAAGGGGACCCGTAACCATGACAACAAGGGCATAAACAAATTTTTTGTCTACATTTTTCTTGTTAGTTTATCGATAGCTACCAACAGACCAAGTTTCAAGAAAATCTGAGACTATGCGTGCTGCAACTTGGTTGGTGGTTACAGAGAATTGCTATTAACCACATAGACGAAGAAAAAAAAAACCCACCAAATTTAAAATGTTGTACGCCAGTTACGTGTCTCGTCTACTAGAGACTCATAGATGACGGTTTGAATAAAAAGTAATACAGTAAGAATTTGAAGAGCAAGACTACCGAAAAAAAAAACTCGCGTCAGAATTATTCAGAAATCAACTTAATATCTACTTGTGTATAATAACCAACTTATGGACTTGACAACACATTTAATATTTTATATAAGTATAAATTCATATTCAACTAAAGAATCCCTTAAAGTTTGCAAATTGGCTATTATTAAGATTTAAAAAATTTTGAAAAAAATATATTCAAAAAATTATTACATATCAATAAAAAAACAAGAATGTGTCCTAAGCACACGGATCCCCATCCGCATTATATTTTTCTACGTTCAGTGGACCGTGAAAATGAGATAAAGTCTCTTATTTGGCATTTAAATTAGAAAGATCATATCATAGAGAACATGTTTACTAAGTTTCTAGTTGATTGGACTTATACTTCATCAAAAACTACCTCGATCGAAAACTTTACCCTGAAGCTGGACAAACAGACGAACGGACGAACGAACGGACGAACGAACGCACAGACCAGAAAACATAATGCCCATGGGGCATAAAGATGCATGTTCATCCTCCATTAATCGAGAGATTTTAACAGATTGATTTACCTAGAATTAAAACGCATCTTTTGACAATTGAAATGATTGATGATCGAAATAATCAATGATATGTATCATCTCTTCAGACGAAACATGTACTACTCTCTAATACTGACATATTCCTTGTCTCAAGAGTAATTACTAATGAGTGCGTGTTGAGACAGTCTTCCAGTACATTCAAGTGAAAATAGTTACCAACCGCGTCAAGTTGTGGAAGTCACCTCATACGTTAAATATTGAGATGCTTTTGATGGAAACATATGTTACAAAACGATTAAAGAGGCTTATTGGGCTCCAGCAAACAAACAAAAAAATCTTATTAATACAGGATATACCACCGAACTATAGTTGTTGTAGTTTGACAGTACATCAGTACATATGCATAATTGGCCAGAGAAATTAACACACGTCCTTCTATACACATTTTTAAAAACATGAATTTTTGGTTGTGTGAAAAGAAATTTCCCTGATTTTTGTCTCTTAAACTTTAATAGCTTCTCAAATGTGTGACACTTATTAAAAGGTATTGAATAGGCAAGTACAAATAGAAAGAGATCTGTTGAACATTGTTAAACTGATCCTTCTTGGGCTTGAAGCTTCTGCTGTCATGCCCTGCATGTTCATTGGTGTATGGGAGGTGTTAAATACCAAATCTATAGTTCAACTCACAATCCATGTCAAAATGCAAAACTTGAAAAAAAAAACACCACAAAACTCAGTCTAAAAAAACACAACTAATTCAAGGTCTAAGATGAACCCCATCATAAATTGTTAAAAGTTCACGGTTCCTAGCTTTCTTTGTTAAATATTAAACATGCATGTGAAGTGGGTTTAGTACAACTATAGTCAAACCTGTGTTGTGTTAAGACACCACTTACGGGAGAGTAAACAAGTGGACTCTTAAGACAGGTGGTCTTTTAATACAGGTTCAATTTATATGAAATGTACTACAGAGGGATCTAACAATGGTGGTCTTTAACACAAGTTTTTGCTGAATACGGGTTTGACTTTATAAAGAGACAAAATAATAGTGCAATTCCATTGTAACTAATAGTTAGAGACTATAAAACAGTATGTCAACAGAAAAAAATGGATAAACAAATAGTGTTAAAGTTACACGAAAAACCTTATTATGTTAGATTGAATTTCAATGTCAGTTGCCATTATATGGTTTGACATACACGTGAAAATAACGTGCGCGCTATGTCTAATTGGTTCTTTTTTTCGGAAGATCATTTGAACTTTTGTTGAATTCAAATCAATCCGGTTTTCAATGACATATATACCGGCAACAGTAATATATATATGAAGAATATTAGATCCATTGAGATTAAGTTAACATCAAATGACAGTTTTGATATTGACATAAAAATAACGACATTAATAGTATACCATTTATAGAAGGGTGATGCTTATTAGATTGACAGGAAAATTATATTCTAACGTGTCAATTAGAGATATTAGATATTGCTCCGTATCCGTGCCAAACTTGATACCAACAAGTCAATAACATAATTATGAAAATAAGGAGCTTTGATATGATTGTCCGTGACACAAAAAAACCCACTTACCTTCAAATGAAGTTGATGTAACAGTCATACGCAACCGTACAGTCAATTAGAAAGCCACATATCGTAGAGTCAACTAAAAGAGTCTTCAAAAAGTAAATTTTATAACGATTTCATTATAAAACCCATCTGTTGAAACCTAGCAAGTGTTCTTCAGAATAAACGATCTTCAAAGTTCTCCTGTATGATTAGTTGTATTATTACTTTCAGCTACATGACTTGCTTCTCGCCCTTAATAGACTTTACTAACTCTCAATTGGTCCACATGGGGTCAATAAAGAAAAGTATAACGACTTCTTTGCACAGCACTTTCCCAACCAACGTAAGTATAAAAACAACCAATAAAACATGATGTCCAAATTTACAGTAGATATGTGACGTCATGATACCCTTTGAAATCTACTGACAGCCACACATTCACAAGCTTTTCAAAGTGGCAGTATTAAATCAATTACAACTTTAACATCTGCATAAGATTCCAGAAGGAGTAGTTAACAGTCAAAGCACTCAACTATATACGATACATTTTACACATTTGTGCCTGCATGTAAAGACGTGTTGAAATTATGCAGGTAAATTGAAGGGAAACAACTATTTTTAATGGATCAGTCTTTTGCAATTTAAAAACCTGCCAATCATTTAATTTGAAAATCTAATGTGTATATGCGTATACAGATAACAGATATATATGCTATTACAAACAAAAAGGAAACAGTTATTAAATCAATTAAATGAAAACAAAACCACTTTAGTTTGCCTAGAGCAGTTGTTGTAATGTGAAACATTACTGTTCTCTTAACTCTGGCTTCTGAAGCATTATAAATGAAAATTATATAAAAAAAAAAAAACAGTGTTGATAACAAAGTATACATACAAAAAAAAAAAAAAATGAACTGACTAATAAAAATGTTATATGATTTCTTGATAATTCTGAAATGAAAATATTCGATAACTAGCGATCAACAAAAGTAAAATCACAAAAAAATTCTGGACTCCGATGAATATTCAAAAAGAAAAGTCCCTTATCAAATGGTAAAATCAAAAGTTTAAACACACCAAACGAATGGATAACAACTGTCATATTAACAAGGGAAACAACTCAAAATTAGAATGCAATATATCCGTTTTATGTGTAAAAGGACAGTTAGCCCAAAATTGATACAATAAATTATTTCATGTCCACGATTTTGAATAAAACAAATACATTATATGACTTTCCTTAAAAATGGACGTTATGATCAATAATAATATCTTAAAATGCATGAGATGAAGAGGAATATAACTTCAAAAAAGCTTTTTTTCATGTAACAATGACATCATTGTGTCACGTTTTATTATAGAAGGGGGGAGGGGGGCGTACATACACGTTCACGGAATTTTTTCCAAGTCGATTTCAATTGTAAACGTAAAACATGTATTTGGCTGAATTGGAGAAAGCTGAAATCTTCTGTTACGAACAAACCCAAACAAAAGGGAAGACGAATATTTTGACGCATTCTGAACAACTAACACAGATATATACTAAACAATCACATACTGTTGAGAGAAGGACTACAGTTTTACTGAAAATATTCTATTCCTGAGGTAGAAAAGCCTTAGAATTTAAACAAATCAAAAGTTTTGTAAACTGTTAATTTATAAGTATGACCATATCAATGATATTTTATGTCAGCAAAGAAGTGCTGACTACTGGACTGGTGAATCCTCGGGGAATTAAAACATCGACCCAGTGGTTGATAAGGGACTTTCTGTCTTCAATTTTAGGTATTGTTTGGTATTATTTTTGTTATCTTACTTTTATTATGAATATTGAATTAATTACATTCATGAAACCGTTTAAAAATATATGAAAGGGAAGGAGTTAACGATCAAGCTGTTTGTTGTTACTCGTGAAAAAAAAAAAGTGAGTTAATCAAACGGTTAGTTATTTGAGCATTTTACTAGGTAACACACTCTAGCTTATTATTAGAAATGAACGACAATGATTATCGTGGATTGACTGAGGAATGTTGGAACATGAGAACAAACAAATGAAATAAAAAATAATAAAAATTGTAGACACTGAATGCATTCTAATCAAACAGCGATTGTGTGATTCCTTTTAAGTCATTGAGGTCATATAATATAATGGAAATTCAGGAATTATTACGTGCATTTATGATTAGGATTTCGTCATTTAAGACTAAAATGATAGTTGAAATTTTGCGATAAGAATTTGTTTTTTTTGTTTAACTCATAAAAAATATTCAAAATGCGAGTTTAAATTATTGCTTTTGTTACCCTGTCGCATTTTTGCAATAATAAAAAAATTATCGCAATAATTTCTTAATTTACAGTATATCTCTTGGACAGTTGAGTTGTTGGTTAATAGAATTTTGAAAAACACAATATCCTATGAGATTTTTACAACATTTGAAGATATTGGAAAACAGTTGTGTTTTTGTTAAAAGATACTTTGTTGAATCACAGATCACTATGCTGTTAAATGAATTATCAGATTTTAGATTTTACAAATACTACTGCATCATATTTGCAACCTTATCATTGCATTACTGACAGATCACTTGTTCAAAGACAAATCGTGGGCATGTGCTTAAACAATATTTCTAAACATTAAAATAAAAAATGATCTGCAACCAGTATCCTGTTTCTGGAAGTTACCATCTGTGTCAAATGATGAAATAGAAATTAATTTAAAAATTTAATTCTAGAAGATAACATAGAAAAGGGACAAAAGATACTGGTGTGACATTCACACTCATAGATCGAAAATAAACTGACAATGTTATGGCTTAAAAGAAGAAAAAAATGATAAACACGCAAATAATAGTACACAAGACACAACATAGAACATTAAATAGTAACGGCATAGGCGTACGTTTGACTCCATGTCCTCCAGGGGAATCATTTAATTGGGATGATTCTAATGTATTTGATGAAGCAAATTCGTGAATTTCCTGTTGACACCAACAACTTTAATTATGTAAAATTTACCAAAATAACTGTTCATTACATTTTCATTGATACTTTATTTTACGGCCGTGAACAAGTACATGTCTTGCATTTAAAAAAAAATCTTTATTAGCGTTTCCAGTGTGTGTCACGTGTTGATAGATATGGAATTCTTTAAATATGTTATTAATGTTTAACAAATGAAATATGTCCATTGAATGTTGTTCTTTTGCTTTAGTTTTAAGTTGTGTGTAAAATGTCTAGGTTTAATGTGAACATAACGACTACAATGCTTTAAAGAAAACTAAATTGTTAGTGAAATATTTTTCACTGTCAGTTGTATGTTTTTATTTTGTAAACGGGGCCTGGAATGTTTCTGAAAGTCTATCCTTAGAAGTACGAGGTTACAAGGTTTTTCGCTACAAACGTACATTAAACATGTAAAGATTTTTACTACGCTTTTGAAGGAAAAGAAAACAGTAATTAAATTGATTGTGTCCCATCGTTAACCCAACAACAATGGTGTGTTAAATTAAATTCCTGCGTCAATTGTAATTGTATGGGTTACCATACGTCTTGAAGTAAAGTGCGTGGTATATCAAATTGTTTCTTCCTTCGGAAAAGACTTCTGATCTTTTGCTTAATTCAAAGCATTTGGTTTTCTAATGATATGTATAACGGCAACACAAATAAATATATGAACCACTTCAGATCACTTAGATTTAGTCAATGTCGAGTGACAGTTTTGATGTAAATATAAAATATAAAAACATTAATAATATTCAATACATAGAAGACTCATGTTAACGTGAATTACAGGAATAGCGTTAATCAAAATGCCACTTAAAGACCGCCCGTTATCATTTCTTGAGTTAATATCAACAATGCAAAAACATACGCTACTGTTATTCACGAAAACACATGAACTTTAAACTTTCACCTTGATGATAAGTTGTAGTATTATTGTAAGTTAAATGGTATTCTGCTGACCCTTAATGGATTTTTTTTTGGCAAACTGTTAAAAAACCCAATGTATGTGTATACTTATTATGATTATAAATGTCATATTTTGAAAGACAAAAGGTAACAGTAATTGTATCTATCAAATATTAAAGACAAACACAGTATTTGCCTTGAACAATTCTTGTAAAGGGAAAAATTAATGCACTTTCAATCTGGCTTACATATTTACCGTATAGCGGGTTATTTTCGCGGTTGTAAAATTTCGCGATTTCCATTGAATAAGGTATACGAAATATTTTGAGGTTTACCATGTTGGCGATTTCAAAAATTTTATTAATACCTTTGGATTTTCACTTTTAATTGGGCGGAATTTATTTTGGCGATTTTGTTTTATCCGAGAAAATAAGCGAAAATTCACACCCCGCGAAAAAAACCCGCTATACGGTATATACATTGTGCAATTGTGGCGCTATCGATGGATTTTATTTCCCAATGTTCATATCATATACACATGATACAACAGGTATTATAAATACATGCAAAAAATCATGGTATACAAAATATAATTCTTACAAAATGTGAAATGGAAATATTCGAAAACTTGGAATTTACAAGCAAGGGATAACATTCACGTTTACTAGACAATACGTTTATTGGTTTCTTGTAAGGAATTTACTTTAAAAAATTACTTACACTTTTTGAAACTCATTTTGTCTAAGGCGAAGTGTACGTAATTGCAAGCCTCTAGCGGAATACGGGATGAAAAACGTCTGTCGTTAGTTACGCAAGTTATCTCCTTTACTCCAAGAAAGGACACACGAAAGAGAAACTACTTTTTGCGGTCATCATGAATGCAACAAGCACACCCGTGCTGTCTCAAAACCTCATAGAAATTATCTGAATTACTCCAATTAGAAATCAAAGCATTATGTACGTTGTTCTGTGTGCAGCTGTTAAAATACTGTTTTTTTGTTGTTGTTTTAGACGCGTAAGAGAAGGCATTTCGTGTTTATGATATCAACAGAAAGAAAAAAAACACATCACAAGAAAATTATCAACAAATAAACAAATAAACATGTTACAATTTTACTTCTATTGATATCAAATTAATTAAAATTAAAATGAAACCTGAATTGACCCAACAATATCGTTTTAAAAAGCCGTAGTTTTGAACGAAAAACACAGTACTCAACGTAAAGTTTTATAATAGGTTAAAAATAATTGATAAAAAGCGTCTGCATTTATTTGTTGAATTAAATAGACGTTCGTATTTTGTGCAATTGAAAATTTTAGGACATGATTTATATTCATATAAGGAATAAGACAATACCAAGAGAATAATTTTATCACTAGTGCAACACTTACAAGTCAGAAGAACAAAGACGGAAAACAATTAGGCCCAAAAAATTACTCAGTAACTTAAAAGTTGTCTCACTCTAACATTTATCTTAGAATAAGTAAACACTATGGCATTCAACTAATAGTTATTAACTTTTTCTACATGTACAGAAAATAAACAGGTGTCTTTTATTCCGTCCGCAATTTATGGGAAAACTAAATCTAAATTTAGTACCAAATTGAAATTGAAAGTACACATGTAAGATAAAATATAACATGTGATTTTTTTCTTTATCAAATAAAGAATGAAAAAAATTAGAGAATGTAATTTTGAAGTAAAAAGTCTCAATTCAAGATTATGAATGAGACTAGAGTATAGTATTACGAGGATAGGACCTTTATCGGGACTCCGGGATCGGATGTTTTAAACTCGGGGTTTCGGGATTGACCTTTTCGGGATCCGGGAATTCTATTTCTGAATTTCGGGATGTCGGGATTTAAATTTATTTAAATTCGGGACCTCGGGATATCAGGTTTATAAGCCCGGGATTTCGGGTTCTGGACTCCTCCTTTCCACCTCCCTCTATTACGGTTTAAGAAAAGAGGTCAGGAAAGTTCATATCATTTATATTCAACGGTTTTTGTCGTCTATTTCTTTTTTACTATCAATGTTGAACCCCCCCCCCCCAAAAAAAAAATAAAAATAAATAAATAAAATAAAAATATTCGATAAAACCACAGGCTTCTCAATTATTGTATGATCATGAACAAGGCGAAATCATAGAGTTGAATGTAATTCACTTTGGTTTAATTATGTTACTTCACAACATTGTATTAGTTTTCTGTAAATATTTTTATATAAGGCGGTGGATTTTGTCAGCTGAGTCTTTTGTGGCCTACACATTATTTTTTCCCTTCAATTGTTGAAAACAGTATGGTTGTTTATAGTGTTTGCTTACATCGAATTGATTTAACCAGTGGAGGGTAGTTGTCTCATTGGAAGTCATACCACATCTCCTTATTTTTTTCATTTTATATAGGGAAGCTATGCATTTGCATTGTTCAGAAACAATATTCGTACGGCACTACGCTATAGGTAAACCCGTTTAGCAAACATTATGAATAATCGCCGTGCATTACACTGAGTAAATTCTTATAAAATTTTATTAGGTAAATTTTTAAAGCATCGAACATGATACATTCCCATAAGGTTGCCTTTGGTTCTTTCTTCTATATCATTTATTTTACACCAGTTAATTAAAATCATTACACTATATACATTGCTTAAGCATTTCCCTATACACAATGGTATTGTATAACAGTACTGGATATGTTCCTGTCGTATTTGCACCAGGTAAGTCGATCTCAAAAGTATCATATTAGTTGTATGTTTTCATCTTGAATATGTATGAAATATTTGCGACGGGAAGTTATACCAACTACTCTTTTCTATTTTTTAAAATGTATTAGGGAGTCCTTCTTTTTAACCGCACTACGGCCTAAAAAATTCTGAAGATTAAATGAAATCAACACGTTTTAAATTTTAAGCGTCCGAAGCGCTTTTCTGG
Organism: Mytilus galloprovincialis; assembly: GCA_037788925.1. NCBI lineage: Eukaryota > Metazoa > Mollusca > Bivalvia > Mytilida > Mytilidae > Mytilus > Mytilus galloprovincialis. The sequence continues at coordinate 50,096,874 of CM075343.1, read as the reverse complement.
ATTAACCTTGATATAGAACATGAAAGGCCGAACATTTGATCCTAATATTGAAACCGATCGATTCATTCTGACAACACTTTGTTAACCGGGACAAATTTAAACTCGATATTTGATTCATAAAAAAAATACGATCCATGCATGCATTAAAAAAAGGTATGGAAACCACTCTTATATAGAAAAGAATAAAATCTACGATAACTTTCTTTCATTCATTTGCGGTAAATTTAATTACAATCTTAAATATTCTTTCAAATTAGTTAGTTTATTTTCTTATCAATTTACAACGCTAGATCATTTGTAATACAAAGGAAGATTTGTGATTCACATGCACAACATTGCTAAGACATTGTACGGTATAATTGAGTTACGACGAAGAAGTTGGGGCGACGTTACTGTAGACCATGACGTCGCCGATTAATTTCAATGTTCCGGCAAAAAAAAAAAAAAAAAAAAAAAAAAAAACTTCAACCAGGAGTTGCTCAGGACTTTTTTTGCACCGATGGATTCGTCTGTCATTTTTGAATCGTATATCACACTGCTAAATAACCCGCTACGCGCGTGTGTGCACCAAATTTTTTTATGTTATTTCTTCATAGACAGAAAAATATTACAGTCATTCCTTAAATAGTAATGTATCATTTGATAATTTGAATCCAAAAGCTGACAAAAATAACATCTGAGAAAACACCTGCCAGATTGTTTCTATAATTCCATTGAAAGACCAAGATAGTACAGATTCAGATTAAGCTACATGAAAAACTTAATCGCTCAATATAAACATTGTATAATTACTTGATATTTTATAATGGAACTACTCGGACATTGTTTGACACCAATTATAATAACATCAACTTTATATACCGTTGTTTCTTTAGTTTAGATTGGTTGACACAATTTCAAAATTGATCAAAACTTGATTTGTTTATAAAATAGAGTTCAATGCAACTGGCATTCAGGTGAGAGGTTAAGCTAGCAATCAAACCAGAGTATATCCACTATGTTCTATAAAGAAAATATCTGTAACAGTTCAGGAATATCACATTTGTTTTCCATTCGTTTGACATCGTTGAGCCTTTGATTAAACCATTGAATAATGACATTCTCGAATTGAATTTTCTATGGCGTTCAGTATTTTGTTATATGACTTAATACAGTTTTAGCGATCATCATTTTACATATTTCCCTAAAAGAGTGTTATTTATAAAAAAAAATTGAAAACAACACGTTTAATAATTTCAATGCGTCCGAAGCGCGTTTCTGGATTTACCTTCATCAGGAACACTCAAAGCCAAACATTTGAAATCCGAGGATGTATAAGTACCGAAACCGTTGAAGAGATATATGACAAAAAAACATATAATTGATAGCCAAATTCATTTTTAGTTAACTTTGCCTGAGGGAGTTGAAACCTTAGTTTCTTAATAATTTATAATTTATAAACAGACAATTTTAGAAAAAAAAATGTTAAATTATGTCAGTACTGAAGTATTGACTACTGAGCTGATGATAACCTCGGGAACCGATAGTCCACCAGCAGAGGTATCGACTCAGTGTTGATGTAACTTGCAGTATTGAATAAGTTAACGTAGAACTTATGTACAAATAATGTCAATGAAAGAAAAGTGTTCGTGTTGTTATTTAAATATAATTTAGTGAAAGCATGTTTTCTCTGTTATGATAATATTATAACAGAATGGAAGCCAATATATTCAAAGGTTGACACATCGCGAACCATATAAAAAAGTAATATACTAAACAATAATACAATTTGGAGTTTAGTATGGCGTTCATTATCACAGAACCAGTATATATTTCTTTAGGGGTCCGCTGAAGGACGCCTCCGGGTGCGAGAATTTCTCTTTGCATTGAAGACCTGTTGGTGACCTTCTGTTGTTGTCTGCTCTATTGTCGGGTTGTTGTCTCTTTGGCACATTCCCCATTTCACTTCTCAATTTTATGTCATAAGAAATACTGGTTTCAGTAAACACTGTTCACAAACGTATAAGCTAATAAAACAACATAAACGGTACCAATTTCCCAGCACAGGTTGGTTACTAGTATAACGATTACCAATGCCTTTTTGATAAGGGGAGGTAAAACCTTATGATAATATAACGCTTAAAACGCAAAAAGCTTGTCAAAAAACAAGAACACATATACATCCAAAGGAGGTCAAGGAATCATGCCGTTGAATAATGGAGATACAATTAAAATTTATTAGTTTCAATTTATTTCCTTAATGTTGTAAAAACAAATTTAGTAGCACACAAAATCAGTATTTGCAATAAAAAGATGAAATGAAAAAGATAGCATAATAACTAACCTGTTTGTACACACTAGTTATGATATGTTCTCTTATGTGTGATTCCTTTCAGAATTAAATCTATGATATAGTTGAGTTTCTAGTATGCAACTGGCATATGTAATAGTTTCATTTTTCAATTAACTGACGTAAAAGGGGATGGATTGTATCAACATGTTTATTTTCTACTTAGATTTAATTTTTCATTTGAATTCAATTTCACTTTAATAAAGAGTTGTGCTGTATTCAAATCAAAAGTATAAATACGATATGGCGTTATTAATTGACTACATAAAAGGGACAGTAATTGAAAGCATTAACACAACTGGTGTCATTGACTTTATGAGGCTTGAATGTTTCAAATAAGCATTCGCAGCTAATAGAAATACATGTTACATAATTATTAAAGTGCCAGCGCTTTGATCAGCGACATATTGAGACATAAAATAACAACTGATTTCTCAAGAAATAAAGAAGTACGGAATTTGTGCTAATTTTAGTATTGGAAAAGATTAATACTTAATATATGTGCTAATAAATCATCACTTTTAGTGATAAAAACATTAGGTTAATCGTCGTAACCAACATATCAATCCTAAAATGAAAATAAGGAAATTCTGTTTAATTGTCAATCGTACAAAAACTGGCAAATAGACCTAAGAACAAGGATGGATGTAACAAATGCAGGTCATCGAATGTTTTAATTATTATTATTTGCAAAATATTTTACATGCCATCATTACATGAAAAGTGGTAAAGATAGCGGTTGGAAATGGTTATTCCAAAAAATTGCCTCTAACGCACTACATTTGTTTTAAAGATTTATTCCGTTTTAAGCTGGGATCACACATTCACAATTTTTACTGCCGTACCTGACAGGACCTTTTCCCGATTAAAATTTGTCAAAAGTCTGATCAAGATCCTGTGAATCGTGGATGGAAATTCAAACTTTAATTAAAATTTGTAAAACGAATAATTTAATCATGACAATAATCAGTTATTGTTCAGGAAGCGTCGACATTCAACCGATTCCAAGCGAAATTGTCCCGATAATCCCGTTCTCAATCCGCTTCTAAACCAATTTGTATCTTTCACCAGGTAAAATTCGACCGAGTTTGTTACGACTGCGTCCCGATTCTATCGAATGTAATCAGACAGAGATCAGACAGTGACCAGGCAGGGAACCGACGCTGACGTATGTTATCCGTTCGAAAACTGTCGGCATAATCGGAATGAGCAGGTACTGTCAGAACGTAATCCTATCACGGTCCGCTATATCGCATTGCAAACGCCTATGTCTGGTCTCAGTCGTATTGCTTTCTGTAATTTTCGAGATTCTGACGTGGGTATCATTGACAATTTTGGTATTTATAACGGGACTGTTCCGGAACGGTTTCGTCAAAAACGGTTCGCAATCGACAAGATCTGGATGCAATCTGGACTCAATCGACAGAAAAAAACAGCAATGAAAAATGTCTCCAGATCATTCCTGTTCCACAGGACACCGTTCAGAATACACAGAACATTGTTAGGATTTTGATCCGATACAGCAGAATCTGTCACGACATAGGCACGATTGTTATCCGACCTGACAAAATCGGCTGAGTTTCTCCGAATGTTACGGGACGCACCTAACTGTCGGGGTGCTTCGCCGAACTATTCGGAACCTTCCCGACCCGTAGGAATCTGTTATGAACTTAAACGACTGCGTTCAGACAATGGTAGGACATTCCAGATAATTGAGGATAGTTATCCGACTTTTTCATTTTCCGTGTGGTATCGCTGTCTGATCTCAAACGGGAGCGATAATCGGCAATGTGTGAACCCCGCATTACAGACGACCTACATTTATCTAGTGCTCCAGTAATAATACAAGCGAACGTTAAAAATCGAAGTAATGAAACATTATTTATAAAATATGTATATATAAAACGGAAGATTGCACTTTGGTTTTAGACACCTGTACAAGAGTTTACAATTATTATGACCAGAAGAAATGACGACGCACTTATACACGGATGTGAACACCCTCTCATTAGCAAGAAACATCATTACCATGGATTAAAAAGCTACAAAAATATATATTGAACGCCTAACGCCGTATTGCCGGTTTATATCCTGCTAATATAGATTAAGGCAAAGTTGATTTGGTATATTAATTGGAATAACATATACATATATGTTCATATGCTTATCTATAAAAGTAATAAACCCAGAAACAAACCCAGAAACAAACGAATAAACAAACAAACAAGCAAAAAAAAAAAAAAAAAAAAAAAAACCGCCACGAACATTGATTGTAATAAATTATTTCTCTATCTGGAATGTCGTGATTTGTGCATTTGAACAGCTTCTATTGGTTATCTTTATCAGAAACAGTTAAAATTGATACTTGGAAACGTAGTGAAATATCAATCAAATATGCACCTGGAACCTAATTTGACAAAAAACACATATTTGTACTTTAGATTTGACAACAAAAAACAGATTGTTTTAAATTCATTAAGTACTATATTCCTCAACTTCAAATACAATTACGTAAGATGCATTTTGTATTTAGAAAATGATAGTATCCGCCTTTTATTGCAACAAAATTTTAGATTTTTTCAATCGTATAACAAAGCTGTAGTTTGTATATCGCCAAAGCTTAGGGTGATCACGACTTTCTCCTTCGTGTTTACTGCCGAGATAAAGTACGAAGAGATAAAATAATTGAAACAGATCTTCAGACAATCCAAAAACACTAACAAAATAAAAAAACCTCAATATATGTTTGTGTGTAGTATAGAGATACACCGTATATCGTATGCATAAAATTGAGAATGGAAATGGGGAATGTGCCAAAGAGACAACAACCCGACCATAGAGCAGACAACAGCAGAAGGTCACCAACAGGTCTTCAATACAACGAGAAATTCCCGCATCCGGAGGCGTCCTTCAGCTGGCCCCTAAACAAATATATACTTGTTCAGTGATAATGAACGCCATACTAAACTCCAAATTGTACACAAGAAACTAAAAGGTAAAATAATACAAGACTAGCAAAGGCCAGATGCTCCTGACTTGGGACAGGCGCAAAAATGCGGCGGGGTTAAACATGTTTGTGAGATCTCAACCCTCCCCCTACACCTCTAGCCAATGCAGAAAAGTAAACGCATAACAATACGCACATTCAAATTCAGTTCAAGAGAAGTCCGAGTTTGATGTCAGAAGATGTAACCATGCATCGATCTATAATTATTAAGTTTTCTATTCAGATTAAAGCCTTTTTATCTATTGGTTCTTTATAACACTCTTGGGTGTTAAAGTCGCAGTAAAATACAATAATAAGCTTTACTTAGAACGTAAGTATACCCCCTTCGCCAATAAATTGAATATTTACTTTACATAAATCTCAATCGTTGTTTCTTTAAGTGAGAATTTCAGTATCAGTTATGAAGTTTCACAAAGAAATTTCAATGTTTGTTCCGAAACAAGATCTGAAACATATCATATCGCATTATTCATAAAGGGTTATCAGTTACATTTGGATTTAATCTGTCAAGCTCGGAACTATAACATAATACAACGTTCTTTTTCATATTAAACACCGGCCTGAATACGGATAAGAATATTCTTTATGAGAAGTGAGATATACCGGTAATACAATGATTCAAGTGATAAGAACGTAGGTATGTGCCCACGATATGTTAAATGATTGGTTTGATGTCCCATATGTATTTTATCATAACAATGAATTAACAATATATATACTTAAAGTATATTACTAAAGAACTTTTTGTTCCCATAGCTTTCAACCTACAAAACAATTTTACAAATTTAGTATGACAAGTGGCCTGATTGTCAAATGAACTCATCATAGATACCAGGACTAAATTAAGTTGATACGCTAGACGCGCGTTTCGTCTACAAAAGACTCATCAGTGACGCTCGAATCTAAAAAAGTTAAAAAGGCCAAATAAAGTACGAAGTTGAAGAGCATTGAGGACCAAAATTCCTAAAAGTTTTGTCAAATACAAAACTAGTAGATCTTCTAAAAGTATGCGCATTAAGATTAACAAAATGCATATGCATGGAATGAACTCCAAACACAGAGAATGAAGAATGTCATCAGCTGGCAAATGAAATATTTGAAAGAATCTTATGACAAAAAAAACCAAGACATTAGGATCAAAGACATATCGGCAATAAAATAGTCCAAATAAAGATGACGTCTTGAAAGGCTATTTTTACTTATTTTCTTGCTTTGACACCTTCTGCGACGTCATAACGCTGAAGACATGTTATCAATTGGATTTAGATAGTGAATTTTGCTCTTAACTTTGAGACAACATTTAGCCATCAGATTGTCATTGATTTCTAGAAATGTTTGCATATTTACAAATGTGTACCTTTTATACGTTTGCTAGGGCAATATTTTATCCAATAATTTCCAAAGAAATGATAAAAGTTTTAATTCCATATGAAGCAGACGACAATCTACTGTTTTTATAAAACGTTTTGCTGTTTCACTTAAGGAGGAATAACATAGATTTTTGCACCAACGTCGGTAAAATTGGAAAAACACAGATTTCAGGGTCGTTAGTTTTATTTGGTCATGACATACAGGTCCGTCGAATGTTAGATATGCATTTCATGGCCACTCGCACCCCCCTCAAACGACTTTCAAATTAAATCAAACAGATGTATGTACTTACTTGACTTACCAGCTTTATGTGATCACCAAATGTCACAAAACGGATACCCATATAAGTATACATAATGACTAACATTCTCAAATTCATGTAAAAAGAGGAAATTACATAAACAATGATAAATAATACATCCTGAAATAGGACTTGTAAACATTTTTCAATAACAATTTGAGATTACAGCATTATCAAAAACTCTAACTTTTAAATTCATTTGATTTATATGAAATATACAATAAAGGAGTATTCGAATAATTTTGGTTTAGATGATGAATCTTCTTCCTTTTTATTTCTTGAAAAAAAAACCCCGATAATCGATTTAATCAAATAATTGCTTTTGGGAACGAGAGGATATGTATTACAGAGACAAGCTTTTTTTGCATTTATCAACACAAAATTACATTTACACAAAGAAAATTGATGAAAATTATATTGGCGGGGAAGCACCTCTAACTTGGTTTGGGTTATTGTCTGATACTAACAGTTTTCTTCAGTAGCAGTTAAGAAGATTCTAATAGTCAAAGTTCTACTTAGTTGGTATCATGTACTGAATCCGCGTAGTAATTTTCATATTTATCGTAACAGTTCACTAGCACACTGTGTTCATAATATCATTGGAGCTTAATAACAGTTAAGTAGACTTTGGACGACAAGGGATAGTCAATTCACTTGGATGGATCAAGCATTATTTTCGTGATGATACTACCGAAAAAGACAGACAAGTACAGTGATGATCACACCTGTATGAATATTTACATGTAGTATACAAATTATCGTATTGCACAAACCTTCAGCTAAAGATATGTATTTTACTACATCAATACAAGTTGGAATGGATTCTTTTCATTTCGGTTTTGTTAGTGTCTATTTGACTTGACCTTTTCAATTAATGTCTATTCATGAGAATCATACATGATAATGGTAATTATTTTAACTTATTTGATAGCAATTACATTGATACACAGTTAAGATAAATAAAAGACAAGACATGTTTGTTTTGAAAATATGCGTTTATTTTACATAGTTTGTAAAAAAAATGTTTGGTATCATATCACAATTCGTGTCGTATTCCATAAGTCATACTGACATCAAGGATCTTCATGTAGGATATAGATTTTTGCTGGCATCTTTTAATGCAATATAAAAATAAGATAAGATTTGTAGTGTCGGATTTGTTGTCATTAACGTCATCTTGATATGTATAATTAATGTAGAGGGATTGACTAAATACACTCTTATCTTTTTTATACGCTAAAACTGAAACAGGGTCTTATATTCAATGAAATACAGTATATAATATATAATGCATGCAATTAATATTGACTGCTTTCTAAACCGATCTGGATCTATAATTTGATCATTCCTGTTCCACAGGACACCGTCCAGAATACACAGAACATTGTTAGGATTTTGATCCGATACAGCAGAATCTGTCACGACAAAGGCACGATTGTTATCCGACTAGACAAAATCGGCTACGTTTCTCCGAATGCTACGGGACGCACCTAATTGTCGGGGTGCTTCGCCGAACTTTTCGGAACCTTGCCGACCCGTAGGAATCTGTTACGAACTTAAACGACTGCGTTCAGACAATGGTAGGACATTCCAGATAATTGAGGATAGTTATCCAACTTTTTCATTTTTCGTGTCGTATCGCTGTCTGATCTCAACGGGAGCAATAATCGGCAATGTGTGAACCCTGCATTACAGACGACCTACATTTATCCAAGTGCCCCAGTAATACTACAAGCTAACATTAAAAATCGAAGTAATTAAACATTATTTATAAATTATGTATATATAAAACGGAAGACTGCACTTTGATTTTAGACACCTGTACACGAATTTACCCATTATTATGGCCAGAAGAAATGACGACGCACTTATACACGGATCTGAACATCCTCTCATTAGCAAAAAACATCATTACCATGGACTAAAAAGCTACAAAAATATATATTGAACGCCAAACGCCGTTATGCCAGTTTATATCCTGCTAATATAGATTAAGGCAAAGTTAATTTGGTAAACTTATTGGAATTATATATACATATATGGTCATATGCTTATCAATAAAAGTAGTAAACCCAGAAACAAACGAATAAACAAACAAACAAGCAAACAAAAAAAAAAAAAAAAAAACCCGCCACGAACATTGATTGTAATAAGTTATTTCTCTATCTGGAATGTCGTGATTTGTGCATTAGAACAGCTTGTATAGGTTATCTTTATCAGAAGCAGTTAAAATTGATACCTTGAAACGTAATAAAATATCAATCAAATATGCACCTGGAACCTAACTTGACAAAAAATACATATTTGTACTTTAGATTTAACAACAAAAAAAGTTTTTATATCGCCAAACCCTATGGCGGTCACGACATTCTCCTTCGTGTTTACTGCCGAGATAAAGTACGAAGAGATAAAATAATTGAAACAGATCTTCAGACAATCCAAAAACACTAACAAAATAAAGAACCTCAATATATGTTTGTGTGTTGTATAAAGATACACCGTGTATCGTATGCATGCATCGATTAATAATTATTAAGTTTTCTATTCAGATTAAAGCTTAGTTATCTATTGTTTATAACACTCTTGTGTGTTAAAGTCGCAGTAAAATACAATAATAAACTTTACTTGGAACGTAAGTATACCCCCGCCGCCAATAAATTGAATATTTACTTTACATAAATCTCAATCGTTGTTTCTTTAAGTGAGAATTTCAGTATCAGTTATGAAGTTTCACAAAGAAATTTCAATGTTTCTTCCGAAACAAGATCTGAAACATATCATATCGCATTATTCATAAAGGGTTATCAGTTACATTTGGATTTAATCTGTCAAGCTCGGAACTATAATACAACGTTATTTTTTTTATATTAAACACCGGCCTGAATACAGATAAGAATATTCTTTATGAGAAGTGAGATATACCGGTAATACAATGATTCAAGTGATAAAAACGTAGGTTTGTGCCCACGATATGTTAAACGATAGGTTTGATGTCCAATATGTATTTTATCATAACAATGAATTAACAATATATATACTTAAAGTATATAACTAAAGAACTTATTGTTTCCATAACTTTCAAATCTACAAAACAATTTTACTAATTTAGAATGACAAGTGGCCTGATTGTCAAAACTAGTAGATCTTCTAAAAGAATGCGCAATAAGATTAACAAAATGCATATGCATGGAATGAACTCCAAACACAGAGAATGCAGAATGTTATCAGCTGGCAAATGAAATATTTGACAGAATCTTATAACAAAAAAAAAAACAAAAAAACATTAAGATCAAAGACAAATCGGCAATAAAATAATCCAAATAAAGATGACGCTTTGAAAGGCTATTTTTATTTATTTTCTGGCTTTGACGCCTTCTGCGACGTCATAATTAACGCTGAAGCCATGTAATCAGTTGGATTTTGAGAGGGAATTTTGCTCTTAACTTTTAGACAACATTTAGCCATCATATTGTCATTGATTGCTAGAAATGTTGGCATATGTACAAATGTGTACCTTTTATACGTTTGCTAGGGTAATATTTTATCCAATAATTTCCAAAGAAATGATAAAAGTTTTAATGCCATATGAAGCAGACGACAATTTACTGTTTTTTAAACGTTTAGCTGTTTCACTTAAGGAGAGAATAGTATAGATTTTTTCACCAACGTCGGTAAAATTGGAAAGACACAGCTTTCATGGTCGTTAGTTTTATTTGGTCATCCCATTCAGGTCCGTCAAATGTTAGATATGCATTTCATGGCCATTATTGTCTCTCAACCCCCCCCCCCCTCAAACGACTTTCAAATAAAATCAAACAGATGTATGTACTTCCTTGACTTACCAGCTTTATGTGATCACCAAATGTCACAAAACGGATTCCTATATAAGTATAAATAATGACTAACATTCTCAAATTTATGTAAAAAGAGGAAATTACATAAACAATGACAAAGAATACATCATTAAATAGGACTTGTAAACATTTTTCAATAACAATTTGAGATAACAGCATTATCAAAAACTCTAATTTTTAAATTCATTTGATTTATATGAATATACAATAAAGGAGTATTCGAATAATTTTGGTTTAGATGATGAATCTTGTTCATTTTTATTTCTTGAAAAAAAAAAAACGATAATCGATTTAATCAAATAATTGCTTTTGGGAACGAGAGGATATGTATTACAGAGACATGCTTTTTTTCATTTATCAACACAACATAACACAAAGAAAATTGATGAAAATTATATTGGCGGGAAGCACCTCTAACTTGGCTTGGGTTATTGTCTGATACTAACAGTTTTCTCCAGTAGCAGTTAAGAAGATTTTAATAGTCAAAGTTCTACTTAGTTGGTATCACGTACTGAATCCGCGCAGTTATTTTCATATTTATCGTTAAAGTTCACTAGCGCACTGTGTTTCTAATATCATTGGAGCTTAATAACAGTTAAGTAGACTTTGGATGACAAGGGATAGTCAATTCACTAGTGGGTCCAGCATTATTTTCGTGATGATACTATCGAAAAGGACAGTGATGATCACACTTGTGTGAATATTTACATGTAGTATATAAATTATTGTATTGCACAAAACTGCATTTAAAGATATGTATTTTATAGCATCAATACAAGTTGGAATGGATTCTTTTAATTTCGGTTTTGTTAGTGTCTATTTGACTTGGTCTTTTCAACTAATGTTTATTCATGAATATCATACATGATAATCATGATAATGATAATTATTTTTACTTATTTGATAGCAATTACATTGATACACAGTTAAGATAAATAAAAGACAAGACATGTTTGTTTTGACAATATGCGTTTATTTCACATAGTTTGTAAAAAAAATGTTAAGTATCATATCACGATTCGTGTCGTATTCCCTAAGTCATATTGACATCAAGGATCTTAATGTAGGATAAAGATTTTTGCTGGCATTTATTCATGAAATATAAAAATAAGATAAGATTTGTAGTGTCGGATTTGTTGTCATTAACGTCATCTTGATATGTATAATTAATGTAGAGGGATTGACTACATACACTCTTATCTTTTTTATACGCTAAAACTGAAACAGGGTCTTAACAGACACATTCAATGAAATACAGTATATATAAAGAATAACCATACATTGTCTCTAAATATCAATGTTATTTGTACAAGGCTTAGAAACAGGTAGAAAGCGAGGCTGTGCCAAGCATTTCTACCTGTTTCGAGCCGAGTACAAATAACCGATTGATATTTCGAGACAATGTATGGTTATTCTTTATATACTGCAACTCTTACAAGTGTTCTAAATGAAGTATTTAGGGTAAAAACGACGTAAAATTTCCGCGAACCTGTATGTTTTATTGACGTCATAAATAAAACTCTACGGAAACGCATTGTCAACGTCATAAACAAGGTGATATACGGTCAGTGACTGTATATCACATATGAATATACAGTCAATGCAATTTGACTGCTCAAATAGGACAGCTGCAGTATATAATATATAATGCATGAGATTAATATTGACTGCTTTCTAAATCTGATCTGTAATTTGAACTTGCATATTAAAATCTAACTATATACAATCAACGTGGGTGACAGTTTGGCAGGTATATTTTCCATGATTTTTTTCAACAAAATATGTTACAAAGTACGAAGAAAATATTTGAATATAAGACCGTAATGTTCTATACAACAGTTTTACTTTTCGTAAATTGTTTTGTCATAAACTAGGTTGTTAGTGTTGGTTATATTTTACTTGGCGGGCCCTTAACAAGTTGACTCTGAATTCTGAGTGTTTGACCATTGTCGAAGACCGAAAGTTGATTATAATTATTATCTTTAAGTTCAACTTCATTTTAACTGTGTTGGATAGTTTTGATCGTTGTCAATCATACTACGTATCCTTATTCTACATGGTTTCAGTTGGCATATTGTAGTCGATGATGAAAAATATATTTCAATATGTTGAATTGAAAAACCAAAAAATAATGTGACCTCATGAAAGATGAGAAAAATAATACAATTGTACGTACACTTATACCTTGCAATACAACAAAAACGTCTTATAATTTAACACCGATAGCAAAACTATTGGTTTTTTGTTATTCGAAACATAATCAAGAAAATTTATAAGTATAAAAAAAATATTGCTGATTACAAAAAGCCTCTTTCAGAATGACATTCAATGGAGTCATTAAGTTTTTGGTGATTTTTTTTTTAAATAAACCCTGAACGTAATGAAACTCAAAAAATTAATAACGCCTGAAGATTTCAAAATTGAAATTCTAAATTAATGCACCAGAATGTATGTCCATGTTTGTGCTATCACTATTTTAGCTCATGTTTAAACCACTTGATTGTTTGGATGAGTACACCAAAATGAATTAAGAATTTCATTGCTGACAACAACATGTGGATATGCTGGGGTATGAAAAATGTATGCAGGAATAACACTGATCCACAGTATTTCCACAAAACGGAACAAAGAACCGGTTGTTGATGTGATGCATGCATGTTTCTTGTTTCCCGTTTTTTTTATATAAATTAGACCGTTCGATTTTCCGTTTGAATAATTTTACACTTGTAATTTTAGGGCCCTTTATAAATTGCTGTTCGGTGTGAGAAAAGGCTCCGTATTGAAGACCTGACTTTGACCTATAATGTTTTTCTTTACAAATCGTGACTTGAATAGAGGTTTGTCTCATTGGCACTCATACCACATCTTCCTTATTGAAACATTATAAGTGTTGCTGCTAGATCACGAGTTAAAATCTAGTTATTTGTTTCGAATAAACGTTGAGAATGGACAAGTAGATTTGTTTTGACATAAGATGTAAATCAAATCAGAAAACATTGGTCTTAAAATGTCTTGTACCAAGTCAGGAAAATGGCCATTGTTATAGAACAGTTCGTTTCTATGTGTGCTACATTTTAATGTTGTATTTTTGATCGTAGGTCTCCACTTTATTTGATGTGTTTTCCTCAGTTTTAATTTGTAACCCGGATTTGTGTTTTTCTCAATCGATTTATGAATTTTGAACAGCGGTATACAATTGTTGCCTTTAGTGTGTTAAAAGTACAAGATTCAAAAAGTCAAAAGAAAATATAGGTACAAAGAGAAAACAATGATAAGAACATCATCGGTAGTATACACTTGGAAATAATTGTTTTCTATGTCACAACTTAAATGAGCCTTTTTAAGAAGTAAATTACACATTTAGAAAATAAATCGATATAATACGCCTCTGAAAAAAACAATAGATATTGACCTAGCTATCAGTTTTTTTTTATATTTGTGATTTGGGATAGATAAATCGTGAAAAAAGTTAAGAAGATAGATAGTTAGATAGATATGCTATTATAAAAAAAAACTTAATACAAGTTTACAGAGAAAAATACAAAATCAAAACAAATGCAATAGTTGAGTTAATCAAATGCAGTACGTTAATAATTCATAACGTCGCTGGGCTTCCAAAATGTCGTATATGACTTTTTTGGCTAAAAATACTTTTTAAAACCAATGGTCTGGGCGGGAGGAAATCTCTGATATTACAAAAAAGCATACAGTTAGACCAACCAAAACATTTGAAATAAGACATATTACAAAATTGCCAATGTCAGTTATTTTTAAAGTTTGCTTCCAAAATGGTGTATGAAAACTTAAAATCTTTGTATAATGGCTTTTGGAATCAAACAATTGTACATTTTTTTTATTTTTGTGAAAATAATTTAAGTTCTCGGATAATCCGGAAATGTCAACGTTTTTATTTCACTGCTATCTGCACAAATGTTCAAGTTCATATACGAGATTTTGGAAGCATGCATTTTGTCAAAATTTTCAAAGCCTGTGTGTGAGATATTTTTTTCTTGAATTTACAACATTTTGGAAGCCCAGCGACGATAAGGTAAACAATGAAGATAGCATATATGTTTAGTACATAGATAGATTTAAAGCTTTGCCAAGTTCCTCAGATCTTTCCATCGTTGAATCCGGAAGTTATTTGGTTATAAAAAAATTAAAACGATATGATCATGAAATACTTAGGCAAAAACTGTGAAATATAGACACATTTTGAATAAACAAAGTTGCATTTACTACGTCATGTTGAATTATGCGTGCACTGTCACTTCAGAGTTGACATGCATGTGTAAAATAACTATACCAATTAAAGTTTGTTTGACATTCGGAAATAAAACAAAAATCGACAAAAACGAATGAACCTTTTTGAAATGTCCGATGAAAATATTATAATGACAAATTATAATATGTCATATCATTGATAAAAGAGCAACATGCTTCCTTCAAAGACTATAAAGTTAATACTTACCAATGTTTAAAGCATTGCTATATATCACTGACACAAACTTCTTAGACTATGTCTCGAACATAACGTTTGCAATTGATTTAAGTTGTCATATCTCATTATTACCTACGCATTTTTTGTCTTTATAAAAATCCGTAATAAAAACTATGACAAATAAAAGTATCAAGCAGTTAACATAAAACGCAACAATCCGTATATATCACATATGTTAACACGACTAGATAAATCACATCATTTTGCAGTCCTTTATTGATATTTTCGGAAGTAAGTGTCGTTATAACATCCAAGTAATCAAGTATATACTTCAATAACTGTAATTAATTGACAGTATTTGTTCCCTGTATTATCTTACAATAAATTCTGATGATATTGGCCAGTTTAAGTGAGTGTCGTTATAACATCCATGTTATTAAGTTTATTCTTTAATAACTGTAATTAACTGACTGTATTTTCCCCCCGTCTTCTCTTGCAATTATTTCTGAAGATATTGGCCAGTTTAACATGGATTTATTTTCCCCAAACTGAAATAAAATAACATCACTACAATACCACGGAATTTAACAGTGATATACAATTGAACATGTGATATATAAAAAAAATAATGTATTAAATTATATCGTCAATCGTTATTTGCACTGACAACAGAGAGATTTCTTTTATAAGTGTAATGAATCTGAAACACAGTTTTATTAAGTCCGTATACTGTATAATGAAATACAGAAAAATAAAAAAACATCATTTACACGTTGCATGTATCAAACTTGTAAAAATACTTTTAAACCGGTTTTAAAAAACTGAAAATTTACGAGATACTTACGATATTCCAACACTGAAATGCATAATTCAAATAGTGATTATATTTTCAGCAATGTTATAGCTTAATGACTCTTAGACTATCATACATTGGGATGTTTAATTTATAAGAGCATATGTCTTCATTCAAAATAAATGATGATATATGTGATACTTTATTTCCTGCTGAATCACAAGTGTCGTGCAACTCATGGGAGATATGCCCTTTACATTTCTCAACAAAATCTCATTTCCAAATCTTCATTAAAATGAATTGAGGAGATATTTTGTATATGCAAATTGTCCTTCTAAGATCTTTTGAAGCCTTCACACAATGTATTGTTGCAATACCAGTAAATCATTGATTTATGACCTGCTACGTGTTTTACATAATGACACATAACAAATCATTACTATGTATAGATCCGCTGAACAAATCATAACAAACAACAAAATGCTGATTAAGTCTGGTGTGACATGCAATTATCAAACACATTATAACAATATGAAGTTTGTTTGCGTCAATAAAACATGAATAACTGTTGCTATTTTTAGAGTATAAAAGATAACTAGTTTCTGAGATATATAAATTTGGCAAAACTTTTAAGAATTTTGGTCCTCAATGCTCTACAACTTCGTACTTTATTTGGCCTTATTAACTTTTTTGGATTCGAGCGTCACTGATGAGTCTTTTGTAGAGGAAACGCGCGTCTGACGTATATATAAAATTTAGTCCTGGTATCTATGATGAGTTTATTTACAAATACTGGTTCGATGCCAATGCTATTGGAGATTTATTTCCCCGAGGGTATCACAAGCCCAGCAGTCAGCACTGCTTGTGCTGACATGAATTATCATTGATATTGTTATATTAATACATTAACTGTTTACAAAATTTTGAATTTTTTGAAATACTTAGGCTTTTCTACCTCAGGCATAGATTACCTTAGCTGTATTTGGCAAAACTTTTAAGAATTTTGGTCCTCAATGCTCTTCAACTTCATACTTTATTTGGCTTTTTAACTTTTTTGAATTCGAGCGTCACTGATGAGTCTTTTATAGACGAAACGCGCGTCTGGCGTATATATACAATTTTGTCCTGGTATCTATGATGAGTTTATTTGCAACCACTGGGTCGATGCCACTGCTGGTTAAGATTTATTTCCCCGAGGGTATCACAAGCCCAGTACTCAGCACTGTTTGTGCTGACATGAATTATCATTGATACTGTTATATTTACAAATTAACTGTTTACAAAATTTTGAATTTTTTGAAATACTAAGGCTTTTCTACCTCAGGAATACATGGAATAGATTACCTTAGCTGTATTTGGCAAAACTTTTAGGAATTTTGGTCCTCAATGCTTTTTAACTTCGTACTTTAATTGGCCTTTTTAACTTTTTTGGATTCGAGCGTCACTGACGAGACTTTTGTAGACGAAACGCGCGTCTGGCGTATATATATAAAATTTAGTCCTGGTATCTATGATGAGTTTATTTACAAATACTGGGTCGATGCCAATGCTATTGGAGATTTACTTCCCCGAGGGTATCACAAGCCCAACAGTCAGCACTGCTTGTGCTGACATGAATTATCATTGATATTGTTATATTAATACATTAACTGTTTACAAATTTTAGAATTTTTGGAAATACTTAGGCTTTTCTACATCAGGCATAGATTACCTTAGCTGTATTTGGCAAACTTTTAAGAATTTTGGTCCTCAATGCTCTTCAACTTCGTACTTTATTTGGCTTTTTAACTTTTTTGAATTCGAGCGTCACTGATGAGTCTTTTGTAGACGAAACGCGCGTCTGGAGTATATATAAAATTTAGTCCTGGTATCTATGATGAGTTTATTTGCAACCACTGAGTCGATGCCGCTGCTGGTTAAGATTCATTTCCCCGAGGGTATCACAAGCCCAGTAGTCAGCACTGTTTTGCTGACATGAATTATCATTGATATTGTTATATTTACAAATTAACTGTTTACAAAATTTTGAATTTTTTGAAATACTAAGGCTTTTCTACCTCAGGAATAGATTACCTTAGCTGTATTTGGCAAAACTTTTAGGAATTTTGGTCCTCAATGCTCTTTAACTTCGTACTTTAATTGGCCTTTTTAACTTTTTTGGATTCGAGCGTCACTGACGAGACTTTTGTAGACCAAAAACGCGTCTGGCGTATATATAAAATTTAGTCCTAGTATCTATGATGAGTGTATTTACAACCACTGGGTCGATGCCACTGTTGGTGGAGAGTTATTTCCCTGAGGGTATCACAAGCCCAGTAGTCAGCACTGTTTGTGCTGACATGAATTATCATTGATATTGTTAAATTTATAAATTAACTGTTTACAAAATTTTGAATTTTTTGAAATACAAAGGCTTTTTCCTCAGGCATAGATTACCTTAGCTGTATTTGGCAAAACTTTTAGGAATTTTGTTCCTCAATGCTGTTCAACTCCGTACTTTTTTTGGCGTTTTAAACTTTTTTGGATTCGAGCGTCACTGATGATTCTTTTGTAGACGAAACGCACGTATGTCGTATATATAAAATTTAGTCCTGGTATCTATGATGAGTTTATTTAAGCAGTATAAATCTTTTGTTTTTGTTTTCGAATGCATAGTGTCATCAACGTTTCTTTACTGCATTGATCATGTTGCTTTGTTTTTGAAACTTTTAGTTTTGTATATAACTTTGGTAAATTTTTTTATTCAAATAATTTGAATTAGTGGTTTGTTGTTTACATTTGTTTAGCTGTTTTGATCTTGAAAATATCTGGTATTGATAGGTGTGTTTATCTTGTGTGTGTGTTTATCTTGTGTATGTGTTTATCTTCAGTGTGTATTTATCTTGTGTTTGTTCTTAAGTTATTTCTTTCTTGACCAATAATTTTTAATGTGTTTTTTTTTCACGAACGGATTTGTTATTAGTGTTTAATAAAAAAAATCAATTATATCATTTAGCAGTTTGTTTTACACGTATCGTCACTATGACGAACGTGCCTTCATCAATTTACAAAAAAAATTTTGCCTTTTTTTCGATTTTAAGTAATAATACACGAATATATGAACAGTCAAAATAAAAATTATAGCAATTATTAAAGGAGCAATTAGTCATATCATACTCTATGGGGATAAAAACATAGAAGTGGTATGATTCCACATGTGACAACTTTTCACAAGATACCAAAAAATACAGAAACTAACAATTTATGGTCATCGTACAGCCTTCAGCAATGAGAAAAGCCTATATATATATTATAGCTGGCTATAAAAGGCCCGAAATGAGAAATGTTACACAATTCAAAGGAAAATAATGGCCTAACGTATATGTTTGATTAAAATATTGACAAGATAAAACACATATCTTTCAATTTTTGTTACATTTTTTGTTCTCCTCTTATATTTAATGCGTTTCCCTCGGTTTTAGTTTGTTACCCCGATTTTGTTTTTTGTCCATGGATTTATGAGTTTTGAACAGCGGTATACTACTGTTGCCTTTATTTTTGACTCTCATCAGTCTCATATGTTCTTAAATAACACTATACTCAGTTAGAAAGACACACAATTGATGTTGTACAAGTCCAATCAAACGAAAGAAAGATATTTAGAGTTTTAACGATATGTAAAGTGGTTCGAAAAAAAGAAAATGGTAAAACAAACAAAAAAGTAAAACAGAATGGTAATAACCTGTAAAATATCAGTGTATCTATAAGTTTTATGTGATTGCCGTAGGCCGATGTAACAAATAAAGGATGTCTTTTGTTATCTATTATTCATGTGTTTCTTTGACTAATACGTTCTCCTATTTATTTGTATTGAATTCCTGTATTATTATGTTGTCATTTTAATGTTATATTCAACAATGCCATTAGAGTGCGAGGTTTGGCATGCCACAAAACCAGGTTCAACCCACCATTTTGTTCTTTAAAAATGTCCTGTACCAAGTCAGGAAAATGGCCATTATTATATCATAGTTCGTTTCTGTGTGTGTAACATTTTTACGTTGTGTTTCCGTTGTGTCGTTTGTTTTCTCCTATATTTGAGTGTGAATTCACATTACTATAAGACGTGTCACGATACTTTTCTATCCCAAATTCATGTATTTGGTTTTGATGTTATATTGGTTATTCTCATCGGATTTTGTCTAATGCCTGTCCGTTGATGTGTGTGTTACATTTTAATGTGTCGTTGTTCTCCTCTTATATCTAATGCGTTTCCCTCAGTTTTAGTTTGTTACCCCGATTTTGTTTTTTTTTCCATAGATTTACGAGTTTTGAACAGCGGTATACTACTGTTGCCTTTATTTACCAATAAATATAAGAAGATGTGGTATGAGTGACAAAGAGAAAACTATCTAGCGTGATGATGATGGGAGTTTTTAACGATCTTGACTGTTTATACAGCCCTCGCACTATCTAGCAAGTCACAATTTGTAAAAGTAAATCTTTAAAGGTCAAAGTACGATCGTCTACCAGGAGCCTTGGCTCATATCAGACCGCAAGCTATAAACGGCCTTATAATAAAATGACATTAATGACTAATGTTTAACCATTCAAATGGGAATACCAACGGTCTTATATCTATATATATTGACACCGTATGTTTGTGGCATAACATCGTGGCCACAAGTTATTTTATTATGTTTAGTATTAAATTTATATTAAGATCCATTTTGTTACATCTTGTGATCAATTTTATTTGGCAATTGCCAGTGGCAGTCAGCAGGGTTAAAGAACATCAGTTGTTCGACCTGTTAGTCAAATGCGTTTTGTTAAAATATACTTTTTCACTTTTTTGGTCTTTTGGAAAATGTTGCTTGTGCTGTTTTTAGACCCTTCTACAACGAAATTTGTTTTACATGCACACGTATACAAATTGCGGTTTTTTATTCAACGCAATCATAGGTTTGAACGTAGTTTTAAATTTAGACTCGTTTATATTTTTTCGTTTGGGCTTGTATCATATTTTACCTCCGGTTTATATGATCCGTTCATCCTATATTGACTCTTAAAATTCAAGATATTATCTAAAAATGAGGGTACTTTTTATATGGCCTTCCAAATACCGTTTCGATCCCTAACATCACTGAAGAGACATTTATTGTCGAAATCCGGATCTGGTGTACTAAACAAATATTGACACCGTATGTTTGTGGCATAACATCGTGTCCACAAGTTAATTTTATTCTGTTTAGTATTAAATTTATATTAAGATACATTTTGTTACATCTTGTGATCAATTTTATCTGGCAATCGCCAATGGCAGTCAGCAGGGTTAAAGAAAATCAGTTGTTCGACCTGTTAGTCAAATGTGTGTTATTAAAATATACTTTTTTTCACTTTTTTGGTCTTTTGGAAAATGTTGTTTGTGCTGTTGTTAGACCCTTCTACAACGAAATTTGTTTTACATGCACACGTATAAAAATTGCGGTTTTTATCCAACGCAATCATAGGTTTGAACGTAGTTTTCAATTTAGACTCGTTTATATATATATAGATATATATACAAACGAGGCACGAAAAACACTTATGAACAGCATCAACAAACGACAACTACTTAACATCAAATTCCTGACGTAGGACAGCTGTAAGCAAATGCCGCGGGTTTAAATTTTCTAATAGGTATCAATATTCGCCCTTATTTGAAAAAAAAATTGTTTAAAATCACAACATAGAAAGACACACTATAAAAGTCCGCAAAATAAAATATGTTGACAGCAGACACTTTTTACTGTTGTATATTGTCAATTGTTTTATAGCAAGACGGTGTGTGCTGTATTTTTTCTCCAGGTTTAAACATGCATGTAGTCAAAAAATATATAGTTTGCATATTTAACATTGGTATCACTCTAACCAACTTACAAAATCTCACCACATCAATTTGAAATAATAAATTATTAATCGAATGACTTTTAAACTAACGGTCAACTAGAGAAAAAGTTGACATATCTAATTTAGATGTGCACCAGTTATTGGACAATGTTAGTGATTGGTTTAAGTCAACAAGTATGTCAGCTTTTATTCTTAAAGGAAAAAAAAAACATAATAAAGCTTTTCCCTTTAAATCATTATTGTATCAATGTTGATTTGCAAAGAACAAAAACATTGATCAAAGGTCACTCTTCGTAAATACGTTACCTTATATGAACGAATCTCGTCTCGAGAGAGTATTATACAGATGTGCAGAGAATAAGATAAAAAATAACGTAGGATCGAAAGACAGTCTGAACTTTCTGTACCGTTGAAGACAAAACCTAATAACATTGGTAAATACTTTAAGATTATATCATCCATTTCAGCTGTCACTTTTCTAAAAAGACAATCTCCAATCATGGCTGTAAAACGATGTTAACTGTATTGAACATATCATTCTGGTGTTGATAGCGTTGCCTTTAGACGAAAAAGCATGACATTTATAATTTCAATAAGATTCATATATTTTATAGAAATTGTTATCTTTAAATGCATCATAATAAAACTTAAAGTCGATTTTTTTTACTTTATTAGGAAGATAAAATACATTAATTATGTACATGCACTCTTTCAATACTCAAAATTCCAAACCTATAACCCATGCAAGACAATAATTAAACAACATTGCCCTTGTGACACTCACAATCTCACTCGTGAAAAAAAGTTTTCAATTTGAGAAGACAATCGCTTCTTAGTCAATCACCAATTTGTATAGTTGATATAACGAATATTTGTTGTTTTATAGTAACACTTTTATCCTATTAAAAAAAGAAAATTGTGAATTTCTGCATGATGTGGTCTGGTATTAGAGGGTACCAGTGCATTGCGCTTAAGGGGGTCTTGCTTTGTAATAGCAATATCTAAATTTGAAAGCCGCATAGTTTCCCTGTTCTTCCTTAATTCAGTTTTAATAACTGTTTACTTCATATAACTAATTTTTCATACGTTAATTGTAGAAGGAAAATGGAGTATACAAAGTTCAGCTTTCATTATAACAAACAACAGATTACAAAGTTCAAGGTGTAGTACCCTTGCTGCACTTATTATATATATATCTTTATTGATATGGTATAGTCAATGTATGGCAATGCAGTGCAAAAATGTAATATTCATTCTGAGGTTTACATCAAAATTAATACTGTACCTTCAATGGTATATTATTTTGATACAAACATACCGGTCAATTATATTTTTGTTAATAAAGAAGCAAGCACCAACCAATCGATGAAACTGAAAATGATTTTCAGAGTCACTATCAGACTTGTAATACTGATATGACATAATAGACATGTTAAAAATGTGTAGCACGATCAAATATTGTTATGTCTTAATCATAATTTGATAGGATAGTTAAAACTAGATGTGTCAAAGCGACATGCATGGCCCAGTCCCAAAAAATTGAAAAATCTGCAATTTGAATAACACGTGTGGACACAAACATGATGGTAGTCTCACATATCAAAAATCAGCTCAAAATCTGGAGGCGTATAGAAAAAAAGTCCGTGTAATTGTGACTTAC
This sequence comes from Mytilus galloprovincialis, assembly GCA_037788925.1. NCBI lineage: Eukaryota > Metazoa > Mollusca > Bivalvia > Mytilida > Mytilidae > Mytilus > Mytilus galloprovincialis. Next base: position 50,073,253 of record CM075343.1, on the reverse strand, counting down.
AACAATTTGTAAGTCCAAAGCCCATAATTTCAGCAAAAATAAGTGAAGAGGAACAAAACTTACACTTGATCTGTAACTCATCATGGTTAACTCACATACAAAAAAAAAAATCAGCCAAATATCTGAAGACATTTAGAAATTAAGTACGTATTACTTTGTTTTTTAACAATTTATCAAAGTCCAAAGCCCCTAATTTCGGTAAAAGTTAGCGGAGCGGTATGAAACTTAAACTTGATCTGTAACTCATCATGGTTAACTCACATATTAAACATCAGCCCAATATCTGAAGGTATTTAGAAATAAAGTCCGTATAACTGATTAAACAATTTACCAAAGTCCAAAGCCCGTAATTTCGGCAAAAATTAGCATGGCGGAACAAAACTTAAACTTGATGGAGCGGAACAAAACTTAAACTTGATATGTAACTCATCATGGTTAACTCACATATAAAAAATCAGCCCAATATCTGAAGGCATTTAGAAAAAAAGTCCGTATAACTGAGATTTTCAACAATTTATCAAAGTCCAAAGCACCTAATTTCGGCAAAAATTAGCAGATCGGAACAAAAGTTAACTTGATCTGTAACTCATCATGGTTAACTCACATATAAAAAGTCAGCCCCATATCTGAAGGCATTTGAAAAAAAAATCCGTATAATTGTGATTTTCAACAATTTATCAAAGTCCAAAAACCCGTAACTTCGTTTCAGGGCCATAAAAAAAAAGATCCATTCAATATAACTGAATTCAGATTTGTTTATGACCTGTTTTTATGATCACTGAGCCTACTTGCTATCATTGTGACTCTTTGTTAAATAGTATATAATATCAAACAGTGAATACCCCCTATGTATTTATTTTATCTTTGTATAATTAATGATTTACGGTCAGGGTCAAGTTTTAAATTTCAAAGTTTGTAAGTAATCTTTAGAAAATATGAGTGTTATCAAACTGTTTGTTACAACTTATCGCCGCTTCAAAACCTCCGTATACTTTATATAAGAAATTTCTTAACTAAGGTGTTTAAAATGAGCATTTTGGCTTGCTAACTCTCTTCAATCCTGACTTATAACTGTATTCATGCTATATGATAGTTAATTATCTTGATGATTATGACAAAAGTGATGTACAAGTGTAACTCATGAACTGTATAAATAAGTGTATTTTTTTTCAAATTTAAGATCGATGACATAGAATTCTATGACAAAGAATTCTATGTCAAAGTCAAAGGTATATTTGAGGTTATAGATTTTAACCTTTATAATAATTGAACATACTGGAATATACTAAAGTCCTTAGTTTTGTTTTGTGCATTGAGTTGGTAAACAACCGACTAAAAAAGATCTAAATTTTGATAATCAGTATACATTAACTGTCATATCAGACTTTTTAACCGGATGAAGCAAACATATTTCTATAAAGTCTAACAAAAGTGCATTCAAATTAAAAAAACTTACATTTTCTTAAATAATTGTAAAATAATGTACCCTTCTGGAGCAGCTACATGTACGATGACCCGTTGGATTTCTTAGCTTTCCATTGTTTCCCATGTTGTTGTTTGCGTACTTGTACTTGTTCCTTTTATATCCATGGTGTTGTCGTTCTATATTTGTTGAATATGTCCTTTAGGTATCTTTGTATTAAACTATTGTATACCCATTTACCTAACCGGAAGTTGTTAATTACCTATATGTTTCATACATCATGATTTACATTTGAATTTACTTTTCAAACTTGGAGGTTTATTGTTCGATTTTTCCCCCTTGAATTGAAAAGACGCTGTATACGTCTGAAATTAATGGGTTTTCAATAGTACTTTGTAATATTTAAATGATAGTGATAACTAAGCATCAGTACCGTGGCCTGAAATAGCTTCTTCAATGAAATTAAATATATGTAAAATTTGTGTCAATTACTGATCAATATTGGATTGTATTAATCTTTTGTCAATGCACTTTGACTGAAGGCAAATTAAGTTATTGCCTACACAAGGAGAAAATAGAAATCAAATCTTAACGAGAAGCCATTGTTACATTTGTTTTTCTTTTGTGTTCGAACTATGTACGCTCTTATTCATAACCATGAATCGAAATATAGATGTTTGTTATATTTTTTATTCAATTTGACCGATCCCTTTAAATCTTTGTCAACCTTTCAAAAATAACTCATATATGATATTATTCCTATTCACCGTAGAAGTACAGTATTTGTAATCGACGACTCCTGTTGCTACAAGGTCAGCGTCTTATAATGGAATCTAATGATTTTACTACTTGGTATTTTTTTTCTGAATTACGGAATAGAAATCCACAACTGAAGATATTAATGAAAAGCACATGGTTCCTCTTTATTTATAAATCAGAAGTGGTTTTTCAATATTTAAAATTGAGAATGGAAATGGGGAATGTGCCAAAGAGACAACAACCCGACCATAGAGCAGACAACAGCAGAAGGTCACCAACAGGTCTTCAATGCAACGAGAAATTCTCGCACCCGGAGGCGTTTTGCATTTTCTGTTATGGATAAATTGCCATATCTTTCTCTATACTTCCAAATTATTAACCCTCCACATGTTAGCAAACATGGTTGTATGTCTAGTATTTTCATACTCATTGTTTAAATTAGTTAACATTTCAGGATCTTGCATAATCGATACAAGAGAGGCATGAGTGTGTCCGAAGATACTGAAGCGCTTTTATACATAGATTTGTGCTTAATACAGGCCAATCTAATGTCATGTCTCTAATCGACGTATAATTTGTCATAATAGTAAAATCAATACTCAAAATTGACAGCCAATTCTACGATCCTTTTACCAAAACTTTTTTTTATAGTTTCCAAATCGAATGTCGAATGATTGGCTGACATGTCCTAACTTTAAACAATAAACGTTTGGAGTAAATATTTGCTACTTTTTTCCATAATATTTATAACATGGAAATTTTTTATTGTATCTTATCCTTTTCGTTCTTTAATTTGCTAATGAAAAGTCTTTCGGACGGAATGCTGTCCCTGGTTCTGTTTAGTAACTTTAAGACTTTTTACTACTAGGTATATATATATAAAAAGAAGATGTGGTATGATTGCCAATGAGACAACTATCCACAAAACACCAAAATGACACAGACATTAACAACTATAGGTCACCGTACGGCCTTCAACTATGAGCATAGTCAGCCCATACCGTATAGTCAGCTATAAAAGGCCCTGATAAGACAATGTAAAACAATTCAAACGAGAAAATTAACGGCCTTATTTATGTAAAAAAAAATTGAACGAAAAACAAACATGTAACACATAAACAAACGACAACCACTGAATTACAGGCTCCTGACTTGGGACAGGTACATACATAAATAATGTGGCGGGGTTAAACATGTTAGCGGGATCCCAAACCTCCCCCTAACCTGGGACAGTGGTATAACAGTACAACATAAGAACGAACTATCAAAATCAGTTGAAAAAGGCTTAACTCATCAGATGGACAAAAATACAAGTGGACGTGGCCCGGTACTTATACCTCCCGACACAAAAAGACACAATGAACAGATCTGAGAGTACTCGCAGTTATCTGACAGCTAGTTCAAAGCCGCTAACAACTAATAAAATAATCATGCAACTAAGACTAAACTATCAATCCGTACACATCCAATAGATTTAGTGTAAAGACGTCATAAACAGCCAGAGAAAAACATGATCTTGTGCAATGCCAGGTTACAGGTATCGACAGATTGTAAATCCATGAATATGTATATGCATATAACATACTAGTAATATTTAGTTAGCTTTTAATTTACTGATAACAAAATCAATATACATATTTTATGGTATAAATGTCCCTGTACGTTGCGTTTAACGTCTAATCCTGAACCGTTATTTGTTGTTTTTCAGTCAACAAATCCCCATCAATATAAACACGAAATAAAAAATAATTTTTAGATTAATAAGCAATGCTTTTCACCAATTAAAGTTCTTTCGCTTTTACTATATGTATATTTCTGTTTTTTAATAGTATTTATTTCTGATGACAAAAAATAATTGATCAATTATTTAAAAAGAGGACTGACCTAACGGTTATATGAAATATTATGTTGTGCTAATGGGGTTTCAATATCGTCTGATATAAATATTACTTACAGCATTCCTTGGGGAAATCCATTTCCCGAGAATAACTCTGCTCTAATGAAAAACATACGATTAATCTGTCAACCTAGCGGATATCGTCTTGACAAGATGAACACATATTACTTACTGTCTATGTTTTCGTCCTTCTTTATAATTAACAGATATGACAAATTGCTTGTGTTAAACATAACTGTACGTTAGAAAACTTATCATAGATACCAAGATTGAATTTTTGTATTTGCGTCTGACGCATGTTTCGTCTACAAAAGACTCATTTATGACGCTCGAATCCAAAATAGTTAAAAGGCCAACTAAATTACGAAATTGAAGAGCATTGAGTAAGGTGTAAGCGTATTGGACATTGACTGTTTACGTAACCTTGGAAAAGTGTACACTGGCGGATGAGAACATCGTACTTTCATTTTAAGTAGAATTGCGCACTGTGTACTGTATGTTGATTTTGTACATTTCTGCAATATTTACGCAATGCACAAAAAAAATGTGCAAACCTTTCAACAAAATAGAGATATCTTTTACAACACTCTTCAAAATAACAATAAAACCTTGGTTTCCTCTTGTTATTCCTGAAATGTATTTACTTCAATTAAAGTTACTTTTTGTAAGTGCTATTTACCTCAGTATTATCTATCATTTGTTTCAAGCAATCATCGTTAAATGCAGCTAAATCAGATGTTTGCATTTATTATCTATAATCTCAATAAAACAAAGCAGACATGCCTCTTAAAAGAGAGTCGAAAGTTACCAGGGATGTGCTCGGTTGGCGTGTTCTATAAGGTCATGTCTGTTCTGAATCCAGACGTCAATCGAACGAATTGAAACCGGATATATCTCATTGCTGGTAAACTTGGCTTAAAAGAACAAAATCGGCATATCGAAAACTCGGATCATAATAAACTCGGCCTGTTAGTATATATAAAATGAAGTGAACAAGTAATTGTAGATTGAGTTTCTTATTGATTTCGTTTAATCTTTTATTTGATTTTACTTGATTTATAAAAATAATAAAAAAAAAAAAAAAGAAATGTTAATAAATAATTTTTATTTTCGAGTGGCAAGACATAATTGCAATTGACATCACTTTTCCGTAGGGTGAATCTTTTTGGCCTTTCCGAACTAAACATTACATTTTTTAGTGTCCAAATAAAAAAGACTGACTTCGAAGTTGTCACGATTATCATTATCAGACGGCCACTATAAAATGTCATTCTTACAAAAACAGAGAGTTTTATTGCATATTTCCCTAAAAAAAATGCTTATATGGTCAAATACCTTGAAATACATCTGACCAATGATTTGTATAATCGTACTATACAAATCCTTGATTGAACAGATTGCCAATTTGTACTTTTTATTTCACTGAAAGCTAAAGATTATTGTATCTTTATCTTTCAGTTCCCGTCTCCGCCATTTTGAATTCTGTTAGCACCTACTCTACTATTTTTTCGGCACACTTGGAACTTGTTCAGAACGCAGTTCGGTCTTGTTTTATTGAACTTCCGGTTGATTCCGTGCATTCCGATCGTCTGGAACTCGTCAACCGAGCGCACCCCAGATGGACATTCAAACTAATAAGTAAAAAATAAACTTACTACACCACGTGTAATTAAGAAAGAGGAAGACCAACAGACAAACAAATAAATTCAACACAACACATACACAACAAAGATTCAAGGCACTTTATGTAGAATGCCAGGCGCCTGTTTTGGCAATATCATATTTATTATGGGCACTCCATTCAAATAGTTTGATGAACTGTGGTAAACTGTGATACGGAAACTAGTGTTGAAATAAATTGTCAAAGTGTTATTATTACGTATTTCAACTTAATTGTTAATATGCCTCATAACTAAAATATATAACAGTACACGGAATCTAGGAAGACACAGACAAATTTTGGTCAGTTTTGATATTTTTTTAATTTTTGTTCCATGATAAAGTAGTTTGCGTATGTACATATACATATATATATTTTGGTGTTTACAGCAATGGTCCTTCTTAGTATGTAATCAATTTGAACAAACTTCGACAATGTCAAAGCTATAAGTTTAGTCTGTGAAATTGCAGATATTTTCGTTTTTCATCAATGGGTCAGTTTATATGCTGATAATTTGTAAGCATTAGTGTAAAGATACGTGGAAGCAATGAACATTAATACGGAACTAGTTGTCGAGAATATACAAAAAAGGTTAAAAAGGTTAAATCCTGTCCTCAAACTTAGGTCAACTTCCTTTGATAAACGTAAACATTGCATTCGTTAATAGACATATTGATTTATTAATGTCAAAGAGGAAATATTGCATAAGTTTAGGCAATAGTTATTTACCAAAGTTTAAATCGCTTACATCGATTAAGAAAACAAATTGATGTGACAATGTTATAATACAGAAGCGAATGACAACTCAAACCATGAAGATGTTTCTAATAGGATTGATATCGAGCTATATCATACAAGTGAGAGGTTTAGCTAGCTATAAAACCAGGTTCAATCCACCATTTTCTACATTTGGAAATGCCTGTACCAAGTCAGGAATATGACAGTTCTTGTCCATTCGTTTTTGATGCGTTTTGTTATTTGATTTTGCCATGTGATTATGGACTTTCCGAATTGATTTTCCTCTGAGTTCAGTATTTTTGTGATTCTACTTTTCATTTAGCAAATGAAGACTTATATTTGATTTGCAGTATCTTTTGCAATGGTTAAACAGAAGGTTGGCATGATTTTAAATAACGGGTAAATTATTCTGTACTTGAAGGCAACAGTGTTATATCGCTGTAGAAAAGTCATCAATCGATTAAGAAAAACAAATCTAGGTTGTTGTATCTTTGACACATTTCCATTTCCATTCTCAATTTTATTTACAATTTAAACCGAGGGAAACACATGAAAACAACGAAAATGCATAGAAACAAATTATTTAAAAGCAACGGCAGTATTCCTGACTTGGTACAGGACATCATTTAGAAAACAATGGTAGGTTGATGTTATGATGTTGGTAGTTTTATGACCAGCACTATTAAAGGAGGGAACTGAATAAACAAATAAAGAGTATTACCAATTGAAGGATAAAGAGAAAGTCACGTTTTGAGTTATACAGTTAAAGGGGAGGAAAAAGATATGTTTGGATGTAAACATTTTGACAAGCAAAATTTGAAGTTTGCTTGATAGAATGAAAAAAAGCAGATTAAACCCACCATTGTTTTAATGTCCTTTACCAAGTAAATCATATGGTAGTTGTTGTCAAATAGTTTGTTTCAATGTGTGTTGCATTGGCGTTTGTTTTTGTTGCACTTCAGTGTTTATGTTGTTCCTTTGTTTTCCTGTTATAGTTGATGTGTTTGTGACTTCTTAACAGCAATATACTACACATGATATCCAATTGGTACTGTACATTTCATCTTAGAACTGAATAAGAAGCAACGTGTTACCATAATTGTTATCGTTGCACTAGTTTATCGTCATCGTCTAATGAATGATAAGGTCAAAAGACTTATATTTTAATGCTTTTGGTAAAGAATAGAACATAATACATGAACGTTTATAGATGTTTACGTTATTTTGATCAACTATTCCTCTGATAACTAGTTTCTTTGTAAAATACAATTGTTTAGACGTAATTTTAATTAAAAACAAGAAAAGACACAATAAGCACTGATCATTCAATACATTTAAGAAATGTCACGTAGTTCATGTTCTTGACAAGATATTTCCCGTGTCAGGTATCTTAATTATCAACTATCTGTACTTCTTCCTATATCATAATTTAATAAGAGAATTTACAATGCTTAATCTACCAACTTAACCCAGACACATTGACGTATCAGATGTAGCTTTTCTCATAATTATGTGGTAATATGTTAGTAAACAATCGGTACTATACTGTTTTATTATTTTTTTTATTTTTTCAGTGTATTGCATTTATATTAGTGTTTTTCCTCTGCTTTACGTAAAGAATAAAGTATCTTTAAATTTTGACATCTAAATTGAGGCATACTTGGCACAGTTAGGTCATATTTCTATTACGTATTATTCCAACTTTTTATATCGATGTTTTTAGTAAGATATGTTCAATTTCCTTGACCTTTCATTTGCTTTATTCAGTTCACAGATGCTTCTTTGTAATTTTAGTTTCATATACTGTGATCATAACTGTTCATCCCATTCATATAAAACGTCTTGTCTTTAAAAAAAAAAAAAAAAAAAAAAAAAACACACACACACACAGTGATAAGAGCTTTACACATTGAATAAATGCACTAGTGTGAGACATGTTCGTTCGCTATTTGATGCATTTATGTATTCAATTTGTGCGACTTATTGCTTCTTATTTTCCAAATTATTTTATGGTTATTGAGATTAACTGCAATTTAATTGTTAACATCAGCATTACGTTGCATTTGTCTTTAAAGCAACTAAATCATACTGAATTTATTGCGAGGAAATAGCTCAGAATTACTGCAGTGGGTTGACCTGAACATGTTTTAGAAAGACAGTACGTGACTTAATTATTTATCAAGACTCTTGAGATGTTTTCAAAATAAACATTACCTTTTTTAAGACTTAAATTCATTTGATTTTAGGTTCATCCGTGCTCTTCACCTTAATATTTCATTTGGTTTTCAAACATTTTATCGAGTATTCTGTAGGCTAAACCAGCGTTTTACGTGAATGTTAATCAATGTAGAAAAAACTGTAGTCGTGTGGTCTAGCGGGACGGCTGCAGTGCAGGCGATTTGGTGTCACGATATCACAGTAGCATGGGTTCGAATCCCGGCGAGGGAAGAACCAAAAATTTGCGAAAGCAAATTTACAGATCTAACATTGTTGGGTTGATGTTTAGACGAGTTGTATATATATATATATATATATATATATATATATATATATATAAACGAGTCTAAATTGAAAACTACGTTCAAACCTATGATTGCATTCGATAAAACCCGCAATTTTTATACGTGTGCATGTAAAACAAATTTCGTTGTAGAAGGGTCTAAAAACAGCACAAACAACATTTTCCAAAAGACCAAAAAAGTGAAAAAGTATATTTAAACAAAACGCATTTGACTAACAGGTCGAACAACTGATGTTCTTTAACCCTGCTGGCTGCCATTGGCGAATAAAATTGATCACAAGATGTAACAAAATGGATCTTAATATAAATTTAATACTAAACAGAAAAAAATTAACTTGTGGCCACGATGTTATGCCACAAACATACGGTGTCAATATTTTTTTAGTACACCAGATCCGGATTTCAACAATAAATGTCTCTTCAGTGATGTTAGGGATCAAAACGTATTTGGAAGGCCATATATAGTGTGGTACATTCATTATGAAATAACATGTGTTACCTCTTTTCGAAACAGCGATTACAAATCTAATGAAAAATACTAAGGGGACTACCTTCACCATTAAAATAAATTAGCTCATTGTGGTTTATAAGTTTTATCGTAATTGTTGTTCGCATTAAATGTTCTTTTGGTAATTTGGTTTCGTATTATCAGATAATTGCTTGGACACAATTTTTGATTAAATAAAATCACAATTCTTTACATCTTACCTAAAAAGATAGAATACGCAGTTGTTTATACAAATGAAACAGAAAAATATGTTGTTGCATAATCGAAGCTTGCTTGGAGAGGCACTTGGTTCTTATGAAAATAGGAAGATGTAGAATGATTGCCATGATCTCAGCATATAGCAAAATAAATACAATTTAACAAAAACAGACCAATATACGGTCTTCATATGATAACTCTTACATGACATGTAATGATTGACAGTGAAAATAAAGATAAGACGATCATTGGTGTAAAAAATTGTCTTCTAGAAATTGTCGATCGTGACTATAATTTCAATTCACAGCATGAGCAAATGATTACCAATGATTACTGAACGAAAAATTAGTGGATTTTAGTAGGTTTTGTAATTCCATTGAGTCACTCCTCCTCCCCCTCCTCATTATCATCATCATCAATAGTATCATCATCATTTTGTATATTTAGATGCAATTCGTGTAGGTATCAACTTCCACTAACAAGACATTATTAACTTACTGTATTACTTTAGTATTGAAAATATAATAAATGATAAATTAAAGCATCACAACTCCTTGCGTTCAACATTAATTATCTATAAAACATAAAACTAAGTTCAGTAACTTCTATGTAATTTGATATGATACTGTATCGAAGCAATAAATAGTGTAACTGTATGATTTTAAGAAAAGACATACATTGACAGCCTGACTACTAATGTTAATGGTTTCTTAAGTGTCAATCATATCAAACAATCATCTTTATTTAATATTACTTGATAAGTTTTACGGAAAATCAACTCAATTTGAAAATCATCGATATTCTAATGTATTAAATTGGATATGTTGGAATCAAACGGTCGGGGTAATTTCTTTTGAATTACAGATATGACAAATTGCTTGTGTAAATCATATCTATACGTAAGTAAACTCATCACAGACAATGATATATACCTTTATGGAAATTTTATATTTGTGAATGACGTTTCGTCTACAAAAGTCTCATCAGTGACCCTCAAACCAAAAAAAGCAAAAAAAAAAAAAAAAAAAAAAAAAAAAAAAAAAAAAAAAAAAAACAACAAATACATGACAAAGTTAAAGAGCAGTGAGTAAGGCGTTTCGAAATGGACATTGATTGTTGACATAACCTTGAAATATGTATACACCGGTGAATTACAACAGCGCTAATTTTTTTCATTTTTTGCAAACTGCGTGCTGATTTTGTTTATTTCTACCATCACAGCACAATTCAAAATGACAGTTTTTTTTCTGCTAAAAATTAATTAAATGCATAACTTAATTTTAAAGTTTCTCTTAAAGTTTTATCATTCTCAACATTTGCTTCAGGTAACAATCGTTAGATATATAGCTAACCTGATGTTCGCATTTATTGTCTCGAATCTGATTGAAATATGAAAGTGTATGTTCACTCTCTACCACTCAAATCAAGTATATTATTACTTCGATAAATATACAATGAAAAAGAACATACCACCTTAAATAAATATAAACCTTGCATTCGTAAATGGATACATTGATTTCTTAATGTCAAATAGGAAATATTGCATAAGTTTAGGCAACAGTAATATACTAAAAAAAATATCTCTTAAATCGATTAAGAAGACACTTCAAGGTGACAAATATTCTAACATAGAAGCGAAGGAAATTTAAAAGCTTTATTTGACATTAAGATGTTTCTAATAGGATTTATATGGAGCTACATTATCTAGTAAATGAAGACTTATTATTGTTAAGCAGTATCTTTTGCAATGGTTAAACAGCAGGTTGGCATTATTTTAAATAACTTGTAAACTATTCTGCACTTAAAGGCAACAGTACTAGTAGTATATCACTGCTAAAAAGTCATAAATCGATTCAGAGAAACAAATCGGATTACTAATTAAAACCGAGCGAAACATGAAAAACAGAAAAACAACGGAACAAACATAGAAACGAACTGTTTGATAGCAACGGTCATATTCCTGACTTGGTACAGGACATTATTTGGAAACCAATGGTGGGTTGATTTTATGATGTTGGTAGTTTCATGATCAGCCCTATAAAAAAGGAGGGAGATGAATAGATAAATAAAGAGTATTACCAATTGAAGGATAAATAGAAAGTCACTTGTTCAGTTATACAGTTAAAGGGGATGAATCAAATATGTTTGGATGTAAACATTTCGACAAGCAAACGTTTGCTCGATAGAATGTATTTTGTCATTTTAGTAGTATGATTAGCCATAAACCAGGTTCAAACCACCATTTTTTAAATGTCCTTTACCATGCCAGGAATATGTCAGCTGTTGTCAAATAGTTTGTTTCTATGTGTGTTGTATATGCGTTTGAATTTGTTGCACTACAGTGTTTCAGTTTTTCTTTTTGTTTTCCTTTGATAGTCGATGTGTTTCCCGCGGAATTAGTTTGTAACCCGGATTTATAGTCTCTCTATCGATTTATGATTTTTAATTAGCGGTATACTACAAATACTATCCAATCATTACTGTACAATTCATCTTTTAGATGATTTTGAAGTAACGTGTTATTATAATTGCTATTATTGCACTAGTCTATCGTCATCATCCAATTTATGAAATGTTAACAGACTTATATATTGATGACTTTGGTAAAGATTAGAGCATAATTCATGGACGTTTATAGATGTTTACGTTATTTTGATGTATCAACTATTCCTCTGTTAAGTAAGTTTCTTTGTAAAAGACAATTGCTTAGACGTAATGTTAATGAAAAACAAGAAAAGACACAATAGACACTGATCTTTCAATACATTTAAGAAATGTCACGTAGTTCATGTTCTTGACAAGATATTTCCCGTGTTAAGTTTCTTCTTTATGAACTTTCTATACTTATTCGTATACAACAATTTAATTAAGAGAATAACAATGCCAAATCTACCGATTTAGCTCAGACACATTGACGTATCGGATGTAGGTTTTGTAATATGTTAGTTTTTTTTTAAACAATTGGTACATGTACTATACTGTTTTGCGTTTTATATTCATAGTTGTGTATTGTATTTACGTTTGGATTTTTTCTGCTACGTTAAGCTAAAGTACATGTCTCTTTTACATTTTGATATATACATTCAGGCATATGTGTCACCGTTAACATAACTAAAGTCATATTTCTATACGTAAATTATTCCACTATTTTTATATCGATGTTTGTCAGTAAAATATGTTCAATTTCTCCGAACTTTCATTTGTTTTATACAGATACTTCTTTGTAATCTTAGTTTCATAAATTGTGATCATCCGTGCTCTTTCACTGACTACTTTATTTGATTTGAAACATTTTATTAAGTATTCTATCCGCTAAACCATAGTTTTTGAGTGATTGTCGGTCAATGAATAATAAACTCCATGTTTAGTATTGTACCTTCAAAATGTTATAACACGCACGACCTCATTCCAGAAGAGTAATCATTATTGTGATACATAGTACTATGGGGACTACCTGCATCATGAACATGATGAAAATAGATTAGTTCATTGAGGTTTATAAGTGTTGTCGTAATTGATGTTTGCATTGCATGGTCCCGTGATAATTCGGATTCCTGTTATCAACTAATTACTTTGACACAGTTCTTTATTAAATAATACTGCAATGACCTAATAATATAAAACTCAAGTAATTTTAGACCTTGGTTTATTCCTAAAAATAACAATGAAGAAGATGTTTATTCAAATAAAAAGGAAAACAAACATATGCATGATGCTGTTACTAAATCGAAGCTTGCTTAGAGACAGTTATTGGTAATTATGAAAATAAGGTAATGTAGGATTATTGCAAAGGAGACACTAGAGAACGAAAGAAATAGAAATTAACAACTGTTGGACACCGTACGGTCTTCTGTATGCTTAGTAGAAATTATAATCTACAACGGTTCAACTCTTATATGACATGTAATAATCTGATAATAGAAAGTGAAAAGAAAATGTATGATGCTTATTGGTGTCGAATTTCGACTTCTACAAATTATCGTTCTTTACTCTAATATTTTGTGTAGGTATCGACGTCCATTAAAAGACATTGTAAACTTACTGTATTACTTTAGTATTGAAAAAAATGTGACAAACTCTAAATAAATAATCTGTAAGAGATAAAACGAAGTATTTTATAGATCTACAATACGTTAATGGATATGATATTATATTGGAGCAATCGAATAGTGTTACTTATGTTAATGTATAATTTTCAGAGAAGACGTACATTGACAGATTGACTTCTCACCGGAAATGTTTTCTTAAGTGCCAATCATATCAAGCAATCATCTTCAGTACGCATTACTTGATTGGTTACACGGACAATCAACTCAATTAGGAAATCATCGATATCGCAATGTATTTAATTGAATATATTTGAATCAAACGGCTGGGGTTAAATATGTTAAATTAATGATAAAATTAGATAATTGACTTTTGGAATAGTTATACAAAAATATAATAATAATGATAATATTCCTAATAATTATTATTATCATATACTTTACCAATACAAAAACAGAAGAAGAAGAAGGCACTTTAATGCAATGCTAGGGGAGAGTTGTGCATTCATATTTTTGGGAGAGTTGTGCATTCATATTTTTGCAAACAATGTTACGCCTGTCATATCAATATCGATCCGAAGAAAACTTACAGGAACACGTTGATACGTCAGAAAAAAAACCCACTAAATAATAGTTGATGATTTCCAAGGTTGATGTACATAGCACCATTGTTCTTTAGTTCAGAATGAAAAACACTACAATTCACAAATTATTTCAAGTGATCATTAAAAGATAACATTGGAATCACAAAGCTTCAATGTATTAAAATGTCATAATGGTGTTCAATGTTGCATCCTAATAAAATAAATGTTTTTTTTCCCAACATAGATTTTGCATGAATATTAGTATAACGATGCAATTCGTTCAAGTAATATAGAGCTAAAAGGCGTTCTTATTATTAGAACATTAAAACTTGATATGACTAATATTTTTGCAATACTATATATAAATAATATTGTTAGAAAAAGGGAACAATAAATTGAACTTCAAAAAATAAAACGTCTATAAATTATGGATGTTTCCAAATACAACTAGGACATTTTGACTGTAATACTACGAAACGAAAATGTGATTTAGTTAATGTTAAAACTATGTATAAATGTCTCTAATCCAATCAAAAGGTAAAACAAAATAAAACCGGAGAGCTAGAAAACATAAAAAACAACACTGAAAGATACAAATGATATTCTGTAACGAGAACATTCTTATATCTTACAAGTTTCATTCAAACACGTTCTAAAAGGGACCTTTTATCAAAGCATACTAAAACGTATATCCAAATACCAAGTCTAAAATACATTGCTAACAATGTATTTAAAATATTCATAAGAATCTCGTGTGTATTTTAGTCTATTCGCCATCTAATTATCAATCGAAATTACATATGCTTTACGCGTAGTTATTTTTAGTCGCGTAGTACGTCACGTTGTTAGAACCGGTTTGGATTTCGCGGGTAATATATAAAAAAAAGATCATGTGCTTTTCAATTATCGAGGTTAGGCGGTGACCACGTTGACTACTACTACAGTGTTGACATATTTACAGTAGTGTAGACTTGTTTTGTAATTTAGGGAGATCAATTGGATATGAACTAATTATGATATTTGTTTTTTTAGATATTCTGTAAGGCCAGTGTACCATGATTTTTTAAAGATTTATTGGACGTTACGTATTGGCATTCAGTGAATCCTATGTTTTTGTGGACAGTTAACTGATGATTTAGCTTGTATAATGTTTAATAAAATGACATGGCAACCGTGCTGGACAAAATCAGAAATGTGTATCTTATTTCATACCAAGAATGATATAGTATACAGTTTGGGTTAGAAGAAGATTTCAGAAATCAAGTAGCGATGTGCACGTACATACTTTATGTTCGTTTGAGCAAGTGAATTAGAACCGAACTCTAAAGACAACCAACGATCACAAAACCCAATATACACATAAACAAAAATGTAGATCGACAGTCAACCCAACTCTTCTGTTTGCTTTTATGTTTAAGGCAAAAACCAAAGTTTATTATTTTTTTACCTGTATGAGAATGATTGTTTGTGGATTGAATCAGTCAACGAAATAGTCCACCTTGCTCTCAATTCAATGTTCACATTATGTTCCTAGCAAAGGCTGATCAGAACTTAAACATGCGTAACCAAACTGAGGGTAACATGAATACGGATGTATTGGGGTCGAATAATCAGTGGCAAATTAGTATTGTAGCAAAGATATTTATTATCTTTGTTTAACAAATTTAAATCAAACACCAAAATAGACTGCTGAAATCAAATTATTGTTTTATCACTTTTATTATGGAACTACACAGAATCATGTTCGTTTTTCATATCTCGAAGCTTATGCTTCTTTAAACAATTTCCGTTTAGTAAATCATAAATATTTATGCATAAACAACCATAGGTTATTTGCTGTGACATTGTGTGGAGCAATTGAATAGCGTGAGTGTATAAGGTAATGAGAAGACATGCATAACAGATTGACTCATCACCGGAAATTCTTTCCAAAGAGACAATCAAATTAAACAATCATCTTGATTTATTTAATTCAATTGGTTTCATGGAAAATCACCTCAATTAGAAAAACCATCAATATTACAAGTATTGAATTGGTGTAAATTGGTTGGGTCATGAGAATTATAAATAATTAAATGATATCATTAACACACGGATATCAAAAATATCAATACTAAAATATAATAGTTATGATTCCTTTACCGATAACAACTATTATAGGATTAGCAATAATAAGCATACAATACAAACATTGACGGGGACAAAATAAATGAAGAAAAAGAAGAAGAAGAAGAAGAAGAAGAAGAAGAAGAAGAAGAAGAAGAAGAAGAAGAACGAATACCATAATAAATGAGAGTAGGATACTGGCAAACAATTATAAATATGTTACTTACTATGTGACCAATGTCTCATGATATGATATGTAGTTATGGTTGTTAGTTGTTGCTTTTTTATATTAGCTATTAGTTATTGCTTTCAACACCATGCAGGCCACTGGTATTTCTAGGTCAGATGACTTTGCATCTGTCAAAGTGAGTGTCGTAATCATAAATGTTTTGTTATACTGATTGTTGAAAGCCAGTGACATTAAGTTGTTGCAAATTATCTTCTAACTAGATCGCAAGTAAATGGTTGTATTATTGGCAGTCATTCCAGATTTTCTGATATTGTATAACAATGTATAAGACAACAACTAATATGTAAAAATAAAAAAAAACGCCTAAAAATTTTTTGAATATAGCCTCAAAAAACGTGTATGCATCTATCGTTTTCCATCTCCTCATAAGGCGCTTTTGACAAAGAAGTTGAAAAAATAATTTCAAAAATAACCAAAAAAAATTTAAATATCGATAAAATATATATTTTCATACTTTTCCAATAAAGGATGTACACCTTTGAAAGGCAAAAAATTCTAGAATTAAACTGTTTTTCTTAACCTGATTTTTGGGTTAATAAGACTGTAACAAAATGAGTGGTGAAGAAAAAAACATTTGGCGGTGCAATTCCTGTTTTTGCTACGGCCCTTTGAAAATGACTAATTCTGATGATTTTCCCATTTTTCATTGATTTTTACTTTTTTGGGGGCTATTATCCTTGAAAAAATCTCAGTTCCACATTTAAAATTTTTTTTATACTTTCTACACAGATGAAGTGGACGAATCTGAATAAATTTATTTAAAAAAAAAACTATAGGTAGGTGTTAATATAAGAAAGTTTTATCATAATTTGCCGCTTTTTTGTGTAAAAGCAGTAGGTCCGGTAAGGGCTGATTTTGGCCTTAAATTTTATGTTCATCTAACGAAATATTTTGGACACTTTTTAAACACTTGAGTGTCTACTTCAATTGATTCAGTTAGTTTATGTGAAATATTTTAACTGATTAAGTCATTTAAAACGCTCCAATTCAAGCTTGAATATGAAAAATCCCGCAAATATGCAGAAAACCGTCACTTTTCAAATGTTTTTTGTCAACAATGAAAGTGGCCGCATCAGTGTTCATCCTCAACCTTTATATACAACCGTCTTAAATCTAACTAGAATGCTAAAATTGTGAAGATTTCAGTAATTTAGCATGACTTAATGATGTTAGTATCCGATATATGTCCATTGTATTGTCAAAAACAGCCAATATTTGTGTAGCAGAAGCATTCTACTTTCTAATAAATAGCTAAATTATTACATTTTCACAATTTTGTAAAACTGCTATATTGTGGGGCCAAAAGGGGGTGTTACTGAACCTTCTCCTTTACCATGCTGCCAATTTTGTATTTGTGTGCTTTTTCTCAGTTTTAAGAACGAAATGCATATTATTTCAACTTTTTTGTTATAAATAATTGAGAAAACACATATCTAAGAAATGTGAAAAGACCAAAATAATATGGGATGTACATGATTCCTGTAAAATCATTTTTTGTATCCCTCACCTCATTATCTCTAAATTTTGACTAAAAGTACAGACTTGGTTGGCCGTAAAATTTGAAAACTGGATTACTCCAAAACCGTTCATTGTAAATACACAGTTTTTTTTTCTTTCACAGAGATATATCTGATTATAATATTTTTTAAATTCATTGATATTTTCCACTTGTATCACATGCTTTGGAAATAATTCAAGAACGAGATTTCAACGAGACTGAACGAGACTGAAAAGTCAGAAGAATACATCCTTAAGATGAAATGAGAAATCAAATTATAATTCCTGATTTCAAGCTTGATGAACTTCAAACCATTCGCCTCGGTTCATTGTAAAATGAAAATTAAGACCACAAATACAAATTGCTTGAAGGGGTAACTGATAGACAATAACAATGGAATCAACGTTAAAAGTGACAAATTTTGTATCACAACAAGATGGCTCGCAGTTAATGGCATATGCTACATCTCATACTAGACGATTTTGTATACATCTAATTATTAAGGATACATAAGCAAGTCGCTCTCGTATTTTGCTTTAAATCTGTAGCTTACAGTCATTTTAATCATTTACGGACACTTCTGCTGAAAAAAATAATCTAGTGCAGTTCTATATATTATACGTATCGTTCTTAGAAAGTAGGTAAACCATGGTAATTACATTGCACTTTTGAAAAATAAGTATCTTCCAATTTGTCTTTGTTTAAGATAAAAGAAAAGATATTTAAGAAAGGAAGCTTCTCATTATTTGAATATTAAAGATTATTAGTATTTCTTTTATTTCATTCCGTTAAAATAGATTTCTAATTTTTCGTACAATAAGTGCATTCTTAAAGATAAACAATATAAAACATAACACGGTATAACACAGTAAACTGTTTTGAAGAAAGCTATTATCGAAGTTTTTGTCAGTCGGTTTATGTAATAAAATTCTTTGGTGTTAATACAAATAACGTCAAGCCAAGATTTTACATCATGAAAATCTTTCACAAGAATATTAAAAAAAACTACTTTAGATCAAAGTTAATGATAAGTCATTTGTGAACGAAACGCGCGTCTGGTGTGCACATTATAATCCTTTTTTATGATTAGTTTATTATCTACCATGTAATCCCTTATAATTTGATTTGTTTTTATGAGGATAAGCATACACACGAAACTTGATAATATATATTCCTTGGATGTAATTTAATTTAAACTCTTATATGTCTTATCATTTGTTTTTCATCTTCCAGAAAGTCCGACAATACAAAACAAAACTATTTGCATATGCTGGTGTATTACGTAGGTTAAGAGTGTCTCAAAATAGTTCATGATTACCTTGTTACATAATTGACATATCTTTATTCATTATAGATTAACAAAAGTATAATTTGTTGATTGGTCAACACACTATAACAGCAAGGGAACATTTGGAATATTATATACAACTGTATTCATCAATTTATCTTTACAAACTTTACACACCATAAAACAACTGTTCTTATAAAAATATAATACTTAGTAAACATTCAGTATTATCATCAACAGATTGAAGTATTTGATAAAGCTAACGTACAGTTTTTGTTGTAAACAAGTTAATCTTAACCAAATGCAGTACTGCCAATGGTATGCTAACGGCTGTGCTTTCTGATACAATTAGTTACAATTGTAACTGAATCACTATTTTAAAGTTATTAGGAATCACTAGAAATATATCTGTAAAAGTATTAGTGACCTGTTAATACTTATATGTTATCACATGTAAATGTAATAAGAAAAGTATGACTATTTTACACTTTAAAAGCCAAAAATAATATGCGAACTATATAGATATATATCTCAAGCAATACAAGTGGTTTTGAAACAAGAGGCTCTCAAGAGCCTGAATCGCTCACCTGAATTTTTTTGGTTTAATCTCTCATCAATGATTATTTTGGCTTTTCAATTTATTTAAATGTTCTTTGAATCGTCCTATTTTCTTCAAAAGCAAAAAAAAATCATTTTCTCCTATGTTCTATTTTAGCCATAGGAGCTATGTTTCTTGACATACAAGGAAATGAAATATAAAATTTATACTAGATACTCTGAAACTCTGAAACTCATTTAGCCTAAGTTTGGCTGAAATTGATACAGCAGTTTCATAAGAGAAGATTTTTTAAAGTAAGTCAACATGATGAACAAATTGTGAAAAAAGTCTTTAAAGGGCAATAACTCCTAAAGAGGTCAATTGACAATTTTGGTCAAATTGACTTATTTGTAGATCTTACTTTGCTGATCATATTTGCTGTTTACAGTTTATCTTTATCTATAATAATATTCAAGATAATGACCAAAAACTGCAAAATTTCCTTAAAATTACCAATTAAGTGGCAGCAACCCAACAATTGGATGTTTGATTCATCTGAAAATTTCAGGGCTGATAGATATTGACCTAATGAACATTTTTACTCCATGTCAGATTTGCTCTTAATGCTTTCGTTTTTGAGATATAAGCCAAAAACTGCATTTGACCCCTATGTTCTATTTTAAGTAACGGCGGCCATGTTTTTTGACGGATCAAAAATCAAAGCACACACTTTGTGCAGGATAATCTAAGGAACAACCATGCAAAGTTTTAACCAAATCCATTCAGTAGTTTCAGAGGAGAAGAATTTTTAAAGTTAGCAAATATGATGAACAAATTGTGAAAAATTGTCATTAAAGGACAATAACCCCTTAAGGGGTCAATTGACAATTTTGGTCATATTAACTTATTTGTAGATCTTACTTTGCTGATCTTTTTTGCTGTTTACAGTTTATCTTTATCTATAATAATATTCAAGATAATGACCAAAAACTGCAAAATTTCCTTAAAATTACCAATTAAGTGGCAGCAACCCAACAATGGTTTGTTTGATTCATCTGAAAATTTCAGGGCTGATAGATCTTGACCTAATGAACATTTTTACTCCATGTCAGATTTGCTCTAAATGCTTTCGTTTTTGAGATATAAGCCAAAAACTGCATTTGACCCCTATGTTCTATTTTAAGTAACGGCGGCCATGTTTTTTGACGGATCAAAAATCAAAGCACACACTTTGTGCAGGATAATCTAAGGAACAATCATGCTAAGTTTTAACCAAATCCATTCAGTAGTTTCAGAGGAGAAGATTTTTTAAAGTTAGCAAATATGATGAACAAATTGTGAAAAATTGTCATTAAAGGACAATAACCCCTTAAGGGGTCAATTGACAATTTTGGTCATATTAACTTATTTGTAGATCTTACTTTGCTGATCTTTTTTGCTGTTTACAGTTTATCTTTATCTATAATAATATTCAAGATAATGACCAAAAACTGCAAAATTTCCTTAAAATTACCAATTAAGTGGCAGCAACCCAACAATGGTTTGTTTAATTCATCTGAAAATTTCAGGGCTGATAGATATTGACCTAATGAACATTTTTACCCCATGTCAGATTTGCTCTAAATGCTTTCGTTTTTGAGATATAAGCCAAAAACTGCATTTGACCCCTATGTTCTATTTTAAGTAACGGCGGCCATGTTTTTTGACGGATCAAAAATCGAAGCGCACATTTTGTGCAGGATATACTAAGGAACAATCATGTTAAGTTTCGTTCAAATCCATTCAGTAGTTTCAGAGGAGAAGATGTTTGAAAAATTGTTAACGACGACAGACGACGACGACGACGACGACGACGACGTCGACGACGACGACGACGACGACGGACGCCAAGTGATGAGAAAAGCTCACATGGCCTTTTAGGCCAGGTGAGCTAAAAAGGACAAAAACAACAAACATTTCCAAACAGGCCTGGTGTCACAAATGAAAACAGTGAAGCGTCAAAAATTTAAACTACTGATCAACATTCGAAGGTAAAATGCTTATATACAACAAGTACAGAGAAAACAGCCACACAATGTCAGAGTTCTATATTTCACTATATGTGAATGGTGTTTCTTTTAAACTTCATTATGGTAATACAATTTATTTGATTTATGATTAGGAACTCTACAAAAGATATATGTTATTTTCCTAAGACATATAACTGAGAGCAATATTGGGACATGTGGCAACATTGGCGAGATTATCATCTGTAACATGTATAATAACGAATTTTAAAAGGTGCATACAAATTCCAGAACAAGCTATACAATATACTACGTACAGTTCGATTGAGGTATATGTTATTCACTCCATCGATAATATTCCTTCATACAAACACAGACTCAAAATAACCTTACATTACCAAAATAACTATGTGTATGTTTATCTTGCTTCTGAACAGAAATTTTAGCATTCATGTTATACGATCATACAATAGTATGTATTAAGTAGAAGCTAAAAACATAATAACGAGATTGATTGTCGCAAAAAAAATCAATGATTTTGAAATTTCTGTCCCCTGTTATTTAAACTTGGTCTACCTCATTAAACAAAGCATGTTTTACAGTGTAACCTGGCTATCCGACACCTTGATATTCCACCATCCTGCTTAAACCGACAAATTTTCATGGTCCAACATATGCCTGTCCTACAGAAAAAAACCTGAGTATCCCGACATCCAACTTAATCCGACATCTTTTTCTAATCCCCCAATGTGTCGGATAAAACAAGTTACATACACTGTATGTCGTGAATAGAGATTACGTTTTTTTTAAATCTACAACACGAAAGATTAAATAAGTTAAGGCAACATCAATTTGCCATTTTTTTAAAACTTATAAACCGATTCGGAAGACAAAGCAAGATGACAACCATTCTAAAACAGGATCAAATGTCATTTAAAATATGTATTGGAGATTAGGATGTTTTCTGATTTACATCAATTGGCATTACCGAAATAATAAAGATTTTTTGTAGTATGGCAATATATCCGCGAACACTGCATAATAGCATTAATTTATCTAAACAAAAAAGTCGCAATCAGTACTGCACTTACATGTCTGATGATACTGTTGTCGTAATCAAGCACTCAATTTAGACTTTTGAATAAATGCAATGAAGAATTAAGGACAAACATGTGAAGAATAAACAAAAAGATGTATAGTTCCAGGACATGATTCAAAGTTATTTTGGTGTCAATATTTTAACTAAAACACATGCTGTTTGCTTGGGGAGTTAAAATAAAAATGATTTTTTACAAATAATTTCCAATTGGTACAGTACGTTTCATTTTACAAATAATGTCAACAGCAATGTACAATCATCTATGTTTGTTATTGCATTAGTTCAATGTCATCGTTCAATATGTAATGAGATCAAAAGACTTGTTTTCATATTAATGATGATTTGGGTAAAAATTCAGAACATTATACATGGACGTTTAAAGATGTTTGAAAATTCAGTTTATCTGTACGAGACAATTAATAAGACTTTATTTGAAAAAAAAGACATAATAAACAATTCAAATTAGAAATGTCACGTCTTAGTTTATGTATTTGTTGAGTTTTTTTCGTGTCAAGTCTTTTAAGTATAATCTGTCTATAATTTAGCGAATACTTTAGAAATAAATAATGCACGCTATACTTTATTGTAGTTTTAACATGGTAGGCATTTTATTCGTCATTATTTTTGCCTGAGCGATAGTGACTACAAACACAATACAGCTCTTGGATGGTGTAAACTTCCCAAAAAAACGTGTATGGTGTAATGGTATACGGCATATGGTGCAATGGTGTAAGGTGTATGGTGCTATGGTGTATAGTGTAAGGGGAATGGTGTAATGGTATATGAGGAATGGGTTCATTGTGTAACGTGCGATCGGGAATGGTGTGAATGAATGGTGTACGACATTTCATTGGTTCAAAACGAAGTTCTTTTTATTTTAATTTTTTCTGATTGTAAACATAAACAATATTAATAATCTTAACTTTGGAAATTTAATTGCATTATGGGTAATTTCGGATCGTGTAGATAGAATGGGGAATGGTGTAAGGTGTATTGTGCAAAGGTGTAACGTGTATGGTGTAATGGTACAAGGTGTATGGTGTAATGGTGTATGGTGTATGGTGTAATGGTGTATGGTATTAGTGGGAAGTTTACACCATCCAAGGACTGTAACGTACAGCTTGCATTAATTATTTCGATTCAGATTAGAACAAGTAAGGTTATTTCTAAGAATATTTTGAAATGGACTTTCTGTTTTCGTTTATCTATTCTTAAATCGTTGTAACGTTCTGAACTTATTAAAAAGCAAATATTATTTCCGAATTAATCTAAATAGATCGAAAATTACTATCAAAATATTTACTCCTTATTTTAAATAGTTAGTTTATAGTTTCATGGGGATTACTTATTTGTCCTCAAACACAGATCAGAAAAAAAAAATTAGTTGCTGACTTGCAAATTGATTGTACTTAACACCATTTGACCTTTGGACACAGTGATATACAAATGACGAACCGCAAGTGCACATAACTTTAAGTAATAACTGACAAAAGATAACAGTAAAACAATAGACCCTTAACATGTAAAAGTGCCTTCGTGCATTGAATGTTGGTCTATAATTAGAGTGCTAGCGGTAAATAACAGATATAAGATCACATGGATTTTTTTATGGATACAGATATTCAGGGTTGAAAAAGGAAGTCGTTCTAATAATTTGAAGCTTAAGGGCATTATTAACGGATAACAACCTCAGCAAAAGAAATAATACTATAACTGTATACTTAGTATAATCGAAAATTGTACTTTTGAAAAATGAGACGACATATTAATAATGATATTTCTATCGGTTTATTCAAGAACAGTCTGACCATAATAATATTTAGGTAAAAGGAAAATTAAAACGTGATTCAATCAATATATGAAAACCATGTTATATAAGTAGCCAAACGATAAAGCAACAGTTGTATACATATTTGTGAAATATGAAACCAATAAAAAAGAAACTATTCAGGATACTTAATGACTAATTGAAATCGAAAAAAGAAACCCACAACAAAACAAGACATTATTAACATGATTTAGACATATGTTTGACAAACTGGTGAACATTTTCATTCAAGGATTTTTTGTCATAAATAAGGCTACGTTACATGGAATATCGTCGATTTAATTGCTATATCAGTCTTGAATCGGTAATACATGGTATACAACACCTTATCCAGATACCATGTTATTATTTTAAAATGTTAAAAATATGTCACATAGTAACTTACAGATAATGTAGCCCTACAATAGTTTACTCAATTTAATAAGGAATTATGTTGGTAAAACAGGACAAGGATTAGAAATCCCAATTTTCACATGAGAGATCACAAAAAAATAATTGAATACTAATTGAAAAAAAGTCAAAAGGTCTTGTTTTTGTGTTATTCGTTTTAGAAATAGAATTAGTACACTTGTTTTAAACCCTTTTATCCGTATTTTGGTAATTTTTAAATTCTCTCTTATATCTCTTTTTTCAATATTTGATCGTCATAAATAAAAGCATACGGAAAACAGACTTAATGACTATGTTTATCTGCAATTCAACCGTGTAAAGGGAATGATGTTCAAATGATGAACATCTACCTCTAAAATTGATTTCAGAAATACAATTCACAATATGTAAACATGATCAGTATTGATCTAAACCTTAGATCAAACAATGTATAAAATGATAATTTCGATGAAATACAGCAAGAGTATCATTTCTATCTTTAAAATTTTCCTGAAAATTACATTTAGCGAAAACTCATTGTTTATTCAATCATTCAATCTTCACCAATGAGTTAGAAAATAACAAAAACATAACTAAGTTAGAAATAAAAAGGGAAATATATAGTAATATGTAGGAATCAATTGAAGGCATAATTATCTTAAATACATAAAACGAATATTTTCGTTTGTCATGTTTATAATATGTATCACACCTTACACATGCATTTCTTATTTCTCTTGGAACCTACTTCATGCAAACCGTAACGATAGTTAAAAAATGACATGGTATAAGACAGTGATCTGTTTCGAAAAAAGCTATAAACAGTTTTGTTTTATTGAGTTGGTCGATGTAATGAATTTCAAATACCGAAACATCAAGTTCCTATATAGACAGTCAGGGGCGTTACTTAAACAAGTCATTTTTTTAAGTTACTTATTTAAGTAATTTTTGTTTTTAAAGATACTAAAATTGCTTGATAGAGTTATTTTAATTTTCAATAGAAACATAGACTTAATGTAGTTTTCGTGAATTTTTACATCATATTATATCATAAAATAAAGAATTTGTCAGATTTAAGAGGTGTAAAGAGATAAAGAGTTACTTTAAAAATAATGACAAAAATATTACTTGAATAAGTTATTTTATACATTTTTGAAAAAAATAGTATTTACACTTATCTAAGGAACATATGTAATTGATTTTGGTTACAAATTATAAATAACTTCAAGTCTTAATTAATTCACAAGTATCTATCTATTTATATCAGTCTACCTTCAAGATTTTGGAGGAAAATGATAATTTAATAGTCCCAAGAGACCAATCTTTGACCCAGAAGCGTCGGTATGAAAGATGAGTGCGTCAGAAAGTTAATTAGTGTTTCAGAAGAATTAGATTTTATATTTCATGGGAAAAATAACCAGATGACTGTGAAAATTAGTTAAAGCTAGTAAAATCTGTATTTTTGGACAACTATAAAAATAATATTCAGAAAAGTTACTTATATAAGTAATATTTAAAATAGCCTCGTTTTCAACATTACTTGTATAGGTAATTTTAATTGTTACTTGTTTAAGTAATGCCCCTGACTGATAGAAAGAGAGATGAAAAGTACCGAAAGAACGTTGACGCCGTGGCTAATAAATTTAAAGAAACAGAAAAACAACGTTACACAAAACGTTAACACCACAAAGAAAACTGTAGACTGTGCAACATACACCCCACCGAAAAGTAGGTCGTAGGCGTCCTGGGAGATACAGCAGTCCCTGCTCTATATTTGATACCATCGTATTGCCCATATTAGTACACCCCCGTAATAAATACATTTAAGCAGATAATAATAAAACGTGTATTAAATATCGTATGTCCGTCATCATTTAGAAAAAAGGGATCCGACAAACATATGCTCACATGAGATAATTTATTATAATGTAGGTCGATAAAAAATTCTGATCAACAAAAAAAATATTGTATTTATCCCGAATTAAAAAGAATGCTGCAAGCCCAGATACGCCTGTCAATTTTTATTTCAAATGGTAAAATCACGTCCAAAACAAAATTGATAAATACGATTTTTCATTCCAGCAAATTGAAACAAACCCGAATAAGTATTACAACTGAACGCATTTGTTTTTTTTTCAATCATGTAAAACATTCATTTATCGATATTGTTTTATGTACACAACATCAAGTTGAAAGATTTTTTTTAGACTACTAAGATAGTTTGTTTTACACTAACAAATAGTGTTCCATCAAAAGCGTTCACAACTTTATTTAACCTTTTACATGTTTTACTTTTTAAATAATTGGAAAGCATCAATATCAGTAGATAAGTACGACATGTATTGCGTCATTCAGCATTACTCAGTCTTCCTTTTCCACAAATCAGTTCGACTATGGAGCTGATCAAAACTTAGTTTCATTATACAAAATGTTACTTGTGAATGTTTTTTTGGTATTTGTAAACGTGAATGTAACTGTCTGGTCCGTCAATGAACAGCGAGGTAGTACAAGTAGTGCAGATCACAATTATCTATAATCCCTGATGAAACTAAAATATACGTTAGCTTATGAATGTGCCTACAGTTACTACTGTTTTTTCGATTGTTAATTAGTTTTGAGCGTTTTCTTGTGTCAGTTTTAATGGAATTACCTCTTTTTATTTCCCTTGAATTTCTGTGTTTAAGATATTAATAAGAGATTAAAAAGAGACTAATCCATTCTACTGTTTTTCATATTAACCAGAAACCTAAAGGAAATCTCCCGTCTGTATACTATATTTCTAAAGGTTAAAAACACCCTTTTTAGGAAAGATGCATTGTTTGGTCGTTAACATGTTCAAGTGATAGTCTTTTTTTCCAAAACGTACGGTTTTAAGGCAACCCAGAGTTTTAATGGCATCTAAACCATGTATCTACATGATTAAACAGAAAATATACTTGGCAACATTAGAAGCAATTAACCTTCATACTTTGTCGCTATATTGTTTTGAAATGCAAAGTTTACTATACAGATATAACTAAACATGCATCCAATATAGTCTAGTACGACTATCAATATCCTTTTACAAATGTTTTCTTTTATATAGATTGTACTATCTGTACTAGTAAAGAGCCAAATTCAATAGGTACATAAAGACTGACGGAATCGAACTTCAATTAAAAATGGAACAAATAAAAAAGTAGATTTATACCTAACCAAATCTCCCACTTGGTAACGAATTTTATATAGTTCTTTATATTGAAAAACAATTGGGTGAACAATCTAGACAGACATAACAGGTTAATGTGACAACAATTTTAACGGATTGACACAACGCAATAAACACATACGCCGATAAAGCAGACATAACAATACATTATTAGTCAATAAACTGTTAATGCAATGCAAGAATCAGAACCATAAAGTAGTTATTATCTTTCTATTCACGTCATTGGCGTGTTTTATGATAACTTGCCATATACAAGATAGATTTGTGATGTTTATATACAAATATTCACTTTCCTTAATGATTGAACACAAAAACAATCATATTTTAAATTTGTTTTATATATCTCGTTGCTAGTGTCTCTTTAAATTTGGATTATATATCTTGGTGATTAATAATTATGCAGCTACTACTTTAAATATCGATCCGAAGAAAACTATCATGAACACGTGCATTTGACGTGCATACGTTGAAATAAAATCATATCAGAAAAAAAAAAAAAAAAAAAAAACAATTATAGTTGCTGACTTGTCGACTTGGTCGATGTACTTAGCAGCAGTGCTTTTATGACAGAATGAAAACAAACTACTAATCTCAAAATATCAAATGCAATTACTTCAACTTATAACTTATAACAAAGATATCATTGGAACCATTAAGCTTCAATATATTAGAGTGTCAATATGCTGTCTAATGTTGGATTCTCATAAGATAAATGTTTTTTGTTCACATAGGTTGTGTATGGATATCAGTGTTCAGGAAGCAGAAGCAATTCGTTCAAATAATTTAGAGCTGACACCATTCTTATTGTAAGAAGATACAACTTCAACTTTAGGCTATACTTTTGCAATACTATATATAAATAAATAATTTGGAATTAAGGAGCATATAGCCATTACATTGTGATTTAAAAGAAACACGTCTACAAAATGTGTATACTTTTAAGTACAATTAAGTACATATTGACCAGAATATTGTTTATGTAAAGAGAAACGAAAACGTGATTCAGTTAATGTTTAAACCGCGTATCGTATAAAACGACAAATACTCAAACTATCAATAACCGGTGTTCAAATGTCTTTTATACAAACAAAAGGTAGACCAAAATAAATCCAAAGGTCTAGAAAACAAGAAAAACACTAAACGATACAAATGATGCACTAGGGGATATTCTGTAACGTGATTATTCTAATATTTTACAAATTTGTTCGAACACGTTTTAAAAGGGTATAAGTTGTCAAAATCATGCTCATCGATTTAACTGGTATACTCAAATTCGATTAATAGCATACTAGAACGCATATCCAAATACCAATACGTCTGGAATAACTACTAACAAAGCTTTTACTCGATGATATTTATCAGAAGTTCGTGTGTATTAGAGTCGATTCGCCATCTAATTAACAATGTAGATCACATAAACCAATATGAACATCAACCAAAAATATAGATAAATAGCTAACTCGTTTGCTTGATGTTTTTGTTATAGGTAAAACAAACTTTTAAGTTAATTATCCTTTGTATCTGTATACGAATGAATTTTTGTGGACTAAACCAGTCAACGAAATGGTACATATTGGTCTTACTTTCAATGTTGACATTATTTTCTTTTTAACGACTGAACACGAATAAAACCTGTGTAACCAATCTCTAGCTGATGAGTTAAATATAAGCTCACATGAATACGGATTTATAGAGGTCACACTATTCAGTTGCAAATAAATAATTGATCAGCGAGTTTTATTAGCTTTTTCTTTTACAAAATTGAACACAATACCAACGTTGCTGTTATAATCGAATAAATGTGTTATCATTTCACTTTCGGTATCGGTTGATTCAAACACAATCGTTTTCTAAATTTTTTGGTTATACCTCGTAGCTAATGTTCCTTTAAACAAATTATTTAAATAAGTTATAAATATGTATGCATCAACAAACAGGTTATTCGCTATAAGTAATTGAATAGCGTGAGTGTATAAGGTAATGAGAAGACGTACATTGACAGATTGCCTCCTCACGGGAAATTCTTTCCAAAGTGGTAATCAAAGTAAACAATCATCTTGATTTATCAAATTCAATTGGTTTCGTGGATAAGCAACTCAATTAGAAAATCATCTATATAATAAGTATTGAATGTATTAAATTGGATTCAAATTGGTTGGGTCATGCGAAATATGAATAATCAAATGATATCATTTACAAACGGAAAAAAAGAAAAAAGAACGGAGGAATAGAAAAAAAAGAAACACCGGAAAAGAAACGGTTATAGAATAACTCAGAGTTGGATACCTGGTACAAATTATAAATCTGTCACTTTCTATGTGATCCAGTTTCTTGTCGGAAAATGGTATCCAGAAATTGTTGTAATTTAATGATATTGTATTAGCTATTTATTATTGCTTAGGTAATCATCCAGGCCACTGGTATTTCTAGCTCAGATTGCGTGCATTCTGTCAAGTTGGTGCTTTTTATTAATGCTTAAAATACGGTGTAGTTTTACTTTGTGTTGAAAATAAGTGACGTTACGTTATTGCAATCTACAAAACTGGATCCCTAGTGAATGGTTGTATCATAGGCAGTCATTATAGGTTTTTCACATATTTTCTAACAATGTGTAAGACAAAACAAATCAAATGTACAATACAAAATTTAAAAAATAAAAGTCGAAAAATAAAGATGTATGCATCTGTCATTTTAAATCTACTCGTAGGTAACTTTTGACAAAAAAGTTGAAAAAAATATTTTCCGAAATAACCAAAAACAAATTTAAATATCGGTAAAAAAAAAAAATAACAGGAACTCAAATGTGCTTTGCCAATTAAGATAACATGAGACATCAAATTATAATATCTGATTTCAAGCTTGATGTTCTTCAAACCATTCACCTTGGTTCATAGTGAAGTGAAAATTACGACCACAAATACAAATTGCTTGAAGGGCTAACTTATAGAAAATAACAATGAAGTTTGGTTCATAGTGAAGTGAAAATTACGACCACAAATACAAATTGCTTGAAGGGCTAACTTATAGAAAATAACAATGAAGTTAACGTTAAAAGTGACTTGGTTCTGTCAAATGTTGTATCACAACAAGATGGCTCGCAGTTAATATCATACGTTTTATCTTCTACTAGATGATTTTGTATAAAACTAATTATTCAGGATACCTAAGCAAGTCGTTCTCGTATTTTGCTTCAAAATATGTAGTTAACAGGCATCTTAATTCATCACGGACACTTCCGCTGAAAAAAATAAAGCTAGTGCAGTTCTATTGATACTTTTTGTTGTCAGAAAGTAGGTAAACCATAGCTATTACACTGCACTTTTGAAAATAAGTATCTTTAAATTTGTCTCTGTTTAAAATAAAAATAAAAGATATATAAGAAAGGAATTATGTTGTTTTATCTAGAAACAATATCAGTATTTCTTTTGTATCATTCCGGTATAATAGATTTCTAATTTTTCGTACAATAAGTGCATCCTTAGAGATGAACAGATACTGTAACTATTTTGAAGAAAGTGATGATCGACTTTTTCGTTCAGTCGGTTGATGTAATTAAGTTCTATAGTGTTAATAGAAATAACGTCAAGCCAATATTTTACATCATGAAAATCTTACTAAAGAATCTTAAAAAAAATAACTTTAGATCAAAGTTAATGATAAGTCATTTGTGAACTAAAAGCGCGTCTGGTGTACTCATTATAATCCTGTTTTTTATGATTAGTTTATTATCTACCATGTCACATCCCTTATCATTTTATTGGTTTTTATGAGGACAGACATACACACGAAACGTGAAAATATATATTCATTGGATGTAATTTAATTTAAACTCTTATATGTCTTATCATTTGTGTTTATTAATAATTGCTAGTGCGTTTAATGAAGAGTTGTTTAAAATCTGTTTTTTTAATAAAATATACGCTGTTTTCCATTGATTTGACATTACATTGAGAGTAGTATCGGGACATGTGTCAACATTGACGAAATTATTATCTGTAACATGCATACAGTAATAATAAAAGGTGCAAACAATTTCAAGAACAAGCTATACAATATACTACGTTTTATTGAGGTAAATATTAATCACTCCATCGATAATAGTCCTTTCCTTCATACAAACACAGACTCAAAATAATCTAACATTACCAAAATAGCTATGTGTATGTTTATCTCTATGCATGTATCTTATGTAGTGCAGTGAGGTTACTAACATTATATTGTATGTTATTGATAGTGCTATTTATCTACATCATGATTACACTACCTTCATAATCTGAAGTGCCAATATTGACAGAATGACATAATACAGAAGACGCCGAAAAGAAAACTATCAATTCATTGTTAGAATCAGAAAAAGAGAAGCAATTATCTATTCAGTTGCATATACGTCATTAGCTTCTTATGAAAACCTGTCAATAGCAAGAAACATTTATGTAAGTCAATGTACAATGTTATGCCTGGAAAAAAACATGAAAGGCTATAAATATAGTAGTGGTCATATTGTTTGACCATTATCAGAGCTCGTTCTTCAATTCTAAAGATAAGTGAAAAACTGAAACTGTATTTGAATATGAAAAAATATCCTACATGTCAGTGCATTTATTTATAAATAGATTAACTCATCATAGGTACCATCGCTTTTAAAAAATGTTTAATATAGAGCTTCAATTGTAGAAACAAATATAATTGAAAAAATATCACAGCCAATATATATTCTTGAGATTTTTTTTCAGATATAATTTTTATTTAGTCTGTGACGTTTTGGATTTTAATGAACGTAATCTAAGTTTTACTGGTACATTTAGATAAACAAGTCAGTGATTTCGTTATCACAAATTACTTAAAATCTTTACTAAATTATTTCACATATATAAATATTTGTTTTTTAAAGTTTGCTCGATTTGCATTTAATTTCAACTGTCAATCATTATATTATTTTTGCATATGTTAGGTGTTTTTTGTTTTTATTACTTATCAGAATTTGAGCATGCATGTTATACGAAATTAAAATAGTAAGTGTTAAGTAGAAGCTTAGAACATAAAAACGAGATTAACTGTGGCAAATATTCCAATGATTTTAAAATTTCTGGCCTTTGTTATCTAAACTGAGTCTACCACCTTAAATAAGCTTAGTGTAGAAATTATAAATTGAGATAATGATTTTTAAATATACAACAAGAAAGATTAGACTAGTTTAGGCTACTCTAATTTATCATTGTTTAAAACTAGAAAATATATTTATAGACAGATCAAGATGATAAAAATTTTAAAACAGGAGTTACCATTTATGTTAGGTTTGCACTAGTTTAAAGTCATTGTCCAATATATGATGAGATCAAAAGACTTGTTTTCATATTGATGATTTTTGTATAATATAAGAACATTATACATGGACTTTATAGATATTTGCATTATTTTGATATCTACACAATTTCTCTGACAATTACGTTTATCTGTATATGACAATTAATACGACTTAATTTGAATTTAAAAAAGAAGAAAAGTTTAGACGCAATAAGCACAGATAATTTGAAAATATACAAACAATACAAATTTGAAATGTTATTTGTTGATATATTTTTCGTGTCAAGTATCTTAGTGGATATTAATTTAAACGTGAGTCACGTTGATGAATCGAATGAAGCTTGTTTGAACAGGTGGTATTTCACTGTCTATAGTTTTTCCATTTTCATTTTCTAATGATATTTACGTTAGTGTTTGTCTGCCCCTTAACTCGAAGAACAACAAACGTCAGGAACTCTAACAAACATAAACATCAACATTCTTAAGAAGAGCTTTGACGGGGACTTTATGTTTTCGTGTATCTTTTCTTTAAATCTTTGTAACGTTCTGAACATAAGGAAAACATTATTTACGGACTAATCAAAACAGTTACAAAAAATTACTTGCACATATTTACTCCTAGTTTTAAGTAGTTATTTAGAATATCATGGGGATTAATTATTTGTCATCAAATTCTTGAAACATTGATCAGGAAGACAGATCAGAAAAAAGAAACATGTTTTGCTTACCTGCAAATTCAATATACTTAACACCATTTTCCCTTTGGACTAAGTGACATACAAATGACGAACTGAAATCAATATTTCTTCAAGTGATAACTGATAAAAGAAGAAAACTTAGACACATAACATGTTGCTATTGAATGTTGGTCCATAATTAGAGTGCTTGCGGTTAATAACAGGTGTAATATCACATATATTTTGTATGGATATAGATATTCAGGGTTAAAAAGGAAGTCGTTCTAATAATTTGGAGCCCGAAGCTCTTCTTATTGTCAACGGATAACTACCTCAGCAAAAGAAATAATACTATTACTGTATAATAAGCATTATCTGAAATTACACTTTTAGAAAAAGAAGACGTCGTGTTAATTTTGATATTTCCATCATTTAATTCAAGTACAGTCTGACCGTAATAATATATAAGTAAAGGGAAAAAGAAAACGTGATTTAATCAATATATGAAAACCACTTTATGTAAGTAGCCAAATTAGAAGTAACAGTTCAATACAGATTTTCAAAATTTTTAAGCAATGACAAAAAATTATTCAGGATATAATTCAAAAACACGACGGAATAGAAAGTCCTCACGCCATTTGAACAGAAGCCAGTAAAAGTCTTGTCAAATATAATACAGTTCTTTTTCACTTGTTCGTTATTTAGAGCTATAATTGTGTAAGTTTTAATGGACTTGCCTCTTTCAATATGCCGTGGAGTTCTGTGTTATATTTATACATTTTTGTCAATTTCGGGTCAAACTTTAATACATTGATGATAAGACTGATACACAATTGTTAAGGTCAGGTCACTCGTAGTGTAAGTTATAACACCCTGATATACTCCTGAATTAATTGACTTTTTGAAGCTCCTTACACGTACGAAACACAAGATTATGGATGATGCTTCACCCTCTATCCCCATGAAAAATATGTTGATGATCTACCAGTCAAAGCCTAAGCATATAGTTTTGTATGCATTAATTATTATTTGGAATATCATTACATGTACATAACCCAAGATTATGGATAATGCTTTATCCTCTATTCCTACGGCAAATATGTTGATGATCTACCAGTCAAAGCTTAAACATATAGTTTTGTATGCACCAATTATCATTTGTAATATCAAATTTAAAGCACGAAATTTAAGGCAACAATAAAGAAAACAAACTCGCATATAGTCTAAAACATGCCCAAAAAAGAAGATTGAAATCAACTAATTCATCATACTATATTATAAGTATTAGCTAGAAGAACCATGGATAATTTCCCTATGTATATTAGATGCCTAATGGAAACACACATACGTATAACGAATGATGCATAATCGGGTTCTTACATATGTAACACGTTGGACTTATATATTTAACATCCAGTCATATAATCGATTACTTCTACAATATATGTTTCTAGGTCAACACCATGTTTTAAGGGACATGATTGATCGTTATGCATTTTGAAATCTATGCTTGGAATTGTTAGTCATGTGTTTGCACAGATTTGTCTGTTCATTGTCGGTCTCAATCTTCACATTTGATATCGCTTCTTATAATTGTCTTTGTATAAAAAGGAAGCTATATTCATCAAACTCATCCTGATAAAGGTTACATTTTCCCAGTTTGGTTATATATGCTGATTTAATTTGCCCAATATTGTTCGTGTTTATCTTCTTACAGAATTGATATAAACATGATCACTGTAGACTAAAAAAAAATACTTTGCAATATAAGAAGAGCTTAACTGAAATGTTTTGACAAAACTAGCTAATCCTCCCACTTGATAATACATTTATAATTAGTTTTTATATCAGAAAAGAAATGGGCGAGCAACCTAGACAGACATACATAACAGATTAATGTGACAATGATTTCAACGGAGTGACACAACACAATAAACACATACGCCGATAAAGCAGACATAACAATACATTATTGGTCAATAAAATATTATTTCTCTTCAAGAATCAGAAACATCAAGTAGTTATTATCTTTTCAATCACGTCATTTAGTAATACGTGCTTTATGATATCTTGCTTCTGGAAATACACATTAGTGTTGTTAGGAGCCAGTCTGTGATAAAACCATGCAAAATGGTCCAAATCCAAAATATTCCAATCAGACTGATATTTTGTATTTGAGATACCTTATATGTAACAACTATTTGTGCAAAATATTTTGAAAAAATATTCAGCCATTATTTGTGTATGCCGAACATTCGATAATTGTCTATTTCTGTACTGACAAATGGCCATTTCAAGCCTATTTTAGGGTATTTTGACCTGATTTTTGTTTTGTTTTATAGAAAAAATACAGTTTAATGATAACAAATATCTTAACTAACAACTTAAAATGAAAGGAATTATGATAATTCAAAAAGTTGTGAGATTTCTCAATACCCCTACTAACAGGTTTAAATTGCATGGTTTTGAAAAAGTGCCGATTCAGCAAAATTTGTATATTTTTAAAGGCTTGAATCTTGTAAGATCATGTTTTATTTTCAATAAAATGTAATATTTCATGAAGCTCATATATTTATCTACAAAATGCAAGAAAATGGTGCTCGGCAAATGATACCTTCTTACGAGTAAATAATAATTAAAGATAGACGTGATGGCCATTTTGCCGATTTTTTGATTTTTTTATCTGTTTCATTAGAAACTTTTTAAAAGTATGTAATAGTCAAAATATAAAAAAAATAATGACTGAACTAATGTTAACTGGTTATATGAATTGAATAAACCAAGTTTAACTTAGTTTAAATTATAAAATATACTAAAGGAGTAAACCCGGGAAAACCGCTTTTTTGCATTTTTTGCCCCTAAACTGAGCATTTTTACCATATGTTTAAAATCTTAACTTATTCAAAAGTAAATTACTTTAGTAACTTAAAATGGGCTGTTTTATTTACAATACTATGCACACTCATCAGGTAATATCATCATGAGTTCTTCACAATTTTAGCATTTTATAATAGTCTAGTTTTTAGACGCTTTTTTGTCTAAATTCAAAGTGGCCACAATTGAGTTCAGATTAAAATTTTAAAACATGTTGTATTTGATAATGATTCATAAAACTGTTTAACATACAAGAGGTAGAGACTCATCATGAATACAACCCCTTGCAATTTAGACAAAAATACTATCATTAAAGTCATAAAAATTCAAAGCACGTCTCCTTCAGATGAAATCGGGCTATTTTCTTTTCTAAATTAGTATGAAAATTAAGACAAAATTGTACAAACTGCGTAGCCTTGTACATGAACATCCATGTTATCTATTTCCAGAAAAGAGGAAGATTTAATAGTTTTGTGAATTTCATAGAATTGTGCCTCTTACCTAGAAAAGTGCTATATTTTGTATATTGTGATAAAGCTTTATGTCAAATATAAAGAGACTACTCCTAGTAGTTCCTGATAAAACTGGAACTGAAATTTTGTGACGTTGACATGAACCAGTTCGTTATCCCTATGTCAATTCTGGGAGAACAGTGGACATAACAGTATTGTTAAGTTTCCTACTAGAATGTAATCTCTAGCAATTTGAGGCTTGGGAATAAGACATGTAAAATACAGATGGCCTATTACTACCAGCTGAGACAAACACAAATATTTCAAATTGCAATAAAATTTATTTCATAACCACATGTGATAACCAGAAACTCCGCAGGGTGCAGCTTTATACGATCGCAGAGGTCGAACCCTGAACAGTTGGGGCAAAGTATGGACACAACATTTAAGCTTGATATAGCTCTGAATTTGGATTGTGATTAAATAGTTGACACAACAGAATGAGTGTGGTCTAAGAACTTAAACTTAAAAACTTAAAAAAATTTAATTTGACATTTACCTATTATGGTCCAATATCCAAAATCTAAATACATGGTTAGATTCAGCATATCATAGAACCCCAAGAATTCAATTTTTGATGCAATCAAATAATGTTCAATTTTAGACCCCATTAGATTTCAATGTGGACCAATTTGATAACCGGGCCCAAATATTAAAAATCTAAATGCATGGTAAGATTCAACATATTGAAGAACCCAATTTATTCAATTTTGTTGAAATCAAACAAAGTTTAATTTTGGACTCCGATTTGGACCAACTTGAAAACTGGGCCCATAATAAAAAATCTTAGTACATTTTTAGATTCAGCATTATCAAAGAACCCCAAGAATTAAATTTTTGTTAAAATCAAAATATGTTTAATTTTGGATCCTTTGGACCTTAATGTAAACCAATTTGAAAACAGGACCAAAAATTAAGAATATAAATTCACTGTTAGATTTGGCATATCAAAGAACCCCAATAATTCATTTTTTCATGAAATCAAACAGTTTAATTTTGGACCTTTTTGGCCCCTAATTCCTAAACTGTTGGGACCCAAACTCCCAAAATCAATCCCAACCTTTCTTTTATGGTCATAAACCTTGTGTTTAAATTTCATAGATTTCTATTTACTTATACTAAAGTTATAGTGCGAAAACCAAATATCTTTGGATGACGAAGACGATGTCAACAATTGAAAGTATATGAAAATCAGGTGCTCCGCAGGGCGCAGCTTTATACAACCACAGTGGTTGGACCCTGAACAGTTGGGGCAAATTAAAGTTGGTCACAATGGTCAAGCTTGATGCTGTCTGAATTTGGATTGTGATTGCATTTTTGACAAAATAAAGGTTTTTGTTACAAAATAAATGTGGTCAAAGATCAACAAATCTATTGCACAATACTGTGCAATTGAAGATTTCTTCTTGAAAATTTTCAAAATTTGAAATTTAAAACATTTTGAAAAAAAAAGAAATCCCTTAAAAAAATTTGTCCAAATCCCTCCCCCCCCCATTTATTGAAACCCCTTTAAGGAATAACCCTTAAACACAATCTCATCCTTTCCTTTTAAGTATAGAACCTTGTAGTACAATTACAGAGAGATCCATATACTAAAACCCAAGTTATTCTTTGGAAAATAGAAACATGCTTCTTTTTGACCCTTTTTTGGCCCCTTTTTCCTACATATTTCGGACAATTAATCCAAAACTAAATCCCAGCCTCCCCTTTGTTTTATGGAGCATTGTGGTAAAATTTGAGAGAGATCCATATAATTATATAGTATCAATATAGTTTTGTTCATGGTCTTCAGTTCTCCTTCTACAGTACGTCTCCATGTGTTTTTTGGTCTTCCTCGCTTACGCCTTCCTTCTGGAGTCCAATGTAATGCTGTTCTAGTGATGGAATTACTATCTCTTCTAATCACATGCCCAATCCATTTCCAACGCCTTCTCACTAATATTGTACCCATGCTATCTTGCTGACACTGGTTTAGAAGATCTTCATTAGATATTTTGTTTGGCCAGAAAATGCGCAGGATTCTCCTTAAGCTTTTGGTATGGAAAACTGACAGTTTGTTAAGATCGACTTCTGTCATCCTCCAGTATTCTGATCCGTATAACAGAGTAGATAGTACACAACTCTGGTACAGTTTTAGTTTGGTCTTCTTACTATACTGTGATGATTTCCATACATTGTTAAGTGTTCTAAATATATTCCTGGCTTTGTTCAATCTGTTCATTATGTCATTTCCTGCACCTCCATCGTTTCTTATTGTACTTCCTAGGTATGTAAATGTTTCTGTGATGGGGAGATCTTTTCCATCTACTAGGATAGGAGTTGGGTTATTGATGTTTAGCGTCATGACTTCAGTTTTGGTTTGGCTGATTTTAAGTCCAACTTGACTAGCAAAAGTATTAAGGCGGTTTGTCTTCTCTTGTAAATGGTGGTGGGTATGCGATAAAAGAGCAAGATCATCAGCAAAATCAAGATCTTCCAATGTTGCTGAAAGGTTCCATCTTATTCCTCTTGGAGCATCTTCCGTTGTTTTTCTCATTACCCAGTCAATGACGACATTGAAAAGAAGAGCAGACATCACACAGCCTTGTCTAACTCCTGTTTTTACCTCAAACCAGATGTTGCTTTGCCCTACACTGCAAGTGAAATTGTTGTAGAAACTTTTTATGAGCTCAATTATTTCTTTTGGAATTCCATATGATCTGAGTATTCGCCACAAGGTCTTTCTGTTGATACTGTCAAAAGCCTTTTGAATATCCACAAAGTTGATGTAGAGCTGTCTTTGCCATTCTGTACATTGTTCGATGATGTTACGTAAGGCAAAGATTTGATCGACGCACCCTCTACCTTTACGGAATCCTGCTTGCTCCTCTCTTAGTTGTTTATCAACTGCATCTATTATTCTTTGGATAATAATTTTGGCCATGATCTTACTTGGGATTGACAATAGAGTTATACCTCGCCAGTTGTTACAATCACTTAGAGCTCCTTTCTTGGCTAACTTTATTATTATGCCTTTTGTCCAATCCTCAGGTATAATTTTTCTTTTCCATATTGAAGTAAATAGAGATTGAAGAATTTCAGCTGCAAGTTCTGGGTCGACTTTGAAAAGTTCTGCATTTAGATTGTCCTGCCCTGGTGATTTTCCATTTTTTAATGCTTTTATTGCTGTTATTATTTCCATTCTTTCTGGTAAGTTGGTATTTATTTCCAAATCTTGAAGTGCCTCAATTATAATTGCTTCTTCATCTGGAGCTGGTCTGTTGAGTACTTCTTTAAAGTGTTCTGCCCATCTGGCTTTCTGCTCTTCTTCTGTTGTCAATAGCCTCCCATTTTTGTCTTTTATATGGACATCATTATTGCTTCGAAATTTACCACAAATTTCTCTTGTTATCTTGTAAATTTTTCCTTGTTCACCCTTTTCAGCTGCTTCTTCTGCTTGTTTAGCAAGGTCTTCCATGTAAGCTCTTTTGTCTGCTCTAGCCATTCGCTTAACATTTTTGTCTAAAACTCTATAGCTTGCTTTGTGTCTTTCTTGTAGCCTTTCTGATTTTGTGTCCAGTATTTTCTTATTCATATGGCGTCTTTCTTCTATAACCTTCCAAGTACCTGGTGTAATCCATTTCTTCATCTTTTTGCCCTGCTTAAAACCAAGACAGTCCTGGCTAGTTGTTTCGTATATTGTTCTTATTTGATCCCATTTTGTGTTGACTTCTGTTGTTTCTGATGAGACCATGTCAGGATTATCTGTCAAAGCTTGAAACTTATTCTTCAATTGAAGGATGAATACATTCTTTACTTTATGATCTTGTAGTTTTTCAATATCATAACGTGTAGGAACAAGTGTTTTACGTCCTGTACTTCTCAATTTCATCTTAATATTTGCAGTAACAAGGTGATGGTCACTACCAACATCTACTCCCCTCTTAACTTTAACATCTAGTAATGAACGTCTCCAAGTACCATTTATCATAAGGTGGTCGATCTGGTTCTTATCCCTTCCATTTGGAGAACACCATGTTAACTTATGGATATCTTGATGTGGAAAGAGTGTTCCTCCTACAACCAGGTTGTATGCTGCACACAATTCTACTAGTCTTTCTCCATTATCATTTATAGTACCACATCCATGTTTACCTATTATTCTGTCCATATCAGTGTTGTTGTTTCCCACTTTGGCATTCAAATCACCCATCACCACTAGAAGATCATGACGTGGTACCAATCTCACTTCTGCTTGAAGTTGCTCGTAAAAGGTGTCTTTTGCAGCTTCATCACTGTCATTTGTTGGTGCATAGCATTGTATAAGGGTCATGTTGGTGTGCACTCCTTTCAATTTTGCTGTTATCAATCTACTATTAACAGGTTTCCATTCAATAAGAACCTTCTCAGTGCCTTTCTTAAGGATGATGGCTACTCCTTCAAAATGATGGTTGTCTTCTCTGCCTGAGTAAAGAACTGTTTCACCTGTGTCAGTTTTCATTTTACCAGAGCCTGTCCATCTGCATTCACTAACTCCCAAAATGTGCAAGTTATATCGCCTCATTTCAGATGTGACCTGTGCGAGTTTTCCAGTTTCATACATAGTACGTACATTCCAGAATCCTATTCTGGTTTTTGCTTTAGCGCTCAGCACTTCATTCCTGCCAGTAGCTTCCTTGCGGCTTTCACCACTGGCAATCATACTATTTACTTGAAGGCCTAATCGCACAGCGGTTGTGTTTGATTCCTTTGTTGCCGTAACTTAAATCTTTTTATAGGATAGGGTTGTTGGCCCTATGCCAAACCCCCTGCTTGGAGGGCCAGGGATTTTTTGTCGAGGTTTCCTTTCTTTAGATAAGTTGCCTACCAGGGCTGACGAACCATTATCTGCCCGTTTTTATATTGGAGTTTCTTTCTCCTAGATAAATTACCTTCCTGAGTTAACGATCTTCATCTAACCGGCTATTTACCCATAGTTGGGGCAAGGTTAATGAGAGTAAGGGCGTGTCCACACGTCGGTGGGCCTACACTCTGCATCTTTAGGGCCCTTGCTGCTCCAAGATCCTCTACAGTTAAGCCTGAGATGCTAGACCCCAGTTACCATGTGCTGTCGCGGGGAGGCACTGTAGAAGTCTTGACAGTGTAGAGGCTATGTACTGGCAGGAGAGGCTTACTCACTCGGCTCTCTCTTCGCTTACATATGTAGGCTAGCCAGCGGCAGCTGCTTTTCATAAAAAAAAACCGCACTAGACGCATACTACTGCCCTGTGGAACAACCACCAGCACACTTATAGATATTTGGGAGCATTTTTTTTACCAATTTCTCAATATTTGCCAGGCTAAATTTTTTTACTTGTCTTAGAACTGATATGCACCTTTCAAAAAATCCTAAAAGTTGAAAAAAATAAATATGATCTTGAGAGAAACACCTACGGAGTACATGTACTACATGCAAGTTATTTAATACATCTGTTGCACGAACCTCTCTTGCAACCTGCCATAAGGTAAACAAAATGTCAAAATGCATTTTTTCTTTTTTTTTTTATAATGTTCTTTGCAAAATATAACAAGATAATGCTATATTTAAGAGATATATCAATTATCCAGACCTTTAAAAAGTACCTAAATATGGTGATTTTTTTTGCATTTTTTTTTAATAATTCACAAATATGCAAATAAGGCTGTTAAATGAAAAATAGTGTGAATTTACAAAAAAAATTTTTTTTATCTTAACTCCTAAATACCCAAAGATTTTGGAAATATATATAATGTTGCCCAGTTATAACTACCAATTTAGACGAAATTTGAGATTTTGCATGGTTTTATGGCAGACTGGCTCTTAGTATACATTTTCGTATACGAAAAGTTAAGTTATAAAATAACGAGTATATAGTTTTGATTTTAATCAGAGCTGCACTCGTAATCGAATTAAACTCATGATAGATATCAGGATTGAATTTTTATATTTGCACCATACATGCGTTTCGTCTACAAAAGACTCATAAGTGATGCTTTAATAAAAAAAAGGCCATATAAAGTACAAAGTTGAAGAAAATTGAGGACCAAAATTCCTAAAAGCTTTGCAAAATACAGCTAGAAAGTAAACTTTTATTAGGATTAACCCCTCAA
Source organism: Mytilus galloprovincialis (assembly GCA_037788925.1). Lineage (NCBI taxonomy): Eukaryota > Metazoa > Mollusca > Bivalvia > Mytilida > Mytilidae > Mytilus > Mytilus galloprovincialis. Next base: position 50,029,254 of record CM075343.1, on the reverse strand, counting down.
ACAGACATTAGCAAATGAGAGATATCAGCATCGTGTAATGTTTGCTAAATCACATGAAGTTACATGTAATTAAACTATTTTAAAAGTTTATAAAACTAAGATTTAATATGTTTTTTAACAGGCTACATAAACATTATGTTGTTTTATGAACAAATATACCATCAATTCAATTTATTCGAATAATCCTAATGAGTACATAAAAAAGATGGCACACATTATAAGTAGTTTAATCGACAAATGTTGTATGTCTAATTATATCTTGCAAAAAAGTACAACAATTATGTCATCATATGATGAAAATATCAGAATATTTGGAAAAGGAGTGACATGAAAGACCAGTTATCAAGTAATAAGTTAAATTCGACCATGGGTGACAAATGATATTGGGTTATGATATCGTTCGGTTTGAATTATGCGTCTAAAATTTCCAGATCAAGCTAAATCAAATTGAGATCACCTTCATTGAGCAATTTCTGAATCCCTTTCTACATATGCATGTGATTCATACGTGTTTCTTATTTCTTGTTTTTTTTATATAGATTAGACTTGGTTTTCCCGTTTGAATGGTTTTACACTAAACATATCTAGGGGTTTTTATAGCTTGCTGTTTGGTGAAGTACATGTTCCGTGTTACAGACCGTACTTTGATCGATAATCGTTTACTTTTAGAAATTGTGACTTTGATGGAGAGTTGCCTCATTGGCCCTTATACCACATATATCTATTTAATCTCATGTGCATTATCAGAGGACTATTTCATTCATTTATCTTGCATCATTTATTCATTTCAAATTAACAAAAAACATAGGTTCTTATCAATATAATATCACCTTTGCACTATTTAAAGCATTTACCGCTTGCGAAATAAAACTTAGTTTCACACTCGTTATTAAATGCCAAAAAATATTAAAGATCAAGACATAATCTAAACAATAGTTTTACATACGTATCTAAGTACAATATGTAACCTTATATTTTCAAATGCGACTTCAATATTTGAAGATAACATTATATTGATTAATTAAAGAACAAATGTGTTTCCAGATGACGCCGATAAAGCAGACATAATATTACATTATTAGTCAATAAACTGTCGATGCAATGCACGAATCACAAACACTAAGTAGCTATTATATTTTCATTTACGTCATTGGAGTGTTTATGATAACCTGTCATTAGCAAGACAAATTTCTTTAGACATTTAATTCTGCATTCATGGAAAACAAAGGGCAGTTATAAAAACATATGTAATACTGCTTAGATTTAACCAGAACCTCACTCTTCAGTTGGAAAAAGATTATTGACAAACAGTCATGTAATACACAATAGTTTCAGGATAATGTTAAATTGCAGTGTCATTATTAATTGAACCATGATTTTATCTTTTTTTAAATTTTAATCACCGTGCTTAAATTGAAAAATTGACGTTAATCTTAAAATATATTACCACTTTTAACAATTGAAATTTTATTTGAATCGATTGTATTAACATAGCAAGCACACCCAACTAGCACACGATAGTATTATTATCACCATCCGTATCGCAGGTATGATGTATTCCTCTGTAATATGTACAAAATGTCAAAGGTAGTATTTGTTCAAACTTATGTAACCATGTGCTTTTGTACAGTGATACTTAACTCAGCGCTGTAAATATTTGGTGCTTTTTGAACTTATAAATTTTAAATGTATGTGAATTTGTTTTGTGTTTACGAAATATAATGTAATTCATTTCTTAATCATTATTGAAAACATATTGTATATTGGGAAAATTTTATTCCCAAACATGAACTTATCAAAATAAGCACGTATACGGTTTAAAGTATATGAGGTTTAGTAGTGCAAATACCAATGATGACGGACAAGGCAGTTTTGTAAAAACCAATGTTTATCTTTGTAGGCACATATTGTTTTCATATGACTGGAGGGATCAAAATATTCATTATCCAGACATAAATTTGACAAGAAGAAGGAAAAAAACGTCCGTTGTCAACTTCAACCGAAAATGATATCGCTGGCATTCGATTGATATGTTCTGTGTTTCTGTTGATTCGTTGTTTTCCTTTATAGAGATTTGTTTCCCTCGGTTTTAGTTTTAACCAGGATTTATGACTTTTGAACAGTGGTATAAATACTGTTGCCTTTATCTGTAATTAATGAAACTTGGAAAATGAATTCAATACTTAATTGTGGTGGTAGTATGACCTGCTATTATGCATTCAATGACCCTGGCGAGCTTTAAAAAGACGAATCAATAGCCTTTCAACATTATGAGAGCATACACTTCGTTCTGTGAATAATAATGGATGTATCCATTTAGTGTTTGGCAATAATCGCCCTGAATTTTTAATACTGTATTGTTCTTTTTCCCGTTTATTGATATACTGTTTGAAAGATGTACGGATTCGGTGATTTTTAAACCTTCTACAGTAATACTCAAAATAAAACTGTTGGCCTGTCAATTGTGTTAAACATTTATGAACAGGGACGAATCAACGGATAAGCTAGTCAAAGCTGTCCGCCTACCAATATAAAAAGGAAAATGGCATGATTGCCAATGAAAAACTCTTCACAAGAGACTAAATTGCAAAAAAAATATAAACTATAGGTCATCGTACGGCTACAACAATGAGCAAAGCCAATACCTTATAGTAAGCTATAAAAGGTCCCAAAAATGACAAATGTAAAACCATTCAAACGAGTTAGCTAATTGCCTATTTTTTGTAAATAAAAAGACCGAAAAACAAATTTGTAGCACAACAAACGACAACCACCGAAATACAGGCTCCTGTCTTTAATATGCTAAATACATGACTAATGTCGTAATTTCTTTATTTATTTATTAAATTTAATTTAATTGTAAGTTTTAATCATCAAATGCAATCACATGATTTTTTTAACGTATATAAAATATAGCCAGTACTGAATAGCCTAGTCGTAGTCCAGCTGGTTTTAAATATATATCCGATTTCATTTCAGCCTACTTTGATTCCCCCACGTCATTTTTTACAGTACATTTTATAACAAAACATTGTTGATTTTCTATGAAAAGTCGGAGCAATACAAAATTATTAACTTCATTGTAAAGAAAACTTAGCATCATTGTTGGTCAATCAACTTTATATTCAAAGTGGGAGTTGGATACTGAAACAACCTTTTATTTGTCTATTAACGTCATCGGCATTGTGTAATAACATTTTATTACTTACATTATATGATATTATTTCAGTTAATTGGGAAAATGGCAGTCGTTCTTGTCTTTCAAAAGAGATGAACTTACCCGTTTTATGCTATTATAAAACTGCAGTAGGACATTGCGCGTACATATACTATTGAAATACGACAGTGTCATTTTTGCGAAACACCGCATATTTGAAAGAAAACGTCAAATGCTGGTCTACTTATACACAATAAAATGCTTGTGAAAGACCACCAACAAGGTAGAATTATCATCATGCACGTATGCAAGTTTATACATGTTATGTGTTCACAATGATATATCTATTGGGGGAAATTAATCTACCGTTGAAATATAATTCGATTCCATGCGCTAATAATTGAAAAGGTATGTTCATGTCAATCAATTTGCAAGTATGAATTCATAAACCATGAATTGCATCAAAATAACAGACGACTAAACGTGCACCATATGCTAATTTGTCCTAAAAATTCATGATTCTATGTTATATTTGTATCTATGTTTTACTTACATATGTGATTCATATATACTAAGTTTAAAAGAAAGTTCCACCGTTAAATTGTCATGATATACGAACGGATAAGCCATATCTTAACTTCTTAAGACAAATTGGCCTCGGACTACACAAAAAAAAGACATTAAATGTGGACATCCACATCTGCACTCGCGATCAGTTGTTCCTCTCTGCGTAAAGTTGTAACCTTTGTGTACAATTGCATTTCTTTTGGTTGAATGATTCAATTTATTCTTGGTGCGAACCTCACTTTGATTTTCTTCCAATTTCAACAAAGTAATATTGCTGTCAAAAGGTACAATCATTGTATATTATGTGTATTTGAAAGGTCACTTACAGTTTTGCTAAACTCATTATTCGTTTTCTATGAACATTGGTTATAGAAAAACTGATAAACCGGTTCAGCAGTCATTCCCCTTTTGAGTCAATGTTTACGTTTACTTGTGTAACTATTAGAAATAAAATAATTAACATAATGGTTTCCCCATATGCTGTATTTATGTGATTAAACACAAGACTGTGTAAAAATAAATATGTTCTCTATAATCATATACAATTGGAGAAACAGGTATGTGTTAATATCACGTGTTGTTCTACCATGCATTTACATTACATTGCCTTGTACATGTGCAGATATATCTAAGGTGACGTCACCAATGTGATGTCGACCTTGAATATAAGGGTAATTCGAGACGTTGCCGGTCCTGCAATCTTCTCAACATTACGGGGGCCTTAAAAAGTACTTTACGAAAAAAAGAAAATTAAAATACAATATTTATTATGATTTGAATCTTTCAAATGTAAACAGAAATCACAGTTCTATCGCAATTAAACAAACATAGTTGACAAAACTTCATCGCATAACATCCATTTTCATCGGGTCACTCAATTTAAACCAAATATTTTTGCTCACTTTATTTCGAACGTTTTGAAAAAAGATTTATTTTCCTTTTAACCGTTGCCTTGTTTCCATGATAACTTTACGTAATATATGTTGTCACGAAACTAAATTGAAATTTCTTTGTAACTTTTTTACTGTCATTATCTTTTCGTGTACTTTTTGAAATACAATTCCTTTTAGCTCCAAGGCTCAGACACGCTTCTAAGTGGTCTGCCTCTGTTTTTTGTGAAATAATTACATTGAAAATGTTATACGCTGTTGATAACTATGATTTTTCTAAATATAACGGTCCATAAAGTAAGTACCCTAGTTTCCATTTAACTGCGATGGGTCCGTTTAACTTTAACTTTTTCCAAATAAAACCGGCTCTAATTAAAACCGAAATTTAGTATATTAAAATTTTTCAATTTCTATCTAAAATTTAGACAGACTTTAAAAACTACCTTTATGTGTTACTGCGGCAGTTGAAACATAAATTATTACGTTTAACAATATCGAGACGTTTATCTAATTTTCGTATTCTTAGGCAATTGGCCGGCGAATCAATTTGAAAATCTTCACAGCTTAGCGGTTTAATGCTGTTTTTCATTTCTCGTACTTGTATTATGTTTTATATGTGATTTACAACAAAGAATGTAGCAACTACAATAAAAGGTTGAACGCAAAATTTCACTTTCTGACTGTATAACTTGTCCAGCTTCCAATTCATATCTCTTTATAGATAATTTTTCAAATTTTTCAAAGAACTTGTAATAGTTAACTTGTCGTACTATGCTCCCAAGCTAGATATTTTTTTTTATTATTGTAACAAATATATTAACGTTCGAGTCATTTGTTGGATTGTAATGAACTGCTGATTAGTAAGAATTCCAAAAAAGCGTGGCAATTCTAACATATTGACGGGAATTGCTAGATATAGCGGACGGGAAAGCATAACTTGACGTAGGAATTAATGTTGCAATTTCGCCTGTCTCTGTTAAAATTCAAGCGGAATCACTTTACTGTGACAATGATGGGGAGACTTTATGTGTTTGTACAATTTCAGGCAAACTAGTAGGTATAAACGATGGACTTTTCAAATTTCATAAGATGAATGTGATGTTTGATTAGAAGAAGGTTTCGAAGTTTTATTTTCTAATATCATAACATGTCTTAGTTTAGTAACACAACTTGTGTCTACGATTTCAGTCTCTATATCCTGTTTCAGATGCATTCGCAATTTAGTTATTCTATGTGTCGAGAATTTTCTTCTGATGATGAAAGTTTTTGTATGTAGCTAACAGCTCATTTCTGTCAAATTCAAAAATGTCTTTTACTTCGACAAATTTTTCGTAAAAGTCTGGTACCTTACGATTGCCTGTTCTGATGGACTTTCTGTAATTCAATTACTCACGGCACCATACGATTTCTTATCTGGCTCTTAATCAAACACAAAAGCTTTACAGATTGATAGTTGCTTGCTACTTTAACGAAAGCTAACGGGACGTCGCCGATGTGATATTGACTTATGTTTTATAGGTACATCGAGACTTTTCCAGTCCCGCTGTCGACACATTTCACCGATAAGGTGGTCAAAACTTGGACAATATCTTAGGTGGTTTTACTTCTGTATACAAAAATCAAAACGTATCAGATAAAATGTATTAAATACAAGACTGCATACCTTAACCTGGTGCTAGTTCTTGACAAACAAGAAGCGTGTTCTACATGAAACATCTTGTTGTGAATAAAATACTATCTACAATGTACAAAGGACAAAAGAATTCAGTTTGAAATCTTGAAATATTCACACTCAATGTGCTACTTGTAATTTATAATCCAAGTTACGATGTTTTAAAAAGAATTTACAAAAAGTAAAATATCGTTCTCGTGTGCATTTGTTTTAAGTACATGTTATTAAAAGAAAATTACCTAACATGCCAGTTCAATAACAACATGTTCACAGCCTCATAATAAAAAAAAAAAAAACAATTGACATTTCTAAACTGAAAGACATATCTATATATCGATATAACTATATAATGGTACAGTTTTTAAATAGTTTACAATTGTTTGGCAATTTCGGTTTTAATCGAATGTCTTTTCATACATAATGCAATATTATATATATATCAAAAAAAATAACAAAATTGTAAACAGACGACTCACGCTTGCATTTATATAAGTGACTAACAGGTCTAAGGTTAGACGCGTCTTGAATGAAGCATTTCAAACAAAATATTCAAACTAGTATTAAAACGCTAAACGGTGTAAATGATTTAGACCCTTAGTTATTATAAGAACATGCGTTTTGTTTGTTTCCAATACTGTTTTACGCATTATTTTTTTTACATTTCGTAGGTTAGCAATTATTCCTTGTAGTTTTCAATAGTCATAGAAAACGTACAAAATATATAATGAGTACACCGAAAGAGTTTTGTAATGGTAGATTTCATTGGTACGTTATCATATGATTATATGGTGAAAACCAATGAAAACAGTCTGAAGTGCTTCAAATGTGAATATATAACTTTGCAATTTTTGTGATAAAATATATTTCCTGTTTACACTTTGTTGCTTCACAATGGCAGAGCCTTAGTTGATTTGCTTTGTTTTCAAAATGTTTTTACAGTTTCTTATTTATATTAATGTGCCTGTGTTAATATGTTTGGACCCAAATGGAAAAAATGTTTGTTCAAAGTTCGTCTCTCGCAAAATGTACGTAGTTATACATATTGAATATCTTATTTTAACTTCTTTTCATAACTTGTATTATCATTTGCTAAATGGTACTTATATTTTATGTTAATTTATGATATTAATGTCATGAACACTATAATGTAAACCATTTCATGATCGTTATCAAGTAAACATGTAAAGAATAGTCTGTATAAGATGTATATCAGTAAAGTCTATTGTTTTATAGTTTTATCTTTACCTTTGCAAGCATTCATTTTGATTTTGCAGCAATTCAAAGAAGGTAAAAGACTTTAGTTCAGATTGCTGTCCGGACTTCTACAAAAAGAATGACACGTGTCAACGTGAGTTACTTTGTTTTTTAATACAGAAACGAGAGCTTCATTATGTATAGGATATATCTATTTAATTCAAAACACTTTTGAAAGTTGGGTCAACAACGAAAGCTTAGATGTATGTTCAGTACAGTAGAAACAACTAAATTATGTTGAACTCTTCAAATTCGTATTACTTTTTCATGTTTATTAACATCATTTTATGTTGTACTTTGTTGTGCAATGGTTGAGAAGGCACATATGCGTACTCAATTCATTTAAGTTATGCATATTAGATTTACTATATAAGAAATGGATTTGTGTTATATCCTTTTGGTATTATATGTGTTTCAAGATCTTTATATATAAGCTGCATTTTCGTTTAATTTAAATCTTTACAATGGTTTCTGAAAATCAAACAATTGATTTATAATCTAAATTCGAAACAGTTGACTTGTCGAAATGAAAGTCTATGATATGTTGATGTGTTTTTTTAGAATGCACTATTTTTCTTGGTCTTAAAATACATCAGAATATGATTTATCCGATCAGTGCATTTTTCTTGATTTTGTTTAAAAGATCAATTCCCATATTTGTTTCGGACATAATTAATAAAATCGGATCACTTGAAAGTTTGTTTTTGTACTGTATTAATGCCAGGCGATAGCAATACACCAATGAGTTAAATCGTGGTTTATTTATAGCCATAACCTCATTTTTATCACAAGCCAGGAATAATAAGTCACACAGAGACAAGACAGGGCAAATGTTAAATATTCTATTGACCAATCAAATCATAGGCATTTGAATTTATGAATAATTAACTTGTTTTTAAAGTCTCAAGTACGAAGTACAACTAAGTAAAAACAATGTGTCATGTGCAATTTCCGAAAATGCAATGGAAAGCAAAGCACTTCAAATAACATGAACAATACATTTTCTAAAATTATGATTGAGCCTATTGTTACAAAATGTTTATAAATAAAGGCCTTAACAAGAAGAGCTCTGTTCCAAAAATAGCAACTTCAAGCTATGGTATCATAGTGAGTTCATACATTTATTTTTACTGAATGAAAACAAACTAAATACGCAATATCGATAAGAATATAAAAATCAGTAAAATTATTTTTGCACCTTAAATAAAATTGAAAAAGGGGAAGAGGCACTTAACACGTAGTACTTATAATGCCTATTATCATTAAACAATACTAGTTTTAGTGTAGGCAAAGTTAGCCGAAATGTTATTTCATCAGTGCCGTTCAACATGCTTTCTACCTGACCGCTGTGTGAACAACACAAACATACTTCATATGTTAAATTTAGTTTATCTTGATGTCAGACAGGATGTGCATTTAGTACGAATGAGTTTATTCTTTATTACAGTTTGTCCTGCTGGAACATACGGCATTGAATGCGAGAACGACTGCAATCATAATTATCATGGCATTCAGTGTAAAGAGATGTGTAACTGTTTATATGGTTATACTTGCAACTCTGTACAAGGTTGCATTCGTAATAGTACTGAAAACTGTACCGAGCGTAAGTACTCACTCAAATATTTGATCAGAATATTGATATACGATTTAACACCAATGCATCAATCAATTGATATATGATCTTTGAAATGTTGAGTGCATACAAAAGCAAGTTAAACAATGCAAAAGGTATCAAAATCTTAAATACTTGCTTATTGTTAATCGTTTGCGTATAATTCACTCATCTTACAGATGCAACTGATGAATTAAAACATACGTTTCTTTTTTATTTAATTTGTTAGCTATATACTAGTATATAAAAAACCCACATTCTATCTTATGTTCATCATACTGAATGTGGAATACACACATTTTGATTTTATAATACTATTGAATTGTTTTAAATAATACCAAAAAAAATATGATTGTGTTATTCCTTTGCGAGATATTTTCTGTTATATAACTGATGAATGTGAATAAATTCGAAATGAAACATACGTCAAAGCTGAGTTATCTTCCTTTCACCTTGATAAAATAACTTAATTAAATGTAATGAAGAAAGCTATCCATTCAGAAGGTATTGTAATCATACATGTACAAGATGTATGTGTTAGTGCAAATTGTCTTAAGGTGGCACGTGGATACAAAAATTTCAGCAATAAATTGAACTTTTATTTTTCATTACAAATTTTATTTATTACACTATAAGCTATTACTTTATGATATGGCAAAAAAAATTATCAGAAAAATCATTCGGTTTGGCCCCTGATGACTTTAAAAATGTTTATATCATTGGAAAAGCTCCAAATTATCTCCCTTTGGTGCAAAAACCATATTTTGGCATTAAATTTGAAAAATATTTTTTAACTCATCGGTGACCTACATTTTTCATTATGGTTTTCCTATAAGTCATGTAAGTTGTACATAAGCTAAATAATTTTAAAAAAAAGCGATTTCTGTAATTAGGTTATTTTTTTTATTTCGATATTACCTCTATTTCTCTAATTAGTTCTACAGAAAAAAAGGACATTAACAAAAATGTATGCTTTTTCCGAAGGTAGCTTGTAAGCTTAAATGAACGGTGACCCCATTGTTTTATTTCATTTTTCTTTTAGGTATATGATAAAGTTCATTTATAAAAAAATATAGCGAAATCCTGTATAAGAAAAAAAAAATTAATGTATACCCAGGAGCCTCCTTAATTTGTTTTTTGACAAAACTCTCAGGTACAAACCTTATCCTAATGTATAATGTTTATTGCTATGTTATCTCTAATGTATTTCTAGTATTTTGAGATGACGATTAACATTTATTGTCTATTGTAGCAGCATGCATGTCTGAGCTTAAGACAAATATGCTGAATGATGACATCGGTACAATAACAGTAACCTCATTTACAAATCGACCAGGTAAATCTAACCATAATTATATCTATACGCGAAACAGTTATAAGTGTAACGTCTACACGAAAGATCTGTATGGGCATGCATAAATAAGCGTGTAAATTTTGCTGATTAAATTTCACTTTTATCACAGTGAAACGAAAATCATATATTCAAAGCAAATTATAAAAAAGTAATAGAATGAAATTCAAAACAGTGTGGCTGTGGCCATTGATTGACACATTAAATTCATTCATTGACTGGGATAATTTAGGTGAACGTTTGTATGTAACGACCACTGCTCACTATGTACTTTTTAAAGACACTTAAACTATGGGGTCACCAAAGGTTCTCAACACCTTAATAAAGTAATTCGAAAATTAATCAGAAATAACACGATGTTTTGATTTATATCAATTATATAAATTAAAACATAAAGGTTATTCCTGATTAATTTTTCGGATTATTTTATAATTAAAGGCGTTAAGAAACCTTTGGTGACCCCACAGTTTAAATATCTATCGTAGGTACGTCGTGAACAGTGGTCGTTACAGACAAACGTTCACGTAAATTTTCCCAGTCAATGGATGAATTTAATGTGTCAATCAATGGCCACAGCCACACTGTTTTGAATTTCATTCCATTCCTCAATATCAGCTAGAGTCCAGTGACCAAGTTTAATGCATTGTCATGAACATGTATAGAACATTTACCACTGGACGTTAAGCAACCAGCAATCAATCTATATGTCAATGCACAAAACAAGTTACACATATTTAAACTTCCATTAGTCAATTTATGTTTTTGCTTGTCGGTATTATCTGGATTTTGACATGCTACATAACGTATGAGGGCATACAGCTGAAATGCTGTGCACGCAAACTGTAATAGTCAGTCATGAAGGAATTACTCTAAATAACGCACTACATGATACTCAACATGTATGTCAGCATAATGATATGAGGGGAAAATACATTTAAAATTACTGAAATGATGTCAGGGATAACAAAAAAGAAAGCTCTATTCACACAAAACCAAAATCATTTTACAAGACAACATGGCATACTAATAGTATTTATTTAACGTAAATCGACCTGATTACAACAAACAGCCGCAATACCAACACCAGCAAGTACAATGTCACTAGGAATGATATAATTTGAATGAAAAAATTGTATAACTTTAAAATCGTTTTGATTTTGTAATGAATGCATTTATATTCATTAAATGTGGGTTTTTTCTTCTTTCAGAACGTGATTCAATTCTTTCACATGTACACATATATTTGATTGCTGTATCATGTACTACGCTGTTGATATTGATAGCTCTAGCATATGTAAGAAAAGGACATGGCGCATGCAAAACGAATGGTAAAAATCCTCACTATTCTATCAAAGAGAAGAAACCAGACTCGATTGATATTGAAATGCGTAGATTACCAAGGTCACCTTCTTCAGGCAGAAATGATATGTTTCAACAACGTAGCATATATGAGCTTATCGAAGTTTGAGATGATTGCTTTGTTGATAAGATTTTTTTTATTTGACATCGTTTCTGCACAACATAGTGTACACACATAGCAAAGGGATGGACCACTTGTAGAAACTATAAATAATTTTGAAACTGTTATTTACTAACAAGCATGATATTTGTTTTATGTTTTCCAACTGTTTGTTTAATAGTTGTTTTGTTTGGATTTTTGTTTTGAATGATTAAAAAACTAATGAAATGAGTGTGTTCAACACTCGTTTTCGCTAATATGTGTAACATGTTCCAGTACTATATATGACCACTTTCATTAGTTAAAATTTTTGCCCACATTTCCTTTATGCCGTTAATATATCAAAAACTATATATCTTAAATATGTGTAGATATTTTACAAAACGATTTCATTTGAATGAATGAACAATTAATTGATTGTTTTGTAATCTATTACCTATTTTTTCTCTCTTGGTTTGTTAAACTGAATATACACATATGTAACAAACTATCTCAATTTCTTTAAGTCACTAATGCGTTTAAAACAGTAGCAGTGTTTAGTATAGAAAAACACATTTTAAATATACTCCACAGTTATTGTTATCTGTTGGGGAGAGGTTAACGACTTTGTGCATTGATCAAATAAACAATGCATTACATGGCATGCATGACGCCTCCGGGTGCGGGAATTTCTCGCTACATTGAAGACCTGTTGGTGACCCTCTGCTGTTGTGTTTTATGTGGTCGGGTTGTTGTCTCTTTGACACATTCCCCATTTCCATTCTCAATTTTATGGTTGATATACTTTCCATTTGTGAAATCATTCCGTGCTTGACACAAACTGATACTTGTACAGCATGATGTTTCTTTAAACAAATTGTGCTGAATATTAATTTGAAGTGTATCAAATATCTTCCTTAAATGATTGATTTACCAACTATTCTTGGTTTATATTTTTAGATCCCTAGTCCTGACTTGTACTGATGCAACACTGTAGATAAATTAAATGAAAAATCGTATTGAATTTAAATACATTTGTATCATTTTATGTGAATATTTTCACAGATGTTAACTGTTCATACATAAATTGCATTACATTTATCATTAAGTGTAAAATAAATTTCCCCGCATGATAACACACTAAAAATAAACTTAAGAACTCATTTCTTCTTTATACATGTTATAGTCGCAATTATAAAACATTGTTCTTAGAGTGTTATGTTATCTTTTAGTCAATTGTGTGTATTCACATACTGACAATTATACATAAAATCTGTATGACTGAAGTATTATTTAACCAATTTTCCTTAACTAAAAAAAAAAAATATCATGGGTCAAAAGTATCTAATTTACATAAACGTCGCTTAACATGGATTTCACAGTATTGTTGTTTTCATTGATGAATAAAAAGATACGTTGATAAACACAGCCATAATACGGTTGGACGTGATCTTGAAAACAAAAATCCGGGTAAAGAAAAAAGTTAAATAACAAAAATACCGAACGGTCAAAAAATCAAAACAAAAGTCCTTCATCAAATGGCGAAATCAAGAGCATAAAACATCAAACGAATGGAAAACTACTGCCATATTTCTGACTTGGTATATGCATTTCCTATGAAGGTGTGTGAAGTTCGTGTTGATTATTCTTTAGTTTTCTATGTTGTATTCATATGTACTATTGTTTGTGTGTTTCTCTTTTTCATATTTAGCCATTGCGTTGTCAGTTTTTTTTCGATTTATGAGTTTGACTGTCCCTCTGGTGTCTTTCATCTTTTTTTTGTGTGTAGAAAATGGTGCTGTTAACATAGTTATTTAGCTAGCTAAACCTCTCATGGTATGACATTCACATATAATTCTATTATATTGACACTATTGAGTGCATAAAAAAGGTAAGAATGGGGTACGAGAAGTCAACATCGTGTTTTTATCTTAATCATTATGACAAAAAACACATATGTCAATAAAATAAATAAAACAAAATAGACAAGGTACATATGTAAAAATGCAACACATAAATATAAAAAAGTGACAGTTGCACAATGGCGCGATGTTTAAGTACCGCACCATGACGAGAGAAAAGAAAATTACCAAAAATGGACTAAACAGTAAATATTAATGATTATCTAAGACAAATAAAATTGCCCAATGTATTTCTTTTAGTTAAAAAGACGGGACGTTATTTTCCATAACCCAGGTTCAATTATGTCTTTTTAGACATGGTTACAGTTATGAGTTACAATTAAATTTAGCAACCGTTGATAATTTCTCTTACACTAGTGCGAACAGTTGTTTCGTTTTATGCCCCACCTACGATATTAGAGAGGCATTATGTTTGCTGGTCTGTGCGTTCGTCGTCCGTTCGTTCGTTTGTCCGCCAATTCGTTCGTTTGTCCGTCCGTCTGTGTCGCTTAAGGTTGAAGTTTTTGGTCAAGGTAGTTTTTGATGAAGTTTAAGACCAATCAACTTGAAAATTAATACAAATGTTCCCTATGGCATACTTTTTCTAAGTTTAATGCCAAATTAGAGATTATGGCCCAATTTCACGATCCACAGAACATAGAAAAAAATAGTGCCAGTTGAGCATCCATGAACTTTAGATACATTCTTGTTTTACATACAATTTGTTTTACAATGAATTTCATCTATAGTCAATCAATAAAAAATAACACCTACAGAAAATTTCAACAATATCATGTAGAATATGTATAGTTTCCTGCAATCAAGGACTCACATCCTATTTACACATGTAACAATACAATTGAGAAAGGAAATGGGGAATATGTCAAAGCGACAACAATCCGACCGTAGAGCAGACAACAGCCGAAACAAACATAGTTCACATTGTATAATGTAACATGAATTGTTATTTTTTATTTGATGTTTCAGTGAAATTACATTTACTTTTTCAATAAGTGCAATAATTGAATAATGATTTAGTTATCTCTCTTCCAAGTACCGCAGTTGACCACTTCCTATAAGAAAAAGAGTGAAGGGTTGTACCGTTGAATAAAAAATGGTTACAAAACTTACTGCAAATAAAAGTTCAATGATAATTATAAAATGAACGAACATGATATATGAACGAAGAGGCGACATTGGTGAATTGATGAAAACTATATTAGGCGTGTTGTTATCTTTTTAAAATATATATTCGGTAAAAAGTATGTCATGTGTTCAGTTGTTTTAGATACATATTTGTTTTTCGAATGTATATCGCCGTGAAGTATACATCATCTTTTTTTGTCTGTGGACCTAATGCAATTAACGATCTCAATGCTCTTCAACTTCGTACTTTATTTGGCCTTTTAACTTATTTGGATTCGAGCGTCACTGGTGAGTCTTTTGTAAATTAACTGTTTACAAAATTTTGATTTTTTGAAATGCTAAGGCTTTTCTACCTCATGTATAGATACCTAAGCTGTATTTGGCAAAACTTTTAGGAATTTCGGTCCTCAATGCTCTTCAACTTCGTACTTTATTTGGCCTTTTAAACTTTTTTGGATTCGAGCGTCACTGATGAGTCTTTTGTAGACGAAACGAGCGTCTGGCGTATATTCAAAATTTAGCCCTGGTATCTATGAGAAGTTTATTTCCTGATGTTAATAAAACATGTAAAAGAAGAATACATGTACACTCGCTAAAAAATGTAAAGAAATGTATCATTCTTACACAATTTTTTTACTCCTACGAAACAACACGTCCTACTTGTTTTGATAGCAGGTAACATGACATACCGTTTGCATATATCCCCTCGAGACTAAACGTGGAAAACACTTTGATAACACATTATTTTCCTGAAACCTTCATACTTACATCAAATGCGAATACTTTTTTTCACTTACATGTACATGTTTCATTAAATCGAATTAGATCATACTTAACATTCTGATTCATGAGTTCATTTCTTAAAAATAAGAGACGTTTTGTTATACAAAAAGCCACTTTTTGATTGACATAATTGTTCATGGCAAATACAGTTTAGTGTAAATTTTTTGTATGTGTCATCGCCTATTAATATGTTACAAATCATGTATAGCCTCGTCATACACATTAACATATTAAAATCCACTTTAATCTACGCTTTACGGTAAATTAAATATTCTTCCATCAGAAGGATATTTGATACCTCAACACATAAATATTGTTATCATCAGTGTTACAACTGCTATTCTAATGAATTGGCTAGCAGCAGCTTCAATGAAAATTATAAGTCTCACACATGGACAATGTGGTCAAATTTCTTGTATGAATAACATGCAAAAATAAAGAAGAGATATCAACCAGCAATATCACAATGCTGTTATGTCAAACAACCCGTATTGTGAAACATAAGAAGCAACAAGTAGCGTGTGAATATAATGTCATGCTTTTGTGATGACTGTATTACTTGAAACAGTTTAATGTTAACACACACGGTGTACTAATGAATCGTCATTATATTTGATGAAATATTAAGAATACAGATGCCCAGAAATGTATTCTAATTTTACTTTTTAATACATGGAAATAATGATGACATACATAACGTAATCATATTGTTATTAAAAAAAGTTATTATAACTATTGATATTATTGAATCTATTCTATTATCATATTATTTAAGCATACGCATATCTATCACTCTAGTGTAAATATGATTGTTATTATTGTGAATTTCATCGGTAGTAATAGGAGAGTTAATGAAAAAAACAATGCTTATTTAAAAAACTAACGTAACCAAATAAACACTTATTAAGGATGTACTTAGGTGAGGTTTCGGAATTTGTGTCAAATGTTCGGACTCCTTGGTGTTTTTCCATACAATACAATGTAAAATATTTTTTCCCATAACACCCATTTATTTTGTCATATAAGACTTAATAGCTCATGAAAGGTCATTTACCAGAATTTTAGAAGATTCTTGATTTTCTCTCTTTTGTTTTGAGACCCAAATAATACCATTGCAAATATAAGGTAAAAGTCAGAAATAGCCTTTTCCCGCCATATTTTAAATCTCAAATATCTCGAAAAGGGGGTCCATGACCTATCAATATTTTTAGCTTATCTTTATCCTTAATTGATGCTATACCAGCTTATAGTATCAATTTTAATTTCTTAATTTCTTAATTTTTACCAAACCTCACCTAAGTACATCCTTAAGATGATAATTTGTTCATCATAAGACAACTTGTATATCATTTTCATGTATGAGAAAAATATGAGAAAAAGATATTTGTATATTTCATGTATTACTCTTCTTTGCAATTCCTTGTCATGCAAATATATAAAAAGCAAAATAGCAAAAATATAAACTCCAAGGTAAAGCCAAATCGGAAATTATTTCATCAAAAGGCAAAAAAAAAAAACCAAACACATCAAACATTCCTTACTTTATCAGTGATGCTATGTGTACAATCAGGTTATCTGTATACAGATATGTTGGTTCATGTGTCTATTTTGATTACTTCAGTATACATGTATAGTGATTGAAATGATATGTTTCATTTTGCTATTTCTTCTTTGAAATGTTGTTTTTTCCGTATTGTCATATGTTATATGGGAATGAACCGACAAAAAAATGATAAACCGAAATTTAACATGACAACAGCAAAAATGACATACCGAAATTTGACATGATGAACCTCACCAAAGAATGATCCCTAGTGGTCAAGAAAGCATCAAAAAGAGAAAACAAAACCAGCATATGCAATAGTTACACAGTACAAAAATATATTCTTTTGCGTAATGGGTTTGCAACAGAAGGAGGCTAACACGATCATATCGACAGAAATATACAATACCATGACATAATAAAGAAAAAAGATGAACATACTCATCGATTCACAAAACACAACGCAGAACACTTGACCCGAAAACTCAATAGAAAGAACAACAGAAACTAGTTCCTAATTGTTATAATCCTTAAATCCGTTTCACAAATGATAGCGGATATGTTCCTAATGTTGTAGCTTCAAAATGTACCAACTGCCCTTTATTCCCAAATGACACCTACCGCCTTTTAGCAACACGATGGATGTCACATGTCGAAAAGGAATTGCTTACCCCTACCGGAGCACCGGATATCAACCCCAGCTTTCAAGTAGGCTTTGCGTTTCTCAGTCTTTATTTTTCTATATTGTGTTTTGTGTACTATTGGCTGTCTTTTGGTCTTTCTCGTTTTTAGCCATAACGTCAACAGTTTACAATAATTTAATGTTCCTTTGGTATTTGTCGTCTCTCTTTATTATTTTAATGATGCACAACATATGTAAATTTTATTGATTTTACAATATGTCGTTATTTTATCTGACTTCACGACTTTTACGTATTTTGTAGTTGAGTTTTGCTAAACTCTTTTTGCCAACCGGACAAAACAAACTCGTACATCGTAAGAAATGACAACAAAATAACAAGAAATGCGAAACAGCACGAAAAGCAACGAATAAAACACATGATGATCAGAGAATGTATGATTTCTCAAGCTTGTGTTAACCTCGAGCTCTTTGATGATTAAAATATTTTTAAAAAATCTATGAAGTAACATGCTCTAAGGCCTACCAGACAAGTCACCTAAATATATTTTATTTAAATGATAAAATCTATAACTGATTTATCGGTAATATACATGAAATACAAAACAATGACGAATATTTTGATGAGAAAAGGACACCTCAAATCAAATGTATCGATGATTCATTTTGAAATATACGAACATCAGGTACATGCATTTACATATAGACACATTTACATCATCACGAAGTTATTGTGCTGCCTTTGCATATGTCACAGGGTAATATGGCCACTTGGTCTTTGTAAATAGGGCGTAGAATATGTGACGAAATATAATGTAGCAAACCATTTATCTCACACTGAAAATACATAATTATAATAAACAAATAATTTCATTTCAAATGTTAACTTGAAGTTTCCTTTTAAATTGAACTATGAATTCGATAGAAGTACATGCATGATAAGGCCTTAACGAAAATGTGCTTACCTGAAAATAGGGAAAAGGTTATTTGTCCCTTATGCAGCGTGCATGCTTAAGTGTGAAACTTGTATTAGTACGAGTTCACCATATATATAGTGCTCGAAAAAGTGGCGGGGTTGCATTCATTATAAATTCGTGCAGAGAAGTACATAGAATAAAGTCTTTTTCTAACTCTCCGTCAATGAATGAATGAATGAAGTAATGAAAAAATGTATGAATGAACGTAGTAAATAAATAGTACACACAACATATAGTGTAGTACTAGTATAAAGCTGTACTCCAATAAATAGCTACGGTGACACATTCTCACCCTATGGGGAACATTTCGTACCTGAAATTTTTATCTCATAGCATGACTAGTTCACAAGGAAAATATAAAAGTAAGTATATGTATTTGCCATAAGACATAGCAATGACAAATTGTTTACACACACACACACATACGAACAAAATGAACAAAACAAAATCACATGATCCCGAATTTAGGAAAAATAGGAAAAAGGACATTCAAGTAAAAACAATATATTCATGTGAAATTCCATCATACCAAATAGATAGGCAAGTGCAACTCTACCAAGGTAGAATGGTGGAAATTCATAGCATGAAACATATAATATATATCTTATCCTTGTATCAAAACTCAAAAAATAGAATCTACGAAAATAAAAATGAATAATGCAATATATAAATATATATATGATGTACAAAAAAAAAAACCTATATAAAACTTTATTTCACTAAATGAGTAAAAAATGAAAAAAAAACAAATATCAGTGAATATACACACAGATAACCTGAACAACTTAAAACTGACACAAAAAAATTTCAACGATACAAAACAAAATCCTGATACCGTTGAGGAACTCTGCTCTGACATGTCGTACGACGTAAAACAGGTTGTGCATCCGTTTGCTCACGTGTATCAGATTTATCTCTCGGGTTATCACTGCCTGATGCACCATTAAATGTAGAACTAGAACTAGGATTTAACTCAGACTGACATATACGTGTCTGACCAGACGTATCACTAAAAACTTCTCAACTATAACCTGACTGTGTTATAGACAACGGAGGAGAACTACTAAAATTGGAACTGACACTCGAAAAGGGTAAAGAACTACTAAAAGATGTCCGTAAAAACTCTAATGCGTGTGGCTGTAAAACCATAGGAGCATTTCGCTCCTCGTCTCTTATCCCTGGAGACCCGAGTAACGAAAACACAAATATCGTCATCTTCGTCTTCGTCTTCTTCTTCCTCACTGTTAATACTTACCTCATTTAGCGTTCTATCATTTTCATCACTTTTAACGGTATCATCTTTTTGTAATTCCAGAAAAGGTGTAGTTGGAGATTTACCCTTTTTACTCCTTGACGGAAACTGTTCTCGTTCTATCTCCTTTGTAGGTAGTGAGTGAGAAAATAGGTAGTATCATATGTCTTTGTACAGTCACCTTCCTTGAACGACCGTGTTCGGGTTTAAGTATGTAAATATTCAAGATTTTTAGTTGTTTTGAGCTGTTCGCTATCTATGTCAATGCTCTTCAACTTTGTACTTGTTTGGCCTTATAATATTTTGATATGAGCGTCACTGATGAGTCTTATGTAGACGAAACGCGCGTCTGGCGTACTAAATTATAATCCTGGTACCTTTGATAACCATTAATTATGTTTTGTTTTATTTATTTATCGAACCAACAGTTACTGTTATTTTTTTAGAGTTTCAATTTCTATCGAAATTAATTAATGGTTAATTTTTGTTCAGTAGAATTTGTTTACAAAGTTAACATTCATGTTATGTGACATGTTAAAGGGGCACTAGCTGTCACATTCGTGGTCACCGATTGGACTCAAATTCTCATATTTGATTCTAATAGTGTAAAACATTTATCCAAACTACCAAAAATCTAAAATAAACAGTTTACTGAGCATGGGGTAGATACTATGTAGGTTCGTTTTGTGTGTTTTTGAGTCCAGACGCCATCTAATTAACTATCGATTTGACCTCAGATGACCATTTAAGCGATGTAAACATGAATGAAGATATGAATAGATTAAACCAACACGTGCAATTGGATTTTTTTAGGTCTGTTTGAGTTTATCTTATAGATTAAAAATATATGTTTCTCATTGTTTTAACCGTATAAGAATGATTTTATTTGGATCGAATCATTAATCAAATGATTTACCGTAGTTTCACTTTCATTGTTGACATTCTTTTTCTTTAAATAACCAGTACACGTACAATGCATGCGTTGTCAATCTCTAGCAAGGAGTTAAATTAAATTCACATAAATACGGATTTAATGAGGTCGACTAATTCACTTGCAAGTGAATGAGTAATTATCAATGTTTCTTCGCTTAACTTGACAAAATTGAACCATTTTGGCTGCTATTTCACTTTCATGTTTGATTGCACAAAAAAATCTTACTTTAGTTTTTTTATATATCTCGTAGCTACTGCCCCTTTAAGGTTAAACATACTATTTTTGTTAAAATATTGTTACTAAAAATGGTAACAGGACATGACATATGATGTTAGTGAAATCGATATCGAAAATTGGCGTACATTATTAAGATTATCAGATCCTTCTTATATTTAAGACTATTGAAAACAATACTTAAACATTATCAAAAGTATACATGCTAAATTACTAGGATTATTAACTTTTTAAATGAACACAAACATACATGTGCTATTTTCACTCATGGACTTAAATTTGATAACGATACACGAGTTTGACTTAAACATCTTTTTATTGTTGGACTTGTAAATTTATTTATACTATAATTTAACAAAATGATATATTTCGCTGCGATGTTGCTGCTTACTGTATTTCGTTTCAAAGAAGCGGATCATTTTTTTTGTATCAGATATTACACATGTAACAGTTTATTAATAAATATAATGTAACACGTTTTGTATGGTATATCTCTACAACATAGAATAATCATAAATTGCATGCATATATTGGTGATTTTGAATCTGTTCAAAGTTTTCTACCCTATATACAACTTTGCCTAATTTTCTTAATAATGACGATCCCTTGTCACCATCTGGTTGGGTTTATATATCTTAACTTGTACGATTCGCTCGTGTATGTAACAATGTTTTAGATTTTAACGAGAGAAAATTATGTATTACTGAAAAATTATTACACCAGGGTTTTCGATATCACAAACTAGTCAAAACATTTACTAAATCTTATCATGGGTATAAGGAAATAATTCGTAAATATACCTCAACATGCAAACATCTTATACGTTTAGGTATTTCACATCCAATCTTTTATGGTAATATTTTTTACAAAGCACAAAAAATGTCAGTATTCAAATCAAAAACTTACAAAACTTTTAAACCGACTTATTAAAAAGAGATATAGTTACGATACTGTTTTCAGATCATTAAAGATTGCATATTTTGGCTTTACTATAGATTCACTTATAGGGTCTTTGCATCGGAACTAAACACATGTATTTAAAAAAAACAGTTGTTGGCATGACACGGGTTATGTTCTTCTCATATATTTCACTGGTATTAAAGAGATAATAGTAACTGCAATTACGATTATCCCAATATAGCGACGGTAGATATAGGTAAAATCTTTACACTCGTTTTTCTTACATGTAGCATGTTTTTGTCAATAGTTACTCAGCTGCAAGGTTTATCTATACCATTACATCATATTTGAATCGTAACGGTGCACTGGAATTGTCTAAGAGCTGTGAAAATAGCCGTTGAAAAATTCGGGATGATAATCGTAACTCTATGGTATTTTTCTTCTTTGATAATCGTAATTTTCTTTATATGATAATAGTAACTGAAACATAATAAATGTGTCTTTCAGCATTTCAATGGTATTTTGTGTGTTAAAAATGTAAATGCCCAGTTAAACGATGACATTAACGCATATAAAAATAAATGAAGAAACTTACAGGTTAATATCTAGGATAAATTTACCTATATATCTCTAATTGATGAGAAAAAGGATGGATTAGCTATATCCCATATTCCAAAAGTGCAATCCTTTCAATTCATTGCTCAAAATGAAAGTCACGTATACCACATTTTCATATGTCAAAAAAGATATATGCCTGTTTCATTGATTTCAGGAAGGCATTTGATACTATTAATAGAGATGCCCTCTTTTACAAATTGTCTTATTACAACATAGATGGTCCCTTTTTTTAGTATAATGAAAGATATGTATAAAGAGGTTTTGTACTTGGTAAAGATCTCGGAAGGTATCACTGATTTTTTTAATTCCTCAGTTGGGGTAAAACAAGGATGTATTTTAAGCCCTACATTATTTTCTTTATATATTAATGATTTACCATCTATTTTTGACTCAACATATGAACCACCCAAGTTAAATGATAATGATATATCATATCTGTTATACGCTGATGATTTAGTTCTTATCAATAAATTCAGCCGTCCATATTTTTCCTTTGGATTCACTTTTTTCTATTTTATACTGATATATGATTTTAAAAATTAAATTCAAATGTTTTGATCAAATTCCCATGTATTTTAGGACGTTTCTTTAAACAGTGTGGATGGTAAAGGATCTAGAATAGTTACCAGTTTATTGTTACTATTGTTTATTGTCACTTTTGTTTTTTGTTACTTTTGTTTATTGTTACTTTTGTTTATTGTTACTTTTATTTTTTGTTTTTATTAGCCTTACCTATAGTCTTACGAAGCATTTGACAGACGGAACAAAACACAAATATGTATATTGATAAATTACATCAAAGGGCCAAACATGTAGATTATCACAGTCGGAACTGGTTTAATTACAAAGATTTTTATAGATTTTAAAACAAATATTTTGTGCTTCAGAAAAATGCATGAAAATTAGGAAAGGCTAATTTATGTTTTCATTTAATAGAACAGTACTAATTATATGGCAAGTATGCAAATACAAAAATGTTTC
Organism: Mytilus galloprovincialis; assembly: GCA_037788925.1. Classification (NCBI taxonomy): domain Eukaryota; kingdom Metazoa; phylum Mollusca; class Bivalvia; order Mytilida; family Mytilidae; genus Mytilus; species Mytilus galloprovincialis. The sequence goes on along the minus strand of CM075343.1, from coordinate 50,005,404 downwards.
TTGTTTAGTACCTTCAATATTTTTCTCTACAATATCTTCCATGCATATGTATGCAGCATACTTTTCATATACCGAGTATTTATGAATTTTTAATAAGTTTGTTTCTAATTTTGCGGAATATGCGTTATTTTATTCTCATCTTTGCAGTCATTCTTTGAATAAGTATTTCTTGTAAGAAAATTTAAAGCTACATCAATTTTATTTTTTGATTTTCGGGCTTTTGGCCAAACTATAAAAGAACACAAATCCATGTTTGTCAATGAACTCCACGTTACTTAATTTCATAATACACAAAGAATCCCATTTAGGGCCAAACATTCTCTAGTCTTATATAGCATTAAATGTTTTAAGGATGTCATATTATCATAATTCAAAATTGAATTTGTGTTGTTTATAGTTTATATCTAAGATACTGAAATTTCAGTGACAGTCATGAAGTAGCTAATATGAATAAAAAGATGTGGTATGTTTGCCAATGAGACAACTTTCCACAAGAGACCAACATGACTCAGAAATTAACAAATATAGGTCACCGTACGGTCTTCAACAATGAACAAAGCCCATACCGCATAGTCAGCTATAAAAGAAATGACACTGTAAAACACTTTTCAAAGTTATCCCTTGTTCATCATAACTTTTAAGTTGTGATATCATCCATGAAAAATGATCGAAGTGACATGAAAACTGTAGCCACTAATTTCTCGTCAAACGGTTTTTGACGAATACTAAATGTCTTTCCTACTTCGTTATGGCATAATAGGGTATGTTCTAGAATTAAATCAGCAGTGGCTTCCCGGGGGCAGAAATAGCACATATAACCACCTACAATAAAATAATTTAAACAATATTAACTATATTTACTATTTACTTCAGGATAAATTATTTTTTGTTTACTGTCTTAATCAGAAATCTGATGTAAGGTGACACATGCGTGTCGCCTGACAATTATTGTCATGTATCATAATTTCCATCGCTCATTCACATATTTTGTGGCATACCTAGTTTAATAAATTTCTGTATATTAACAAAGTTCGTGTTTTCCCATTTCCAAATTTCTTGAAGCTTGTTCACCCTTCCAATTTTATAATATACTAGTATGTAGCTGTTTTCATAAGAACAATTAATTATATATGCATAAAAAGAAATGTCATAAGATGTTTGGACGTTTCGTAAATAATTCATCGCCATAATTTCATAATATGCTATCAGATATACGTTTTTAGTGTCAATATCAATAAAACAGTTTCCAGTTACGATTATCTTTTTTATTTTTAAATACCATAATTACGATTATCTTTTTTCCGAGTTACGATTATCATCCCGAATTTTTCAACGGCTATTTTCAAAGCGCTTAGACAATTCCAGTGCACCGTTACGATTCAAATATGATGAAATGGTATAGATAAACCTTGCAGCTGAGTAACTATTGACAAAAACATGCTACAATTAAGAAAAATGAGTGTAAAGATTTTACCTATATCTACCGTCGCCATATTGGGATAATCGTAATTGCAGTTACGATTATCTCTTTAATACCAGTGATATTTTATGGTAGTATGAAACTAAACCCCTCAGTGGAGGGATTGTGCCTGATATTCATATGAAGAAGACATATTCTTTCAATCAGTTTAATTGGGGTCTGGAGTTGGCATGTCAATTAACTGCTAGTAGTCTGTTATTATTTCTGTTTTATTGTTATTTTGTTTATTTTCTTTTGTTACATCTTTTGACATCGTACTCGGACTTCTTTTGAACTGAACTTTAATGTGCATATTGTTATGCGTTTACTTTTCTACATTGGCTAGAGGTATAGAGGGAGGGTTGAGATCTCATAAACATGTTTAACCCACCGCAATTTTGCGCCTGTCCAAAAGTCAGGAGCCTCTGGCGTCTTTTAGTGATTTTTAATTTTAGTTTCTTGTGTATAAATCGGAGTTAAGTATGACGTCCATTATCACTGAACTACTATAGATATTTTTTAAGTGGCCAGCTGAAGGTGCGGGAGTTTCTCGCTACATTGAAGACTCACTGGTGGCCTTCGGCTGTTGTCTGCTCTATGGTCGGGTTGTTGTCGTTTTGACACATTCCCCATTTCCTTTCTCAATTGTATGGTACGATACATCGCAAGCAAATTAAAGTGAAAATAACAAACTATAATAATCATTTGTCCCGAGCGCTTTTCTAAATTTACTTCATCGGGATCCTTTAAAACTGAATATAAGAAAGTCAATGATGTATAAAAACCTAAACCGTCGGAGAGCTGCATTTGTAGATAGTATTTGATACATCGCGTATTTTATGTGCAGTTTTAAATAACATTCAACATAGAATTTCAATACAAATTCTCTGATCGGGTTAACATTTCTGTTAACATTTTACTTGCCGTAAACTATTGGGAAAAAAGGATTGCTGCAAAGGATACGTTTTGATCTAAACTATGGAAAATTATCATGAAGGTGACCTTTAAAAGTACAAGTATTGAGTCCTAAATTTATGAACCTTAACAATTTTTCGGAAAATCAAACGTTATTAAAACAATTGTAGATGATTTAGCAATGTTGAAACGAAAATTATTATGTTTAGAAGTGTAAACGATGCTCAATTAAAATGTTTGTCTTTGAAAAAAATGTGTCCAAATGTTATCATTGCATACAAAAAATCACTTGTGTTTCGAGATAAAACCATATACGACCTTCCTGACATCGTAAAAATCACACCAACACATGTGTTAATGTTAAATTGTTTTGCTTGTATTTAACATGTGTTAAATATATCCACTTTGAATCTGGAATTTAGGATAAAAAAAAACTACTTTAAGTGTTCAATTAAAATCGGAAACATACACTTGGAGCATTCAAGTATCGTTATTTTGATAACGGTTTATATTTTTTTCCTACTCGTGTATCTAGATGAATTAAGCAGGTTTATTTTTTCCCTTTACTTTGTTCCTTTTTTTTGTTTTTTTTTGTTTTGTTTTGCAAGGTTATTATTCCTTTTATTTTGTTTTCTATGTGGGGATATCTTGCTCCGCATAACTATATTGGTTTCAGATTAATTTAAAATTATTATGGCAGACTAAGTTTAATGTATTACAAATGTATTGTTCCGGGGTCAATAACCAATCAAACATCAATAACTGAAGTGAAAGGACAAAAGTGATATTTCGATGTATCATATTGTAAAATTTTTCGAAAGTGATAATTTCGAATGATACGTTTGAGAGTTCAATTCTTCTGATTCTTATACAAATATACATTAGTGTGTGTGTTTTTCTAGAATTGATAAATACCAAATATGTAAAACATTTGACTTATGCCAACAAGTACGTATTTAAAAATGATTATGACTATCTTACAAGCGGTTATGCAATTTGTCAAATCGTTTCAATCGTATTTTTTTTACATTTTAAAAATGTATGTTACAATCTAAGACATTCATGAACTGTACCACATAATTGTGGGATGTCAAATTAACTTTTTTTTTGGTGTGAAATGATGTGCTCACATATATTTCTATAACTGACAAATTTACGTATTTGTGTTTGCAAATATGTCCATGATATATGTAAAAATACAACCGAAATAAATCCTTATTGCTCGATTTTGATATGTCTATAATAATCATTGTCGTGCATTTATTCTATTATATTTGAAAATGATATGTTTTTTTTATTTATGGCAAATGTGATGCACATTTTGGAGGTTCATGTGCATTTGTTTGCGTGTAGCAATAGAAACTGATATGACCGTATTAGGTCTATTTACTCTAACACCATATTTATAAAATACATGAATTAGGTCAATTTGTTTTGAATATAGCACTAAAAGGAAGTACACAATTAATTGCTTTTGATTTCTAAAAAATTGCATCCAGTTCGAATTATTCAATAGCAGTACGTATTGTTATAAAGTCTAATGCAATTATGAAAAAAGTGTTCCTCTTTAACAACGTCTAAAGGAACTTACTGAAATTGTTAAAATAACGAAATAAAAAGAAACAATACTCTTATTACACGTGTTACACTTAACCAAATTAGATCAACCCTTTTACGACTTCTTAAGTTAACTTTAGTGTGCATTGTTTAAAGTAATCGCAGATCACTGTTATATTTCTCTGTTATTTAACTTTTACAAATCCCTATCATTCATTTCGTTTTTATTTTAAGCAATCCTATGGAAGATCGGTACAGAAAAGCCCGATATCATGTGTTTTAAAAAATAAATAACATTTAAAGCGGAACTTACGAAAATAGAAACTTGATAAACATATTGAAATCGATTTGCAATCTTATATTTCCGGCATCAAACTGTTTTTTTTTATAACTGTCATTTATAGAGACTGCTTTGTAAATATTTAATTTCCTGTACCACATTTACATGTAATTGACTTGTAATTTGAAAATATAAACAAAAACAGCCTACAATATTAAGATTATCAGATCCTTGTAATTATATAATTCCTTGGCAAAAATGACATACATAGTAATAAAAGTGTACACATTCATATGACTGACAGATCTATATACATCTAAAGCAGAAAGAAAGAAAAAAGTAAATCAACAAAAATACAAAGAATACAACGAGAAAAAATGTTTAAAAATAAAAATATTTAAAAATATACACCACCAATAAAATAGGTTTCCCTAAATACGAAATTGAAATGTAATTCAATATATTAATAATTATATAAATAACACAACCAATAATTATAATTACACAGTCGTTTTTTGTGTCGTTTTTATTTAGGTAAAACGTGGGGGGGGGGGGGGGGGAGACGACTATGAAACAAATTTCTAATATATTTATGTCATCTTTCATGCTTTTTCTAACACAAAATACTTATTTGAACACTTTTCTTTTTGTGTGATGTTTATTAGATGCCTTCGATTGATACTTAATATTATGTCTGATTGGAACTAACTATTTATTGTTCTTGCTGTCTGTCATAATCAATAATTTTTAACCTGTGTACAGAAATAAATTCACGAATTATGCACTAGTTAACGCCTAAAATTTATCAAGGCCTGCTTTCTGTTTTTTGTCTAGACATCCGATAAGAATATTACTGTGAATACAAATGGTTACCTACACTTGATGTAAATAATCAACTTCCAATACAAATATGGTGACTATTAGCACAGACAATGTTTTGTCGACAACTATGGTTTCAAATACAACAGGTAATCTTTAAAAACAAATTTTGACCTTTCATGTTTTTCTCTTGCTGGTATTTAAATATATATTTATATATTTTTTATGGAATGATGATGCGTTTTGCTTGATATGCTAATTCCTAATACGCAATTTTTTTTTATGAGGTCATATTAAGCAGACATCGTATTTATTATATAACAGTTACTTGTCTTTTATATCGTTGTACACCATTTGAAATAAGAAAACCGATTATACAATACGTGAATAATGATGATCGTTATCAAAATTATTTTCATTCACAAATTTTATCTAACCTCCATATAGTACAAGAGGTGAACCATAGTAATACCAGCGAAACAACGTAAGAATGACATGAGTTTAAAGATAAGATCATTAAGTGTTGTGTCTTGCCATATGCATGATATGTGTTTGCCGAAAAAAACATTGTGATCGTTGTTAATTGAAAAATGACACATTGTAAATTGAAAAATAAATGTCGATATTCTAAAAACGATATTTTGGGAGAAACAAATTTAGCAATAGCGATTTTTATCAATCATCTATAGTGTTTAACTGTCTCAAAATTCTATTAATAATGTATCATGAATCTTCCAAAGGAAATATGCGTTGTGTCCCATTTTATTTCACAGTAATTAATGCAAAGTCCTTTTTAAAAATTGTTATGTTATATTTTCAGAAGTAAACTCGAAATTTCCAGTCATACACGTTTATATGATCAGTGTATCAGCTGCTCTGCTGTTCGTTTTGCTAGCAGCAGCTTTTGTAAGTTGTGTACGTATAAAAAGACAACGATTTAGGCGAGAATCTAAAAAGTGTAGCGACAAAAGTAACCGCAGATCGGTTTCTGAGAGACCAATGAGTAACGCTATGGAACTGAAAAGAGTGTCGTGTATGTCTTCTTCGAGCGCAAGTCGGATATCCCCACAACGAACACAGCATCAGCCCATTGAAGTGTAGAGCTAATGAAACTGGACTGTTGATTTTAGAGATTTAAAGGTCCGGCTTCTTTATTGAATTTTGCAGACTATCGTACAAATTATGACAGATTCGGATCGGCTTCTCTTTAAGCTTCATGTTGTTCCAACTGTGATATTGCTGCTGGTGCGGAGTGTTTGGCCGTTCTGACAGTATAACTGGACTATTTAGATCCTCATGACTTATCTCTAAAGCTAATCATTCATTTATAATAATATATTATGTTGATTTTGTATAAAGCAAGCTGGTTTATCGATTTGAAATAGATATTGATATATTAGTTATTATGCTATGTAGTGTTTTAATAAAATTCTTTGAATAAAAAGTTATCAAAGGTAATAGGATTATAAAGTAATGCAATTCATAAATGACAATAATGATCGAAAAGTAGTGATTAAAAACAATTGAAACAAATATAAACATTCAAACAGCTTGAAGTTAACGATTTGAATGACAACACTATACAATGAGACTTGTAACTAAGGAGGTGAACCTTTTTTACCAATTTATGATTTATTCCTGCTCTATATGTTCTGCTGTTATATCCTATCTGATTTACATCATTGTTATGTTAGTGTACTATTGTTGTAATTTCTATTATTTTTAAAGTGTTGAGAAATCAAACATGAAGTTTGAAAACGCGATATCATGTACTTTTTATCGAGATGTAGAAATAACATTGAGAATGGAAATGGGGAATGTGTCAAAGAGACAACAACCCGACCAAATAAAAAAACAACAGCAGAGGGTCACCAACAGGTCTTCAATGTAGCGAGAAATTCCCGCATCCGGAGGCGTCCTTCAGCTGGCCCCTAAACAAATATATACTAGTCCAGTGATAATGAACGCCATACTAATTTCCAAATTGTACACAAGAAACTAAAATTAAAATAATACAAGACTAACAAAGGCCAGAGGCTCCTGACTTGGGACAGGCGCAAAAATGCAGGAATTGTCAGACAAAGTTTTATAACATTATCTTTTCAACAGAAAAAACCTTGAATATTACAGCACCTCCTTCCCTAGAAATAAAACACGTTACGGCATAACATGTTGTCTACAAAATCATTCCCAATTTTAAAGCTCCTTGAATTTTTAAATGTGTAGTCCAATGTGTTTTTTACAGAAAACAATATAATTTAATGCGACTGTTATACAAGTGGAGGTTAAGTTAACAAAACAGCCAGATTTACACCACCATTTCCAACATAAAAACATGTCTGAACCTTGCAGGAATATGACAGCTCTTATCTGTTCGTTTGATGTGTATGAGCTTTTGATTTTGCCATTTGATTAGGGACTTTCCGTCTAGAATTTTTCTCGGCGTTCGGTATTAGTTTTATTTTTACTTTTTATTTTTAGGCTAGGTTTAAACCATGCAAACAATGTAATCATAGCACTTTCAAAGTTTAGATACAACACTACATGTATGACACCATGAAATACTTCCTTTGTCCATATTGAGATAGAACAATGTAGTACTGACAAACAATTGTAAACTATCGAAATTTCGTACTACATATGTATAGGGAGAGAGAGCATTAACTATCTCTATTTTTATCAAAAATTAGCCTAAAACCAATTATGACAATTCATTGAAGCCTAATCAAGAGACATTCTTAACTGAATGATAAACGCGAGAATTGGAGTTCGTTGTTACAAAACCATTAGGTTCACAATATATACTTGAAAATCAGAACTCATGAATTTGGTGTAGCATCAATATAAACAAGCTTAACATTCAACTTACTTTAATATGATGTTGCCTTAAATACGCATTGCATTCGCCGGTTACCGTTCATCGTCCATCATCATCATTATCTTAACCGCATGACGTGATACTACAATATGACTTCATGTACATATCAAACGAAATGCGATAGATTCAAAAGGATATTCAAACTCAACAATCGCAAACAAAGTGATAATACCATGAGCAACGAAATTCAAACAACAGTTGAAGACCCTGGGAACTTTGTTATACATAATGTTATAATATCTGTTCCTGTCGGAACACATATTCTATACCGTTTATTCAGTCAGGAACTCATACTGTTATATTTGTTTCAATGGAAATACTATATGATAAACATATGTCTTATTACGTGACAACACTAAAACATGAATAAGGTGGGGGGGGGGGGAGGGGGGTGGCTAGCATGATTGCTGGCGCTGAATTATCCCCAATAAAAAGCAGAAAAATACAAAACAAAAACACAAACCAGACATGCCAGGGAACTTATTCATCTCACAAGACTAGAAAGACACAAATTACAGACTGTTTAGTACTCACAATCACTGGTAACTAGTTCAAAGCAAATAACAACGTTACAAAACTCATGCGTCTTAGATTAGAATAAAGGAGAGAAATAAATCTTCTGTGAAGATTGTTTCACATTTGACCAATTAATAACCTGTAAAACTAAGGTTATATTTTGTCAAAATAATTATAACATAAACACCTAATTTTTTCATTGTCCCAAACAATTATCTTCCTGATAAAGTACAAGAGGAAATCAATTTGATTGATAGATCCGGAAATTTAGTCAAAATGAATACAAGTATATTAATGTTAAAATTCAATCTGGTAGATTATATTCATTTAAGCTTTTAAAAATAATATTCAGGACATATGTAATTACATCAATACCCGTGAGTTTATGTACATCAACTATATCTTTAAAATGAAATTACTTATTTTGCGTCTACTATAGTATTTAAAAGACTAATCTAATCGCGAATTTTATCAACAGAAGAACAGATGCATTGCTGTTGTTAATCCGTTTTTGTCTCGTTACAATATATACAAATGTAGTTACTTGTCGTAAATGTACGAGAAGCATTGGGTTGTGAAATGAATCTGAACAAACATATGAAAACCTATGGTCTTGGTTGCTTATTAGAATTAAAGCTGCATAACAAATGCACAATTCATAAATATAGTATGTTCGAAATCATGCGGTATCAAACACACACGTTTTGTTCCTCAAAGCAGAGCAATATTTTGCCTAAACTGATTTAAATCTGTATCAATAAAAAAACTATAATCATAATTTCTAAATTATCCTCAAAGTACATTGGATACTTCCTTTGATGCAGCGAACATGTTGATGACTAGTGTGTGTGTGTGTTAGTTTTAGTTAAATTCTGATTGTATTATTTAAACACAAATGTTGATATAAAATAAAAAGAAATAAAAAAAATTGTAAAGGTAATTCAAATGATTTTTATTTAATAATAAAAAAAAAAAACAGCGTTAAAATATTTTATTAAGGTATGAAGACTGAATTTTTTGAGTGATTAGTAACCAAATTGAAAATGATGAGTAATGCATAGAAAATACTGATGTCGTATTTTATAATAACTGTCTAATTGTCTCTTATTTGACATTCAAGTAACAACATACATGTTTTGTACTTTTCACACAAAAGTTTTTTTTTAATGAACCATCTTAAAACAAAAACCACCAAATCATAATATCAACTATACTTCTTTAAAAGTGTATATATTGTTTTCGCTTTAATTAGAACCACAAACTGCCTCAACAGTTGCTCAAAAACAAAATTCTTGAATTTTTCGCAGAGCAAGCATTGCAAATATATTTGCCTGTAAATAACGTGAAATAGTATATGCTTACAACATTGTACGTAGTATAGAGCTTGATAAATAAACCATTTTTTTATTTAGCCTGTGCCAGACTTCAAACAGTATATTATATAGCTGGATGACAATAATGTGTTCATGCTGTTCAACGCAGTTTGCTGAAAATTCAATAAACAATTCGTTAGGTGCTGAAAACTGTACAAATTCAATAGGTAAATTAAACATCAAATAAGTGAATGTCGATAAACAGATCATTGATGGAGCAGAGATTCTATGGTTTGTATATTATGTTTTTGTTCACATATAAACATCTTTGTCAGATTTTTTTAACTGCACCATAGGTTGCTGTTCAGACACATTATCGATCATCTTTATTTCACAACTGGAAAGGTTTAAGATAATAAGGTAATTCTGTATCTTCTGCTTTTTGCATTGAGTATTTTGCGAGTTTTTTTAATTACTCATCCTTTATTATGATGATGATTTCGATTATTTTGATTTTTTCAGAAGCTGACATGACACTTCAATACATTCGAGAAGTACTTAAAGATACAATCATGGCTTTTGGTATCCTGTTGATGGAATACGTAATCGTGATCATCGTGTATAAGGCATTCACAAGATATTGCCAGAGATCCAACATAAATACCACAAAGTACAAGAAATTAGTTACTGCCTAGGTACATACATGCGATAATAGGACACGTTTATATATCAGCATTCAGTTGTCGATACTGAAGTGTTATAATGAAGAATTGTATTGACTCTTTGGAATACGCATTTTCAATTACCTTTATTTCACAACTGTAGATGTTTAAGAGAATAAGACAATTCTATATCTGGTGCTTTTTGAATTGAATAAGTTGGTGATTTTGAATTCTGTTGTCGATACTGATGTGTTACAATGAAGAAATGTATTGACTCGTATGAATAAACACCAGTTTTCGACCTTTATTATTTGATGTTTAATATCTAGAAGAAAACATCAAAGCCATTTTTTAGACTTTTCAAGCAAATGTTTGGTTGTTTTTTACAAGTTAATGACTGTTGACTGGTGGTTATCATTTAGAAATAGTATAAATTATCTTACTTTTTAGACAACTTACACTATGTATTGAGCCATCATGTTTAGAAAAACACATACAAAAAGAGTTTTATCGTTAAAGACATGTTCACATTTTTAAAAGAAATGTAATTCATGTTTTAGAAAGCTTATCAAACTGCACACTAAATTGTGTAAATTGTTTAGAAGAATTGTGTTTTGGTGAGTTCAATGTATCTATTATAAACGTGTACAGTCATGTTTTTTTGTCAAATGAATACACAAATATTACAATGAGTTTCAAATGTTTTATTTATCTTTGTTTTTGATCTACATTGCACAATAACCTGACAATGTGAGGTTGTTTCAATATTCTTTAAGAAACAGCAAATAACGTTTTGAACGAGTTGACATTTGCTTTTAAAATAATATCAAGTTATCACTACTGTTCAATGACAGGACAAAATCTAAAAAACTTTTAAATTCATGACCATTTTTTTTTCATACTGTTCTTTTATCACTCTACTTTCTAGTATATGCATAAAACATGACAAAAATACATTTGAAAAAGGTAAAAAAGATATAAAGCAAAACACTGCTCACTCTACGGACTGTATTCGTAGACAACGAATTTAAAGGGACGATAACTGTGTTCCCAAACCATATTAAATTGCTATTCTTAATGCAAAACCATTCGAAGTTATTCCTTACAATATCAGGTAAAAGGAACATCAGAGTGTAGGTTTCAAATATACGAATGCAAGTTCGTTTTATATCGATACACTCCCAACCAGACCTGAAATTCAAACGTTGTAGGATTGTGTATTAAAATTCTGGCAGCATGATAGTAACATCTGATTATAGTTTTATTTTGAAATGAATTTTTATTCTCGAAAAAGGCGACAAATTTGTCATTTTGTCATTACCGAGTCAAAATGGAGGATACACAAAACAATTTAATCATGTGAAAAATGAAGTAAATGTCGTACAAAAAGAACAAGGAGGGAGTGTGTCTGTTAGATAATTAGTTGTAGCCCCATATTTGAAGTTCTTAGCTCGGAAATAATGTCCTTTCTGTTAAATCCTAGAATTGCTACATGTAAATACAATCTTATTAGTAAGGGAAAGTACAATCACAATGGCTCAACTTTTTTGTAGACATTTTAATTTAACCCTTATCAAATGAAATTGGTATAAGCAATATTAATTGCACAACTCAAAGGGTTTTCTAACACCACGGATCACGGGATAAGCAGACAAAAATAGCCGTATTTGTCACATTTCTTTTGGAATTTTTCATCCTCAATGCTTTTCAACTTTGTACTTGTTTGGCTTTATAAATATTTTAATATGAACAAAAAAGTAAAAACACAAAAATACTGAACTCCGAGGAAAATTCAAAAAGGAAAGTCCCAAATCAAATGGCAAAATCAAAAGTTCAAACGAATGGATAACAACTGTCAAATTCCGTTATATTGTCAACGATGCGTGAACAAAACAAACAGACACAATAGTTAAAAAATGTCAAAAATAGGGTTACAGCAGTCAACATTGTGTTATCTTAATCACTATAAAAACAAATGTTACGAAGAAGCACAAACAATATGAACGTCACTGATGAGCCTACTGTAGACGAAACGCGCGTCGGCGTACTAAATTATAATCCTGGAACCTTTGTTAACTATTCAAAATACTGGGTCGATGCCATTGCTGGTGATGGACGTTTCTTCCCGACGGTATCACTAGCCCAGAAGTCAACACTTCGGCGTTGACATGAATATCAATAATGTGGTCATTTTTATAAACTTCCTGTTTACAAAACTTTGAATTGTTCGAAAAACGAAAAACTAAGGATTTTCTTATCCCAGGCATGTTCGTAATTAATTATTTGTGCAAATATTAAAACTGAAGGATACTTTAACATTGACTGTAAAGGACAGACAAAGGAAATAAATCCACTGTTTCAAATTTGTTAGAGGCATCGAACGTGTTACAGTACTTGCAACCTTAGGCGTTACTATTTCAGCGATCAATCAGCGGTCATCGATCAGTCACCGATCAGTCAAGTTCGCGTCAAACTCACGTCAGCAATCCGTCAGACTTATAGTAAAAGTAATTGACTGATCGGACTGATCGGACGGATAGTACCGATCGACCTTGATGACGGATTGAACTTTAATACGTCACATGATGAACTAATACAAATTACGGAATCTTAGTTTCGTTTAATTTTTTATTAAAATGGCGACTCGTGAAAATCGAACGTTCAATGATACATTTTGTTTATTAATTATTTAGCAAAGTTTTATGAATTGAAATGAAAAGAAATATATAGATAAAACCTAAATTAAAATATCATCATTAAATAATAGTCTTTTTCGTTTTATTTAGGTTATATATTTTCAAACCCGGCGAGTGTCTACATCGCGAAATTGATTTTATTATTTTCCAAACATACTCGGGAAAAACAAGATGAAAGGATCAGTTATTGAAAAATGTAATCTATTTTTTTCAATATTTTAAATTTTTGTATCCTTATCATCATAACATTAAAATCATAATCATGGACTTTCTATATTCTCGTCACAATCGAAGCCTTTAAAATAAAAAATTACAAAAATAACTACTCCTAAACAATAAAAAGTACAAAAATCCAATGATGGTAAACATAAATACATTCCTTAAAAAGAAAGAAATAATTTTAAGCAGATTTATTCTTGAATAATTCACATTTTCTACAAAAATCATATGAAAATCACTTATAACAACTGATTGCAATTGAAATTACAAAATTTTCCAATATGAGAAGAAATATTTGCATTTTGGCAACGCGTACAAAAATTTAGTAACTTTTTCCTTAAAGTAAGCATATTTTATCAAGAACAGCCAATCTTGATGTATAAAAAGTACTGAAATCAAATGACGGTTAATAATTTGTATCAAAATAAATCAATAACTGCATTCTTATTCCACAAAAATAAAAGTTTAAGTATTTTGATTCTCATTATATCTCAATTCTGATTAGAAGACTTGTCTCAAAATGGTAAAAATAACTGATTTCAAATAAAATAGTATCATTTTTGATAAAAAGAATAATAATTTTGGTTATTTTTAAACAATGCGAAGAAAATTTTAGTATGATTTTTCTGATATTCTTTTAATTTTATGAAAAAAAAAACTATTCTAAACTATAAAAAGTACAAAAATTTAATGGCGGTCAATAATTTTCAGTAAAATGAAGAAATATTTGCATTTTAGGCAACGCGTACAAAAATTTAGTATCTTTTTCCTGAAAGTAAGCATATTTTATGAAGATCAGCCAATCTTGATGTACAAAAAGTACTAAAATCATATGACGGTTAATAATTTGTATCAAAATAAATCAATAACTGCATTCTTATTCCACAAAATAAAAGTTTAAGTATTTTAATTCTCATTATATCTCAATTCTGATTAGAAGACTTGTCTCAAGATGGTAAAAATAACTGATTTCAAATAAAATAGTATCATTTTTGATAAAAAGAAGAATAGTTTTGGTTATTTTAAACAATGCGAACAAAATTTTAGTATGATTTTTCAGATATTCTTTTAATTTTATGAAAAAAAACTATTCTAAACTATAAAAAGTACAAAAATTTAATGGCGGTCAATAATTTTCAGTAAAATGAAGAAATATTTGCATTTTAGGCAACGCGTACAAAAATTTAGTATCTTTTTCCTTAAAGTAAGCATACTTTATGAAGAACAGCCAATCTTGATGTACAAAAAGTACTAAAATCATATGACGGTTAATAATTTGTATCAAAATAAATCAATAACTGCATTCTTATTCCACAAAAATAAAAGTTTAAGTATTTTAATTCTCATTATATCTCAATTCTGATTAGAAGACTTGTCTCAAGATGGTAAAAATAACTGATTTCAAATAAAATAGTATCATTTTTGATAAAAAGAAGAATAGTTTTGGTTATTTTAAACAATGCGAACAAAATTTTAGTATGATTTTTCAGATATTCTTTTAATTTGATGAAAAAAAACTATTCTAAACTATAAAAAGTACAAAAATTTAATGGCGGTCAATAATTTTCAGTAAAATGAAGAAATATTTGCATTTTAGGCAACGCGTACAAAAATTTAGTATCTTTTTCCTTTTAGTAAGCATATTTTATGAAGAACAGCCAATCTTGATGTACAAAAAGTACTCAAATCATATGACGGTTAATAATTTGTATCAAAATAAATCAATAACTGCATTCTTATTCCGCAAAAATAAAAGTTTAAGTATTTTAATTCTCATTATATCTCAATTCTGATTAGAAGACTTGTCTCAAGATGGTAAAAATAACTGATTTCAAATAAAATAGTATCATTTTTGATAAAAAGAAGAATAGTTTTGGTTATTTTAAACAATGCGAACAAAATTTTAGTATGATTTTTCTGATATTCTTTTAATTTTATGAAAAAAAACTATTCTAAACTATAAAAAGTACAAAAATTTAATGGCGGTCAATAATTTTCAGTAAAATGAAGAAATATTTGCATTTTAGGCAACGCGTACAAAAATTTAGTATCTTTTTCCTATAAGTAAGCATATTTTATGAAGAACAGCCAATCTTGATGTACAAAAAGTACTCAAATCATATGACGGTTAATAATTTGTATCAAAATAAATCAATAACTGCATTCTTATTCCACAAAAATAAAAGTTTAAGTATTTTAATTCTCATTATATCTCAATTCTGATTAGAAGACTTGTCTCAAGATGATAAAAATAACTGATTTCAAATAAAATAGTATCATTTTTGATAAAAAGAAGAATAGTTTTGGTTATTTTAAACAATGCGAACAAAATTTTAGTATGATTTTTCAGATATTCTTTTAATTTTATGAAAAAAAACTATTCTAAACTATAAAAAGTACAAAAATTTAATGGCGGTCAATAATTTTCAGTAAAATGAAGAAATATTTGCATTTTAGGCAACGCGTACAAAAATTTAGTATCTTTTTCCTATAAGTAAGCATATTTTATGAAGAACAGCCGACTATTGATGTACAAAAAGTACTCAAATCATATGACGGTTAATAATTTGTATCAAAATAAATCAATAACTGCATTCTTATTCCACAAAAATAAAAGTTTAAGTATTTTAATTCTCATTATATCTCAATTCTGATTAGAAGACTTGTCTCAAGATGGTAAAAATAACTGATTTCAAATAAAATAGTATCATTTTTGATAAAAAGAAGAATAGTTTTGGTTATTTTAAACAATGCGAACAAAATTTTAGTATGATTTTTCAGATATTCTTTTAATTTTATGAAAAAAAACTATTCTAAACTATAAAAAGTACAAAAATTTAATGGCGGTCAATAATTTTCAGTAAAGTGAAGAAATATTTGCATTTAAGGCAACGCGTACAAAAATTTAGTATCTTTTTCCTTAAAGTAAGCATATTTTATGAAGAACAGCCAATCTTGATGTACAAAAAGTACTCAAATCATATGACGGATAATAATTTGTATCAAAATAAATCAATAACTGCATTCTTATTCCACAAAAATAAAAGTTTAAGTATTTTAATTCTCATTATATCTCAATTCTGATTAGAAGACTTGTCTCAAGATGGTAAAAATAACTGATTTCAAATAAAATAGTATCATTTTTGATAAAAAGAAGAATAATTTTGGTTATTTTAAACAATGCGAACAAAATTTTAGTATGATTTTTCAGATATTCTTTTAATTTGATGAAAAAAAACTATTCTAAACTATAAAAAGTACAAAAATTTAATGGCGGTCAATAATTTTCAGTAAAATGAAGAAATATTTGCATTTTAGGCAACGCGTACAAAAATTTAGTATCTTT
Organism: Mytilus galloprovincialis; assembly: GCA_037788925.1. NCBI lineage: Eukaryota > Metazoa > Mollusca > Bivalvia > Mytilida > Mytilidae > Mytilus > Mytilus galloprovincialis. Next base: position 49,988,744 of record CM075343.1, on the reverse strand, counting down.
TTCCTATAAGTAAGCATATTTTATGAAGAACAGCCAATCTTGATGTACAAAAAGTACTCAAATCATATGACGGTTAATAATTTGTATCAAAATAAATCAATAACTGCATTCTTATTCCACAAAAATAAAAGTTTAAGTATTTTAATTCTCATTATATCTCAATTCTGATTAGAAGACTTGTCTCAAGATGGTAAAAATAACTGATTTCAAATAAAATAGTATCATTTTTGATAAAAAGAAGAATAGTTTTGGTTATTTTAAACAATGCGAACAAAATTTTAGTATGATTTTTCAGATATTCTTTTAATTTTATGAAAAAAAACTATTCTAAACTATAAAAAGTACAAAAATTTAATGGCGGTCAATAATTTTCAGTAAAATGAAGAAATATTTGCATTTTAGGCAACGCGTACAAAAATTTAGTATCTTTTTCCTTAAAGTAAGCATATTTTATGAAGAACAGCCAATCTTGATGTACAAAAAGTACTAAAATCATATGACGGTTAATAAATTGTATCAAAATAAATCAATAACTGCATTCTTATTCCACAAAAATAAAAGTTTAAGTATTTTAATTCTCATTATATCTCAATTCTGATTAGAAGACTTGTCTCAAGATGGTAAAAATAACTGATTTCAAATAAACATGATAAAATAGTATCATTTTTGATAAAAAGAAGAATAGTTTTGGTTATTTTAAACAATGCGAAGAAAATTTTAGTATGATTTTTCTGATATTCTTTTAATTTTATGAAAAAAAAAACTATTCTAAACTATAAAAAGTACAAAAATTTAATGGCGGGCAATAATTTTCAGTAAAATGAAGAAATATTTGCATTTTAGGCAACACATACAAAAACTTAGTATCTTTTTCCTTAAAGTAAGCATGTTTTATGAAGAACAGCCAATCTTGATGTACAAAAAGTATTCAAATCATATGACGGTTAATAATTTGTATCAAAATAAATCAATAACTGCATTCTTATTCCACAAAAATAAAAGTTTAAGTATTTTAATTCTCATTATATCTCAATTCTGATTAGAAGACTTGTCTCAAGATGGTAAAAATAACTGATTTCAAATAAAATAGTATCATTTTTGATAAAAAGAAGAATAGTTTTGGTTATTTTAAACAATGCGAACAAAATTTTAGTATGATTTTTCAGATATTCTTTTAATTTTATGAAAAAAAACTATTCTAAACTATAAAAAGTACAAAAATTTAATGGCGGTCAATAATTTTCAGTAAAATGAAGAAATATTTGCATTTTAGGCAACGCGTACAAAAATTTAGTATCTTTTTCCTATAAGTAAGCATATTTTATGAAGAACAGCCAATATTGATGTACAAAAAGTACTCAAATCATATGACGGTTAATAATTTGTATCAAAATAAATCAATAACTGCATTCTTATTCCACAAAAATAAAAGTTTAAGTATTTTAATTCTCATTATATCTCAATTCTGATTAGAAGACTTGTCTCAAGATGGTAAAAATAACTGATTTCAAATAAAATAGTATCATTTTTGATAAAAAGAAGAATAGTTTTGGTTATTTTAAACAATGCGAACAAAATTTTAGTATGATTTTTCAGATATTCTTTTAATTTTATGAAAAAAAACTATTCTAAACTATAAAAAGTACAAAAATTTAATGGCGGTCAATAATTTTCAGTAAAGTGAAGAAATATTTGCATTTAAGGCAACGCGTACAAAAATTTAGTATCTTTTTCCTTTAAGTAAGCATATTTTATGAAGAACAGCCAATCTTGATGTACAAAAAGTACTCAAATCATATGACGGATAATAATTTGTATCAAAATAAATCAATAACTGCATTCTTATTCCACAAAAATAAAAGTTTAAGTATTTTAATTCTCATTATATCTCAATTCTGATTAGAAGACTTGTCTCAAGATGGTAAAAATAACTGATTTCAAATAAAATAGTATCATTTTTGATAAAAAGAAGAATAATTTTGGTTATTTTAAACAATGCGAACAAAATTTTAGTATGATTTTTCAGATATTCTTTTAATTTGATGAAAAAAAACTATTCTAAACTATAAAAAGTACAAAAATTTAATGGCGGTCAATAATTTTCAGTAAAATGAAGAAATATTTGCATTTTAGGCAACGCGTACAAAAATTTAGTATCTTTTTCCTATAAGTAAGCATATTTTATGAAGAACAGCCAATCTTGATGTACAAAAAGTACTCAAATCATATGACGGTTAATAATTTGTATCAAAATAAATCAATAACTGCATTCTTATTCCACAAAAATAAAAGTTTAAGTATTTTAATTCTCATTATATCTCAATTCTGATTAGAAGACTTGTCTCAAGATGGTAAAAATAACTGATTTCAAATAAAATAGTATCATTTTTGATAAAAAGAAGAATAGTTTTGGTTATTTTAAACAATGCGAACAAAATTTTAGTATGATTTTTCAGATATTCTTTTAATTTTATGAAAAAAAACTATTCTAAACTATAAAAAGTACAAAAATTTAATGGCGGTCAATAATTTTCAGTAAAATGAAGAAATATTTGCATTTTAGGCAACGCGTACAAAAATTTAGTATCTTTTTCCTTAAAGTAAGCATATTTTATGAAGAACAGCCAATCTTGATGTACAAAAAGTACTAAAATCATATGACGGTTAATAAATTGTATCAAAATAAATCAATAACTGCATTCTTATTCCACAAAAATAAAAGTTTAAGTATTTTAATTCTCATTATATCTCAATTCTGATTAGAAGACTTGTCTCAAGATGGTAAAAATAACTGATTTCAAATAAACATGATAAAATAGTATCATTTTTGATAAAAAGAAGAATAGTTTTGGTTATTTTAAACAATGCGAAGAAAATTTTAGTATGATTTTTCTGATATTCTTTTAATTTTATGAAAAAAAAAACTATTCTAAACTATAAAAAGTACAAAAATTTAATGGCGGGCAATAATTTTCAGTAAAATGAAGAAATATTTGCATTTTAGGCAACACATACAAAAACTTAGTATCTTTTTCCTTAAAGTAAGCATGTTTTATGAAGAACAGCCAATCTTGATGTACAAAAAGTATTCAAATCATATGACGGTTAATAATTTGTATCAAAATAAATCAATAACTGCATTCTTATTCCACAAAAATAAAAGTTTAAGTATTTTAATTCTCATTATATCTCAATTCTGATTAGAAGACTTGTCTCAAGATGTTAAAAATAACTGATTTCAAATAAAATAGTATCATTTTTGATAAAAAGAAGAATAGTTTTGGTTATTTTAAACAATGCGAAGAAAATTTTAGTATGATATTTCTGATATTCTTTTAATTTTATGAAAAAAAAACTATTCTAAACTATAAAAAGTACAAAAATTTAATGGCGGGCAATAATTTTCAGTAAAATGAAGAAATATTTGCATTTTAGGCAACACATACAAAAACTTAGTATCTTTTTCCTTAATGTAAACATGTTTTATGAAGAACAGCCAATCTTGATGTACAAAAAGTACTCAAATCATATGACGGTTAATAATTTGTATCAAAATAAATCAATAACTGCATTCTTATTCCACAAAAATAAAAGTTTAAGTATTTTAATTCTCATTATATCTCAATTCTGATTAGAAGACTTGTCTCAAGATGGTAAAAATAACTGATTTAAAAAAAAATAGTATCATTTTTCCTAAAAAGAAGAACAATTTTGGTAATTCTAAACAATGCGAAAAAAATTTTAATATTATTTCTTTGACATTCTTTTAATTTCACGAAAAAACAACCTATTCGTAATTATAGAAAGTTCAAAAATCGAATGGCTGTCAATAATAACCATTTTTCGTAAGAATAAGTTTATGTTAACAGAGTCATATAATACAATTATGTATTTTATGTCTCTGATGTTAACAATATTTAATACAAAACTATTAATCAACACAAACAATTTAACGCTCTAAGCATATATATACTATTTTCACTTTTTAATTGCAACCAATTTTATTACAAATTAACGTGTAAATTAAGGTGTCTTCGTAGAGGTCCGCGTTCATCGTTTGTAAACACTGTCGAGTTCGGTTTACATAAGAATTTCAAATATATACGTATCCGTCCGATCCGTGCATAAATTTAATTTACTGATCGATCGGTGACTGTTGTCAGGGTAACTCTCACATAGGTTATTTGATTTATCTGACGGATCCTATGGGTCACCGATCACCGATCACTCATCGATCAGTCAAACATCCGTCACCGATCATTCACCGATCAGTCAAGTTCACGTCAAACAGTAACGCCTAAGGTTGCAAGTACTGTATGAAAACGGTGTTTTATGAACTTACAACTTTTAATAATTACATTAGATGTATATTTCATTATAATACATTATTCTGATTGGCTAACTAGCAATCTCGTGATATTCCTTGATCAATTGCATTACACAATGCAACTTTTCATTCATGATGACACGAGGTCCCACAATAAAGTGCACAGGTAAATGAAATAAAAACTTGATAAAAGGCGTGTTTTCATGATCTTATAGGTAAAAATGTAATTATAAGTATTGAATGCTTTTTTTGTAACTTTATAGGGTTGTAAAAGCGTTGACCGTGCGCATATTTTAAGTATGAAGCGCTTGCGCTCGGTCAACGCTTTTACACCCTAATAAATTTACAAAAAAGAGCATTCAATTCTTAAATAAAATTTAGAGATCGGTATTTTTTGTAAATATATTTTCAACATATACAGTTGGTATATACTGTAAACAGATTGATTTCTACATAGATTAGAATCACATTATAATAATTCTAAAAAAAATTAACTTTACACAATGTTTCCTTTTTCTTTAAAAAATTGGAGGATCATTGAAAAGAAATATACCGCTTTCTCACTGTTTTGTTCAGCAAACTTCATTGTGTTGCGAATACTAGTCGGCATTTATTCTTTATTGAAAGATGTGAGTAATATTTAACAAACATTTTATTGGTATTATAAAGGTACAAACATTATATCCGACACAGTTAATTCTCTTACAATTTTCTTAATATATTGTTGTTGCTCAAGAGGACGCTTTTAATCGGTAAATTGAAATCACCTTGTTGTTAACTTGACGGACGCCATTACGAGTTGGTTGGGCGTTATTGAATATATGCATATGCATAACGGTATAGCTGATTGATTTCATTTAGTATATGCCTCTGTAATACACATGGCACGTTTAATTATTTGTATATGCTCTGTATTGTCTGTTCTGCTTTATTTATTATATAGGGCCTGCAGTTGGTGCATTACCTACTGTAATGTTTAAAAACTGTATAAAAATTTGGGATTTACTATTTTGATTCTATTGAGATATTATACTTTAGATATACGATACTGACGAATTTGAAATTAAAATACATCGAACATATTCAGGATGAAAACAAACACAAATTAAAGATACTAAGATGCAATAAAGTTATCAATTAATTAATCGTTCCTTTGAAAGCTACATTGTATGTATATTGGCGTCGACTACAGTACATTCAATGTTTCTAATTGACAATGATACCAAGAGGTCCCTGTATTCATTGTATTGCACTATAAGTTGCTCACTGGCAAACATTACACGTGCATATGAAAATGAAAAATATCTATGCCATCAATAGAACATTTAGTCTTCTTCACATGAAAACAAGAAGACTGGCGTGATTGTCAATGTGTTAAGTCTAAGTGTTATGTTGTTCTACTTCAATTTTTCCAGACTGATCACCTGCATAATTATGAATTTATTATAAGTCTTCTCTAAACTTAAAAACTCATCATAGAAGCCAACTTTAAAATAACCTTTACTTGATGAAAGTTACATCTACAAAAGACTTATCAGTGACGTTCTTATAAGAGTGTTCAAGAGCAAATCAAGTGATAATGTTCCTGTTTTAATTTAAAGACATTGTCATGTATGTACATGTTTTTTAAACAATTGATACACTATGAATATAGACAAGGACATTTTACGTATTTATAGAACTAGCATAAATATGGGATACTTGTATAACTATCATCTATGACAATGTAAAAATGAAATGTCTTTTCTCTGCTTTTTTTTGCATGTTTTTACGATATCTAAAAAATATTGGTACTTAGTACCGTGATATTTGACATAATTTAAGAAGATCTGGTATGAATTCGAATGAGACAACTAGTCAACATCTTTCAAATGTAGTAAATGCAATAATAGACAACCGTAAAGAATTCAACAAAGCAATAATATTTAACAGATTTGAGCCAACGCAAACCATTGAATTACAAGCTCCTAACTTGGTACATGTATATGAATATTAAGCTGAGGTTAAACATATTAGCGGTATGCCAACCTAACAATTATTAAATCGTGTTTTCGGTAGGTCCTTCGGAATTCTACGAGTTTAATAGGCTCCCATTTGGTCTAACAATCACAGGAGCGTCGTTCAGAGGTTAATGGAAAGATGCATTGGAGAAGCACATTTACGTGAATGCCTGGTATTTTTTAGAAGACATTGTGAGGTTTACGTAATATATATGATCATTTTGATAGAGTCTGTTTTAGTCGTCTTCTTGAAACTTAAAAGTAGCAAATGTAAAAGTATTCAATATTACCGGAGAAAAAAAAAAACAGTGATCAATTACTGTCGCCGTAAATTATGTCTTGTGTTTTGCTCAGTGTCAATTACTGCAAAATAACATATAAATGGCTCTACTACCTATTGTTTGGGAATTTGCTTTATATAAATATAACAAGCATCTCTGTTAATCAGATTTGTATTCTATATATCGCTCATACATATATGTTGTAGATTTTCGTTTTGGTAATGCTTTCAAACTTTGATTTTACTTCAGGCGAGATAAATTCTTATTGGACTTCACCATTCCCTATGATTTCAGATATATGTCATGTTCAAACATTGAAAAGTATGGTTTGCCTTCTTTCGCGGCTAATAGCTTTGGAGACGTTAATGGGAGTTAAAATTCATTTAACACATATATCAAATTAAAGTAAATTGTATGAATTTAATTGTTGTTTTTGGAATATTCCTGGAACATCAGTTACACATTAGTGTTCAAAGTCTTTTTTCGAACACAAAAGACACAATAAATCACACTGTTGTCATGTTGAATTGTATGAATCTAATTCTAAAAATAAGCCAATTTCAATTTGATACATAGAGGAAATATGTAAACATAAATGCAGGAAGACATTAACTTCCGTTATGAAGGAAACATGTCCGTTGTTTTCATTTCTTAGTTTAAAGTCTGTAACACGTTTTAATGTTGCATTGTACTTAGTCATAAATTTTCATCATCAGCTAATCTTTCAAATGAAAAGTACTTGTGTGATATTGATTGTGACATGGACTGTATGCATTTGTCTTCATGGACCCAATGTTTGTCGACTACATATCCGGTGAGTAAATCGATATCACATATATGTTGTATTCACAATGTTCTTGTTTTGGGCAGATCATACATGCATTTGATTTGATTTCATATAACACAAAAGACGATAAAAGCAGTGAATTATATTTTAAATGGAAGAGTAACGCATTTATTGAAAAACATTAAAAGAAATGAGAAGGCATTTCTCATTTGTAACGACTGTCCTACTCAAACAAAAGGGAGGAAATTCAAACAAAGTAAATTATGACAACCTTTAGTTTGTTTATAATATTATAAAAGCGGGGTAAATGTGAGCGTTAACAAATAGTGCGACTGATAGTGATGCTTACTAATTTCTATATATTTTAAATCGTAAACTGCAAGAACTTAGGAACAGGCCATAAAGGAGTGATGAGGAAAAGTTTAGAAAGTAAAGGAATTTTCCAATTCAATACCTCAGTGTTGGCCACATGAGTAGGGGAGGGATAGAGTGGTACATATTAATCTGTTTTCAGAATTTAATCAGTTCTGTATTCTACCTATCCAAACGTTATTACTGAGGTGATGAATACATACATCAGTATTGCATTACATGTCTTAATTGATAGAAATGTTTTGAAGCCGAAGTTTAACGATTGTCACCTTTGTAGACAAACAACAAAAACCATGAGTATTTAAGTTAGCACTTGTATAACATGTATAATAAGATATAACTTATTTCGACGACAGAGCGATCACAACATATACTCAATTTGTTTAGCTTTACAGATTTGTAAGAAAGTTTAGCTGTACCTCAAGATTTATTATTTGTATCTCATCGTTATTCTAACGGGCTAGTGGTGTATCAAGTCTAAATAGTTAATTAGATCCAAATAAACAAAAGCAACCTCTAAAAACGTATTCTTAAAGGTTGTCAATTTTATATACTAGAAAAATGTCTACATATTTTTTAACGTTTCTGAGATTAATTATGTACTCGAAAATTTGAAACATAAGTTAATATATATTACTATATATAATAGTTGACCCTAAATCCTGTTAATACTACATTATACACTTAACGTATAGCATTACACAAGGTATTGTGTATCTCATACTAGTTATGCCGTCTTTGCACTAGATTCTTTGGAGAAGTACCGATTTATACTTTAGTCTGGGAAACATGGCTGATTTATCTTCTTTTTCGGTGATTTGGTGAAGTTGTTTGTATGCCTGGTTATGAAATACTGAAGCAAATGTTCGCTCTGCCGTTTTTAAAGGTTAAGATTAAAGGCCCATATTTCCTTATTACATGTACCATTACATTTTAACCATGTTGTGTAATTATCTTATTGGCAATTATAGCTCATGTTATTGATATATTTCGTTATAAAGTTTCTCGAAGACATAAGATATGTACACCACTCGAAACAATGCTTATACCACTGATGACTTGTTTTTATATAAATGAGCAGAAAAAGTATGGATGTTTCTATTATTATAAAGAAAAAAAATGACGAATGTTGAGTGCAGGTGAACAGTTTTCATATCTTTTGGAGGAGGTCTTGAAGTTTGTTTTCATTCTTCAAGGTAGGGATATGAAAAACAAATGAAAAATACAATTTTTCGTAACAGGTCCACTCATTCAAATGAAAGAAAGTGAAAGTCCCTTAGTACATGCAGGTCATTTCAATGTAGTTTTGACAAAGAGTATCTGAATAATAAATGATACGCACTCTGTCCTCTTTCACATGTAACAACTGCCTATTGTCATTCGCATTGTATGACCGTGGTCAATTACATATATACGAATTGTACACTGTTCTTTAATAAACTGCATATTAGCCTTTATATCGTGTCTGTTGTTATTATATTGTCTGAAGTTTTCTAAGTTATGTAAATAGCATACAAAGCCTATCAGTTTATACTATTGTAATCTTCAAGTGACGAAAATATATCGATTTCTGCAGGTTGTGTAATATACTAAAGTTTGTAAACTAATTTTTACAAATAACACTTAAAAAACGACTTCAGCTAAAAGTATAAGAGTCCTGTATGATGTTACGCTGTTGTATATAGTTTTTGTATATCTTTCAATTTCAGTTCTTTCGGCTGGTTCCGTAACCCATACCCCCGATTGTATTGCTGCAAAGGATTTTACGAAGACAGAGACATGTGCAAGCCAAAACGTAAGTTATGTTGACAAAAAAAAGCATTACTCTGTGGTCTCATCTTAAGCTGAAAATATGAAAAACAAAATTGCATATATATATATTTGTTACATGAGACTTAAACACAACCATTGTTTTGTTATTTCAAATTAAAGGCGTTATAAATACACACCAGTGTATACTTGTTCTTGTCTATAAAAACTCTATTATGTATTTACATTTTAGAGTGTCCTGCTGGTAGATATGGGCCTGCTTGCCTTTTATTTTGTCCTGCTGGAAAGTTTGGTACCAACTGTATTCATCAATGCCGTTGTCAGGAAACTGAAGTGTGTCGAAAGGATTCTGGATGTATTTGCAAAGACGGATTTATCGGACCTAAGTGCAAAAAAAGTAAGATTCAGTAGTGTATTTCGTTAGTAGAATAGACAATTGAAAAACCGTAACTAAAATGCAGACTAGATTTTTTCTGTAATATAAGCGTTACTGCATCGAAGAATTGTTAAAAATATCAATGTCATCCATATTTAGCTTACACTTTTCGACATACATAATTTTTTATAACAACATATATGTTCAAAGAAAAGCCTTTATATTTAAGATTGATCTGAGATAAGTAACACAAGAGGATTTGCAATTACCGCGAGAACCTTAAACCAGACAATATAAGTGCAGGGGTGCTACCAATTGTATTATAAAACACGTAGATGATGACCAAGCGTTATGGAAATTGATAAAGCACATAGTCATACACTAAGAATTAATATGATATAGTTTGCATATTTGTTACAAGTAACAGAAATATGGCCATACCTTATGGGCCTTTTGTGTAACTATCCCGTTACAGTGCCTCCCGTTTAAATACAATGTTACATTGATTTTTTAGCAAATTTTATCCATTATATCCGATTTCATATGTTTTCAAATACTATCTGACACCCAAAGCGTGCAGAGGAGGTGGTTAGTAACGTTATGTCAAACGGAAAAACGATCAATTCCAATTATAACAAGGTACATGTATAGTAATGGTCTAATAATCTTGAATACGACTATAATGAATGTGTGTACTATTCGTTTCATTGTTCGATAACGTGTTACGTGTGATCCGGTCAGTTGTGTACTTCGCTTTTTAAAAGTTTGGTATGTTTGTTATACTTTTGTATTTAAAATATGTTCCAGTATGTCAACCTGGACGATATGGTAATCAGTGTAAAATGAAATGTAATTGTGCGGCTGAATTAACATGTGATCCTGAAACAGGAAAATGTAATTGTGAAGGTGATTTCATAAAGGCAATATGCATAGATGCTAGTACTGTTCAGTTGTATGAAGTAGATAGCACAACTACAATGAGCATGGATACAACTACTAACGAACAAGACATACCAAGTATAGCTATTTCCAATTCTTCTCAACACGTATTGGAAACTTCTACATCAGGTATGTTGAAGTGTATACTATATGCATAGCAAAAGTAGTTTTAGGTGGCTGGGTTGTATTACTTCATCTTGAATTTTAAAGTAGCAAATGGACAAGATCTGATAATGAAATAGTAGAATAGAGAAGTATGCTATTCATGTGTAATACATTGTTTTTTTTTTTCATATAGACAAGTATGTGTTTTATCATTTGTATGGCTGTATTTTCTTTAAAAAAAAATCCAATACTTTTAATCGTTACCATTTTTTTTTTTACTTTACAACATAAATGGAGATTAAAACTAAGATTGTTATATAAGGGTGATTTGTTCAATATAAAGTGTTGTGATATCACCTATTTAAATATGAAACAAGTACAACAAGTCCGCTGATCCCAATATTTGTTCTTGTTATTATCTGAAAGCATGTTACATGACCTTTCTTCTCACATTTTAATTAAATACGATTCTATGGGGATGTTTTCTTTTATCACAAAAATTAGGATTTTCCAAAAATAATCTATACAAAATCTGATAATTTTTGCTTAACCTGTAGCGTAATTACCCACATTCATTTAACTATTGTCAGAAAAACATAATATATATAGATGGTCAATTGCTACAAAAAAAGAAGTAAACAATTCTGTATTGTATTGATTTTGTTACACAAAAATTTTCGACCAATATTAAGAATGAATAGTTAAAGTCTGTCAAAAAGGATATATAATTACTAAATGAAAAGAAGGGGCAAAATATACCAGTGGCACATCAAACTCATAGAAAATCAAATGACAACGTCATGGATAAAAAGTAAATAGACAAAAAAAAATAATAGTACACACGACACAATATAGAAAACTAAAGATGAAGCAACCCGATCTCTAAAACTTCGGTTGCTCCGGAAGGGTACACCGATTCTGCTTCACACCTGGCAGCCGTCGTGTTGCTCATGTTATAACAAATCCGGTAAATGTATAAAACGGTAGGTCACACTCTTAAAAACGGGATTGTAGCTACGACATAGGGAACATATCCGATATAATCTGTGGAACGAATATTCCTTTACGGTTAATCAACTCGAGATGGCGTCTGTAAAATTTACGACGGAACGATTTCAACTTCGAACATTTGGAACTCCTAGATTAATAGCTTCCTCACTAAAAACTTCTTTAAGAGAACATACTATCTCAGACACTTCAACTTGAAAAAGTATTGAAACATCTGACTTTCTACACTTTACACAAGTATTCGCCATCCCAAACTAACAGACAAATTGAAAGAGTTGATATTGCTTTGTTTCCATAAAAAACAATACCAACGGAAATACCAGTATCTTGTATTTGGGATTGATAAATCTTCCTTTTTATCATTCTGATACAAACAAAAATTCTCTGAAACTGACATTATCAAGATATTTGATTTTTTGATTGACAACATATTTGCTACGTTTGGAGAACGTAATGTTCGACAAACTATCGGCTTTCACATAAGAACTTATTGTGCCCCACTTCTTGCCGACATTGTCCTTCATTCTTATGAGGCATACAGTAATTTCTAATGAAAAAAGAAAAGATAAAATAAAATTGTAATTGTTATATTATACATCAAATACCATAATTACAAACCTGATTTGAACAATATATTGCCGTCGACGTCACTTTTTTAGCGTTATTATCGTGTGACAATGCATTTGTTTGTGCTGTTTTATATGCTGTCTTAGGGTTTTTTACGTGTTCGTTTTCATTCTGTGGTTCATCCATACTTCGGTGTTGTTACAAAAATTTACTGTTTGCAAGGGTACAAATTATTCTAAATACTACGGATTGTCTTGTCCCAGATATAGATAAAGTTAGCCGTGTTTGGCACAACTTTTTTTAATTTTGGGTCATCGGTGCTCTATAAAAGAGGGACGAAAGATACCAAAGGGACAGTCAAACTCATAAATCTAAAACAAACTGACAACGCCATGGCAAAAAATGAAAAAGACAAACAAACAACAGCACACACGACACAACATAGAAAACAAAAGAATAAACAACACGAACCCCACCAAAAGGGTAAGCAGATCCTGCTCCACATGTGGCACCCGTCGTGTTGCTTATGTGATAACAAATCCAGGAAATAGTCTAATTCGGTAGGTCACATTCATGAAAGGGAAGGGGTTTGTAGTTACGACTTAAGGAACATATCCGATATCATTTGTGAAACGGTTATTCCAACCAACTCGTGATGGCGTCCGTAAAATTTCAACTTCACCATTTGGAACTCTTGGTTTAATAGCGGCCTTGTAAGCAGCAACCCTCTATCAAGAAAATCATGATAGGAAATGCAAACACGGGAATATCGTATCAATTGGGAGATATATACCCCGTATGCAGGTGCTGCTGGAATGTTGCTACTTAGAAATGGAAAGTTCACAATTGGAAAGCTGAAATCATCTCTTTTGTCGTAAAGTTTTGTTTTCAACCGACCCTCAATGTCAATTTCTAGATGTAAGTCAAGGTACGAGGCCGACTTAACTTTGTACACTTTGGCTTTCTTTACTTTTTTGATCTGGGCGTTGCTGGTGGATCTTAGCGCACGTATGGTGTATTAGATTGTAGGCCTGGTACCTTTGATAACAATAAGCATGTCTAACTGTCTCATTGTAATGTTGGTGCCTTGTATATGGCTCTCTCTTAACAAGGGTTAGCTATTTATCGTCCCCTTTCGACGGACTATCATTGTTTCCTCAAGACCATACTCGCAAATTGCGTCAAGGGAGAGCCGAAAATTCAGTCACTGAAATTTTCAGGGACTCTTGTGTTAGTAATCCGATGCACTAACCACTACACCACAGCTCTCTTCAATTATAATGTTCATTTGTATATTTCTCTGTCTGTAATGTTTTTGCATTTATTTGTACTGTAGTCCTGTCATGTAATGTACTCATCGTTGTGTTATATTTAACAATGCCATAAAAGCTGGAGGTTTGGCTAGTCGCAAAACCAGGTTCAACCAAACATTTTTTATTAAAATGTCCTGTACCAAGTCAGGAAAATGGCTGTTATTATCTTTTTGTTAAATTTTGTGAGTGTTGCATTGTCGTTTTATTTTTTTATGGTACTTCAGTGTTTCTGTTGCTTCGTTGTTTTCCTCTGACTATAGTTGATATGTTTCCCTAAGTTTTAGTTTGTAACCCGGATTTGTTTTCTCTCAATCGATTAATGACTTTCGAACAGCGGTATACCTTACTTGCCTTTATTTATAGTATATATACGTGCTAAGTATCGTCTTTTGTATTCTTCTGTTTAACAAATTTATAATTGTGAGATTAATATGTGTTCTAAAAAAAATATATAATAAATAAAATACGTATCAGAATAACGACATATGCATAATTTGAAATTCTTTTTTTGTCGTCGTTACATTATATACTAGTCTGTATTATCCACAATTCTTCAAGGTGACAATTATTACATATTTGGTAAACTCCGCACAAGAAAGTCAACGGATGAGTCTTACTTTTTACTCTGTGAATTCACATATGGTGTAAATATAATTTAACTGGGTCCAAGTCCATAATAGGAAACTCCATTGACGGGTTTGTCCCCAAAACACCTATCTATAGATGAACTGGTATATGATAAGTGAACTTCTACAATTCCGCCCAGTCAGGCTAAATTAAACTAGTAATAACAAGATAAAACAAAACGGCAGCAACAGCTACAAAACGATAGGTCAGTACAAAACATAATACTGGACTCCTCTTTATTGTTTCATTTAAAACAGTTTATAGTTTGTAGCTATTTATGAATTCTAAATGATCTATTACAGAACCAAAACAGATAGTTTCGAACATCTCTAAGCCGATAATGCTATACAATCTAGTGTTATTAGGCTGCATAGTATTCATTTGGTTGGTACGGATGATGTCCACCATAAGAACAACTACGAAGAATAGGAAGAAATATATTGGCAACATAGATGAATAAAGAAAGAAAATATTGAAGACAGAAATAAAAGTTTTCACTTATAAACTTCTTCTGACTTTTAATTTCCAATATCATCAATATTCAATACCATATACAGGTAACAGATCACATCACACTAATACACATTTTATGCAACACAAGCTCCAACAATTTCGGAGTAATCAGATACATGACAATTCATTCAATCATCTTTTAATTAAAGACAGCTAGTAGTGTAACAGTAAGATATTATAATATTACTGTCTTTTGGTGAGGTAAAAACGGCCACAGTGAATATCAGTTTTTCAAAAGTCAATTAAACCACATATTTACCGAAACAAAAAAACAGTAGTTGTTTTATTCCATATTCCGAAAAAAATGTATGTAATGGCACTTATTTACCAAATCAGTTGTACATCAAACGTTTTATTTTACAACAATATATGCACGTAAAAGCACGCAATGTTTTGCGTGGTGAATAAACTTTTTAGCAGGTGAATATGCTTATTCATTGAAAATGCCATTCATATAGAAAAACGTACTAAAATTTTATCTATATGGAGTCATATACAAACTGTGAATGTGTGGTTTTATTATGTTTATTGACTAATAAAAAACAGATATTCACTGGGTCCAATTGAATATCAGCTTTTCAATAAAACCAAATAGTTGCCGACAGTATTTTTGCTAGTTGAATATACTTGTTCAGCAGGTAAATATGATAATTTGTTCAAAACCCAAGTCATTTAGAAACCCCCAATAAAAACAAATATCATTCTTTTGAAAAATCTAATTTGACTTGTTGAGATCGAGTTCCCTATTCAAAGATCATAGTTGAGAGAAAATTGAAAATATAAAAGTGTTATTACACAGTTGTTCTTAAAATAATTCGAACCTCAATACTTTATGACATAATTCTCCCAAGAAATGAAATCAATTCCTGTTATTTAAGGTTTATTGACACTATTACAACATGAGTAGCCTTCGGATGAAATTAAATGAAAATATATATCGATAAAAAAGTACATCGACCTCAGATTTCGTATTAATTCGAGAATCTTTTTTTAGGTTTATACATTCTCGTGACTCCACCAATAACCAATTCCGTATAACTCAATCATGTTTATGACATATTCTGTTTATACACATGTATTGTGTACCATTTGTGTTCATCCTAGTTACTTTGCGACATTGAATTTATGTACTTTGACTTTTTTTAAATTTCGTTATATTTTTTGCAACAGCGTACAGTATAACAGAAGAAATTTAAATATAATATCTATACAATATAATTTCTGAAAAGCAAACTTTTCAATTAGGTAAATACAAAACAAAAATAAAAAAGATGGAAAAGTGTCTTCGGTTTAAAACTGTTATACATCGACCTGACATTGCCACACAAGAGATTCAAACTGAAAATCCAAACTTTGAAATACTTTGTAACACTGAGGCTAATCTACTCAAACCAATGTCAGCGAGGTCAAAACACAACATGGCTAAGTCTAGTATGTGTTATTTGGTAGCAGAATTAACACTGTTGAGAGATAATAACTGTGTTCACTGTATGCCCAATATAGATATGGAAAGATGTAAAGGAGTGCCAATGAGTTCACTCTCCATGCAAGTAACATTTTATAAAAGAAAACAATTATAGGTCCAGGTACGGTCTTCAACACAGAGCCTTGGGTCACACCGAACAGCAAGTTCACATTTGTTTTCTCTTAAAAATAAATTAGTCCGTTATTGGATATTGATCGTGTTTCTTTAAAGTTGTTGTTTGCTTTATTGTAGCTCTTTGTGAGTACCTTTATATCTTTTCTTTGTGTCTTTTGTGTACTTGTTAACGTTTGAATGTGCTTTGTCATAAGATCCTTTTTCTCTCTGACTGTTTATGACGTATTTACACTAAAATCATTGAATGACAGTCCTGTCGCATATGTATATAACCAACACATCAAATCTTAGATATGCAAATAAATGGAAAAATGTTGAAAACGTAATATTCTGAGCAAAGTCTATGCGTAGAACACATTACCATGGATAAATGACATTTCTGTATATAACAAATCAACATATTAAGCATTGAACTACGTCCTAGGGAATGACGAATGAACTGTACATACGGTGCATATGTGTATTGCAATTAAATCTTTTTGTTCGCTATTCCCAGTATCTTAAACTGTGGATACATTTGTATTCTTAGGATACCAATTTTCGTAGATTTCGTGGGTACAGGTATATCAAAAAATTAAATTTTCAATGAATGACAAATTTTCTTTTGCTTGTATGAAGACCTCAACAAAACCATAAAATCAAATATTCACGACCATACAAGTTTTCCTTTTTCTACGAAAATTGGTACCAAAGAAAATAAATGATTCCATAGTATGTGAAAGATGTAATTGGGACATTAAATGACGAAAAGAAATCTCAACATTAGCCAACTCGCCATATGTAAACCTCACCTGATTTATCACCGCAGTCTCTACAACTTCCAGACTGCAAGACATCAACAAATCTTAAATGTTTGAACTAATTTGTCCCTTTTCCAAAGTAACATTCCCTTCACGATACAAACAGATATTTGAATGGTATCCCTATATATGAGCTCATCTAAGAGTAAAACTGTGTACGCCAGCGAAGTTTGTATCAACAGAAGACGCACCAATGACTCTCAAGAAAAAAATAAAAGGTAATATAGCACGAAGTTAAAGAGCTTTTCTAAACCCCAAAGTGATACTTCATGACATGTGAAAATTTTATTAAAGGTATAATCACAAAAGTACCAAACTCCGAAGGAAATCAAAAAGAAAAGTCTCTAAACAAATGCCAAAATCAAAAGCTCAAATTAACCAAACGAAAGTATAATATGGACACGTGATCACGATTTAGAAACAAACTTTAGCTTTCTATCGACTTTCAAGACAAACAGGTATAGGTTTGTAGTGCCAATGTTATTGATAGAAAAATAATATATTTCATATACTTTTTTATATACTAGAAGGAAATATGCTGTTAAAAAATAAAACAACACTTTTAATGATCTTTTGCATCCGAAGCACTTTTCTAGATTTCATCAGGAACGCTCAAAACCAAATCAAAAAATGAAATCCGAAGATGTATACATCCCAAAACCGTTGAAGAGCTATACCTCATAAATAGCTAAAATAAATATCCAAATTCATTCAAAGCCAACTTTGCATGAGGGAGTTGAAACCTGAGTTTCTTAATTATTTCAAAATTTATAAACGGACAATTTTAGTAAAGTTTGTTAAAACAGTTAAAGTGAGTTTATTAATCAATTTTTTATTCATCATTTTCTACTCATATAACTGTTTAGATTTCAATAAATTAATGAAACACGTACAGATTCATAAATGACTTACCAATTGCTGTTTTAATAATTATACACAAAACAAAAACCACATCTAAAAGGTTCCTTTACATTTGATACGTTATCAACCTTTTCTTGTACCTTTGTGTCATTGTATCATGTTGTAACAATTCAGAGGATAAGGACCAACTCAGGATAATTCATTTTTATTTACTTTCAATGTGTCGTTCTTTGATTATTCATTGTTGCAGATAAATTGTCATGAAAAGTCGTATTACATTTATTAATAACGCTGTAACATCTGATAATGAATGGATGAACTACGAAGCCTTGCGTATATTAAGCAAATAGGATAAAATTAAGAAAGAAAATGGGGAATGTGTCAAAGCGACAACAACCCGAGGATGCTTACTATATACCATGTAGGAAGCCAACTGCCTGTTGATAACTTTGTCTACCAAAAGTAACAATTTCGTTGTAAAAATAATAACTAGCATTTTATGAGTCTCACCATAATGACCTCCTGTTTTGGGTAAATGACATAGCAGCCAACGTTTTTGTACCGTCGGCACTCATTATACTTGATACTATGACTTACATGGCAATTATTTTATTTATCCCTGTTTTAATGGTAAAAAAAATTATGGAAGTGGATTCCACGTTAATTTATAGAAAGTTACACCACTACTTGAGTGGGGGAATCGTTGGATCGAACCTCGCCATTTCAAATCCAATATTTGCTGCATCTTTGCAAAAAAAGATTCTTTAAAAATTAAATGGAAGCTGGAGTGAAAGAATATTATATGTCTGAAAAGGAGTAAAAAATTAATAAAAACATAATCTAAAGGTTTTATAAATAATTAAAATTAAAAATTAAAAAAAAATATGTGTAACTTATTGTTGTTCCGGGTTCATAACCAACCAAACATCAATGACTGAAGTGAATGGACAAAACTCATACTTAGATGTTGACTTAAACGACATACTTATATATAAATGTTTCATATTGCTAATATATATTTACGTGTGTGGTAAGAACCGAGTAGATTAATACCAACTAGTTCATACTAGAACTATATAATGCCTACAAGTACGAAGGTTTTACTATAATAGTGAAAAAGTGAAGCATAGGATAATGCTTTTGTTACATTTAGCCAATCGTTGTTTATCATTTACATTTTAAATATGCATGTCTAAGGCATTCAAGTATTATTCGTGATATCTAGTTTATTTTCAGTTCGTCTAAAATAACGTTCATACTTATATAATCAATTGATGTACTTATGTATTTTGTGTTTGCGATAATAAAAAATGAAAACCTATGACCATGATAAACCCTTTTTGCTAGATTATGACATATCTTCATACAATTCATACGTCGTTCATTTTACTCTAAAATACTAAATAAGGAAACTTTTTTTTACACATGCCAAATGTAATATAGTTAGACGTTTCCACGCAAAATGGGTTACTTGTAGCAATACAATCTAATTTTTCCGTATTTGGTCTGTTTACCCTAATAACATATTCCTTAATTGCATGATTGAGGTCATTTTTTAAAATATAGCTCAAACAGGAAGTACACAACACTTCAAAACAATTAATCGTTATTGGTTTGATTTAAAAAAAAAAAAAAAAAAACCTATTGAGGAGTAATACGAATTCCTATCTTTCTAACATTTAATGCAATTATGATTACAAAAATTCCTATATTTCAACGTCTTAATTAAATTAGGAATAAAAAATCGTAACAATTAAAAAAACAAACTAGCATTGTACTTTTTAAAACAAATTCGATCCTTCCTTTAATGAAGTCACCAGTAATCTTGATGTTACATCGATTCAATTCATCGTAGCTCTGTCTTATGTTGTTGTATTTTTGTTATTTTACTTTAACAAATCCCTGGCAAAAAAATTGATTTCGTTTTAGTCGATCCAAAAAAAGTCGATTACAAAAAAAGATGAATATGAATATTTTTAAAGTTCATAAGTTCAAACCGGAACATTCATTAATGACAACGCCGCGATATTGAATAAACAATAGTGAAACCGATTTACAAAACAATGTATAATTGACCTTTAAACTGCGAAATACACAAAAAGTAGCCTACATTATTCATATTATTAAGGTTATTAGATCCTCCTTTAATATAACTCAATGCAAGGCAAACAAGACGTATAAAAAGAAGATGTAGTATGATTGCCAATGAGACAACTATCCACAAAAGACCAAAATGACACAGACATTAACAACTATAGGTCACCATACTGCCTTCAACAATAAGGAAAGCCCATACCGCATAGTCAGCTTTAAAAGGCCCCGTTAAGACAATGTAAAACAATTCATAGTAATAAAAGTATGCACATTCAGGTGACTGAAAAACCTACATATTAAAGGAGAAAGCAGAAGAAATACAATAAGAAAAAAACATGTTCATAAAATCAAAATGATAAAAACAAACGCTATAAATAACATTAATTTTCATAAAAATGTACCCTTCCATCGTAGACAGTAGTGTTCATAGTATGCAAATCTCTAAATGGACTTATTTGTGTCATATTTGGAAAGGCAAGGATGAAAGAGGGGAATGACATTAAAAACAAATGTCCAATACATTTCTGTTGACTTCAATGCTTTATCGTACAGACAATAATTAATTTAAATGCTTTTTATATTGTGTTTTTGTTTAATGTTTATCACTATTTTGACTGATGCTTATTATTATGTCTGAATTTTACTAACTGCTTAGTGTCCTTGTTGTCTGTCATTATCAATAAGTTTTAACTTTTCTGCAGAAATAAATCCATGAATAACGCACTAGTAAAAGGTAACAATTTATTGATACCTCTTTTCTGATTTTTTAAGATGTTTGAAAAGGATTATTGCCATGGATGCAAATGCTCATATGTGCATGATGCAAATAATTAAAAGAAATCGTCAAATTCGAATATGAAGATAATGCCTTCTACTGAGCACGATATTTTGTCGACTACCATGATTTCAAGTACAACAGGTAATTTTTTAACACAAACATCGAAATTCTATGTTTTTCTCATGAGAGTGGAGTATTCTTATATCGGTATTATGGAATTTGCTAAATTGTTAGTTGTGTCGTATTCAAGCAGACATTGTATTTATAGGTTCCTTGTAAATATCTCACAATTTGGATGTAAAAGCAACCTTAATCATGTTAATGGTTGATGTCTTTAAACCTTTGAAAATGTTCACACTAAAAAAATATAACACGGGTACGGTCTGGAAACGAATAATACATATGTGTAATACTTGATCATGTTTAATATTAATTTTCACCACTTAAAAATAAATGCTTAAGTTTTAAAAACGATATTTTAGGACAACAATAAAATAATTATCTATATAAGAGAGGTTCATCAATTGAAGATATAACTTATATCATCTTAATGTGAGTTCAACTGTTTCAAATTTGTATGAAATTTTAATAAGACGTATGTAGCTGAACAAATCCAATGTAGAGATTTCGCAGAAAATAAGAGGCGAAAAAAACAGCGGACAATGCAAACACGTAGATCGAAAATAATCTGACAACACCATGGGTAAAAAAAAAACACACAATAGTACGCAAGACGCAACATAGAAAATTAATGCTTACCAGGAACCCCACCGAAAACTTATGGTGATATCAGGTGTTCTTGACAATCAAGCAAATCCTGCTCCACATGTGTCACCTGTCGTGCTAGTTATGTATATCAAACCCATTGGTTAGACCATTGGGAACATATCCGATATCATATGTGAAACATATATTACGTAACAGTCAACCAACTCGAAAATTATAGAGTTCCAAATGGTGAAGTTGAAATCATCCCTTCGTAAATTTTACGGACGCCATCACGAGTTGGTTGACCGTTATGGAATAACCATTTCACAAATGATATCGGATATGTTCCTCACGTCGTAACTACAACCCCCTTCCCTTTCATGAATTTGACCTACCGAATTAGACTATTTACCGGATTTGTAATCACATAAGCAACACGACGGGTGCCGCATGTGGAGCAGGATCTGCTTACCCTTCCGGAGCACCTGAGATTTCCCCTAGTTTTTGGTGGGGTTCGTGTTGTTTATTCTTTAGTTTTCTATGTTGTGTCATGTGTACTATTGTTTTTCTGTTTGTCTTTTTCATTTTTAGCCATGGCGTTGTCAGTTTGTTTTAGATTTATGAGTTTGACTGTCCCTTTGGTATCTTTCGTCCCTCTTTTATAATGGCGTCCGTAAAAATAATGAAGAGATTTTAACTTTACCATTTGGAACTCTTTGTTTAATATCTTCCGTGTGAGCAACAATCATGCAAAATCCTGAATTAACAGTATCTAGTTTATTTTTTCAGAAGGAAACTCGACATTTCTAGTCATATATGTTTACATGTATGATATATTATGTTAATTTTGTATAAAGAAAGTCGGTTGATCTATTTGATATAGGTAATTATATATAGGGTTTTAATATAAAGTTATGAAGTATTTTAATTCAATTCTTTAAATAAAGTAATACAATTTATAAATGACAATAATTATTGAACAGTAGTGATTAAAAACAGTCGAAACTAATGCAAATATTCAAACAGCTTGAAGTTTACGATTCAAATGCATAACTATACTATTGTGACATATACATGAGAAGGTGTGAACCCTTTTACATATCTTTCATTTAGTCTTGCTCTATATGTTGTGCAGTAATATCCTTTATACATTACATCGTTGTAATATTGTCATGGGAGTGAAATACTTCAGTAAGTCTCATAGTTTAAAGTGTTGATGAATCAAACGTGAAATTTTAAAAGTGAAATCATAAAAATACTGAATTCTGGAAAATTTAAAACGAGAAGTGACGAATTTTCGTTTCCTTAAACGGCTGATGTTCCTAAGGCACACTCGTGCTGTGTTGATATATCCCAACAACTCATTCACTATGCAAGTGTCTATTGTAACGTAATATCTGTATTACTGATCAATTATTAAGTCAAGAATTTGGTTACCTCAATGTACTCCTAGTTCTTCAATGTAGACACGGATTTTGGTTTAGCGGTTGTCGGCTTTTTCTTTTTACCGAGCTTGGTAAATGAGATACGATTGTGTAAACTTCTCAATCTTTTACACACACTCATTCTGATAGAATGAAATTCAAAACAGTGTGGCTGTGGCCATTGATTGACACATCAAATTCATCCATTGACTGGGACAATTTAGGTGAACGTTTGTATGTAACGACCACTGTTCACGACGTACCTACGATAGCCATTTAAACTGTGGGGTCACCAAAGGTTTCTTAACGCTTTTAATTATAAAATAATTCGAAAAATTAATCAGGAATAACCTTTATGTTTTTATTTATATAATTGATATAAATCAAAACATCGTGTTATTTCTGATTAATTTTTCGAACTACTTTATTAAGGTGTTGAGAACCTTTTGTGACCCCATAGTTTAAGTGTCTTTAAAAAGTACATAGTAAGCAGTGGTCGTTACATACAAACGTTCACCTAAATTGTCCCAGTCAATGGATGAATCTAATGTGTCAATCAATGGCCACAGCCACACTGTTTTGAATGTCATTCTATATTCAACTCTGTGATTATATCTATGAGTATCGTTGTATTGGTATAATCAAATATTCATGTTGTTATCAGTAAATAACATATCATTATAAAATACATATGCGCATTTAATGTTCTACATATGTTTATACCTATGTTTGAGCATTGCACATACAATGTGATTTCTTTGACTGTAAATGACTTGTTCAGACTAAAACCAGCGCCTGTTGGATGTGTACTGATTGATGTTTAAGTCTTTTATACATAATTTTTAATTAACTAGCTGTTAAATACTGCGAGTACTCTCAAATCCATACTTAGCGTTTTTTGTTGGTATGGTGATTTAATTTCCTGCCACTTCCGGTCAGTATTTTGTTAGTTCTTTTTCTGTTTTTTTTTATCAATTTGATGAGTTACGGCTTTTTCAACGGCTTATATGAATTGTTCTTATGTTAAACTGTTACGCACACTAATGTCTTAAACTTTTAGTATTTTTTGACAGAAGCAAATTATTTTTATCCCGCTTCATTTTACATGTGCCTGCCCAAGTCAAGAGCCTATGATTCAGGGGTTTTCGTTTAGTGCTGTTTATCATATTTGTCTTTTGATCCATTGTTTTAAAAAAAAATAAGGGCTTTACTTTTGTCGTTTGAATTGGTTTGAATTATCAGTGTGTGACCTTTAATAGCTATAGCTGACTATGTGATAGGAGTTTTAGTTGTTCATTGTTAAATACCGTACGTTAACGAATGGGTGTTAACCTCTAATTTTTTGGTCCCTTGTGTAGAGTTTTTTCAATCATATCACATTCTTTCAACTTTATACATAAACAATTCTTCATTGCTGACGAGAGGTGGAAGTTAACATGGTGAATTAAAATAACTATTTGATTCAGAATGATGAACACAAATGACCAAGATAGACCGATGATGAATATCATTATCTAATTGTCTTTAGTTAAGGCATTAAAACTAAATAAGAGAAAATATCTACTAATCAATACTGCAAAAATATATTGTTTCTGTTAAGGTGGCTCACCCCAATAGTGACCCCAGGTAGATTTTTTTTTTTTTCACTTATTCTGTAAATTTGTTCATGCTGAATCCAAAAATGCAAAGAAAAAAGGGGGTCACCAGGCTCGTTTTCCCCTCAAATTGGTGTGAAATGTACGATTTTGACCCTATTTCCAAACATGTCCACCCTTACAACAATAAAAGTTACATCAAATTCAAAGAGTTTTAAAACCAAGTCAGTATGATTTTTATGTGAAAAAACATAAGAATTTGAAATGTTAACCTTTCCCGTTGTTGTTTTTGACTTAAAAATCCTTATATGTTCAGATTTATGTCTAAATTTTGCATTTTCTAATTTCAGTTTAAGGCAAAAAATATTGATTGAAAAGTTACGAGCTTTTGTTTAACCTCTCTACCCCATAAGGTCTGCTTTCAATGCACTCCATTAATTACTTAATTGTGAATTCTTTATTGATGGCTTTGATAAAATATTGTTTGTATTTTTATCAATAAACGATGGTTGAATATAAATGTGGTTATCGTATGACTGTTTGTTATCAAAAAGCGAAATTTTGATTATTTAGGTGAAATACGGTAATTTTGTCTGGCGCGAGTTGCGTCCCTCTAATCTGGCGCTATTATCGGACCAGAGAAATTTCAAGTATTGCCGAGCAGCATACTAAATTGATGAATACGACCATGTACATGCACAACAGACATTGTGGCGAATATACAACGATGAAGGTAGAGTTGTTACATAAGAAAACATAGATTTCGATATTTAAGGCAGCCAATGTTACCAGTATCACGAAAAATACAAACTTGGGGGCTGTCTCAAAATACTCGCCACTGTTGAAAATCACTGCGACTGAGACCTTGCACGGGCTAAATTTCAAATTTCTGTTCCATGTTTAATCGTTAAAGCTGGTATCTTATTTATGTGTTTATCTTAGTATTTTTACCCTTTACTGATAGGTTGTTAGCATGTCTGACCCGTTTTGAAAGATATCCGTGTGCAAACGGACGATGAGGAGGGAGTGATATCTGATCATATCTAGCTAATAGGAAGCACCACAACTGTCATTTAATTGCCAGAATGATTGAAATTACAGAGAGATTATAGTGTCAAGTTGCCACTTCTAAAGACTATAGACTTTTTACGCTACTGTTAGTATCAATGAATTAGTCTTTTTTAATCATCTTTTGTTCAATCTAATTTCGTAGCCAAATTTGGGTTGATATGTATGTGGGGCACCCTCTAACTTTCCTTGGGCAGTTTCTACTTTCTTGCCCCAACTATATTTCCCTTCCTTTGTACACTATAAGTTTCTCCTCTTACTTCAATACTTCCATCTCCTTGTTCCAAAACAAAATAAAAATGACAAAATGTATTTCCAAGATAACCCTTTTTATCGCTGAAATATTGTACAGAGTGTGACCATAAGTAATTTCACTTCAGATTTTTAGCTGTATATTGTATTTAAAACTACATTTAAAAAAATAATATTTTGAGGTCATTTTGGATTGATTTTAAGCAACCTAGTACCAGGTTTTTATAGTGTGGTTTTATTCTTTTTTAGTCTCATTTTCATTATTTTCTGTTAAGAAATTCGCTATATACATGATATAATCAATCAAATTAAATTATTAAAAAATATTTTATGTGTTCTCAAGGGAAAACAAAAACACATAAAACGAACCTATTATCAAATAAACACATATTAATATTGAACATTCTCCTTCTTTTAAGGCCTCGTAGATATAAATTAAATCCAATCATACATTTTTAAATGCCCTCAAAATATGTGTTTTTTTATGAAATATATACATGATATACATGTAGCCAAAAAATGCAGGTGACAAATACGTTTGGCCAGGTACTGTATTTTGAGTTGAAAATAATTGTTGCTTTGTGAATAGCAATTTTTAATAAATACAAAATTTGTGTATCCTATATTCCAAACAGGGTACAAAAAGCCTCAGCATAATTTTTTTCAAGAGGAATGAGCTGCAAATTTCAAAATTGGAAGGCAGCCAAACAGCAAGAAGTCTTTATTCAACCTATAGAAACAAAATCAATACTTACACTTGTTGTGCATGTGATTATATTTTGTTTGCCTATTTTAGATAACAACAAATTTTTCATTGTTTTTACACCATAGAGGCAGATGCATTAAGTTTTACCCTTGCATTGTCAGTCTAATCAAACTTGCATGTACATCTGAAAATTTGTTTTCTGTTCTCTAACTTCAGTTTGCCTCTACCAATGTTATTAAACTAAATAAAATACACAATTAATGCATATATATTATTCTTGTTACAAACAAACACACATGAAGTTTGAATTTTTGGTTGGGTTGCTTTTACTTTTCAAGAGTTATGCCCCTTTACAAATTGAAAAATTGCCAAATTTTTGTTCCTTTCTTTAACACAAGTTTGCTTTATGTTGTGTTACTTATATGCAATGCTTACTACACAACTCAGATTAAGTACAAATTTGGGTGGTGTCACTCTTTTCATTCTTTATATGCAAGCGGCTGCTCATCTGTGTCATATGGACACATTCCCCATTATGAACTAGTCTCCATCTATATGCTTTTGAATATCAATAATTGTTGATTTTCTGACAGAATTACTCTGATATTTAATTTCAGGCTGCAAGTACATTTGTACATGTACATGCAAATGGAAGGAGTGATCTTGGAATGTTCAACTTTACTTGGAAACTATTGGCATAGTACTGACAGAATTTTATGAGAAGCCAGTATCATCTAGTCTTGCAACCGGAAACTATGTGTAAAGTGCTGAAACTTAAGAACGACATTCTACATGTATATGCAATATGTGTTGCCACAATCCACTTGAGGAGAACTACATGTATCAGTCAGGGGCATTTCTTAAACAAGTAACATTTAAAATTACCTATACAAGTAATGTTGAAAACGAGGCTATTTTAAATATAACTTATATAAGTAACTTTTCTAAATATTATTTTTATAGGTGTCAAACTATACAGATTTTACTAGCTTTAACAAATTTTCGCAGTCATCTGGTTATTTTTCCCATGAAATATGAAATCTAATCTTTCTGAAACACTAATTGCATTTCTGACGCACTTATCTTTCATATCGACGCTTTTGGGTCAAAGATTGGTCTCTTGGGACTATTAAAATATCATTTTCCTCAAAAATCTTGAAAGTAGACAGATATAAATAGATGTGAAACTTGTGAATTCATTAAGACTTGAAGTAATTTATAATTTGTAACCCAAAACAATTACATATATTCCTTAAATAAGTGTTATTACTAATTATTTCAAAGATATCTAAAATGACTTATTCAAGTTATATTTTTGTCATTATTTTTAAAGTAACCCTTTATCTCTATACTCCTCTTAAATCTAATAAATTCGTCATTTTATGATATAAAATACTGTAAAAATTCATGAAAACTACATTTAGTCCATGCTTCTATCGAAAATTAAAATAACTCTATTGAGTTATTGTATATTTTTTTTAAACAAAAATTACCTATATAAGTAACTAAAATTGTTTACTTGTTTGAGTAATGCCCCTGACTGTGTATATGCTTTACAAATACAATAAATCCGTAAAAAATGCAATCAAAAGGACCTACTTCACCTACCTGTCCCAATGATGAATACAGATCATCTATATATATTGAGTCTTATAAAAAAAAACAGTGAAGGAGAATAGAAATTATGAAAATATAGAGCTGATCAGCTAACGATTGTACATGTACATGATGTTTAAATGGCAACAATAATTACATACTTACATGTATACTAGAACATTTAAATTAACAATATTAATACATGTTTTATAAATTTGATCGCATAGACATTTGAGGAATAAAATCAATTACGTTTCAAAATTTTGATTTAGTTGAGCCTTTTTTACGCCAGTTTTCAGGCCGTAATAATTATGGTATACCATTGACTGTCAGTCGTCAACATAGTCGACATATACTCATGTAATAAATACTAAAAGGTATATGTAGTTGATAAACTATTTGAGTGCAATAGTTTACAATTCTGTCAATTATCATTGACCACATAATCATTTGTATGGTTCATTGATCAACAGTTAGTCCTCTTAAATATGATATATTGTGTAATCAATAGATCATCTTCATGTATATTTGGTGGACGTTAAGCAACCAACAATCAATCAATCGTGTATATTTGGTGTATTAAATTTATTATAACAAATTAAAATATCAAATAAGAGGATGTGATATGATTGTAAATGAGACACAAGAGACCAAACAACACAGAATTAACTATACATGTAGGTCACCATACGGACTTCAACAATGAGTATAACCTATTCTACATAGTTGGTTTTAAAGGCCTCGAAATGACAAATGAACAATTTAAAACAAATCAAATGAGAAAACTAATCGGCGATTTATGTACAAAATAATGAATTACAAAAAAATGTCTGTCTTGCAGGGTTTATCTGAACTTAACCTCATTTTCATGGATTTGTTCATTTCTTGAATTCTAAATATGTTTCAAAATAATTGGTTGATGGGATGAATGTTAGAGAGTCTGACATAGGGTGCGGGCTCATTGGTTGATAATATTGCGAATAACTGAAGCCTTTCCTGCTTTGGCAGTCAGTCCTCACATTGTCACTGGAGGAATAAAATAAGAAAAACAAATGGTATTGGGAAAAAAATTAATCATAATTTCCTGTCGATATGCACATCTACATAGTATGCCTTTATTATCAAAAAAAATGGTTTCAGAAATTCTGTTATGCTGTTCGAGAGGAGTTGCGATGAGACACTTTTACAGTACTATATTGCAGCAAATAAGTTCAAAGGTGCATAACTCCTATAAAAAAAAATGAATCTAATTTCCGGTTGATATGCACATCTACATAGTATGTCCTTATTATCTAAAAAGGTTTCATGAAAATCTGTTGTGCGGTTTGAGAGGAGTTGCAATGAGAAACTGTTACAGTACTTTATTGCAGCAAATAAGTTCAAAGAGGGGTAACTCCTAGAAAAATAAATGAATCGTAATTTCCTGTTGACATACACATCTACATAGTATGTCCTTATTATCTAAAAAGGTTTCATGAAATTCTGTTTGATGACAAGAAACAAGACTGACTGACGGACGGAAAGACGGGTCAAAAACATTATACCCTTTGCAACTTCGTTTCGTTGTGTATAAAAATAGGAAGATGAGGTATTATTGTTCATGAGGCAACTCTAAACCAGAGACCAATTTACATAGAAGATAACAATTATGTCACCTTACAGTTACCAACAAAACCATTTACCACATAGTCAAACAAATTAAAGTCCCAGAAATTACTTTTTTGTATTTATTGCACATAAGGAATATTTAATTTGTTCATACTGATTGGTCACTGGCAAATATTTCAAACATAATACGGATGAGAACATATAGAAAAGTATCAAATATGAAAGTTATGCAAAGTAAGAGGAGATAGATATATAGACTGCCATAAGAAAAAGAATGGACATTTAGGCTTGGTGCATGCATAGGCAAAATTTCCCCTTTTGACCTTACGAGGCTTCGTATGTGTACATCCAGCTGTTTGAGCACCCTGTATAATCAAGGAATCGTCTGTCAGATAAGTCATATTTCTATGTTAACCATACGATTTGAAAATAAGCAGATGTTGTATGATTGCCAATGAAACAACTATCCATCAAAGTTCAAATTTGAAATTCAATATTATAAATAAAAAGCATCATCTCCTTTTATCATCACGCATAGATTAGTTACACATTTCTTTGCCAAGGTATGATCAAAGACCATTAAATCCATGATCACAGACAAAATTGTCATTCACATTTTTTTGACGCAATGACAACACTTCACTATAATTATTTTCATCATCAAGAACGTTCCTTATTATCTAACCTTTTAAAAGAGCATGTCAAAAATTAAGATGGAAGTTAAAATTTGCCCGGCTAATATAGCGTTCCTAAAGCACAAAGGTGTCATTATTCACCTCAGAAACTTACAAAACCTTTGAATAGACTTATTAAGAAGGGATATAATTACGATAATGTTGTCAAGTCATTAAAGATTGCACATTTTGGCGTTAATATTGAGTCACTGATAAGGTCTTTGCGTCGGAACTAAACACATTTATTCTAAAAACAGTTGTTGGCATGACACGGGTTATGTTCTTCTCATATATGTCATTCATATGCTGAAATCATAATCTTTCAGTCAGTTTAATTGAAGTCTGAAGCTGGCTTGTCAGTTTACTGCTAGTAGTCTGTTGTTATTTATGTATTATTGTCATTTTTTTTATTTTCTTTGGTTACATCTTCTGACATCAGACTCGGACTTCTCTTGAACTGAATTTTAATGTGCGTATTGTTAACTTATGCGTTTACTTTTCTACATTGGTTAGAGGTATAGGGGGAGGGTTGATATCTCACAAACATGTTTGACCCCGCCGCATTTTTGCGCCTGTCCCAAGTCAGGAGTCTCTGGCCTTTGTTAGTCTTGTATTATTTTAATTTTAGTTTCTTGTGTACTATTGGGAAATTAGTATCACTGAACTAGTATATGTGTGTTAAGGGGCAAGCTGAAGGACGCCTCCGGGTGCGGAAATTTCTCTCTACATTGAAGACCTGTTGGTGACCTTCTGCTGTTGTTTTTTTATTTGGTCGGGTTGTTGTCTATTTGACACATTCCCCATTTCCATTCTCAATTTTATTATAAATCTAAAACAAACTGACAACGCCATGGCTAAAAATGAAAAAGAAAAACAGAAAAACACTTAGATCCTGCACTGTGTGATAGATACAATGTAAGTATGTGTATTGTATCAGTCAAATATTTCTATCTAATCGCTCCCACGTGATTGCAAGATCTCGTAT
This sequence comes from Mytilus galloprovincialis, assembly GCA_037788925.1. Classification (NCBI taxonomy): domain Eukaryota; kingdom Metazoa; phylum Mollusca; class Bivalvia; order Mytilida; family Mytilidae; genus Mytilus; species Mytilus galloprovincialis. Next base: position 49,957,010 of record CM075343.1, on the reverse strand, counting down.
GCTAATTGGTTGATTCTATATACGTCATTGATACATGCACGTTTATTCGTGACCTCACCTGCCCTAAACTATATCTTAAAATAGTTCAGGAGTGCTCGTACCAGATACACCTAATAATGTATTATTTTCTTCTTCTGGATCGATACTACTAATGAAAATAAATAGAAAATCCTTTAAATGTATTCTGTTTTTAGACCCTTCTACAACGAAATTTATTTGACATGCACACGTATAAAAATTGCGGTTTTTATCCAACGCAGTCATATGTTTGAACGTAGTTTTCAATTAAGACTCGTTTATATTTTTTGTTTGGGCATGTATCATATTTTCCCTCCGGTTTATATGATCCGCTCATCCTATATATTGACTCTTAAAATTCAACAGTTAATCTAAAAATGAGGGTGTTTTTTATATGGCCTTCCAAATACCGTTTCGATCCCTAACATCACTGAAGAGACATTTATTGTCGAAATCCGGATATGGTGTACTAAAGAAATATTGACACCGAATGTTTGTGGCACAACATCCTGTCCACAAGTTAACAATTTTTTTTTCTGTGACGTATTAAATTTATATTAGGATCCATTTTGTTACATCTTGTGATCAATTTTATTTGGCAATCGCCAATGGCAGTCAGCAGGGTTAAAGAACATCAGTTGTTCGACCTGTTAGTCAAATGCGTTTTGTTTAAATATACTTTTTCACTCTTTTGGTCTTTTGGAAAATGTTGTTTGTGCTGTTTTTAGACCCTTCTACAACGAAATTTCTTTGACATACACACGTATAAAAATTGCGGTTTTTATCCAACGCAGTCATAGGTTTGAACGTAGTTTTCAATTTAGACTCGTTTATATTTTTTGTTTGGGCATGTATCATATTTTCCCTCCTGTTTATATGATCCGTTCATCCTATATATTGACTCTTAAAATTTAAGAGTTAATCAAAAAATGAGGGTACTTTTTATATGGCCTTCCAAATACCGTTTTGATCCCTAACATCACTGAAAAGACATTTATTGTCGAAATCCGGATATGGTGTACTAAAGAAATATTGACACCGAATGTTTGTGGCACAACATCCTGTCCACAAGTTAACAATTTTTTTTTCTGTGACGTATTAAATTTATATTAGGATCCATTTTGTTACATCTTGTGATCAATTTTATTTGGCAATCGCCAATGGCAGTCAGCAGGGTTAAAGAACATCAGTTGTTCGACCTGTTAGTCAAATGCGTTTTGTTTAAATATACTTTTTCACTCTTTTGGTCTTTCGGAAAATGTTGTTTGTGCTGTTTTTAGACCCTTCTACAACGAAATTTGTTTGACATGCATACGTATAAAAATTGCGGTTTTTATCCAACGCAGTCATTATTTGAACGTAGTTTTCAATTTAGACTCCCTTCTATATATATATATATATACATATATATATATATATATATATATATATATATATATATATATATATATATATATACAACTCGTCTAAACATCAACCCAACAATGTTAGATCTGTAAATTTGCTTTCGCAAATTTTTGGTTCTTCCCTCGCCGGGATTCGAACCCATGCTACTGTGATATCGTGACACCAAATCGCCTGCACTGCAGCCGTCCCGCTAGACCACACGACCATATGGGCTCTAAAAAAAAAGAGCTCTCGCTGGCCATGTGTTACCTTTCCACGCCAGTGTTAATCTAGCGGCGTACTACAGTACATGATATATAAGGCATGAAGATGTTATTGTTACAGATCAGCTAAATTATCTATAGTAAAGGATCCTACAAATTAATGTAAGATACAGTCACAGAAAATAATTATATTTATAAGTACGTCTGAGTCAGTGACAACCCTACAACAGATGTATCCATCGGATCGCCATCAATGCTGGTGATACATGGCTGTGTACATAATGTATATACAACTCGTCTAAACATCAACCCAACAATGTTAGATCTGTAAATTTGCATCTTCATGCCTTATATATCATGAAAAGCAAATTTACAGATCTAACATTGTTGGGTTGATGTTTAGACGAGTTGTATATACATTATGTACACAGCCATGTATCACCATCATTGATTGCGATCCGATGGATACATCTGTTGTAGGGTTGTCACTGACTCAGACATACTTATGAATGTAATTATTTTCTGTGACTGTATCTTACATTAATTTGTAGGATCCTTTACTATAGATAATTTAGCTGATCTGTAACAATAACATCTTCATGCCTTATATATCATGTACTGTAGTACGCCGCTAGATTAACACTGACGTGGAAAGGTAACACATGGCCAGCGAAAGCTCTTTTTTTTGAGAGCCCAGGTGGTCGTGTGGTCTAGCGGGACGGCTGCAGTGCAGGCGATTTGGTGTCACGATATCACAATAGCATGGGTTCGAATCCCGGCGCAGGAAGAACCAAAAATTTGCGAAAGCAAATTTACAGATCTAACATTGTTGGGTGGATGTTTAGACGAATTGTATATACATTATGTACACAGCCATGTATCACCATCATTGATGGCGATCCGATGGATACATCTGTTGTAGGGTTTTCACTGACTCAGACGTACTTATGAATATAATTATTTTCTGTGACTGTATCTTACATTAACATCAACCCAACAATGTTAGATCTTTAAATTTACACAGCCATGTATCACCATCATTGATGGCAATCCGATGGATACATCTGTTGTAGGGTTGTCACCGACTTTTTAGGCCACAACTGACATTTCTAGTAACAGGAACTGCCACCCGTTTCCCCTAGTTTGTGTAGTCTTCGAGAAAAAAAAATACGGAACACTAGTGGTACCTTATGGAAAATACATTACGAATAATTGCGCTCTTGTAACCTTAAAGTCAATTAGTATTTTTCATTTAGAAAAAAAAAAATATTTGTCAGCGGTTGAACGTATAATTATTTTAATATTCGTATATACAGGTGGTCGAATAGGATCTACGTTAACGCTATAACATAAGGAGTAAGGACTTTTGTGTCTTGTGTAGAAATTTGCTTTCAAAATCATATCAAGTTATCATTACAGTTCAATGACAGGACAAAATCTACTAAACCTTTAAACTCATGACCAATTATTTTTCTTACTGTTGTTTTATCCTTCTACTTGCTATTAAATGCATAAAACATGAAGAAATACATTTGAAAAGGGTATAACAATCAGAAAGTAAAACACTGCTCTCACTACGGACTGTACTAGTAGGCATCGAAAATAAAGAGACAATTACTTTGTTCCCGAACCATATCAAACTGCTATTCTTAATAAATGCAAAAACAAATTCGAGATTTATCATTACAATTATGGGTGAAAGCTGCATCAAGTTGTAGTTTTCAAAAATACGAACGCAAGCTCGTTTTTATATCGATACAATCCAAAACTGATTTTAAATTAAAAAAAATGAATGGATGTGTATTACGCTTTTTGCATGATAACAATATTTGAGTAAATTGTACATTTTTGAAATTTCGTTTTTGATAATGGCGTCATCTTTGTCATTTTGTAACAACTGAGTGCAAATGGAGGATACACAAAACAATTAGAACATGTAAAAAATTAAAGATGCAATTACTTAACAAGTATCATTTATGTCGTACCATAAGAACAAAGAAGAAGTGTATCCGTCCAAAATTAAAACTAGCCCCATATTTGAAGCTTTTAGTCTGGAAATTTTTTATTTCTGTCAAATCCTGGAATTTCTACACTGTAAAAATGCAAAGTTTTAACTCAAGGTTCAATTGATGTCCTCCGTCTGATTATATATATATATAAACGAGTCTAAATTGAAAACTACGTTCAAACCTATGACTGCGTTGGATAAAAACCGCAGTTTTTATACGTGTGCATGTCAAATAAATTTCGTTGTAGAAGGGTCTAAAAACAGCACAAACAACATTTTCCAAAAGACCAAAAGAGTGAAAAAAGAGGGACGAAAGATACCAAAGGGACGGTCAAACTCATAAATCTAAAACAAACTGACAACGCCATGGCTAAAAATAAAAAAGACAAACAGAAAAACAATAGTACACACGACACAACATAGAAAACTAAAGAATAAACAACACGAACCCCACCAAAAACTAGGGGTGATCTCAGGTGCTCCGGAAGGGTAAGCAGATCCTGCTCCACATGTGGCACCCGTCGTGTTGCTTATGTGATTACAAATCCGGTAAATAGTCTAATTCGGTAGGTCATATTCATGAAAGGGAAGGGGATTGTAGTTACGACGTAAGGAACATATCCGATATCATTTGTGAAACGGTTATTCCATAACGGTCAACCAACTCGTGATGGCGTCCGTAAAATTATAAAAAAGTATATTTAAACAAAACGCATTTGACTAACAGGTCGAACAACTGATGTTCTTTAACCCTGCTGACTGCCATTGACGATTGCCAAATAAAATTGATCACAAGATGTAACAAAATGGATCCTAATATAAATTTAATACGTCACAGAAAAAAAAAATAATTGTTAACTTGTGGACAGGATGTTGTGCCACAAACATTCGGTGTCAATATTTCTTTAGTACACCATATCCGGATTTCGACAATAAATGTCTCTTCAGTGATGTTAGGGATCGAAACGGTATTTGGAAGGCCATATAAAAAGTACCCTCATTTTTAGATTAACTCTTGAATTTTAAGAGTCAATATATAGGATGAACGGATCATATAACCAGGAGGGAAAATATGATACATGCCCAAACAAAAAATATAAACGAGTCTAAATTGAAAACTACGTTCAAACCTATGACTGCGTTGGATAAAAACCGCAGTTTTAATACGTGTGCATGTCAAACAAATTTCGTTGTAGAAGGGTCTAAAAACAGCACAAACAACATTTTCCAAAAGACCAAAAGAGTGAAAAAGTATATTTAAACAAAACGCATTTGACTAACAGGTCGAACAACTGATGTTCTTTAACCCTGCTGACTGCCATTGACGATTGCCAAATAAAATTGATCACAAGATGTAACAAAATGGATCCTAATATAAATTTAATACGTCACAGAAAGAAAAAAAAATTGTTAACTTGTGGACAGGATGTTGTGCCACAAACATTCGGTGTCAATATTTCTTTAGTACACCATATCCGGATTTCGACAATAAATGTCTCTTCAGTGATGTTAGGGATCGAAACGGTATTTGGAAGGCCATATAAAAAGTACCCTCATTTTAAGAGAAAGTACTATATATATATATTATATAAAACGAATGACTGATTTTTAGCTTTGCGTCTACAGATACAATCTGTTTGACATGAAGCTCAATACCTATCTATATACCTTATGCATCGCTTACTTGAAAATAGTTTGGCTTTATTTTACGTTCATGGTTCAAGTTTAACAATGAGATGTTTACTGACGCACGGACTGTTTACAGTGTTACATTCATATAAGAATAGATGTCTCACTACTTGATTGAAGTCTTTGTGATATCTTTGGTTTACATTAAGATTTTAAAGACTAATCAAAATAAAGAAAATGAAAGAAAAAAAAATAAATACAGTAAGATTTGAAAAATCAGATTTAAAAGTTATACCCATCAAATACATATTGAACTAAAAATCAAAAACTTAATGTTAAGGTAACAGGTACGTAATTGGCTTGTCCTTCGACTGTTGAAAGAAATTGCATACACGTAGAACTTCTTAAAAGAAAATGAAAAATCGAAAAATTTCAGTTGGTCACCGATCTAATTTCCAAGTTCCAGACATCTGAAAATGATTAGGAAACAACATTGAGTATATAGACATAACGTCAAATTCAAACAAAAAATACGAAATTTCAAGCTTTAGTTCATCTGCAATTAAAACCAATCCTACGATTTTTCTATAAAAATCAAATGTATTAAAGGTATTGTTTTTCTTTATTTTGATATATAATTTTCATGGGGTTACCGAACTCCCTTTTTTATGTATAAGTCGTTAAAAGGGTGATGCTGAAGGGAAAAGAGAGGAAAACCATGACGTCGCCAAATTGATTACGCAACGTCAAGGCTATATCAGTAGAATTGTAAAGACAACGACTCCTTCATTATAATGCGTCTGGCTATTCAAATGCGCTAAAGAGCATGTTATCCTCTCTGAAAAAGGATTGAATACCTATTACTGTTTTTATGGTTGATTATACGAAATCTAAGTATTAATACTGGAATTATCAAACACAACATTAAAGGACATCTTTAAAAAAATGATAAAAGATCTGTCATTAAAATAGATTCTCCGAATGACGATATACATTCAATTTGCACATTGTCGACAACAATTTTGCTGCTTCACTATAAGGGAGGCAAAATATACCGAGCAACAGTAAATTGAAACTTAAGCTGAAAACATACTAACAATGCCATTCGAAAAAACAAAAAACGGCAGAAAGACAAACAATAGTAAATAAATGAGGAAATATTTCCATGGGACACAGACGATGCTCCTGCAAGCATATAATGTTATAAATTTGAACTTTGTTTTGGTAATCAGCATTGTGTATAAGTCTTCAAACATTCGGTTGAGGCAAACTAAAGTTAGAGAACAGTACCAAATTTGGGCGGTACGACGGACGGACAAGTGTAAAACTAAATGCCCCCTCCGCAACGGCAGGTGCACAGAGAAAAACACAACAGTATACTTGTATTCCCCCGATAGTTGCAGGGGGTCTTGCATATAAAATATTTAAAAGTATGTTTCAATGGCTCGAGAACACAACACAAACATGAACACAATAGCACTGGTCATTTGCAAACTTAAGAATTGTGTTAAATATAACACGAAAGGAAATGTGAGATCAATGTAAATTATACACATTATATATATTTCAAAGTTTGTTGCATACTATCCTTACTTTTATCCACCGTTGTATACTAGTATACATTCCAACTTATTATTTTTGTTGTTATTCGACTTCGCCGCGGTTGAAGTTTTCTCGGGGTACCAATCTGATCTATCCCCAACTTAGCTATGTGTTGTTTTTAATTGTTGAACACAAATTGTACGACGTTCAGATAAATGTATCCAGTCTAGATTTCGTGAGCTGTAATGATCAAGCTAACAATGTACTGAATAGAAAAGCTGCATGTGATTTTGAATAATTAACATAACCGTCTTCGTTCGAGCTAGTTTTAATTTATTAGTTACATGTTAAAAATAAAAACTATAATATTCATTTTTTGATAGCAGCATTTGCACATATATACAAACAGTATCAACTGAAATCGAAATAATTTTAGTTCCGAAATTTTGCGCATTTTAAAATGAATTGACTTTTTTAATCTTCATATAATATATTTACTTTGCTAATTATTCTATTTTGAAGTGGCAGTAAAAGGTGATTTCCAATCAGCGGATCTTTATTTTCCCCTTGCCGCTTTTTCATGTTGGAAAGCTTGTAATTCCCACAACGTTCCATTCAATTCAAATTGAGTGAAAAGTAACGTGTAACATTTATTTTAAATTTTCGTTCGTTTTGAAAGACAGTTTTATTTCCGTTAGTCCGTGCATAAGGCCCCATCCCCATTCAGATTCTCGTTCATGTTTATTGTACCTTTCTCTTGTTTTATACCCGTCTGAACTTAAGTAATTTCCGACATTATACTAGTATTTCACAAATTTCATATCACATAGGCAGCAATTAAACTTTTTCGTTTTTCAATATTTTTTAACTATAAATTATTTGTTTTTTAAACATGCTAGTACTAGTACTTACATTTTCAAATTCTATTTATAGAACGTATCGCGGACGTGAAAGAGAGTCCTGTAAAAAAAGGTTTATGTATTTATAAACATTTTGATGAGAAAAAATAAGGGTCATATTACAGTCATAACAGGAATATCAAATCAAGAATATTAGTCTCTTTTTTGTCGATGATTGAATACGTCCTAGCTTTTTTCACTGTTACAGGTCAGTTACTGTTGCTTTGGGATTTTTTTATTTTTTTGAATGCAAATGACTGAACTTGTTGTGACTAAATTTGTTATGCCTATGGAATATCATATAAAATATGACAATAAATAGTGTAAGCTTTAATTTGTCTTTGTGGGAGTTTATGTGTGTAATGCGTGAACATGTTTATGATATTCTTATCAATACATTCCGTTTTCACGTTCCATATCAACCTTTCCGATTGTCAAGTTAAGTCTCTGATCTGCGCCGATTTTTACCAGCCGAGCGTATAGTAAGTTAATGTATCGACAGTTACTCCAAAGTATGAACAAAATTCTCCCGAGACCCATTTATAGACACATTATGGGGAGTTCTTGCAAGCTTGAAATTGTTCAACGATTACAGAACAAGTTAACCCAACACAATCACTCTCCGGCCATCACGACATGCCATTTTTTTCAGTTTCATTGGAGGGAGGGATCATTTAACTGTTACAAGATATTTGATTTAACATTCTTAATTTTTTGCTACATTTTGATGAGATGCATTCAATACGCTTCCACCAAATTGACCGGCATTATTCCGAGGAAGCGGAATATATTTTGACATCTTGAAAATATTTTTTTCTGGTGTACGGGAGATAACTCCCATAGCAACAAACGTCGATTTTCCCGTTTTCCGCTAAAGGCGAGTCAAACATACACAAATGTAGAACACACCGCAGAAAAACGTGTGTCCTTGATAGAGTAAATTCAGGAATGCATATTTGTGAATTGTTAAATTGTTGAATTGTCGATCTAATACAGTTACTTGATGGCCATAGAAAATGAAAGAGTGTAGCGTCTCAGTGTCTAAGTAAGTATATATAAAGCTCGAGTTATGATACTTTAGAAGGAAAGAAATAAAAGAAATATTAATTACTGTATGCGTCATGCATTATATAAATATGATCAGTGTTAACAGAACATCGCTTACATTGCACATGATATGTGTCAACATATAAGAAGGCAATACCATTGACGTCAGAATTATATCAAGCTCGCAAGCACAGACAAGATAAAGAGAAGAAGAGAGAGTAACACAGTTACTGTTCACTTTTTTACACAACATGTAGAAACACAATTCAAAACCCTGGATTGACGCAATCTTGCAATGCAGGTAATATGTGTATACAAAGCGTTTTGATAGCTTAATGATAAATGTTGAGATTAAGATAGGTCAGTTATACTCAAGAAACTCTACATACACATATACGAAAGAAGCGACGAATTTTCGTTTCCTTAAACGGCTGATGTTCCTAAGGCACACTCGTGCTGTGTTAATATATCCCAACAACTCATTCACAATGCAAGTGTCTATTGTAACGTAATATCTGTATTACTGATCAATTATTAAGTCAAGAATTTGGTTATCTCAATTTACTCCTAGTTCTTCAATGTAGACACAGATTTTGGTTTAGCGGTTGTCGGCTTTTTCTTTTTACCGAGCCTGGTAAATGAGATACGATCCGTGTAAACTTCTCAATCTTTTACACACACTCATTCTGATATATTCAACTCTGTGATTATATCTATGAGTATTGTTGTATTAGTATTATCAAATATTCATTTTGTAATCAGTAAATAATATATCATTATAAAATACATATGCGCATTTAATGTTCTACATATGTTTATACCTATGTTTTAGCATTGCACATACAATGTGATTTCTTTGACTGTAAATGACTTCTTCACACTAGATCCGTCGCATGTTGGATGTGTACTGATTGATGTTTAAGTCTTTTATACATAATTTTTAATTAACTAGCTGTAAAATACTGCAAGTACTCTCAAATCCATACTTAGCGTTTTTTGTTGGTATGGTGATTTAATTTCCTGCCACTTCCGGTCAGTATTTTGTTAGTTTTTTTTTCTGTTTTTTTTTATCAATTTGATGAGTAACGGATTTTTCAACGGCTTATATAAATTATTCCTATGTTGAACTAATACGCACACTAATGTCTTAGGCTTTTAGTATTTTTTGACAGAAGCAACTTATTTTTATCCCGCTTCATTTTGCATGTGCCTTTTTTAAAAATAAATCAGGTCTTTACTTTTGTCGTTTGAATTGGGTTGAATTATCATTATGTGACCTTTAATAGCTATAGCTGACTATGTGATAGGAGTGTTAGTTGTTCATTGTTAAATACCGTTTGTTAACAAATGGGTGTTAACCTCTAATTTTGTTGGTCCCTTGTGTAGAGTTTTATCAATCATATCACATTCTTTCAACTTTCTACATTGAAAATTCTTCATTGCTGACGAGAGGTGGAAGTTATCATGGTGAATTAAAATAACTATTTGATTCAGAATGATGAACACAAATGACCAAGATAGACCGATGATGAATATCATTATCTAATTGTCTTAAGTTAAGGCATTAAAACTAAATAAGAGAAAATATCTACTAATCAATACAGCAAAAATATATTGTTTTTTTTTTAAATCAGCATATCGAGCAAATCTCAAGCTTTGCAAAGATTCGGTGAAGTTTTGCCTTTATTATATGCACACATGTGAATATTACATTCGAACTTGTAACATGTTGTAAGGAGGAAGAATGTAATTTAGGGCCAATGATTTATAAAAAGCAGAAAATAAGTTAATTTAAGGTTAAAAATGGTCTTCCAAATGTACGTTTAATGAATTAATCTTCGATAGTAGGTAGTCGAAAAGCATTACAATAAAATCTTCAATGAAATGTGTGGGACATTCAAACAGGTGTATGGAACCATGTTGTTGTTTAACGTACGGTATATATACATACTAAACTAGAACACACCCAGGATATCGCGGGTCCGTGACTGAATTAAAGTTTATAACTTTGCGTAAGCCTTATTTTAGTATTGGTATTGTCATCTAATAAAGTGGTGCCGATTATAAGATACACAGTTTTTTATGCTTTCAAATCTTTCTGTTCGAACCCGTCGACCTGGAACTTTTTAATTATTGGTAATATTATTTATTTGGAAAATAAAATTGCTGTTTTACGTCATGCCCGCTAAGAAATTGAAAACTATACCTATACGCCTTATTTTAAGTCCCGATTTTTACGTATTCGTATTGTTATATTAGAAAGTCTTACTGATTGAAATGCTTGGATAGGGACAGTTTGACAATAACTAAATTTAGTAGTGTCCATCCTGTGATTAAGAACTGTGTATAAATCAAAATCCTAAATACATCGTTTGGTGGTGCGCCTGTCTGATTCGGAACTTACAGATAAGGTAATAGGTAACAGGTGAATATACTATTGGTTTGGTGTTAGATTCGACCCGGATCTTGATAAATATAACAATATTCATTATTGGAAAAAACAAAAGGGTCTGGAGTGGAATAATATTTAATCTACATCATTTTCCTATGTAAGCTATTTATAAAGTTGAATTCTTTGATTTTTCCTTTTTTAACCGATGACGGCTGACAAATTGGACCTCGTTATTTTAGTATTATAGATTCTATCATATTATTTGACTTACTGTTTTCATTGGTACGTACTCCTAAATTATGGTCGTTTGAGACAACCATGTTGTCTGAACAAAATTTATCTGAGACGCTGAGCTTATGTGAAAGATTATGTTAAAGTTATTTAAATTGTTTGATGCAGATTAAAATATCTTATAAACTGGTTTTATTTCAATAGATGCAAAACCTTAATTCAGGATACTGTTATCTTACGTTGTGTCCAATTTGTCTAAAGAAAAATGATTTTTTTTAAAGATTTTTGGCAAAAGATTTTCGATACATCTTGTGTTTTTATTCCATAATTGAAAAATATCATAATCTAAGCAGTATTTTCTAAGCTCATGAGAAATATCATTGATGTTATGAAAATTTTCACCGCTCTTAACCAGTTTTGTGTCAACTATTTGCCTCTTAAATTTATTTGATACAAAAAATGATTTTGAGTAATAGTAACTGTTCATTTCCTCGCGTTTATTTTCTTTTCGTTTCGTTCGTTTCGCTCCCCTCTTATTTCGTTTAGTATTTTCATGTACCCTAAACGCGTTAATGATTCGCGTGTTCTCTGTTTGCCTGGTTTTTTTTTATTTCTGATATCTTAATCATAAATTCAAAAAAAATACCTTTCAAAAAGCGAAATAATTGAAACCGCATGTAAGTACTTTTTAAGTTGATCAAATTGTCCAACTATCAAATTTTTAGTATCTATAAATTATTTGATGGAACTTTCAAAATTAAAATAAAATTGTTTTGTTTTAATATTTTATTCTTACATCAATCAAAGAAAGAAAGAAATAGAACTAAAAGTATCACTAACCCTGGAGTCAGCATTTTCTGTCTTGATACGAATTATCATTGATATGATCATTAAATTAAATATAAATAAACTGGTAATCACACTTGTTTCGAAATACCAAAGATTTATCATCCCAGGAATATATTATATAAGCTTTTTTTAACCAACCTTGGGACTTTTTGTTTTGCAGTGCTCTCCTTTGAATATTAATAAATAGTAAAACTCTGGTCGAGTAACTTAATTCTTGTTCATACGATTCAGAACTTATTTCAAAATAAAGCAACATTGAGTACTGGTTTGAATGAAATTAATACAAATCTGTAACAAGAAAGATTTACACGCCAAACAAACCTTTAATAATCATTTTCAGTGAAATATAAATTCATTAATAAAAGGCATTTTAGCAGTCTAAATGACTCAATTTTATTAGTTTTACATGATGTTAACCCAAATTACATTAGAACATAATCATACAAATGTTTAAATAAAATAAATTACATTAAAGATAATAATAAACAACAATAAAAAGTAAACGTAAAAAACGATTGGAAAAACTTAAAAATTAAAAAACAACAACAAAAAGCACCCATTACCAAAAAGAACTCTCACACAAGAGAAAACATACAAACAAAGATATATAGAAAAATAAAAAAAGGATCAGAGTGAAACACACAAACTTTCAAAACGAAAACTTTTTTTCCCTTCAAATTGATACTTGATTTACAAATCTAACAACAACAAAAAATAAAAAAATAGCAAAATGAGGCCAATTTAAATTACTTGAGGAATTTTTAAATCAAGTAGATAGATCGTTAAATTTCATTTGACATCTTTAAAGTTGTTATTTATAATACGAGTTATACTTTTTTTTCTGAATACTTAGAGGCTTTTATGTTTTTATAAGTTGTCATACAATAAAAAAAAATGTCGTTCTTAACGAAATGTTAATATTAAATCATTGAAACAAATATGTTAAGTTTCAAATATATCAGTTCAATTTAAATGGTCATCATAACTCGTTTGAGTATCAGGTACTGTAAACAGGGAAATTTTCGCGGTAGTATTATTTTCACTTTTTCGCGGTCAGAAGTGAAACGCGAAAATATAACGACCACGAAAGTATCAAGGAAAAACTTTTTTAATTACATTTACTTTTACAAATTGTGACTTGGATGGTGAGTTGCCTCATTGGCAATCATACCACATCTTCTTATATCTATGTAAATCATTTTTATGAATCTATAGAACTACTGTAAAATACTGTTTTCAAAGACGACAAATATATAACTGAAATTATAACTGTATCTCTAAATAAAAAGCAATGTTAAAAGTCATGTCTTTAACTCAAATCAGTTATTTCACTGACGCGAACATTACGGATATTTTTATGTAAACAAAACTCATTCAAATTATGTTAATGACACCTGTCAATCAGTAATAAAGGTATCACCTCGTTGAATTTACTACAAAGATTGATCAGATCAAACGATCGATTAATCAGCATTAATCCTGACAGCTTTTTATTTCAATTTTAATTCATTCCTAATTAGTTTTACTTTTCTATTATTGTATATGTGTTTTAACGAGCATTGCAACATGCAAAATTTTTTATCTTCTTTAACATTAATGAACCGAAAAGAAAAGATTTCTGATTGATTTTATCATTTGATTTCAGATATATGTAAATTTATGAAAATATGTATCTGGGCCCCTGTGAAATCGTGAATTCAAAATGGCGCGAATTAGGATCGTTTAAGATTATCGCGAAATAAAGACGGCGCGAAAATTTCCCGGTTTACAGTAATTCGTATCTTCACGTCAAAACAATCAGAACACTAGCGAGGAAAACTTTCTCGAAAAAAGAACATAAAACAATATCAACAAAACACACAAAAACCAAACTTAATCAAAACCAAAATTAATCAAAACCAAAAATATAAAATTGAAATACTAAAAACAAAAATAATGAGTACGTCCTACCTTCACCAATTAAATTAATCAGAAGCACACCCACAATAGAAACACAGCTAGATGCTCAAAGGAACATGTATCGCTCACTTTTTGTTTTGTTTTCAATTGATGCATGTACTTTTGTAACCATCATACGTTTGATAAGAGATAAAGGCCAAAAACTGCATTTTACTACTTTGAACTACTTTTAAACATGTTGGCCATAAAGTTTTGCAGGCAGGGTCATCCAAACACATTTTTCAAACAAGGAAGCATTATGACAGTTTTGACAAAGTTAATTTAATTTGTGCAAGTAGTTTCAGAAGAAGAGATTTAAATAAATAATTATCAAAATTATGAACATTTGTTAAAAATTGACCCTTAAAGCAATAATAAAGGTTACATAGAAAATATCAGTCATGCACACTAATGTGTAGATCTTACAGTTTATTTCTATCAATTATGATATTCACGCGTTGTCTGATTCGTCTTATTGTTTCCAGGCAGACAGATCTAACCCTGTTAAACATGTTCACCCCGTCGTATTTCTCTAAATGATTCAGTGTTAAGGATGTATAAGCAAAAACTCTATCCTACCCCTACGTTATATTCATATCAATGTTTGTTAGCTATCGGGGTCATCGAATTTGAATATGAATATTATGGTAATTGTGGCCAAGTTAAGTTAAACTTGTTTATGTAGTTTAAGAGGAAAATGTTTTTTTTTATTTTAGGGACGACGGACGACGGACGCAAAGTGACAAGTAAATCTCACTTGACCCGTTTTAGGCCAGGTGAACTACAAAGGACATTAAAACACACAAACTTATATAAAGTTTAAAATATTGACATTGTTTTCTTTAGAAATATGGACCAACAAAAATTCATATTAATGATAATATCTAAAAAACAACAACTCAAAAACAGAACATTTGACAATTTCAGTTTTAGACAATCGCACTAATTCAGCATTATTTTATTTTATATGTTAAAAAAATTCTTTTCAGTCATTAAATTGATAGAAACATTGGATTAACTAATATCTAACTATTAGACATATATAGTTTTTTTTTTTATTGTAAAGCGTTATATTCTGAATATATCTTATATATCTTAAATAATTTATACGACGTCCACCAAAATTGTCTCTGACATGCATTTTTGTATCAATTGTGTTGGTTTGCCTTTCGTCAGTTAGAGTTAAATACATATCGGAGCCTAAAATAAAACTGATAGAATTTGTTCATACTTTGCCAAACCGCAGTATATATAGATATATGTTCAAAAATATAATAAAAATGAGAGGTCATCGCGCATTTTCTGACGCTTGTGAAAAAAATATTAATCTTGTATGAATTTTACAGGAAACACCATCATTATGTGATTTCATGTTAAACTAGTTAATGTAATTGAAAATAAAATGCGAAAAGATAGTTCTTAGACAATGCTTTTGCAAGATCAAAAGTAAAGATAGGGTCACCGCTCATTTTTTCTAGTTAAAATAAAAATTGGAAAATTCCGTGTAGATTCCCTTAGAAATGCTCTGTAATGGAGTCACCCCTCCCCCCATTAAAATGCCAATTATATAACATAACAAATCAACCAAAAACAGTCTACCAATGTAAACAAAAATTCACATTAGTTATCTGGACCATAGGTACTTTGTTTTCATCATCCATGATAGCAAAAGACACCCATGCCACCTTAAGTTTGAATGGGTCTTCAGGTATTCCAATCTTAGTTTACAGGTAAAAAAAAATACAGATGAGATAATCTTAAATATAAATCAGTACTACTTCATACTAACATTATTGGTAGTCATACTATATATTTCTTAATTTTACAATTACAGTAACCCAAGTCCCTTCCAACAATGATGGTTTGATGGTTACTTAACGTCCACTGAAAAATATTTAATGCATATTCGCGACGAGAACAAATCAATTAATGATACAATGGTATGTAATAGAGGCGTCTAAGATTTAGGTAGGTGAAATTTAGATTGCTACTGATATAAGGGTATTTTGGGTAGGGACATAAATTAAGCTTAACAACAGGTTATCTACGAACAACCAAAAGAGTTGTTCGACGATTTCTTAAAGTGAAAAAGGCGTGGCATTCTCTCAACACGAGACATTGAATTTAACGTCTCCATACTGACCGCATATTTTACGTCCAGCAGATGCAAACAGACGCGCAACTTTGCGAATGTTTTATATCATGGCATGGTGACCAATGGTAATTGTACTTCTATTCCTTCATGTTCCTAGGTCACCCCCGGGACGATAATCTCCAAACCCCTCCCAACAAGACAAGATAAATAAAAACACATACTAATAAATCAGTTGGTTAATCCAAATTTCTCATTTTTGTAACTTTACCACTAGGTCTTATTTCTATACAAATGTAGTATAATGTATATGTAACAAGTGAAACTGTGAGCTATTGCGCACTG
Organism: Mytilus galloprovincialis; assembly: GCA_037788925.1. Taxonomy (NCBI): domain Eukaryota; kingdom Metazoa; phylum Mollusca; class Bivalvia; order Mytilida; family Mytilidae; genus Mytilus; species Mytilus galloprovincialis. The sequence continues at coordinate 49,940,410 of CM075343.1, read as the reverse complement.
ATGAATCCACCGTCCACATACTTGAAAATATTGAGGCAGTTGTTGAGTGGTGAATTTGAAAACGCTGTACACGGTGCAGCTGACTTATTTAAATTCTAAAACCAAATTTCAGAAATCCCGGTAATGTAGTTTTAATGAAAAAAGATTTTCAAATTGAATGTCATGTGTTAAATGATGTTAGTTTTCGATTAAAAGGTAAATGTTGAATCAATAATTTGAAAAGGCATCACAATGTATAACTGATTTATTTAAACCCTGAAAGAAAATTACAGAAATCCTTGTTATTTAGTTCCTGGGAAAATTACGAAAGAAAAAGTTTATGGGACGGACGGATGGAATGACGGATGAATTCATTCAAAGCGGGAGTCTAAAAACAAAAAAACTAACTTTATATACATAAATTATGCAGAACTTGGAATAAAAAAAACATATTCAAACAAAGTGTCACAATATATAACAAATACCCCACCTCCGAAAAAAAAAAACAACAAAAAAATAAATCTACACACAAACAAAACCTAGCACATACAATTCAATAAAGTTTAAACTCCTTTTATCATGTTCTACCGAAAAGGCATTTATACACATAAATATCAACAATAATGGCATAAAAAACAAGGTTCTGTTCAAGTCATACTTTGTTGAAATTGTCAAGAAAACCTTTTCTACTTTCTTAACCCATTTCTATTTTATTTTCTTTCTTCTGTTTGCTCAATATGATCTGGTTGTTTGGTGAAGTTGGGAAGATTTTTTAAATGTACACTTTTCGTCATTATTAATAATAAAACAATCTCATGTTCTGCATTAAATAGAATTTTTTTCCGATTTTGATACGGTTTAAAGATCATAACATCATTTTGTAAAAAGTTGGACTTGGAAGAAAGCGAGAGTGGCAGCAATGACATTGATGGATTTTTCTGTAACTTTGTTAGTATATCAAATTCCGTTGATGTTTCACCAGCAGTAACTTTTTGATTGAGATAAACCATTTCTGAGAAACCCACACCTGTCAGGGTAGCACAGTTTCCAATTTCGGTCACTAATTTGAAAAAATAAAGATATTTGATTAATAATATATGTTTTCATTTTTGCAGGTTTTTTTCAAACAATCATATAATCAGATCAGTGAAATGATAGTCAGTTTGGTTCAAGGAATAGATAGAAAATATCGCAAATGAATTATCAACTTGCAAATGGATAATTGAATCTCAGTTGAAACAGTATTCCTGCATCCTCATAGCATTTTAGTTATTAAGAAGGAAATAAAGTCAACCTTTAAAAGTTGAACAAGGGAGTCACCATATATTTGACTAATTGGGCACACAACAAATCATTCATACCCAGGTAAAACTATGATTTTTTAAAACAGATTTGTAAAAAGTTGTAATCTTATCAATTATTATTATTAAGTCGCAAATGTTGTACATAATTTATTTACATTTTTTCCGTATATCATGTATATTGTAAACTTGCTATGTGTGAATCATACATGGTAGCTTATATGTGATTTATGGTGTTTGACTTGCGTCCAAGCATTGGTAGATTAAAACGATGTAGAAAACACATTTCGTAATGTTGTTGTATGCTTTGGTTTGTTTGTATTAATGAAATTATTTATTCATTTTATTTCATTAATTATTAATTTGTAGAATTGGAAAAAGATCTGATAAAATAAAAAAAATACAACTAGAAGAAAGAAGTCTGCCTTATATCGTAACTAACATCTTTACAATATTTCAATGAGGGTCAGTTAATGACAAAAGATACTAGTACGACAAAAGAGATGATCGCAGCTTCCATATTGTGAATTATCCATTTCTTTGTAGCAACATTCAAGCAGCTTCTGTATATTGACTAAATATGTCTAAATAGAAACGAAATTGCAGGGAATGTTTTCCTTGTCATGCTTTCCTTTGTAGCGGGTTACTGCTCCCGATAAAGCTATTAAACCAAGACGTCCATTTAGTGAAGTTGTAATCATTTGTTCTTGAAATTTACGGACGCCATCACGAGTTGGTTGACCTTTATAGAATATCCGTTAGATAGATAATAAACTAGACTTCTGATGCAATAAGCAAATTTTACCTGCTAATAATTGAAGGACACGGTGATATATAACTTTTCTTCGGATTGCATTTCTTGATTCAAGAATTAGAAAATTATGTTATCATGATAATAGCGTTTACTTTAATACGTTCTAATTTAGTTGCTATTACTTTTTTTCTTATTCATAATTTTCATAATGTGTTAAAAAGTAGAGTGGGGTGCCCATATTCGCCGGGGACACAATTTCGCCGTTTTATGATTTTGATGTGTAAAAACTTCAAGGGATGGCTGAAATGAAAGGCATATACCAGTAAATGATATTATATAACAAATATGATTATTTTTTAAAACTGAGACAAAATTGCGGCACCTACTGAAAAGGACCGAAAAATGGACAACGATTTTCGGCCAATTTCATGAAGGAAATACACGAATTCAAAGAAATTTCAGTTATTTTAACACCTTTGAAATGTCTGCTATTCATCTATAATGAAATTTATTTGATCATTGTTGTTTAAAGCTGCGGTTTTTTGGTTTTAGATAGATATGTAAAAACGGCGAATATGTGTCCCCATTGACAAAAAATCAGGAAATTTCAAACACCCTTTAATCTAACTTTTCAGATGATTATATTCAAACAAACACGTTTTCAAGCTGACGAATATTTTGCGTTTAAAGTTATCTTAATATAGAAATATCAGTATCCTTCAAAAACATTTAGACCTGAACATAAACTGTAGAAAACATGAAAAGATGTGGCGAAAATGAGCACCCCACTCTACTGTCAATGCGTTTGATTCGTTTTGAAGTAGTCAGTCTGGCAACATAACTCAGCTTCATATGTATTGACAGCATTAAAGAATACCAAGAAATATAATAAGACTGCAACATGTGCAATAAGCGAATAATTTGAATTGCTTGTTACAGAGTGTAGACATTTCTTAAATGTTAATGTTGTCAACAATGCTCGAAATAATAACCGAACTCAAAATAAAACAACATACACACAACCCAAAGGGAATTCTAAAATTGATCTCCATGCTGGTAAACTTTTGGGAAAGATAAAAAAATCAATAGGATATCGTTTTGGTAAAAAAAAAAAGACAATTAATTGACAGTGAATTTTAGTCCTAAAGAAGCATATAAAAACACTTTTTTCATGAACTGAAAGACACAATGGATTGATAAGAAACATTATGAAAGCTATCATATATGAATGATAACTAGGTCAATTATAATGATCAATGATGCATCTCGAAAAGATTTAGTTTTTAATGTCACAATGTCTCTCCATAATTTCACTTAGGTAATATAATTTAACTTTTTACATGTACAGTTATGCTCAATAGAAATTAATATGAGGCAGGCAATACCTGTGAATGGGGACGAAGTCCGTATGATTTTTTTAAAATCAAACATGTTAAAAACAGAAACGGAAATACCGTAACGTTTCCGATTTTAGTTCTGCTGTTATTGATTTTAGTTGTGACGTTATTTAAGGTATGACGTTATATTCAATGTAGCAAACATTTTTAAAAAATGAATTAGTATTAAGTTCCTTTCTTAGACTGATAAATTTACATTTCATGCAAACAAGACCAGAAACGGAAGTAACTTTCTGAACAGATCCGGAAATTAAAAAAACGCGACAAAATATTTTTAGCAATTTCAAGTTCAATAGTTCAATGAAAAGTTCGAGAAGTTTTCCCGATATTTTTTCTTGGATTTTCTACTGTAATAGAGGACTTCGTCCCACAATTACACAGTTCGTTATTTTCTTGAATGAAACGCCTATTGCTAAATACCGTTGGAATCGAACAACGGTTAACGTTTCAGTATGTTTGAAATATAAAATTGATTTTAGCAAACGTCGATCTATACCTGGATTAATGTTAAAGTGATCGCGCCTTACAATAACCTGTCCTTCAAGTCATATGAGGGGAGATACATGTTTATCTTTAAATTATATTGAACTTCACCCAAGCTAACATTAGAAGCAGTAAGACACATGTTTATCTTCTGTTATATAGTTCCATTGTGTGTTCGCCCTGAAAAAGTACTTGAAATAGTAAAGAGAATGTCAACTTGAGGTCTTAAAATTACGCTGTGATAATCTTATTCTAAGTTGAAATTTTACACTCTACTAGAAAAGACCCGTGATATCGCGGGTCCGTGACTGAATTAAAGTATATAAATATGCGTAAGCCTTATTAAAAGTATTGGTATTGTCATTAGATAATAAACCAGAAATCTGATGTTATGCCGATTATTAAATGTACAGTTTTCTCTTCTTTCAAAATCTCTCTGTTTGAACACGTCGATTTGGAACTTAAAAATTATTGGTAATATGAGGTATATGTAAAACAAAAGGGCCTGGAATGGAGTATATATTTTGGATCAACAGCATTGTCCTATGTTAGATATAAATAAAATTAAATTTTCTGATTCGATGTTCTACGTCATGCCGACAAACAAATTGAAAACTGTATCTATATGCATTTTAAGTCCAGATTTTATGTTTTCGTTTTGTCATTTTCGAAAGTCATACTGTTTATAATTTACTACAATATGGAACAATGTGACAATGATTAAATTTAGTAGTGTCAACCCTGTGAATAAGATCGGTGTATATAGCCAAATCCTAAATACACCATTTGCTGGTGCGTCTGTCAGATGCGGAACGTATAGATAAGGTAATAGGTAACATGTGAATATACTATTGGTATCGGTATCGGATTCGACCTGGAACTTGTTAATTATAAGCAATATTAATTATGTGGAAATCAATAGGGTTTGAGTGGTGTAATTTTTAATCAACACCATCGTCCTATATTAGCTGTACATAAAGTTAAATTCTTTGATTTGTCGTTTTTACCCCATGACGGCTGACAAATTGGACCTCATTATTTTAGTATTATCGATAATATATAAAAGTTTGACTAAAATTTGTTTATATAGCCTTCTTTGATGTCATTGTTATATGTGTTTTCTTTACACTTAAATCGGTGTACGGTGACCTGTTATAGTAGTTTGCCATATATTTAGTTCGTCTCTGTTGAAACAATCATACAAGATCTTTCTATTTCAACACTAGTTGCTTAAAATTGTGAAGCTATTTGAAAGAAAGAAAATCAAATTTACAAACACAAGATTGAAATTTCATTTTATGACCCTGTCTCCTTTCGATATTTCAATGATGTAATTTTTCTGCACACATTTTTTTGCTGATAATTGCTGCTGCTTCTAGACTTTTTTGTCTATATATTCAGCTTTTGATGACAGAAGGCGATCTATGAATTCTAAAAATTGCCTCAATCGTTAATCTTCAACCAGATTAGTCAAGGCGTTACAAAGTATCTGAACGGTAATTTATTTACTAAAGTCGCAGTTTAAAAACAAGAAGTCGTCTAAAAATCTTACAAAAGATTGATATGATAACCTTGTCACATTTAAAGAGGTCTGCTGACGTAATAGGGTTACAATTTTGATTAAGTAATCTACTGGTATATAAAGTGAACTGTTTTACCTACGAAGAAAATAAAAATCGAAGATCTTTAATAAAATGGTTGTCAGTTAATATTTCCAGCTGATACATCAATAAACATCTTTAATCATGCATTGAATCCGTATAATTCTTTAAAATGAAGATGAAGAATTTATTTTTCTCACGTGTAGCCTCTAGCACACGTAAATTGTATATTCGTGTCATTTAAATTTGATATATTTATATCTGATAAAAAAAAAAATATTTTCTAATTATCTTGTAAATGATTGTTTTTGTTTATTCAATTCAACAATGAACGCGAAGTAAAAAGAAATACCTTTAACGTCAAGCTTATTTGTGTCATTATCACAGCCATTTTGTTTACATTCATTAAAAAATTGTTCTGACATAAACTTCAATAGCAACTACCGAAGAGGCTCTCGATCGGTTATAAAGCAATTCCGTAATATGCACATCATAAAGGAATTTTGATATGATGATGTATTTTACCGTCCATGGAAAAAATTTCCTTGGAAGTAAGAGGAAATGTTCCGATGATATATATTTGCTTTCTACTACAGGAAGATACTGAAATGTATTTACTTGTTCTTACTATTGGTGACTAGATTAGAAAAATATGGAAAGAAAGCATCAGCTACTAACGAAAGGTAGTAAGCGATTTGTAGTTGTTTGTGTATGAGTATACAAATTCGGCTCGCTACACAAACGATAGCAACCTAATTTGTTTTTCAAAACACAAATTATAATATTTTTTTTGGAAAAATAGTGATATATACCTCGAATATCATAATCAGTAAGAACACTTATTGGAACCCAAGCTCGAACCAATTTATCTTCATCTTGGTCATCTCCAGTTGTAAAGAAACGATCTGTGGTTGTAACTGCAAACGAAGGTATTAAAAAACTATATTCTGCTCCATCATCATGAAAATCATTTGTACATCAATGGCATGTTGCTTTAACTAGTTAACGTCTTGAAAATGATTTCAATTTAACACTGGACTTTACATCATTCGTTCATCTTAATTGCCTGTTATTGACTCAAAACAACATCAACATTTTGAAAATCAAGCCTTTAAGTGTAGCAAAAGTATAACATGATTATATCTGTAAGTATATATAGAAACGCAGCTCCTGAAAACATTATTTGTTCACCTAAAATACAGTGAAATCACTTTTCGAAAAAAAACCTAGCTGATTTGATATAGTAATTTTGATTTTAAACGAGTAAAACGATTGCAAAACAAATATTTGATTTCGTGTTACAACCAATTGTAGTTATTTACGTAATAATAAGAATTTGTATAGAGCATACATAAGCAGACTTACGAAATGTTTTGCGGACATTTAGAACGTTGCTTAAAAATTTCTTTCTGAAAATCACTGGTTTCAAGATAATATATAAAAGATAAAATTAACAACAACAATAGACTAGTCATTGTCTTGCAACTTATTCATGTATTTTTCTTCGCTTATTTATAAACTGGAGTTTATAGTTTCAGTATATATCTTTGAAAAAATCCGAAAGATGAATAAAACAATCCACAGCATCTTACTTATAACTTAAACCTCGACATTTAAAGTTTTAAATGCTGCGCCATTGGTCAATACAAGGTCATATATGTACCGATATATACATGACTCTTGATATAGTATTAGATAGCAAAACGCCTACCATTTGATTTTCTTAGGTCAATTTGATTTCATACTATAGATGTATAGGTTAAAAATATATGTTAATTATCGTTTTTACGTATTTCCCTTTCATTTATGATTGAAGAGAACGTTAAAAATGTTTCTAATCTAAATACAACATGCTGCGATAGTCGGTAGGATACATCCTCGACATCATACCAGTAACCTTATACGATATATATGAGGTCAATAAATACTTCTATCGTATTAGGTCAATATGTCATTATTTAACTAATATTCTGTTGTACCCGTAAACTCATCTTAAGGATGTTCGCTGCTCAGTTTCAAAATTAATAACTTTTCATAGATTTAGTATGCATTACTAGGGAATACATTGAGAAATCAAAAATGCAAAAAATATATAGGGGTCAATGTGCTTGTTTTCGAGATATTAACCAGTGGAATTTTGACGGGAAAATATTCTCTCTTGATTTTTCATATCTTTATCATTGACCAGTCAAAGTTCTCAAACCTATTAAAAATAAAATTAAATTTTATAAGACTTTGACTTATTTTATACATGTAAAACATTCATAAAAAAAAATGGGGGTGTATGGGGAATTTTTTATCATTCAAAAGGATAAAACCAGAGCAGTCCGAAAATCTGACAAACGTCCAAAACATGACAAGTAGACATCCTTAATTCAGATAATCAATATAATTAAAATAATATCATATTTATAGCATACCTCTCAGTGCACCAATGGACAAGAATTTTCTAACGTATACTTTTAATCATTGGAAACAATAAGGCCTGTAAATTATCACATTTAATCTATTCTCTCGACTTTATCATATACTTTCTTTTCTATTTTTTCTGGTGTTTAAATCATTAGTCTAATATGTATGCTTTAAAAAAAAAAGTAAAACCATTTGCATCATCTGACAAAAACACCTATAAGTGTATATTGTTTTCATTTAGTTTCGGAAAATTAGATTTATGTTATCAAGTTTCACTAAAATAAACAAATCACGTACTATCCAAAATATATCAATAATAATTATGACACTAAAATTAAGAAAATGATTTTGGTATAAAAGACCCAGGACTAACAGACCCGATAAAATCGTAGGAACTAAATGTTCAAATATGAAACTGGTTAGTTCTGATCCATGTTTATTTTATAACCAACAGTATAACAGTACAATCTTTATGATTGAGTCTATACATGTAACTTGTCTATTTCATAAGTATTTCAAAAGGAATGGCCGTTTACAATCTGAATAATGTGCTACTAGTTATTATAAGAACGGATTGCCCAGCTGTTTTGAAGTTTGGAATTCTTAGATGTTCAATGCAATTAAACTCCGGTCTTAATTCAACTATTATTTTCTACTTATTGTTGCATGCACATTTTACGCCTGGTATCTTTTATACATTTTTTTTCTTTTATACGAAAAAGTTAGCATTGTCCAATATGAAAAGTCAAACTATAGCTTTAGCAGTATAATGTTTTAAACAAGTAAAAAATAAAACAAAGTATCAAGTCTTTATTCCATATCATCTTTTTCTGATAAAAAAAGTCTCAGTTAGACTATTGATTGAGACTTGTATGATATTTAAGCAATATAAAAAACATGTGTTATAGTGTGTGATAACATTGTATGAGGGAATTCGACGTTTGATGTACCACTGTTCACTCCAGTGCAATTTATGACAATACCACTGCATCAATCAGAATTATTTTTTTTGCAGTGTTTTAAGAAATGATTTTGCTTTGTTGTCGCGTATTATTTGTGAAACATTCAATGTTTTCAAAAGGCGAATTTTCTTTATAAAGTCAATGATTATGTTGACTTTTGAAGGCCAAACTTTCTACAGCCTTAAATACGCTAATGAAAGATCCAAAAACTATACCAATACATAACGACATGTTTATGAAATTATAACAAATCTATTGATTAACAAATTTTTACTCGTTATTGCAAAATAATGAACTTAATATATCTGACATTTTCTCCCTACCCAGTTTACCCCTATACATTTTATGATGTGGACTGGTCATTGTTATTGAATCGTAGGCAATTTGATTGGATTAAGTTGTTATTAGTTTACCTTCAAACTTGTTTATGCTTTTCATACATGACTATTGATTAATTAGAACGTGCATGAATGTGTACGGTAACTAAAATGACCTTCCAACTGGACACTGGACGAGTCAATATTATGTTTTATCAATGAAAGTTAAGGTATGAAAGGTAAGAATTGCCACTTATTCGATTTTCACAAAATTTTCGGAATATACAGTTGAAAGGTTATTTTTTAAAAGCCTATTGTGAAGAGTAAAGAGAAAGTTTACAAATAATACGTTTTGTTCCATTAAACAAGTCATTTTCGTAAGAGAAATACCGAAATATATTTTACGCACGACTACGGCAGGTAAAATTATTATTTATCATAATAAAAAAAAAGCATTTTTCAGTCTCATTGGAATATGTTGATTACAATTAATCCCAAACTTAAGAAGTAAGTAACTAAAGTCAAAATATGTCCGATCTGCCTATTTCTGCACATCAAAAGTCAATACGATCGTTTTAAAGTCAATTTCGTCTACCTCACAAAATCTTGTTAGGCACTATAATCCAACTCTTTTATAAATAAAAAAGAAAAAAAAAGAAAAAAGAGTATAGCAAAATTGAAAAACCCATGATAGCCTCGTGTTAATAAAGTATTTAAGCTACTTGAAGTGTGAATATACACGATCGGTATAGATTATTTCCAATTTTTAAACTTCATATGATGCGACAGATTATATGTACTGATCAAAAGTAAGTAAGAAAGTTAAACCATCATATAAATTAGATCGAAGTTGTCAATCCGTGTTCTTATTGAACATTTTAACGCTAAAGAGAGATATTCTAGATTCGGTATAGTACCTTAGAATAATTTAAAGCTATGAGAATATATTCATAAACATAACTCAAAGACAAACCTTGCAGTCCGTCAAGTATATCAAAGTATAAGTCAGGTTCCACTTTGGAATCAACAATACCTATAAAATAAGAATGTTTATATGATTAGAATTATAGATATCGTTGACTAACTTTGGTGGATATGTTCTGATAGCTTGAAACAAACTTTCTGATATCTGAAAATCAAAAAGAATAATCAATATTTTGCCATGTCGTTAATTATTTGAATAAAGACCTTACCAAAATATGTTTAACATAATGATTCTTTATGTGTGAAAGAGACATCGTTTTTTTATTTATGATGTAGGTCAAAACTTATTGTGACGAAAAGTTGGTCTAAGATTTTGTTAAAATTACTAGTAATTACTTTACATTTCTCACTTATGATTAAAACTTTGTCATTGTTACAAACTTTCATCATTACAAGTTTGAACAGAAATATTGGAAGTAAGTGTTAGAAATTTCAGGGAAATTTGAAACAAGATATATCCACAATGACTTTGGTAAGGGTTTTGAAAAAAGAAAATAGTACACAATTGAACTGTGTTTTTCTCATTGAACCAATGCATGCTATTTGTAACGACATCTGTGGCTTCCTGATGCGGTGGTTGTCTCGATTGCGGGATGTCAAATGTTCGATACCCGGCTTGAGAGACAATCAAATACCTTTAATTGGTATTAAGTTCTTTTCACTACAGAAATCAAAAAGTCTGACAAGACCAGTTTTTGTCTGAATTTGAATGAACTTATACTAGACATTCTTAATTTGTCTGAATAAGTTTTGAAAATTATTGACTTAGTATGACTTTGTCTAATAAGACTCTTGAGTTTTCTTGACACGTGTCCTGACAGTATGAACATTGTTTTAAAATTTTTAAATTTGGAGTCTAGATTGTGATAAATTTCATGTTTACAAAACCTTGAATATTTCGAAAAACTAAGGATTTTCTTATCTCAGGAGTAGATTACCTTAGCCGTATTTGGCACAACTTTTTGAAATTTGAGATTCTCAATGCTCTTTAACTTTATATTTGTTTGGCTCTATAACTATTTTGATATGAGCGTCACTGATGAGTCTTGTGTAGACGAAACGCGCGTCTGGCGTACTAAATTAGAATCCTGGTACCTTTGATAACTAATTAGTCTCGACCAATTCTTGACAGTCTTAAATTTGTGTCGATCTGTCTTAACATATTCTTGACATTCTTAATAATGTCTGAATATGTCTTGACATATTCTTGACATTCTAAATAATGTCCGAATATGTCTTGACACATTCTTGGCAATCTTAAAATTTCTTGAAACTATCTCAACAGCATAAATTTCGCCTGAAATGTGAACAGACTTATTCTGTACTGTTTTTGACTTCCCATTTCTGTTACATACACTACAAACCAGTAAATGTCTGAAATGGCCTATATCTGTACTCGACTGTACTGATTTGTACTCGACCAGTCTAAATTGGTCTGAAATTTACTAGATTATTCTCGAATGTAGTCTGAACCATACCTAACAGTCTGAACTTGTACTGGACCAGTACTTAACCATTTTATACGAGTCGGAACCATGCTTGACCTAGTCCGAACCGTACTCGACCTAGTCTGAACCATACTCGACCTCGTTTAAACCACACTCGAACAAGTCTTAACCAACCTAGACATATTCTATCAACTGAATTTTATCAATTGAGGATGTTTAAAAAGAAAAGAAATTTGAAAACCAACTTGAAGTTAAAAATGTATTCAATATAGTATTGCAATTAAAATTTCACAATACTCAACTAAAATATAACTTCAACACTTACAAAATTATATATACATATCAACTTTAAAATATAAAAAAAAAACAAGCTGATAAAATAATCTAAAAGATGAATTGTGACATATATTTTCTAACTAAAATCTTTGAATGTTTCAGAAGTATTTTATGGTTCCTGGACTATTTCACCATTTACTTAAGCCTAGTATAGATTTATGGTGTCAGTTGAGTTTAGTCATTAATGCAGTGAATCTTTTTCTTTATTAATAAATATATAAAATATGAAGCACTTTAATAAAATTTTAAAAATGAGACCTTTGTTTTGTTTTGTTAAACCAAATATTTAATTAATCATGATAATAGAATTTCCATAGCAACCTTTGATAACTTTTTTAAAAAAGGAAATGATTTCCAAAGTAACAGTATTTTTGTTTGTAATTAAATTTAAATTAAAGACATGGCATACAGAAATCACTTTAATAAGGTTTGATAACCCAAGTACATGTATATTTTACAGGCAAAGCCCAATTTTCTTCAACTCGTGTATTACTTATTTAGTTTATTCGAAAGGCATTGTTATCTAAGTTAAACAGGATGTTGGAATTTTAAATAAATGTAATCTTATTAACGAGTTTGTCACAAGCAGAAGGTAATACTGTATGCTTCAGCGCTATAAATCAGAAGAACAATTTTATGAATTTCTTTAATTTTATCCCTTTTCGATATTAATTTTATGAAATATATATTATTTTGTTATCCTAAATTATAATAAGAGATTTATTTCTAATATAAGATTAGAAAATTTAGTGATTGTGTTGGCTGTTGTTTTATATTCCATATACAAAGAAATTTACTTTAACAGTTAAAAAAGTAGAGGTTCTTTGTTCCAGTATGGTTCAGACTGGTCGAGTATTGTTCAGACCTTTGGTTAAGTATGGTTTAGACTGGAACAATAGGTCGAGTACAGATCGAGAATAGGTAAAGACTGTTTCAGACTGGTCGAGTAATAGTTCAGACTATTTTCAATGGCAAAGATAATGGTCAAGTACGATTCGGTACAGTCGAGTATGATTCAGACTGGGGTCGAGTAATGTCCAGTAAAAGTCAGACCAATTCAGACTGGTCGATTTAAATCAGTACAGTCGAGTACAGATATAGGCCATTTCAGACTTTTACTGGTTTGTAGTGATACTATTTTTTATAATGACAAAACTCAACTTTGAAGAATCAAGGGTTAATTTTGTAGAATAAGACACCCTTTTGGTGAAACTAAGTTAGAATACTCTAAAAAAATCCCCCATGTATTTTTTTTTTTTTTTTTTATTAAACGTTTGTTTACTAATTTCACTTGAAATATAAATCGATGTTATTGACAATCAGCATTAACATTTTTGCCATTCATAAAATTGCAAGTCAAATTTGCTTAATACTAAAATAGTGTCTTAGAGGCAGTTTTTGAATGTGACCATGATTCTCTTATGGACCCCACAATTCATCTTTTGTGTTTGTGTGGCTATAAAAAGAGGAGGGGGCTTTGTGTAGGACTAAGAATGTGTTCCTATCTTGATTCAAAAACCTTATTCATTTATTTAGAAGAAGAAAAAAAAAATATTCAAATTTCAGTGTTGAATTTTATAATTTTTTTATCAATAATAAATATTTGAGATAACTACAAAAAATGTTTAGATATATATCATGCATATCTGTTTGAGGTCCATTCCATAAGACCTTTATAAATACTTTTTTGTCATTATTCCTGGAGTAAAAATAAATTTATTTTAATCTTTTGGAATTATTCAATTTGTTTTTATGTTAAAATAATTAACTTCATAATTTTTATGAAGAAAATCCAATTAATTCAATTTTTTTATCGTCAAAATGATGATTTTCATCTATCGAAAAACTTTTTAAATTGTAGTGGCATAGTCGGTCAACTGGTAAGTTGTATAGGTGATTACAGATAAAGCAGTAATTTCTATTTGACAGTTGCGTATACTCTGTGGTGTGTAATACCTTCATGTTATGGGGAACATCCCGTCTATGTGTAATACTTAATATAAATTCCAACAGATGACATTACACAATTTTTTTTCTCAGTTATATGAATGATTTGTATATCATCATGATTTGCTATTTACATAAACCACATTTTGATACAATAATTATTTACCACATTAACATTGACTATTCTGATTGTAGAATGAAATATGTCTACAGTATGATTGATTGTAATCATTTAGTTTATAACATTTTGGAATCAAAATTTGTAAATATTTAAAAAACCCACATTTCAATTGTTTGCTTTCAACACACCCACATTTAAAAACTATTGTATACATTAGATTTCATAGCCATATTTGCATTATTTTGTAAAACTATTTATATACACAAATTTTCAATTATTTTAATACATGCCAAACTTTTATTTTTGTTGTAAGAAGTGTAACATGAAACAACAGTATATTATATATATAAAGAGAAACAAAGATCAAAGTTATATCATAAATATTGGTCATGATTTTGTTTTAAAATTCAAAAATGTTCAGAATATTTCAAGCAATACTGAGAAAAAATAAGAATGTCGAGACTATGTCGGGAAATTTCAAAACAGTATTCAAATGTCAAGAATATGTCATGAAATTTTAAGACCATATTCAGAATATCGAGTAAATTTATTACAAATTTGATATAAAAGAGAATTTGTAAAGAAAAATTAAGACACAAGTCATACTTTTGGAGAATGTCGAGTAAAAATTCATGCAAATCAAGACAAAAACTGGTCTTTTCAGACTTTTACATTTTAGTAGTGTTTCCACTCAATAAAATTGAGGAGTCCTGCCGAATATTATTTCACATACTAGCACGTTAAAGTCCGGCTCAACCTGACGGTCTAGTGCAAAACTACGATTCATTTGTATATTGCATAAACTAGTTATGGTCCTGAATATGCATTTGAATTCAACGTGGAAGCTAGATCTGTTATCCATTCATTATGCCATTTTTTAACTCGAAACAATGTCATAATACGAAGAAAAATGTTTAACGTGTTTAAAATGAATGAACGATTTAGATGTGTACGTATACACACACGAAACTAATGAAACATCAAATGTTCACCGTTGAGAACATGCACACGGATGTATTTGTCAAAAAAAAAATCAACGAAACTGTTTTATTTGAAATTGGTAGCATTTAAGGGCAACGGAGTTAAACGAATGAAAACAAAAAATAAAGTTAAAAAATTAATAATTGATATTAAACTGTACCTCAATTTATTCGGCAATTTCCTTGTTAAGAACATATATATACATACTTATGCAAGGTTTAAAAGATCTGATACATGTTATATATATATAGTATCATTCAGCTAATCGCTGCTTTCAAGATTATATATCAATATGATAAAAGTATGCTAACATAATTGAAATTTACAATATTGGCTTATCAATTATTAAAGAGGCAATTTCTTCTTCCGATTTATTTATTAATTTCTTGACTTTTTACATCTGCTGTATAAAGTTTCAGTCTAACCTGTATAAAATGAAGATTAAAACGGGAAATGTGTCATACAAACAAAAAGCCAAATGTAGAAGAAGACAAGATATTTGATTAATTTACATGAAAATAAAAAAATATCTGTATCTAAATGTTATCAATCATAAGTATAACCTGCTAATCCAAGACATAATTAAGTATGCAAAATACCAAGGACTAATCGATTTAATTAAGCCTTAAAATTTATTTTATTTAAACGTCACTGGTTAGTATTTTGTAGACGAGGTGAGTCTATCGTACCATATTTTACACCTCATATATTTTATCAAGTTTGTTTTAACGAATTGAGAAAAAATATGCAAAGTGATATTTGAAAAAGGCAAACTTTGCTATTGCAGCATGTTAACATTTTGCCCTGCTTTTTCAACATGTTATATAAAAAATGTTAAGTCGTTAATCCACCTGATAATTAATCAGTTAAAGATTCACTATCCTTTTGACTGATATTCTAAGTCTCAATTACCAAATAGAACAGTAATTCATTAGAACGTGGAATAAGTACTTTTAGTTTTTAAAACGTGTTTCGAGTTACTGAAATAACTTAAATTTTGAATTGCTTAAATTAAATTGTGCCTACGTACCAGATGCATGTAGATGTTCCTCAATGACAGCCTTTATGATATTCGTTTTGAAATAATACTCTTTCCGGTTTTCTGTAGAATTAAGCATTGCGTTCAATTTGACCTACAAGAATGAAACAACGGTAAAATATTTCGGTGATATCCAGCGTTGATTTGTTTCAGAAAAGGGAGAATATTTGGTACCACTTAAACGTTTGATCCCGCTGCAAATGTTTAAACCTGTTCTAAGTCAGGAATCTGATGTACAGTAGTTGTCGTCTGTTTATGTTGTTCATACGTGTTTCTATTTCTCGTTTTCATATAGATTAGACTGTTAGTTTTCCCGTTTGAATGGTTTTACACTAGTAATGTTTGGGGCCCTTTATAGCTTGCTGTTCGGAGCTCCGTGTTTCCGGCCGTACCTTGACCTATAATAGTTTTCTTTCATAAATTAGGACTTGGATGGAGAGTTTTCTCATTAGTACTCATACCACATCTTCTTATACCTATTTAAATGTTTCAGATGTATTTTGCACTTCTGATGGTTGTTTAAATTCGGTTGACAGTTTTGTCGTTTAAACTCTTTAAAATAAACTTGCCATTATCTTCTCAAAAATGTAATGAAATGGTAGTTGTATTAATTGCAAAAAGAAAAATAAACAAAAATACCGAACTCAAAACACCAAACAAAATGAAAAATTCAAAACGTATGCATAACAACTGTCACATTCCTGACTTTGTACAGACATTGTATTTAGTAGCAAATTGTATAATATTAAACCTTTTTTTATACATTTGTAGCTAACTTCACCTCACACTTGTTTTGCTGGGATTGTTAATGGACACGACTATTAATAACTTGTATGACAGTCTAATGAAATTCCATTATATAAAAAGAATATGTGAAAAAAAAACCAAATAGACATAATGGTAAAAATAGGGCTAACACTTTGTTAATATCCTAAAAGATATAAAACCCAGCAACTATTTAACAAAGAAAATCAAACAGGCATACAAACATAGCACATGAGCAACCAGAATATAGAAATATATCATAGAAACACAATGACGGGATGAACAAGTACCAAACACTGCACCTTGAACTATGGTTTACATTTTATAAATTGTGTCTTGGATGAGGAGTTGTCTCATATGCAATCTCTGCATTTTCGCATCAACATTAAGACCTTTGATTTACTACTATTTTTTTTACTTATGTTCCACATGTGTGATTAAAAGACTGACTTCACCATCTCGTAAAACAGGCCTTGCGGTCATAAATCTTTCGAGAATGATTTTTGTACTCAGATTCAAGAATGAACCAATAAGAATACTGGATTTTGTGTTTCGAGCACATATTTTGTATTCCGAGGGCTGAGTAAAGTTTATGACCGAGAGCCCAGATTTTTCTTTATAAAAACGGGAATTTGCAGATATCAATTCTTGTTTTGCGTTGAAATCATTTTTATTTTAGAAAGAAGCACACTAATTCTATCAACAAATGCACTGCGAATGATATTATCAAAATGTTAGACTTTTTGATCGACAATATATTTCTTGAGATTCGAGGATTTATGTTTTAACAGATTATCAGTACTCAGATGACTAATGCAACTGCGTACTGGTTGATTTGTATATGTACTCGTATGAAGCAACATTTATTCAGAAAATTAAAAAAACAGAAAGTACCTTGCGAAAATCTTCAATTTTACTTAAAATATGTTGATGATGTCCTTTCACTGAATAATCCATATTTCAGTCAGGACTAGCAACTCATATATCCAAATGAAATTAAATAAAGGATAAAATTGATATTAAGTGGACTGCTTCATACAAAAATGGATGGTTTAAACTTACCAATAAACAATTTCTTATTTCCAAGCATTAACGGTCGAATGAAGTTTACAAATCTTAGTTTATACGTTCTGGATGTGCATGTTTACACTATATGGATTTTATTTACAGTTGTATAGTACTTATGCAGAAAATGATCCAAAAGAGTAGAACAGATTAAAACAGACGCTTAAATTTTACGGACACCAGCACGACGATGTATACCATGTGTCTAAACTAATTGATATTTTATCATTTGAAAAGTTCTAATAAAAATACAACATGTTTTATCATATAGATTAGTATTTTTTCGGCTCAAGAGTTGAGAGCAAAATCATCAAAGGCTACACATGCTACACATTACCCTTGTCCCGTAGCATCCCTGAAATTTAGATTCTAAATCCATAGACTTGACTTCACTTGAATGGTAAACATTAAGAAAATTGTTAAAATATGTTCTTGCTAAGGATATGAGGGACGTTCCCTTCTCGGTATTTATTCACATATTTGAAATCCTTTTGTTTATTCATGTAGTTCTAATACAAGTTTTGACAACTTACCTTATGTTTTCATATGTAGTTTGTGATGCAATTTTGAAAAACAAAAATTCTTGTTATTTTTTACAAGTTTTTGAATGAAAACAAGTTCCGATGTTAATAAAAGATGGGCAAAAGATACCAATGGAACATTCAAACTCATATAAAAAACCAAAACTGACAACGCCATGGCAAAACAAAAACGACACAAGACATAACATAGAAAACTAAAGACTTAGCAACATGACCCTCACCAAAGACTGGGGGTGATATCAGGTGATCTGGAAGGGTAAGCAAATCATGTTCCATACGTGGCATCTGTCGTGTTGCTTCATTTGTTTCAAACCCGGTAATTGCCTTATTCGGTAAGTCATATTCGTCGAAGGGTGCGGGATTTTAGTTACGACATCAGGAATATATCTGATATAATCCGTGTATTGGATATTACGTGACGGTCAACCAACTCGTAAATGCGTCCATACAACTTACGAAGAGGTGATTTCAACTGCACCATTTGGAAATGCTCGTTTAACAGATTCATTGTGAGCAGCAATCTTCTATCAAGGGAATAATGATAGCGCATACAAGCCTGGGAATATCGTATCAATTGGGAGATATATATTACGCACAGTATGCATGCGCTGCTGGAATGATTCATGTAAAATCAATCTCGACTGATAACGCATTTTTTTAACAGCTATTTTAATTGATATTCTGGTCAACAAAAGAAACGATACACAAGTTTAAACTAAAATGTATAATGACATATGATGAATAATAAACACTGTTAAATTATCAAATAAAAAAAAAACATCCATTTACAAAGCAAATGCATATGATTGAAAGAAACTGACTAAATTGGAAATTAGTTTTCTATATTGTTTCATGTGTACTATTGTTTGTCTGTTTGTCTTTTTCATTTTAAGCCATGGCGTTGTCAGTTTGTTTTATATTTATGGGTTTGACTGTCCCTTTGGTATCTTTTGTGTCCCTCTTTTGAAAAAGTCGAAACTACCGAGTTTTTAAACACATGAATCAAATTTGCTTTGCGGAAAATAATGATAAATAAACTCATCATAGATACAATTTGGCACCTAATTTCGAACTTTAGAATTGAGCATTGAAGTACAGATGGGTGCGGTCCTAACCTTGACAAAAGTTAACTTAGAGTTAACTTGTTGACTGCTTTCTAAGTTAACTTGAGAATTTTTAAGCAGTCAAGCAAGTTAACTTCGTCGTTGGTGGACCAGACCTACGGTCTGCTTTTTTAGGACTGCTGCAGACCTATCGACAAGTCTGCTCCAGACCAGACCTGTGGACAAGTCTGCTTTTGACCAGTCCTGAGGACAGGTCTGCCCCAGACCAGACCTGTGGACAAGTCTGCTTTTGACCAGTCCTAAGGACAGGTCTGCCTCAGACCAGACCTGTGGACAGGTCTGCTCCTGACCAGACCTGAGAACAGGTCTGCTTTTGACCAGACCTGTGGACAAGTCTGCTATTGACCAGACCTGAGGACAGGTCTGCTTATGACAGATTATCGTTATAAGAGTTTTCATATCAGACTTGAGCTTTCATTAAAATATGTAAACAACATTCGCATTGTTTTTCCACAGATATCATTTATTATTTACTCGCTAGACTCTACTAGATATTATACAAATGCTCTCTTTTATTTGATATACATGTATTTTTATATAAATAAAAAATGGCTATACGATCACACAGAGTTTTTTTTATTAGAAGGCGGATAGAAAGGTTATCCAACGCATCGGAACAATATTCTTATATCACGGGATATCGGCAACATTGTCTACGTTACTTCGTTCCCCGTTGTTTACCTGTCCCTTCCTAAATTTTACTTTATGCATAAATTTATACTTGCATGGATATTTCATTGATATTCAACTTGTTTGCATTGGATTTACTATTCTATTTCCCGCAGAATATTCTAACAGAAATTGTACAGTGTCCGTAAGCATACGATGTGGTAAAACTATCAACAATCTCGTCAAATTCGTCAGATTTATCGAGAGATTTGTCATTGCCGATATTTATATGGGACGTCCTAAAATTATACTCAATGCGCACTTTAATGAAATAGTTGCCACTTGACGTTTAACTATAAACAAAATCAATCAACCGACATAATAGATTCCAAGAAGAGAACCTCGTATACTTTTTTTTATTAAATCATTGTAAATAGTACAAATGAATTCAGACATGTCAGTGTTGGGGAAGCAAGTTAACTCGTACCAATGGAAACTCGTACCATGTTAACTCGTACCAAAAAAGTTAACTCGTACCAACGTAAAGTCGTACCACTGGGAAGTCGTACCATTAAAAATAGTGTTGGTACTTTGATGATGTGGCATAATAGTTTTGTTTTACACGTACACCATCATGAACTCCTAGGCTATATATGATGTGACTGTTATTATAAATAAAGAGATGAAATTCTGACATTCTCAATTTATTCAGAATATTTTTTGCATTAATGGTTTTCCAATATTATTGATTACGTGTACATTTACAGTCCTACTAAAATGTGAACAGGAGCGCCAGGAGAAGACATTAAGGTGCTCGGTACAATGGTATGCGGGTATATAGATTTGCAAATAAAAGTGCACATATGATCAGTTTTGGTCAAATAGTTTTGTTTTCCAAGTCAGCATGAGGTATTAAAACTACTGAAATTTTGTTACGTATCAATATTTTGAATAAAAGGAGGACACACTGGTATCCTAAATTTATGCGAACAAAAATTTGTTGTTATTAAATTGCAATATTGCTGTCCATTGTCATGATTATATTATACAATGATTCCTGACTTAAAAAATATGGCTGATTAATACTATGCGGGTACGTCATGGTGTATATAGATTTACAAATTAAAGTGCACATATGGTCAGTTTTGGTGGATGCAGTCAAATAATTTTGTTGTACAAGTCAACTGGAGGTATCAAAACTACTGAAATTTTGTTATGATCAATATTTTGAATAAAATGAGGACATGCTGGTATCCTAAATTTATGCGAACAAAAATTTGTTGTTATTATATTGCAATATTGCTGTCCATTGTCATGATTGTATTATACATTGAATCCTGACATAAAAAATATGGCTGATTTACTATGCGGGTATATAGATTTACAAATTAAAGTGCATATATGGTAAGTTTTGGTGGATGCGGTCAAATAATTTTGTTGTAAAAGTCAACTGGAGGCATTAAAACTACTGAAATTTTGTTACGTATCAGTATTTTAAGTAAAAAGAGGACATGCTGGCACCCTTAATTTAGGTGAACAAAAATTTGTTGTTATTATATTGCAATATTGCTGTCCATTGTCATGATTGTATTATACATTGAATCCTGACATTAAAAATAAGGCTGATTTACTATGCTGGTATATAGATTTACAATTTAAAGTTTACATATGGTCAGTTTTGGTAATGTGGTCAAATAATTTTGTTGTACAAGTCAGCTGGAGGTATCAAAACTACTGAAATTTTGTTACGTATCAATATTTTGAATAAAATGAGGACATGCTGGTATCCTAAATTTATGCGAACCAAAATTTTTTGTTATTATATTGCAATTTTGCTGTCCATTGTCATGATTGTATTATACATTGAATCCTGACATCAAAAATGTGGCTGATTTACTATGCGGGTATATAGATTTACAAATTAAAGTGCACATATGGTCAGTTTTGGTGGATGCGGTCAAATAATTTTGTTGTACAAGTCAGCTGGAGGTATCAAAACTACTGAAATTTTGTTACGTATCAATATTTTGAATAAAATGAGGACATGCTGGTATCCTAAATTTATGCGAACCAAAATTTTTTGTTATTATATTGCAATTTTGCTGTCCATTGTCATGATTGTATTATACATTGAATCCTGACATCAAAAATGTGGCTGATTTACTATGCGGGTATATAGATTTACAAATTAAAGTGCACATATGGTCAGTTTTGGTGGATGCGGTCAAATAATTTTGTTGTACAAGTCAACTGGAGGTATCAAAACTACTGAAATTTTGTTACGTATCAGTATTTTAAGTAAAAAGAGGACATGCTGGTACCCTTAATTTAGGCGAACAAAAATTTGTTGTTATTATATTGCAATATTGCTGTCCATTGTCATGATTGTATTATACATTGAATCCTGACATTAAAAATAAGGCTGATTTTCTATGCTGGTATATAGATTTACAATTTAAAGTTCACATATGGTCAGTTTTGGTAATGTGGTCAAATAATTTTGTTGTACAAGTCAGCTGGAGGTATCAAAACTACTGAAATTTTGTTACGTATCAATATTTTGAATAAAATGAGGACATGCTGGTATCCTAAATTTATGCGAACCAAAATTTTTTGTTATTATATTGCAATTTTGCTGTCCATTGTCATGATTGTATTATACATTGAATCCTGACATAAAAAATATGGCTGATTAACTATGCGGGTATATAGATTTACAAATTAAAGTGCACATATGGTCGGTTTTGGTGGAAGCGGTCAAATTATTTTGTTGTACAAGTCAACTGGAGGTATCAAAACTACTGAAATTTTGTTACGTATCAATATTTTGAATAAAATGAGGACATGCTGGTATCCTTAATTTAGGCGAACAAAAATTTGTTGTTATTATATTGCAATATTGCTGTACATTGTCATGATTGTATTATATATTGAATCCTGACATTAAAAATAAGGCTGATTTACTATGCTGGTATATAGATTTACAATTTAATGTTCACATATGGTCAGTTTTGGTAATGCGGTCAAATAATTTTGTTGTACAAGTCAGCTGGAGGTATCAAAACTACTGAGATTTTGTTACGTATCAATATTTTGAATAAAATGAGGACATGCTGGTATCCTAAATTTATGCGAACCAAAATTTTTTGTTATTATATTGCAATTTTGCTGTCCATTGTCAGGATTGTATTATACATTGAATCCTGACATAAAAAATATTGCTGATTTACTATGCGGGTATATAGATTTACAAATTAAAGTGCATATATGGTCAGTTTTGGTGGATGCGGTCAAATAATTTTGTTGTACAAGTCAACTGGAGGCATCAAAACTACTGAAATTTTGTTACGTATCAGTATTTTGAGTAAAAAGAAGACATGCTGGCACCCTTAATTTAGGCGAACAAAAATTTGTAGTCATTATTTAAATGAATTAAACTATTGCTGATTGTGGCTGCATAGTTCAAGGATGTATAACTAACAAGGACGTATACACCTAACATCAAATATACTTCTTTTCAAAAATATGCATAATATGATTGAATTTGATCTCGGAATATATATATATATTCAGTGCCTGTTATCATTGTAACCGAGATCGTTTTTATAATAGATAGATTGTCAGATCACAGATAAATTTGTGTTACGTTCTGTGCGTACTTATTTTCAATTATTTGTGTTTAATCCTGTTCATAAAACGGAAGTATTAATTTTCAAATTACTTTATTTTCGATGTTTATACTACGAAACAAAGATATTAAAAATATTTTTTTTAAATCAACGAAGAGCGGTCCTGGTTACAAGTTAACTTAGTGTTGACCAGACCAGTCAAAAGTTAACTTGGGAACAGGTCTGGTTTTGATCGGATTTGTTCAAGCAGAAGTTAACTTTGTGGCAGGACCGGTTTCCAAGTTAACTTATGTTAACTTTATGACAGGACTGGTTCCGAAGTTAACTTATGTTAACTTATGACAGGACTGGTTCGAAGTTAACTTATATCAATAGCGGACCTGTTTCTAAGTTAACTTTTTGGCAGACATAAAAACAGTCCTAGGTCCAAGTCCGCTTTTCAAGTTAACTAGATTTTGGTCCTAGGACTGGTCAGAGCAGTCCTATATTCGGTCACATGTTAACTTTGACCAGTCCAAATGACTGGTTATCAAGTTAACTTGCTGTACAGGTTAGGAGTGCACCCATCTGTATCAATGCTTTGTATCGATTCTTATGTTGACTAGTAAAGATAAAGAAAAGTGGGCATGTATCTTGACGTCTGAGCTGTAATAAAATGTAAAATAGTTTTTAAAAATTCGTACGACGAGGAAAATTTAAATCAGAAAGTCCCTAAACACATGGCAAAATCAAACGCTCAAACACATCAAACAACTTTTATATTCATGACTTTGTATAGATATTTGCTTATGATGTACATGAATTTCCCGTCATAATATATAGGTTCGTCTTAGGATGTATTGCCAGTTAATCTTCCTCAGTCTTACAAGTAATTATCAAATGATAGAATTTAGGATAAAAGTTTAATGATAACTCATTTGTACTTTTCTTACCATTACGTCTGATCAACAGTGCATACAATACCAGTACTATAACTGTGAAGCTAATGCAACCTGCGGTAATTATTCTAAATTTTAAACTACCTGAAAGAGATGAAAAAAAATAAACAGCTTTAACTTTGGATTACGGATGTTTGAATGTTGTTGGTTTTTTTTCTCACTAATTTTACTTCAGTTATTTTTTTTTATAGTAATTATAACAAATACCTTAGCTAAAATCATGCTGATGTGATACAAAGGGAGCAACAGACATCCCTCAACACCTAAAAAAAAGCAGTCAACTAGATTAGCATTGCCTACAAATGTAATACAGACGAAACCACAAATAAAGCTCAACAAGCTAAAAAAAAAAACTATTCAAAAAGTGAGAAAAGATAATAAAAGTCTTTCAAAAACCAAAAATAGAATATTGTCAGATCCCCCTTTTCGATTAAATTAACAGTGACAACAGAACTTTTAATAAATTGTTAAATATATGTCTAGGTTCGTTTAGTATGACGTCCATCATCACTGTACTATTATGCATATTTTAGGGGCCAGCTGAAGGACACCTACGGGTGCGGGAATTCTCGCTACATTGAAGACCCATTGGTTGCCTTCGGCTGTTGTTTGCTCTATGGTCGGGTGGTTGTCGCTTTGACATATTCACCATTTCCTTTCTCAATTTTACTAGATAGTATTGATACTTGCATATGCGAAAGTAATTTGAAAATAAGTAAAAGGGGTCATTTGTCGTTTTCTTAGGTTTGATATTCTCTTTTAAACGGTGATGTTCCTATGTTTTCTCCTTATGATGTGTATAATCGTCTACTCGTGTGCTTTGTCCGTATCTACAGTATCTTTCAAATTTCAACAAATGAAATATATGTATAACTAGTCTATAATTTTAAACTTCATGGAATTCAGACTACACCAAGATTTTCAAATACTGAATCGCACTTATTTAGTTATGTGCAGACCAAATTCGAGTAAAGTTTAGTACAGTTAAGTACTGTCAAGATAATGTTTAATCTTATCGAGTAAAATTTCGTGCACAAACTACGGTCTTTTCAGACTGAGCAGTTTGTAGTGATCCAATTACCACATGTTGGAATGTTCAAAATTGAACATTGACAATGTAAAAGTGAAATTATTTTATTATCTGAAAGTGTTTGGTCACAAAATACATCAACTTTGAATTGCAACATTGAAACTATCTGTTTATCTATTAGTGCACGTTTGATGGAATGGTAACGAACAGCCCAGAAACCAGATTTTTAGTGATTCAGGGAGACAAATGAACTTATCGAAGAACACAAAGGTAAGAGTTAACTCTTGCGGCTTTTCTCTTCACTGCAAACCATTACAATTTTTGGAATGGCCTATATCTGTAATCGCCTGTACCGATTTTCACTCGAACACTCTGAATTGGTCTGAAATTTAATTGACATCACACGGCTGTATTTGGAACCATCTGAAATTTTAAGTCCTTTACTCGACCAATACTTATTCATTGTACATGTTGTATACTAGTCTAAACAATACTAGACATAGACTTCACCATATTCGACCTAGTCTGATTCATATTCTACTAAATCTTAACCAATCTAATCCTATTTATAGGTCAAGGATTGCTAAGACTTAGTCAAGTATGGTTCAGACTTGTCGAGTATATTAAATAATGATATATTACCTTTACAATACAAAAAAAAAATTGATGAAAATAACTATTTCTGTTTGGATTAAAAAAAAATCTGAAACGTGGGTATGACTTATCTAGTGAATGCAAAAGGCCTTGTCAATTACCATGTTTAACATTAAAGGATATTGTAATTTTCAATGGATGTTGTTTTACATTTATTACTTACTGACTTTTTTTTAGTGATCTTTGTAATCAGTGTGCCCCAATCAGGATTAATTACTTTCTAGTTAAATACTACTCAGAAGAACAATTTAAGTAATTTCTTTAAACTTTTCATACAAATGATAATACGTTTCGAAATGTTTTATTTATGATATAAGGTTAAACATGTTCACTGTTTATTTGGTTGTCTTTATATCAATAAAAAGATAGTTATATTATTATTGTATGTAGCTATGAAACCTATGTTGTTTTTATTTAGCCATTAAGGAAATCAAGATCTGTTAAAAAAACTCATACCAAGAAAAAAAAACATCTTAATACAGGTTGTTTATCCTTACCATATGTTGTTAGGTAAAAGAAAGCTATTTTACTATACCAGACTTAATCTCTAAAATAAGGTAATTTAATTACTTTCATCTCGATTTGATGAATATGAGAATCATCTAAGGATGTACAAATATGTTGTTTTTGTATATCTTTATGTTATTGTGGATGTTATCATGTCATTTAAAAGAGAGTTACTTGAACAATCAAAATTATAAAAGGTAGAGGTAATAGTTCATACTATTTTAAATAGCAAAGGTAATGTCAAGTACAAATCAGAACAGTCAAGTATGGTTAAAACTGGGTCGAGTAATATCAATTAAAGCCAGACAAATTCAGAAAATACTGATATAGCCCATTTAGATATTTACTGGTTTGTAATGCTTTCTATATTTAGTTAACTAAATCCGATTATAGTAACTGATTAGCTCGTAGATCTTTACAGTAACCCCACATCCCCTGTCCCCTCATTCCTTACCAAAAATTGTATATATGTTCGAATTTTCCGAACAATTGACAATCTTAACACGATCTTTACTCGACTTGCTGCGGATAAAGCATTTAGTGTTGCAAATGTCCACCCGTACAAATATCCGTCCAAAAAAAATAGTTTCCGTTCTCTTAATTTGATTTGCTTCAACCAAATGCTATAAAACTCATACGAACTGTTTTTTTTTCATAAACGATACATCGAATTAAAATTTGTGTGCACGTGGCATTCTGTTTACCGGCTTGATATATGGCCCTTAATAACGATCTTAGAGGTTGCATTTCTGTAAATATTGACAATGTAATTTCCCTTAGTTATTGAACTCCTTTAACGTCTAAAACTGTACCACTTTTACTATGAAGTTTTGAAAAAAATCTTATCCTAGAATTGAATGTTCATATGCACCACAATTTTTTTCAAAGGTCAAAATATAGGGCTGTACGGCATATTTTCAACGTTTATATGCCCTGAACTTCTCAGAGTTTAAACTAACACTAATTTTCTTAACTACCCCTACCTCGAATGAAAGGTTACCACAGATTTCAATGTAAACAATATGCACGTGTTTATTTACTGGTAACATTGCCAAGTTATGTCTCTGTGAGATGGAACACAGAGAGCATTACTGGAAACCAGTATGTAAACAAAATAAATTTTCTATGAATATTCAATTTCTCCCCAACAGAGGCGGGTTTTGAAAAAAAGCTGTATTTACAAAGTACAACCTATACAAACATTTTTTCAAATAGAAAACTCTCTAAAATCAGTTTTTCTCACATTAATACTCATTTATCGTAATTATAGCCTTAAAGAAATCACTGTGTATACTCTATGTTTTTCTTTACTGAACATTTTATACCCCCTCCCCTGTTTCAATTTTTAAAATAATTTGAAAACAAGATTTCAATTATTGCCAGCTTAAATAAAATTGAGAAAGGAAATGGTGAATATGTCAAAGCGACAACCACCCGACCATAGAGCAAACAACAGCCGAAGGCAACCAATGGGTCTTCAATGTAGCGAGAATTCCCGTACCCGTAGGTGTCCTTCAGCTGGCCCCTAAAATATGCATAATAGTACAGTGATAATGGACGTCATACTAAACTCCGAATTATACACAAGAAACTAAAATTTAAAATCATACAAGACTAACAAAGGCCAGAGGCTCCTGACTTGGGATAGGCGCAAAATTGCGGCGGGGTTAAACATGTTTATGAGATCTCAACCCTCCCCCTATACCTCTAGCCAATGTAGAAAAGTAAAAGAATAACAATACGCACATTAAAATTCAGTTCAAGAGAAGTCCGAGTCTGGTGTCAAAAGATGTAACAAAAGAAAATAAATAAAATGACAATAATACATAAATAACAACAGACTACTAGCAGTTAACTGACATGCCAGCTCCAGACCTCAACTAAACTGATTGAAAGATTATGTCTTCATCATATGAATATCAGGTACAATCCCTCCTGTTAGGGGTTTAGTATCATACTATCATAAAATATATGAGAAGAACATAACCCGTGTCATGCCAACAACTGTTTTTTTAAGAAATAAATGTGTTTAGTTCCGATGCAAAGACCCTATCAGTGAATCAATGTTAAAGCCAAAATATGCAATCTTTAATGACCTGACAACAGTATCGTAACTATATCCCCTTTTAATAAGTCTATTTAAAGGTTTTGTTAGTTTCTGAGGAGAATACTGACATTTTTGTGCTTTATAAAGAATATTTCCATAAAATTTTGGATGTGAAATACCTGAACGTATAAGATGTCTGCATGTTGAGTTATATTTACGAATTATTTCCTTATACCGGTGATAAAATTTAGTAAATGTTTTGACCAATTTGTGATATCGAAAACCCTGGTGTAATAATTTTTCAGTAATACATAAATTTCTCTCGCTAAAATCTAATACATTGTTACATACACGAGCGAATCGTACAAGTTGAGATATATAAACACCATAAGATGGTGACAAGGGAACGTCACCATCTAAAAATGGATAATTAACAATAGGAAATGAAAAATCATCTCTTTTATCATAAATTTTTGTATTAAGCTTCCCGTTTATGATAAAGATATCAAGATCGAGGAAAGGGCAGTGGTCATTGTTATCATTAGCTTTATTTAAAGTAAGTTCTACAGGATAAATTTCTTTAGTATACATACTGAAGTCGTCATTATTTAGAGCCAATATATCATCCAAATATCTAAAAGTATTGTTAAATTTTTGTATCAAATGTTGTTTTGATGGGTCTTTGCTAATTTTAGTCATAAATTGTAACTCATAACAATACAAAAACAGGTCCGCAATAAGTGGTGCACAGTTAGTCCCCATTGGAATTCCAATAACTTGACGATATACGGAATCTCCAAAGCGAAAATAGTATCAAAGCATGTCCAATTGACATAGTTCTTTTGTTTATTGCTACTAAAAAATGATCTAAAAGAGTTTGAACATATGTACTCGCATTCCGACTTTTTAAATGCCCAGTTAATTAGGGATGTGAATTTTTTCTTAATAAGAATATGAGGCAAAGTGGTATATAGGGTACCCTATTTATATATTTTCTGATTAAAAAATGCCCAGAACCTGTTTAATACTGTTTTGATAACATATTGAAAGCATATCAGATTACTATAAAATGTAATATTTCGCAGTCAATCATTACAACATTCAAGATTATATAAAGTATCCAATCCAGCCTCTGTCAAGTGCAACCTATAGACATGATAAAAAATTACTTGTTTCTAAATCCAATTTGTTTCATTTATCATAATTGTTTACTATGTCTTGATTTTTCTGAATATAATATTGTTTGAACTAAACTTTATGCAAGCGGGCGCATTATTAATGTACTATGGACACATACTTCATTTATCATGTTATCATGAAGTAGCTATAGATTAGTTCACGGAAGGTATGAGTAATATCATGCATTCAATATATCTTCATGAAAATAGATTAGTTGCATTTGTGTGCAAGAGCTCAAAAGATGAGTGTGGCGGAGCTTGAAGAGAGCGTTGAAGACTATCATGAAGGTGTAGACAGAGACAGGCTGCTATAAATATAGGAAAGGAAGTGGCCGCTGGATGCAACGACCTCTATATGAGCAGTATGAGTTCAACTCAGAAGATACAAATGGTTATAAAAACTTCATTCGAATGGACGCTAATAAATGCTGGTTACATGTATGAGAGTTTTTTAACCGCTTCTAACATAAAATGAAGGATATTTATAAGATATCCAATGTATGCATACTTCTGAGAATGGCTGTCGCCCAAGCACCTCGGAATAAAGTTCATTAAGGACTCTGGAACATTGTAAAGCAAATTCAAAGTTTTATTTCTCTATCACGCTACTGGGTTGACACAGATTACAGGTTCATATGGGTAACTGTTGGTGGTAGTGCGTCCGACGGTCAACCTTCCAATATTGAACTGAGGGCTGTGATTGAGGAAAACATGGATGAAGTTATACTTCAGACGTAACTAAACCGAGTCTACATTAAGAACTATTTTAATTTCTACAGCCGCAAAAGCGTATCTTTGTTTATTAGTGTTATTATACAGCTTAATGTAGTTTCATAGTAAAATAACTGAAGTATGTATTAGAGTATGACATCTTGTTCTAATGTGTTATAAAATAACCAAGATTGTATTAAAATAAATATAGGATCTGTTATACTTCAGATTTGATATATAAATTATCTTTTTCTGCGTTTCAGAAATAATTCAAAGAGTTTGTTTTGTCTTGTTTATAAAATGTATTGCTCTTTTCTTCAAATGGACACCACCAAATAAAACCAGTCACCGTGTTTTTACTTATATTAAGCAAAACGACGAGTGCAATCACCGTGCTAGTACTATTTTTCTTGCAAAACGACGGTTGCAAATAAACTCATCATAGATACCAGGACTAAATTTAGTATATACGCCATACGCGCGTTTCGTCTACAAAAGACTCATCAGTGACGCTCGAATCCACATATATTTGTTGAGTTTCATGTTGCTAAATTTCTAGTTTTCTATTATGCCTATGTGTTATGTGCACTACTTTATGTTTTGTCGGTTTTTTTTCCGTTTTTCTCTATACTGTGTCTGTTTGTGTTCGACTTTTAAGTTTCATGGTTCCTTTTTTTTCGCTTCTCTTTTGAAATTTGTAAAAGTACAGCTAAGTACATGGATGAATTTTTGCGGAGTTAATATTTTGTACAGTGAGAAATAATCTTCCGGAAGCAAACTTATGAGAGTTAATCAGATCTGCACATCCTATTAAAAAAACATTAACAGGCATGTACACTCGTGTTTAACCGAATAGATATCGAATAGTGTTCGAATTTGATTGAGTTGATCTGGCATCAAACATGATAGTAGTCGAAGTGATCTTGAAATTAGTGGGAGCTGCCAAAGTTACTCTGGATCACAAATCCAACAAGATGTCGTTGATTTAAAAACGACTAGATATAAGTCGAGCAAAGGTCGAGATTATTGAGTACTAATAGGAAAGATATTTGCATTCCAACCAAACACGATCGCTACACGATCCGTTCTCGATCAATTCAATCACTATTCGCATAATTTCCGATCTCTTCTCGAGTGACTGGCTTGTCGATCAAAACTAGAATTTGTTTGACATGTCCAAGATTCTTGTGTAGAAAGTAATATGAATGACGAGCAAAGTAGACCACCCGAACATTCTTGTCAAACTAGACAGACCAGTCTCCCAATCATTTTATCTGTCTTGATCGGGATGATCAAGTTGGTCTGATCGGCAAGGTGAACCTAGCTTTGAAGTATGGTAATAAACTCATAAGATATTCAAAAAATAAAATATTACACGCCAGATGAATTTTTTTGCCAACAAAAGACTAGCCGATATCGCTCAGATCAAAAGCGTCAAAAGACTAAATAAAGTTCGAAGTTGAAAATAACTGAAGATTCATTAGCCAAAAGGTGTTGCTTCATACATTTAAGTTATCTATTTTTTTAGTAGAAAATATTTCATATTCGAAAAAAATGTACACAGTTAATTTATAAATCAAAAATAAAATGCTATTCTAAGACACAAGATGACAAACACTTAAATTTCATTTGATGCTTTCCATATCCATATATGCAAACTATCACTCTAATGTCTGATTGAAAATATTTTATAATAAAACAAATTTAGTGTTGTTTTCAAGTAAGGACCAAAGAAGATCCAAATCTTTATCCTGGTTTCAAATATATATATTTGTTTATGCATCCGTGTTTTTTTTTTTTAATTTAAGCATATCATTGTGTTGTCCGTCCGAATTTAAATACAAAATTGTTATGCCTTTCCATACAACATAAAAAATAAACTTACAATTGACGTCCGAAGACTCGTCTGTATTCTGGATATAGGAATTGTGTACAGATTCAATGTTTGTTGTAAGTGGACCAAATCCTATAAACGAAGAATACAGAAAAAATAAATGTGCAATAAGCAAAATACCAAGTAACAAAGACGATCAACACTTTTCTGAAACGGTTTTATTTTTTTTTAGATGTTGGCTAGTTCTATTATGCTGAACATTTTATGGTAGATGTCTATTACAATTCTCTGTTTCATTTGTAGAAACTTAGAATTATTATATTGCACGTTAAAATGCCATATGTTGATTGGCTAATACATGTAATACGAGGTTCTTAATTTACTATATCACATGGCTGATACTTGTTTTGAATGTCACTTTCTCGTTCCGACCAATCAAAAATCGATAATTTAAAGAAACAAAAAAAAACCCATCATGTTATTAAAGACAATGCTTAAGTTCTACGTTTTGGCTCAGATTCGAATATTTCACTGTCAAGATAAACAAAATGAACATCTTGCTTCACTTCTGTTGATATTTTTAATAAACGTAACGTTGTTATGTACATGACGTCATAGAAAATATTTAAAAAAAAAATCATCTGTAAAAGACATAATGACAGGACATACAGAATAATATATGTTGTTCCCATCAAAATCGCATTTTCAACCTTGGCTTCGCCGCAGTTGAAAATATTTTCTCGGGGTTACAATCTGCTCTATTATTCTCTCAGCTTTGTGTTATTTATATATTGTTGGTTGTTAAGTGAATGACTACTGTCTCTGAAACTGTTTCCGCTATCAGGCACCACAAGAAATTTGGGGAAAACCGCATTCATTCAAAGAAAAAAGTAAGTGAACGGATAAAGGGAAAAAGAAATTGAGGTAAAATTCATAATTAAATATGTTCAGGAAATCAAACTTTCACTTATTTTTTTTTAAAGAATTCTGGTTTTGTTCTTTAACCAAATTTAAGACAAATAAAACTTTACCTAAGCATGTTCATTGACTTGATAATCAATACTTGAATGTTGTCACCGTCTTGAATTTCGAAAATTTGATACATTCTTATAACTTTTATCGAAAGGTACGTATAAATCATGATTTGGCCGTTTAAATATCGATATCTCGAACTATATTTCTGTATTCCATCTGGTGATAAGGTAAGCATGCTTAAAAACACATTTGAATTAAAATATTTTCTGGAATAATTCAAAGAATTGTTTCCTGTCAAAAAAAGTTTAAAGAAAAAAATCAAGTCAATATACATACCTGTTCCGTTAAAACATCTAGACAGGGTTAATTTGAAAACACTTTCTGGTGCTTTATTAACGAATCGTATTTCTACTCCGAATATGCAGGGCTCACAAGAAAGAAGTCTTTTGTTGTAAATGTATTGTAATCTAAAAGTATTATCAGTTAAGGAACAGAAACAGCTGACACCGTCGCACTTTCCGTCTTTATTGTAGCAGTTGTTTTTGAAAATTCGTAAAGAATCAACCGTTCTGTAGTTCAGCAGAAATATCACATCATCGCTCAAGGGACGAATATACGTCTTGAATGAAAATAAATATGCAGTTGTATTCTGGTGTTCTATAATTTTACCATCAAAGTCAGATGTTGCGTTGTTCGCTGTTAGTAAGAAATAGAAATCAAAAATATAATCCTGAGTTATTCAAATCACAATATAACATACATGTATAATGATAAAGTTGATTGCTGACATTCATTGAACAAAATCTTATAAAATTTCATGTTCGACGCAGATAAAAAAAAACCAACAAAAAAACAACTTCACGTTTTGCTTACTTATATCGCTAGAATTAAAACTCCTTTCTTGTTTTCTGTTTCATTTCTTTCTAATCTAAATTTTGTAAACGTTGTGTGGCGTTTTTTGTATAGTTTGATAAACGCTAAAAAAGAAGAAACCAATACAGAGTTTAATTAAAGTTTACTGACCCTGTTTGAACTTTCAACAAAGCATGCACATGTTGTTGGTAAACATACTTATTGCGTGGTGAAAGTAATAAATCTCAAGACTTTTCATCGTTTTTAAAAAAGTATAAAAATTTGTTGCCTATAATTAAGATTATTACTAACTGCGTTTCCGGATTTTTTTGCTTATACTATTTAGGCATGGATCCTTTTTCAAAAGT
Organism: Mytilus galloprovincialis; assembly: GCA_037788925.1. Taxonomy (NCBI): domain Eukaryota; kingdom Metazoa; phylum Mollusca; class Bivalvia; order Mytilida; family Mytilidae; genus Mytilus; species Mytilus galloprovincialis. Next base: position 49,905,520 of record CM075343.1, on the reverse strand, counting down.
CTCCCAACTATTACCTTGATTTAGTAAGTTGTTCTTAAAATATTTTTGTTACGTTTATACATTATGATAGGCAATAGGGCGAAGATTTCACTGCATTGTTGTTGTTTTTTGCAGATAGTTTCAATGTTTTCTTATAATTTTACTGAAATTCAAGGTTGACGTTAGAAACAAATGTAGCGTTTGTACTAACAAGCGATAAATGACAAACTGTAGACGCGTTTTTAGCGATAGTCTGTCGAAGCCAATGTAAATTTTGCAAACGTATGTTAGAAAAAAATTATAAAAACATGTGCGCTCTTTGCCATTTGCCTGTATGTGTGAGAAAGAATTCTAAGCGTTACTTCAAAAGTTGAGAACAAGTAGTCTGCCGAGATTGTATCAGTATTTTGACCATTTCTGTTACAAAGATGTATGATTTCGTATTTGAGTCTAAAACAAACGTGTGTATTTCAACGTTCATAATATGTATACTGTCCATTTGTTAGCAGTTAGTAAACCTTGACGTAAATCAGGAGATAACTGTATGGTATTTTAAGCTCAGACAACCAATTTGAGATTTGATGGTCGAAACTTAAGTTTTCTACCGCGTTAGTGGAACCAATAAACGGGTATTTGCAACAATCAAATCACTAATTGCTGCCGTCGTAGCTTTAATATAATATTTATATCTCTTTTATACAGAAACTGACAGAAAGCATCGTCAATTATACATTTAAAATCTATAGGTGTCTGCGCTTGCATGTTCATTTTCATAGCATCAATAGTAAATTTAAATTTATGCCATGGAAATAAGTGACGTTATCTTGTCGAAATGAATGTTACAACCAATGTTGTATTATAATGGATGTTCACTATACTTGATTTTTTAACAAACGTCCTCAACAGAGATACGAGGACAAATGAATCGTCATCTCGAATTACTAAAAATAGTTGTCAGATGAGGTGTGTATGTATTTCAACTCATCATCGATATGTTTTCAATAACTGAAATCTTTAGATCCGAGAAAATGCTTGTTTGCTTGTATACAAACCACTTGTGTTATATTCCTAATTGACAAATTGTTACTGAGCAGCGACCAAGCATTACAAAATAAGCGAGTGAGGATTTAATTTTACTTACCAAGCATTAAAAAATGAGCGATTGAGAGATTTAATTTTATTTAGATTGACCGTAAATGTGCTTTACTTAAAGTATTGAACTTTTTTGCGAGTTGTCTACCTTTACTGATAATGACAAAGAATGTAAATATCCTTAACTATAGATAATTGAGCTGATCTGTAACAATAACATCTCCATGCCTTATATATCATGTACTGTAGTACGCCGCTAGATTAAAACTGACGAGGAAAGGTAACACACGGCCACTGAAAGCTTTAATTTTGTAGAGCCCAGGTGGTCGTGTTGTCTAGCAGGACGGCTGCAGTGCAGGCGATTTGGTGTCACGATATCACAATTGCATGGGTTCGAATCCCGGCGAGGGAAGAACCAAAAATTTGCGAAAGCAAATTTACAGATCTAACATTGTTGGGTTGATGTTTAGACGAGTTGTATATACATTATGTACACAGCCATGTATCACCATCATTGATGGCGATCCGATGGATACATCTGTTGTAGGGTTGTCACTGACTCAGACGTACTTATGAATATAATTATTTTCTGTGACTGTATCTTACATTAATTTGTAGGATCCTTTACTATAGATAATTTAGCTGATCTGTAACAATTACATCTTCATGCCTTATATATCATGTACTGTAGTACGCCGCTAGATTAAAACTGACGTGGAAAGGTAACACATGCCCACCGAAAGCTCTTTTATTTGAGAGCCCAGGTGGTCGTGTGGTCTAGCGGGACGGCTGCAGTGCAGGCGATTTGGTGTCACGATATCACAGTAGCATGGGTTCGAATCCCGGCGAGGGAAGAACCAAAAATTTGCGAAAGCAAATTTACAGATCTAACATTGTTGGGTTGATGTTGAGACGAGTTGTATATACATTATGTACACAGCCATGTATCACCATCATTGATGGCGATCCGATGGATACATCTGTTGTAGGGTTGTCACTGACTCAGACGTACTTATGAATATAATTATTTTCTGTGACTGTATCTTACATTAATTTGTAGGATCCTTTACTATAGATAATTTAGCTGATCTGTAACAATAACATCTTCATGCCTTATATATCATGTACTGTAGTACGCCGCTAGATTAAAACTGACGTGGAAAGGTAACACATGCCCACCGAAAGCTCTTTTATTTGAGAGCCCAGGTGGTCGTGTGGTCTAGCGGGACGGCTGCAGTGCAGGCGATTTGGTGTCACGATATCACAGTAGCATGGGTTCGAATCCCGGCGAGGGAAGAACCAAAAATTTGCGAAAGCAAATTTACAGATCTAACATTGTTGGGTTGATGTTTAGACGAGTTGTATAATACATTATGTACACAGCCATGTATCACCATCATTGATGGCGATCCGATGGATACATCTGTTGTAGGGTTGTCACTGACTCAGACGTACTTATGAATATAATTATTTTCTGTGACTGTATCTTACATTAATTTGTAGGATCCTTTACTATAGATAATTTAGCTGATCTGTAACAATAACATCTTCATGCCTTATATATCATGTACTGTAGTACGCCGCTAGATTAAAACTGACGTGGAAAGGTAACACATGCCCACCGAAAGCTCTTTTATTTGAGAGCCCAGGTGGTCGTGTGGTCTAGCGGGACGGCTGCAGTGCAGGCGATTTGGTGTCACGATATCACAGTAGCATGGGTTCGAATCCCGGCGAGGGAAGAACCAAAAATTTGCGAAAGCAAATTTACAGATCTAACATTGTTGGGTTGATGTTTAGACGAGTTGTATATACATTATGTACACAGCCATGTATCACCATCATTGATGGCGATCCGATGGATACATCTGTTGTAGGGTTGTCACTGACTCAGACGTACTTATGAATATAATTATTTTCTGTGACTGTATCTTACATTAATTTGTAGGATCCTTTACTATAGATAATTTAGCTGATCTGTAACAATAACATCTTCATGCCTTATATATCATGTACTGTAGTACGCCGCTAGATTAAAACTGACGTGGAAAGGTAACACATGCCCACCGAAAGCTCTTTTATTTGAGATCCCAGGTGGTCGTGTGGTCTAGCGGGACGGCTGCAGTGCAGGCGATTTGGTGTCACGATATCACAGTAGCATGGGTTCGAATCCCGGCGAGGGAAGAACCAAAAATTTGCGAAAGCAAATTTACAGATCTAACATTGTTGGGTTGATGTTTAGACGAGTTGTATATACATTATGTACACAGCCATGTATCACCATCATTGATGGCGATCCGATGGATACATCTGTTGTAGGGTTGTCACTGACTCAGACGTACTTATGAATATAATTATTTTCTGTGACTGTATCTTACATTAATTTGTAGGATCCTTTACTATAGATAATTTAGCTGATCTGTAACAATAACATCTTCATGCCTTATATATCATGTACTGTAGTACGCCGCTAGATTAAAACTGACGTGGAAAGGTAACACATGCCCACCGAAAGCTTTTTTATTTGAGAGCCCAGGTGGTCGTGTGGTCTAGCGGGACGGCTGCAGTGCAGGCGATTTGGTGTCACGATATCACAGTAGCATGGGTTCGAATCCCGGCGAGGGAAGAACCAAAAATTTGCGAAAGCAAATTTACAGATCTAACATTGTTGGGTTGATGTTTAGACGAGTTGTATAATACATTATGTACACAGCCATGTATCACCAGCATTGATGGCGATCCGATGGATACATCTGTTGTAGGGTTGTCACTGACTCAGACGTACTTATGAATATAATTATTTTCTGTGACTGTATCTTACATTAATTTGTAGGATCCTTTACTATAGATAATTTAGCTGATCTGTAACAATAACATCTTCATGCCTTATATATCATGTACTGTAGTACGCCGCTAGATTAAAACTGACGTGGAAAGGTAACACATGCCCATCGAAAGCTCTTTTATTTGAGAGCCCAGGTGGTCGTGTGGTCTAGCGGGACGGCTGCAGTGCAGGCGATTTGGTGTCACGATATCACAGTAGCATGGGTTCGAATCCCGGCGAGGGAAGGACCAAAAATTTGCGAAAGCAAATTTACAGATCTAACATTGTTGGGTTGATGTTTAGACGAGTTGTATATACATTATGTACACAGCCATGTATATATATATATATATCATTGATGGCGATCCGATGGATACATCTGTTGTAGGGTTGTCACTGACTCAGACGTACTTATGAATATAATTATTTTCTGTGACTGTATCTTACATTAATTTGTAGGATCCTTTACTATAGATAATTTAGCTGATCTGTAACAATAACATCTTCATGCCTTATATATCATGTACTGTAGTACGCCGCTAGATTAAAACTGACGTGGAAAGGTAACACATGCCCACCGAAAGCTCTTTAAAAAATGAGAGCCCAGGTGGTCGTGTGGTCTAGCGGGACGGCTGCAGTGCAGGCGATTTGGTGTCACGATATCACAGTAGCATGGGTTCGAATCCCGGCGAGGGAAGAACCAAAAATTTGCGAAAGCAAATTTACAGATCTAACATTGTTGGGTTGATGTTTAGACGAGTTGTATATATATATATATATATAGAGAGAGAGATTACTAATAAATCCAACATTTCCGGTATTAATATATATAGTAGTACGACGCTAGATTAAAATTGACGTGAACAGGTAACACCCCGCCAACAAAAGCTTCATTTTAATGAAGCCCAGTTGGTCGTGTGGTCTACCGGGAAAGCTACAGTGCAGGCGATTTGCTGTCACGATATCTCAGTAGCATGGGAGGGAAAGCAAATTTACAGATCTAACATTGTTGGTTTGATGTTTAGACGAGTTGTATTTACATAATGTACACAGTCATGTATCACTATCACTGCTGGTGATGATGGATAAATCTGTTGTAAAGTTGTAACTGGCTCAGACGTACTTATAAATATAACAAGTGAAAGTGCGAGCTACTGCTCACTGATGATACTCCCCTGCAAGTGGATACTATTAATAGTGTAAAAATATGCAAGTGTTCGGTAAACAGGAAGTTGTCGAGTGATGAATCTGAAAACGCATCACACGGTATAGCTGACTTATATAAATCCTGAAACCAAATTTCAAACTCCTTGTATTGTAGTTCCTGCGAAAAATGTGACGAAAATTTTCAACTTGGCTATCATGTGTAAAATCATACAAGTGTTCGGTAAACAGGAAGTTGTCGAGGGATCAATCTGAAAACGCATCAAACGGTATAGCTGACTTAGATAAACCCTGAAACCAAATTTCAGAAATCAGTAGTTCCTGAGAAAAATGCGACGAAAAATATTCATGGGACGGACGGACTGACTGACGGACTGACGGAAGGACAGACAGAGGTAAAACAGTATACCCCCCTTTATTAAAGCGGGGGTATAATTTTTTTCTGTGACTGTATCCTACATAAATTTGTAGGATCCTTTACTATAGATAATTTAGCTGATCTGTAAAAATAACATGAGTCATCGAAAGAAATATGTGCATGTACTTGCAAATCAGCCTTTCAAATTAAATATCTCCCTTAAATAATTTAATTTAAAATCAATACTTTCATACCTCCTAATGACATAACAGAATCAATGCGATCTACGGATTTTGTTCCGCTTTTGTACTTTCTGATTTAGGCCTATATTATCTAGAAAAACATTCTTTCGGTATTTGTTTTGTTTCGTTTATATTATCAGAATTTTACGATCACACGAAGCGATTTTGAAGAGCTTTGCCGGATGAAAATATGGTACGAACGGATTTTGAAACTAGTTTCATATCAAACAATTTTTGTTTGTTTATACAACGCGCTTTTTGACAAAAGGACATTACAGGTAAAAGGTTGGATGGAAATCGGATAGAAAATCGTACCGGGTAAACGCACCTTTAGTCTTGTTGCACTGATTTGTCTCTTGGTGGTAATTTAAAAAAAAAAAAATTGAAAAGAAAGGCGATGTTTTCTTTCTGTTATTTACTTACCTTTATATGAAAAACAAATAATAAAGGATACTAGTACTAAATAGTGCATTCCTCCTGAAAATAAAACGAATTTAATAGAATGTGGTTTTGTTTTTTATTTGTGACTTCTGAACTTAAAACATTGATTATAAGGGTTCGTATAACGTATTAGCTAGACGATTGATATTTATTTCATATCGGTTGAGAATAAGTTTCTCTTATTGGATAAAAGGGGATCACATGACATTCATTATTCTTCAGTAATAAATTCCATCGGTCATTAACAGAACATAACAGACCAGAAAACCGGTCGTTAACGGATTTTGACATGATAATGACCGATAGGGCGTGGTTTCTGTCTGTTAATGACCGTTTGGGCGTGGTTTCCATCTGTTAATGACCGCTAGGGCTTGGTTTCTCTGTTAATGACCGGTGGGGCGTTGATTCTCTGTTTTAAGCGATGTTCCTTCAATAAAACTTTTCCTGTTTTCAATACTATATTTTAGTTGTTGAATTGTTTACCATAAGTTTTGTTAAATTAGATCACTTGATTTAGAATTCATATATATTGAAAAATTGCACTAAAAAGAATGGCATTATTGCTACGACTGGTTTTAACTCTTTGCCATAGAAATTGTACATCTACTTGAGTTTGCTTTGAACATTTTGAATCTATGAGAATTTTCTGGAACATGGTTCCTGAATGAAATACACACAACAGTGTTTGGATACCTGTTCATTATCGTGATATATGGACTGCCCGTAGGATAGTGGTATTGACTGTGACAGCGATAATAACATCGCCTTCGGCTCAGTCATTAGACCTATCTTAGTCAATATACCACTGTCATGTGGGCAGTCCATATATAACGATAATGACCAGTTATTCAAGAACTATTATATAAATAATAAACGAATATATATCCATATCCATAAATGAATATATATACATCCATATAAAAAGATGAACCTCAACTAAATAAATATCAAAAAAAAGTGCTCGGCCATCATAACTAAATAAATGTAGGTCCGACCTGAAGGTAACATGCGGATTTCTTTTTTAGTACTTCAGAAATGATGCCAGAATAAACGTGAAAACTTATTATTAAATCCATCAGCTTACATATGTAACAAGAGACGTGGCAAAGTGGTAAGGGCGTCGAACTTCAACACAAATGTTAGTGGTTCGATCCCTGATCCTGGGAGAAAATTGCAGGGGCTAATTTTTCGGCTCTTCTTCGACATCATTTGCAAGTATTGTATTGAGAAACGATTGCACACAAATAAACCATGCTTATCAAGTCCGCTCTGAATGACAATACATTACAATACACTATTAACCTGATTAATATGAGCATGCAATAATTCAGAATATACAATACTTGACGAGTCTTTCAATAGAAAAGAGTTGAAACAGTAATGATTATGATGACATGAATGTACCGGAAATACATTTTTTTTTCAATATAACAAGGAATCTTAGACCTTTTAATAAATTCAAATATATGTTTCAATATATGGACGTATATTTATATTGAATGACTGGAGAGTTTCAGCAAAAGTACCATAAAAGAGGGACGAAAGATACCAAAGGGACAGTCAAACTCATAAATCTAAAACAAACTGACAACGCCATGGCTAAAAATGAAAAAGACAAACAGAAAAACAATAGTACACATGACACAACAAAGAAAACTAAAGAATAAACAACACGAACCCCACCAAAAAATTAGGGGTGATCTCAGCTCCTCCGGAAGGGTAAGCAGATCCTGCTCCATATGCGGCACCCGTCGTGTTGCTTATATGATTACAAATCCGGTAAATAGTCTAATTCGGTAGGTCAAATTCATGAAAGGGAAGGGGATTGTAGTTACGACGTAAGGAACATATCCGATATCATTTGTGAAACGGTTATTCCATAACGGTCAACCAACTCGTGATGGCGTCCGTAAAATTTACGAAGGGATGATTTCAACTTCACCATTAGGAACTCTTGGTTTAATAGCTTCCTTGTGAGCAGTAACCCTCTATCAATTCTAATACCATAAGTCATAAGTCATTTGGAACAGGAAAATGCTTTTCTTTTTTATCCCTCCTCCTTTATTTCCAAAATTCCCAATTTTTGATTTTCTATCGATTTCAATATGAACATACATTTAGTATGTTATGGACATTTAAGTAAGGAGCCTGTACTTTAGTGGTTGTCGTTTGTTTATGTGTAACATATTTGTTTTTCGTTCACTTTTTGAACATAAATAAGGCCGCTTTAGTTTTCTGGTTTGAATTGTTTTACATTACCATTTCTGGGCCATTTAAAGCTAAGTATGCGGTATGGGCTTTGCTCGTTGTTGAAGGTCGTACGGTGACCTATAGTTGTTAATTTCTGTGTCATATTTGGTCTCTTGTGGAGAGTTGTCTCAACATAGCAATCATACCACATCTTTTTTTTTTGTAATCAATGAATTTTGTAAAAGATTTAATGACTGGAGAATTTCAGAAAAGGTATCAAAAATTCACAAGAATATATTTAGCACTTATCTGTATATTATGAACATTCATTACTATATAAATATAGTGTATTTACTTTCAATTCTAAGTTTTCTAATCGATCCATGGTGGTCATTGATATAGTATACAGACCCTCTCTAATTCTGAAAATACACTTTATTCTTTGTATATGTATGTTCAAAGTATACAGAAAAACGCAAACCGGAAGTCTAATCTGACTTAAAATTTCGTCCAATGACGGGACAATATCCGGATGCCTTTATTCTCGTTTTTCTCCCAAAATAACTCAATCTGAATAATCATATGAATGGATGACAAATGCGACGATGCACTGTACCTATAGGACACAGATGCGTGTTGATTTATCTATTGTGGAAAGAAGAGAAGTGACACACAACATGAAGTCTTCTCGTTTAATAGTATTGATATTAGTATTATGCAACAATTATGTAACCAATTATAATGTTACATTGTAACTGTGTCTAAAATATTTTTCACCAAATTTCCACTTTAAAATGAAATTAGCTTCTGCATAGGTATACCTAGAGGATTGATTTTGTTATATGTTGTTCCTATGGCCATTATCTACAAAAACGTGTCTCAGATTTCAGATAGAATGTATAGAACAAATTTAAAATCTTATTAAACATTATCTTCTTTTATGTGGATAGGATGTTTACACTTATTAGAGATTGATGAGAGAATGGAATACCATAGAGACAATTTGAGACACCCGTTTGAAGCCCATATCTATCTATATATACCTCTTTTATTATTTTCTATGCATTCATAAGAAAGTTACAGCATTTCAAAGGTTAGTGATTGAAAGTAAAACAATCTTTGTATTGTGCTGCCTTAAATTGATATTTTCTCAAAATTAAATGGAAATTAAACGAGCAAAATATGTTTTAGTCAAAGTGTTTGTAACCTGCTAAATGTGATAGTTCGGATATCACTAAACGTTATATTTCATTTCGAAAAAATATGACGATTAGTCCTTCTGAAAAGTATGATCCGATTTAATACGAATACACATAATTTCATAAAAATAAACACTGTGAGGGATGTAGTAACATAATAAGTTAAAAATAGAAACTACTATATAGCTAGTTTAAATAACAAACAAAAATCGGATAACAACTTAATACCACAAAGAAAATATCAAACACGTTCATATTTGGGATTGCTATCGCTGTTGTGAGTTTTGTAAATCAAAGTTCATAATTACAAATTTATTGGTGTATATATATTGTATACAAACGTATTTTGCTTCTATCCAAACCATTTCCCTTGTATTATTTTTTAGATTATTAAATATCTCATGTAGATGTATTGTCTGTTAATAAAACATTTTATTATAACAATTAAAAGTATATTTTACACTTTGTTGTAGGAAATTAAGATCACACATAAAATGATATAAACAATACATGTGATGTCAAATGTTGAAAATTAACACATTACTTTATAAAATACTTACATTTTAAGTTGCATTAAATTGTTGAAACTGCAGTGAAGTAATAAACTAATTAAATGTATACATTCATTTGGAACGGTGCTCCTTTTGTGTTTTGTGTTTGTATAAGTATAGTTCATTTGCTCTTTTGTTTTTAAAAGACATATATCAATGATTTGTAATTCAGTTATATTGAATAATATCATTAGTCATTAGTCATTATAACGTATTTTTGCAAGGGTCTGTTTGTGGATTACAAAATGTACTTTAATTACTTGATATGTGCGGTTAATCAATATTCGTTGTAGCCATATCCTCAGAAGGAAGCTGCTCAAGGTAATTAATTTCATTTTTGTTTGAACATTACTAGTGCAGATGATAACAATATTGGTAACGTTTGGTATAATGAGACCTGTACTATTGTTGTAAAGCGTAAAAATATTGGACAGCAAAAAGTGGGTGAAAAGTTTATGATGAGGGTTTTGAAGAATAGATTCTAGGTACTGTTGACTACCGTTGTAATTAGTATGTTAAAACTTTCTTTTTAATTGTATTTGAATGTTTCTAACCTTTTACTGTTAGGTTCAGTTTTAGGAACATTTTCTTGGCGTTGTTTCATATCGTTACATATCGCCATTGTGCTATTATCATAGTAATTCTGTTATATTCCTGTTTTCATTTTTGATTATATTCCTTGTTTATATATTGTCTTTTGTCATTGTGGTTTTCTTTTGGCTTTGTAATGATAAGATTGAAATTCAGTTTTGAAAGCTGAACTTCATTTTCTTTTTCCTTTTTGCCTTTTGTCAGTTAGTTGCGTTCATACATTTTTGTCAATAAGATGAAATTCTATACGACTGGCATGCAACTGAGGTATTTTATTTTCCTTATATTTAACAAGGTTAATCCCATAATTTCCACTAAAAGTCTGTACCAAGTCAGAAATATTGCGAAATAATTTCAAAGAAGACAGTCAGTCACGTAAACCAAAATAGAATTGAAATGCATAATAAAATGTCTGCTACTAAAAAATAAAATCACAAAAACACTGAACTTAGAGGAAAATCAATTCGGAAAGTCCATAATCCCATGGCAAAATCAAATAATAAAATGCATCAAAAACGAATGGACAAGAACTGTCATATTCCTGACTTGGTACAGGCATTTTGTAATAGTTATACACCGAGGGAGAGGTATGTCTGGATAAGAAACCCCGTCGGCCGGAGGCCGTAGGGGTTTCTTATCTAGACATGCCGTATCCCGAGGTGTATAATTAACTTACACCCCATTTTAAACTCTATATTTGTTAACATTGATTATCAAATGAAAAAAAAAAAACGATAGCATATATTTTATTGACAATATCAAACCATGATTTATAATTTTTTTTTGTTATTACATGAAAACCCACTAGTTACCTTTTTTGGTTATCTTCGTTCACACATTGACAAGTGAGTATGTTTGATCAATGTCAAGGTTGTTTTTCATATTCCAAATAAATCCTTGGGTTGATATGGATCAGGAGGTCAAGGTTGACCGTATCGTGTATTCATATTAAAAACAAAAAATACGTCATGCTCCTTGTATGCAGTTGTCAATATGGAAGGGCATGAGACGGGCGACATTTCGTAGCAAGCGTTGGATTTGGTAGATGAGACTAATTCAAAAGATAAAGGCAATATTATAACCCAAAGTACTTACCTGTATCAGTTTAATAAAGGTAATCATAACTATAATTTCTATCTTACGGTTTTATGGGAAAAAAGCTGCCCTCTTCTCGAGAATTTTCGGACCTACAAAGGGATAAGTGTGTCTGCAATAGCAACCCGACTTCCAGGCACGCTCAGCATACAAAGATACAGATTTAATATTTCGTAGTTCTCTCTTGTCCGGAAATGGGGCTGATCCAGCTGGGTTTTCCAACTCAAAAGAAAGGGGCGGGGGTTCAAATAAGTCAAATACATTGATCTTTTAAATCTGGTCCAACTCACAGAACCCCTACCCCGGATCGGCCACTGGATAACGGGGAGTGGGGGGTGGGGGGAGGGGGTCGATAGTTAGAATCCCCCCTTTTTTTTTTTATAATAGAAACATATGACTGGGATAAAAAAAATATTACTTTCAGCAAAGGAGTAATTGAAGGATTTTTTTAATTTAATATATAAATGCTTACTTTTTTTCGCTATTGGAATTTCCTTAAATGTTTTTTTTTAATATCTTGAAACAATTTGTAGTGAACACTGTAAGTAATTTCTTGTGTTCATGCTATTCAAAGAATAATCAATTTCTATTGTCACGAATAACAATGGACTTTGTTTGTGGGATGTAGAAGCAGGGGTTTCCAGAAACCCGCTTGTCACAGCCTGTGGTCAAAATCCATTGTTATTCGTAACAATAGATTTATTCAATTTAAACGTGTTTCAAAAATAGAAACTATGAAGTATAACAATAGAACTGGGGTGTAACAAATGTTATTATAAAAAGGTGAATCGTAGATTCTGTTTGAATTCAAAATATCATAAGCAAATGTTTTTCGTCTTTCAACCCATCTTCTCTGCCTTCTTGTGATATTCAAATGTCTTCCATTTATAAATAACTAAAGTAGGTGACTAATTCTGATTTTTTCTAAAACTTGTTGAACTTATATGATATTTATGGATTGTGAATTTACCTTCAGAAACAGTTCAAATGATAATATGATTAAAGAGTCCTTGAAGGTTTATTGTTATAGTACGGCGGCTTTGGGAAAAAATGTGTACATCCTGCTACACGCATGAAATTTGGCAAAGACCTTCCTCAACTATTTTTCTTTTATTTCAGAAAGGGAGGCATTAAAAAAAATGTCTCATTTCCGGTCAAATCAAAAATGGCGGACAACATACTTAAATTAGCCCAATATCGAAGGCCTTTATAGCTGACTATGCGGTATGGGTTTTGCTCATTGTTGAAGGCCGTACGGTGACCTATAGTTGTTAAAGTTTGTGTCATTTTGGTCTTTTGTGGATAGTTGTCTCATTGGCAATCATACCACATCTTCTTTTTTATAGAATGTGAAAAAGTGTTATTAACATGTTACCATCATAATAGTTGGTACAAACCTTTGTTATGTACTACTTTTGGATATATCATATATATTTGAAGTCTTTAAAACCCTACTTCCGGCAAAATCCAACATGGCGAACATTGTACTAAAATAAGCTTACTTTTAGGGAGGGTATTTGAAATGTGTTTTAAATCAAATCAAATCAAATATTTTATTGTCATATAAACTTTACAGTTTGTGACCAACATATATTAATACAATAAACACAATAAACATATATACATACATATTAAACATACAAAATATCAACAGCACTAAAATTTATAACAACAAACAAGTTGTTAAGAGTCCCCTGCCCTCAGTTCTAATGACTTTTTCAAGAAGGATCCTAACTTATTTGTTTGTAAAGGCGATGATGGATTTAGTAAATAATGAATTTTTTCTTCTTCATTTAAATTATTAAAGTTATTATTTTCTGTACATATGTGATGAAAAAAGTCATTTTTTTTTTTACTCACAATATAGTAAAAAATGTTTCTCATCCTCTAGTATTTTACATTTATGGCAAAGACGTTCCTCTCTTGGGATTTTAAAATATCTCCCCTTTTCAATCAAGAGGGAGTGATCACTTATTCTAAATTTAGTGATTAATCTCCTTATCTGAAAATTAGATGTATTTAGATAATATTCTAGTTTGTAATCTTTGTTAAGTTTTTTATAGAGAAAAAAATTTACTTTTATCATCGATGTTTTGAAATTTATTTTGAATTAAATCTTCATATCTATTTTTCATTTTTAACTTTATATCGTTTTTTATTTTATTTACATCTTTTATGTCCTTACAAGTAGAAAGAATATTAAGGTCAACGTTAGTCTCTTTAACAATATTTTTAGCATATGTATACCATGAGTAAGTTCCTGTCAAATCTAGAAACTGTGCTAGAGAAAAAGCTTCTTTTAACAATGGATTAATATTATTATTATATAGTCTAGCTAAATATAAAAGGGTTTGTGTTTTAATAAAACATTCTATAGGCAATCTTCCTAATTCAACTCTTGCTCCTAAATTGGATGCATTTTTTCTTATCCCTAGAGTAGATTTACAAAATTTAAGATGCATATTTTCTATGGGGGTTTTGTCTATAAAATCAAGTTGATTGATTTCTTTTCCTGAAGTTAAGGCTCTGCTTTTGGCTAGAGCCAAAAAGAAATATATGTATCCAAATATGTTACTTCTGAATTATAGGTCATAATTGGTTTTACTAAAGGTATTGCTACTATCATTTTATTATGCAGGAACCATTCTTTGGTGCTTCTCGTGGATACAAAATATAAGTCATATGTCTCTAAAACCTTAACATCCGGTTATATTCAATATTGCGGACATATAAATATTGATAATTTTTAATCTTAACATTTAACTTTTTTCAAAATGTAAAAAAAATGTTTTTTTTAGCTGGTCATTAAACTTTTGGCTTTAAGTCATCCTCAAAACCACTTATTCTATTCAGCTTTATATGTTTAAATACAAAGTTAACACTTTCGGTAAAGAAAAACCCAATTTGGCGAAAATTACAAAGATGAGTCCTCAATACATATCTTTGGTGTAGAGTTTTGGATAGATTGAGTAAAACAAAATAAAACCATAAAGTTCTTAAACATCTTGAGAATGACTAATTTCTGGCCGCAAATACATGTTTATTCACAATCGGAGAGCTTATTTTTCAAATATACAAATATCGTGGTATTGTTTTTTTCATCTATAATGCACAAGCTCCTGAAAGGATGAAAAGGACTAACAAAGAGTTGTCCAAAAGGGATCCCATGGATCATATTTTCCCCTTCGCCTTTCATAAGCGTCTGGACCAATTCCACGCTTATTATCCGACATGGTATATTGCACGTTTAATTTGCTAAAAAAACACTAGACCGAGTTGTGAGAATAACCTCAATAAGTATTTCCTTTTCCAAAACACATGTTTCCTTGATTCGTTAACACCGTCTGATAAGTTTGTTCGATCTTACAACAAAACCACGTTTCGTTCTATCAATGACATTGTCAAATTCATATCTGGTGATGTTGGCTGATCAATATTCCCTTTCCTCTAGATGTGGCTCTTGCTTCTTATAACAAATACTCAGATATTCTATCTTATCCGTACCTCGTGATGTATTTCAAGTTTATCACCCTGTTGAATACTCGTTACTGATGATGCAGTCATTACTGTTACGAACTATGGATGTTGTTTGGGAGGGCAAAAATGCTTTGGACAAAAATATATCAATGATCTTTCAAATGCACCTGGCAATGAGTCATTACACACATTTATTGTGATCCATGTCTTTACCGGTTGTGATATGGTTCTCTGATGGCCTGAAAAGAAAAAAAAAAGGCTGCGTTTGAGACATTGATGGCATTTTAAGATGTCACATGAACATAACGAATAATGATTGAACAACCTAAAGCACTGAGGTTGAAATATAAGATCACACAAACTTATCAGCTAGGGTTAACATGGTTAACGAATAAAGAAATAAACTATTCGCGCAAAAGGGAAGACTAATTGAGGGTATTGAGGACAAAGAGAATCCTTTTAAAAAACTCTTTCTAAGGCCTCATCATCTTGTCAGAAGCTTGTACATTGTGGATGCACTGGGGAATGAAGTTCAATGCCAAAAACATGCTACATCCTAAGCAACAGATGCAAAAGCCATCAACTATACAGTTTAAGTGGACACAAGAGGTCAAGCATAACCCGTTCTTAGGCCTTCAAATTTTGGAAGACCTCAAATGGACCACCCGCATAGTACACGTGGCAAAGAAAGCAAATTCAACACTAGGCTTTCAAGGAAGATACTTCAAACACTGCCCACAAGATTGCAAAAAAAAAACCCAGCTTACATCTCAACAGATCAACGATGGAATATGGGGCCATAGTATGGGAGCCCTACATAGTAGCACATATAAGTTAGCTTGAAATTAAACAACGTCAAGCGGTAGGATTTATAACCATAGACTACAAGTCAAGAGAGGACGGGTGTGTCTTCAATATGCTTGCCCAACTGGAACTACAAGAACTCCAGACAATTGCAGGACAAACAAGCTATAAGTTGATATTTATGTACAAAGTTGTTAAGGGGATGATTCCCGCTATTAAACCAGACGAATTACTCAAAAAAGAACGTCCTAAGAGAAACCTAACTGCCAAGAAGTTCGAAGAATACCACGCAATAAATATTGTGGAAAAGCAAGTAAAGAATCACTCTTAAGTGTTTTGACTTTCCACTAAGCAAAACACCACTAAACTCAAATTCATTTTTTGTAAAGACAGTGATCGCGTCGAATCAGCTACAAGACACTGTAGTGCGCGCATCAAGCGTAGATATCGTCAAATCTGCTCTAACGCCTCGTCAATAAATCGGAGGCGCTCTTTCAAACCGTAATATTAAAGCCAAAATTGGTATCGATAACGTATTCATACAGATACAGATGCAGAGGATGTCGCGGTCGTTGATAATGTAAAAAAATGGGTCACCCGTGCACTGCTTTGTTTGCATGGGGTGGTGACAGTAAATAAACATGTATTTTTAGCCAAAAAGTAGTAATTTGAAAATGTTGTATTACTTTTAAAAGACTAATAGTAATTTTATTGTGTGTTAATGAATCTATCTAAAACTCTAAATCAAAGAAATGGATTGAGGACTCATTTTTAAAATTTAACGCCATGTTGTGGTTTTTTTTTACAGGAAGTATTATTTAAAAATTTACAAAAGAAAATAATTCGTGGTTTTTAGGATAACTAGAAGCCAAAAGTTTTATGACAAGCAAACTACAACAAAAAAAAAAACATTGTCTTTACATTTGACAAAAATTTAATACTCTAATAAAAAATTGATATTTCTATTTCTGCCATGTAGAATATTACCGGAAATAACATTTTTAAAGAGATATATCTTATACATTGTATACATGAAAAGCACAACAGAAAGGTTAATGCACTATGTAATGATAGTAGCAATTCAACAAAACTCATTAAAATTACCCTCTTAAAAAATGAGCTTATTCTAGTACTATGTCCGCTATGTTTGATTATACCGGAAGTTGGGTTTTGAAGACATCTTATCTATATCATTTATCCAAAAGTAGTACACAACAAAGGTTTGTACCAAATAGTATGTTAGTAGCATGATAATAACACCTTTTCACTTACAAGCCTTCAATATAGGGCTGATTTAAGTATAATGTCCGTCATTTTGAATTTTACCGGAAGTGAGACATTTTTTTCAAATGCCTCCCTACCTGATATTAAAGAGTAATAGTTGAGAAAGGTCTATGCGAAATTTCATGCTTGTGGCAGGATATGCATAAATATGCATATAGCCGCCGCACTATTGAGTCAACGATCACTGTGGGATGATAAAATAGAAATTTTTATAAACTTATACTGCTTCTGACGCGCAGAATGCTTAATTTATTTTCAATTTATTAGCACTTACTTGATATCTTAGAAGGTGGATTAACAATCCACCAGGCCTAGGGTTACACCAGTTTAGTGTTCAATGTGTCTGTACTGTCAAGATTTATGCCGTTTGTCTCATAGTGAACGATGATTTAGAAGTAATCAATAAGTAACCAATGTCTAACTTCCTAAAACAGAGTTGACCTAATAAAGATTTGATTGTTCTGTTTGGTTCTTGTTGTTTATGTGGCTCCTGTTTCTACGTATCTACTAGGCTCTAAATTATTTGGTTTTTGTTATTTTTGTTGAACATAAATACTGCCAATCAATTCAAATGCTGAGGATTTTATCTTGTTTTTGTTTTTTTATACATTGCTTGCGCTATAAATTCATACAAAAGCTTTTTATCTCCGAGGTAATTGTCATTACATGTACCATGGTTTTTTTTAAATTTTGGTTTTGGTTCAACTATTTGGTCAAAATATGACAGGTACAAATGTACCTGGACTGATCTGCATGGACTATAAGAATAAGATGTTGTTGTATGATAGCCATGGTACAACGCTTCACCAGAGGCGAAATTGCACAAATATTTTAACAACAATAGGTCACCGAACGTAGTTGATAAGAAAATCGCATACCGCATAGTCAGCTATAATAGGCCCTAAAATAAAAAAAAAACTTAAGCATTTTAAACTAATGGCCTAGTAAGTGTACAAAATGTTGAAAGAAAAACTAACTTGTATTACCTTCCCTTAACCTAGGACAGTGGTGTAATAGCACTTTTTAAAACCAAACAATAAAACGGAACAATGCTTAACTCATTGGTGTATATGTTACAGTAAATAGGTGAACTTAGAAATTACATGTAATTACTAGAATTTAGGAATTACATGTAATCCCCGATGCACTTAGTAAATACAAGTAATTCCTGAAACGGTCCAGATTTTACCAGTAATTTATAATTTTAAAATGAATTTTTACATCTATTTACTAACTCTTAAAACAATGTTGGAATATGTTCCAGCTGATCAAAAGTTATAATAATACTAACTTTAATATCAGTGAGTACTCATAAAAAATTATCAGCCCAAAATGTATCTTTTTATTATTGGTGTATAAGAGACGAATAAGAAAAAAAGTAGATATTATTTGTTTTGTTGTTAAATCATTAATAAAAATTATATATTGAAATTATAATTCACTTTTAGCATTAAATCTGGTCGTATTTTGTTAAATAAGTTGAGAAACTTGGCTGACAAGTTGTACACTTGCAAGTTAATAATTGGACCTCATTTAATGCGTAGCCATGTGACCATCAATTCAACCCCTAGCTGGAGATTGGTTACTGATGTAATCAGCTTTTTAAATTGTAAGGGTTTCACGGAGGCCAGTGTCTCGCCTCCTTTTGCTGTAAGTCGTAGGCTCAACCAAAAAAGGGTAACATTATTAAAATTTTCCTCTAGATACTATCTCTTGAAAAAAGTCGCAGGCTCAACAAAAAGGAAAAGAATGTCGACATTGAAAGTTAAACAAAAGCGATTAATCATTTAGGTGACTTATAAAATCAAAAAAAAAATCATGCTTAAGCAGGTTAAAACAATGATAACATTTTGTTGCAGGTATATAAGCTTGAGTTTGGAGGTCTAGAAAAACTCCTAACAAAGAGAAACACAGATACACAGAACTATGAAAATGTGACTCTTAACGCCGTCAATTTGTATAAATTTGATTGTGAAGAATATTAACTTCATGGCAAAAGTCTAACAAAAGGAGTCCTACTTAAACCTATTTTGTAAAAAGTATTCAACTCATGTCATCTGCCAAGTTTGTATTCAAATTTAACCTGATGAAGTTTTAAATTTAAAAAAAAAATGTGATTTTAAGAATTATCAAGATCATTTGACCAAATTTGGCATAACTAAATGTCTCAGGCTATTTGTCAAACAGAGCTGGCAGAGTTGCTTATAAACTTCCCACAAATGAATTTCTCAATTTTAGATAGATATCATTGTCGTGCATGCTGAAAATAATTTTATAGGAGTTTCAAAACATATAAAACGACCATTTTCCAGTTTTAATGCACTTTTGATATGCCTTATATTCCTTAATACTTAATCCCTAAAAAATCGTATCCCTTTACTTTCTTATTTGGTATCTTGAATCATGTCTTCTATTTTGAAAGAAATAGTAAATAGCTGTCAAAATGACAAAAAAATCAGTGAATACCAGTAATCAATGAAACAACTAGTAAAAACATGTAATTACTATCTCGGCTAGTAATTACAGGTATTTACTGAAATGTTTAGTAATTACGTGTAATTCCTGATTTCACTTATTTACTGTAACATATATAAATTGAAACTCTCTCAACAAAAACAAAAGGTGAACGTACACGGGTGCTTATACATCACCACAACAACAAGTACAGATCTGAGAGTGCATCGAAGAACATGTAAGCCAATGTTGTATCTTCACATACAATCATTTAGATACTTCACGTATATAGATAAAATATAAATTATTCAGTCTTAACGATTATAAACATCTTACTATAATGTTATTACTTAACTTATTATTTTTATTTAACATACGGATAGTCCTAGGTAAATGGAGAGATGGTTAACGAACGCTCTACATATAATCTGGTTTCTAATGATTATCTTAGGTAAGTAAAAATTGTAATATTTATGATCAAGAAATTCAAAAACAACTCAAAATTACTTGTCTTAACATGGTATGGGTTTTTTTTCTGTCATCTTGAATTGAAAATATCATAACTCCGTACATCTACAATTTTGATTTGATCAGCCAATTTTGAGATAGGAATGCTTACTTACTTAAAAGAATTTTCATTTCGATAAACAGATTTGACGAGTTCTGAGTTTATCCTAAATCATATTTTTACCAAAGAATATTTCAATATTTAACTGTTTTAACATTTCAAGAGGATTTTTTTTTCTCAAGTATATATCCAATACAAAACAGTTGACGTGTCATATATCCAAATAAGACCTTAATAAATAACTAAAAACAAAAAAGGTCATCTTTGCCTGAGAAAGTTGAAACCTTAGTTTCTTGATAGTTTCATTTTTTTTAATCTATATAATGCACAATTTGAAAAAAAGGTTGTTATACATCATGTCAGTAGCGAATTACTGACTACTGAGCTGATGATATCATTTGACAGCTTTGTCTGGTTGTGTCCTCAAACACGGAACGCCGACGCATTGTTATACGTTGTAATTTATTTTTACATTGTTATTCGAGTTATTTGACTGAGATATTTTTTAATCTTGTTGCACACTGGACCCCCGAAAAAAGCAACTTCTTTGACATTGTTGAACAAAAATTTAAAGGTTTTGTTTTTACTTTTCTCGATTGGTTTACCATAATCATGATAATATTATTCGATAAAAGTTTATGATTATTGCTTTAATTAGCGGAGTAACATTTCAATTAAGATTTCAGAATTTATTTAAAAGGCATTTAACTATGATGCAACTTGAAAACTGCTTTACAGAAGTCTATTGTGCAGATATTTGTATACCATACTTACTTTTGATGGAACTTTCAAGATAATATATTACGATTGAAAGGGTCAAATAATTTGCAAATGTTTCACATGTAAAGCTGGAGTCAGCATGGTAAGTACAACTGAGATAATAAATCCGGTATTTAGTTAATTCATATTGCTCAGTTTTTAGTTTCTTAAGCAGTGTTGTGCATACTGTTGTTTTTATTCATCTGTTGATTTAAAAAAAATGTTTAGCCATGGCATTCAATTGTTAAGTTATACTACTCCTTTACTAACTTACTACAAAAATGTTCTGCCTTTTAGAGATGGTTCGCCCAAGATTCAGAATTTCGAAATCCTCAGAACGTTATCTGCAAGAAAATCTTTAGGCGTGTGATATATGCATTTGAGGTGAATGGGTAAAGCGGGAGATAAATTAACCAAAAAACCAGACACTTTATTTGAATGCATCAAAGTTGTTCGGTCAAACATTCAGAAATGAATTTAAAATCTAGGATGTGCTTTCACAATTGTTGTGTGGCCTGGCCTTTCAAGAGGTCCGATTATGAGGATGCTTTCAAATTCTACAGATTTACTCCAAAACGTTTAATAACAATCTGCTCAACTTTGCAGAATCAGCAATTGAAAGTCTTTTATTTATTCTACTCTTTAAACTACTTTTATCCAAACTTAATTGAAAGATTGGTTGCATATTCTAACTAGAATTTAACATTTTAATTTTGCACACAATGGAAACTAAAATATAATTTATATGTTTAAGGTCATGAACAATATTACTCTGTGAAGAACAACAGTATTATTTCCACAACAAATACATAGTTTAGGATACCAAAAACTATTTTTTATTGATAAAATATTTAGTGTTTGCGATGGTCTAAGGTGGCACCTAACACTACAGCGAGACAAAACAGCTAAACGCTTTAATCACGTTGTATTGTTGAAGAAATACCAAGCTTCTCGATGATCTAACTTAGTGTTTGTCAAACTGATATATATCTGATGAAACTCGAGAGCGTGTTGTTCAAGTTTTTTTTAGTTTTTTTACATTTTTGTCAAAGGGTCAATTAATATTTTGTCAAAATTTTATGAAAATAAAACGAGCAAAATCAATTTTAGTTAAGGTGTTAGGTACCCCCTTACTTTGTCAGCTGGAAGGCGGTACTCCAATTGGTACCGGTCAACCTGTTTTTGTACTCATCGGAAGCAAAATTCATACAGAATCTTCCTAATGATTAAATACGACACGTTTCTTCAATGTCAGATCTGTGATCACTATGAATAAGTCTGAACTGTAAGTTAACATATCGAAAACATATCGTATTATTTTAAATTTTACAGGACAAGTGTTGCATGCAAAGTAGGAGACGCGTACCTTGTTGACAAATCGTGCCTTGCATCTTTTTATGCAATTCTATCATGTTTTTCATCTTAAGATTGGTTTAAATACTATCGAATTTTATTATAGACATCATATCTCCAAATAGTTGCAACATCAAATAGGAAAAGTACAAACAATCATTTCGCTATTATCAAAAATAAGTCTTTCATAGTAAATCGCATCTTGTAGTGAAATAAATGAAACCATTTAAGATTTATAATAATTGTCAATGAAATGACCCAATACAAAATATGATCAATCAATGTAAATTGTTTTAAATTTTCTGATAGATAATTAACAAAACGTTATCACTAATCTACCATAATCAACAGACGACCTTAACATAAATAGAAACTGACTTACAGACAATAACAACATAACCTTCATCATAATTGAACTTGCTCACTTATGATATTACACCACTTTGCCAGGCTAGGGGAGGGTTTGGAACCCGCTTACATGTTTAACTCCACCACATTAAGCTGAATTGCCTGTTCCAAGTCAGCCTGTAATATGTTGTTGTTGTTGTTTGGTGCTGTGTAAAATACTTGATTTTCGTTCTTTCTTTTTTTGCATATTAATTAGACCTTTACTTTAGTTTTCTCTTTAAAGTCAGTTGGTAGATACCACTGTTAGTGGATATTTTTCAAACATCTATCAGGTATTTCCACATAATTATTTTTATAAAAATAGTAAATTCAAATTTAGGTACAAGCCGTTGTTGGCTTGAAAATCCTAATCAAAGATCCAAATGCATTCAAGTGTATCGAACATCAAACTCATCATGGCTTGAACAAAACAGTCATCGTTATGAAGCTTAGTCCGGAAGGTTGTTCTACTCTGTGTACAAACAAATATAATGTGTTCTTCATTACAAATTAAAATCATTATGTTTCCAAATCAAATTTTATCGATATAAATGAATGATAAAAAACTCATAATAGATACTATGATTGAATTTTTTTACTTATACCAGACGCGCGTTTCGTCTACAAAAGACTCATCAGCGACGCTCGAAACAAAAAATGTTCAAAAGGCAAAATAAAGTACGAAGTTAAAGAGCGTTGAGGACGAACAATTCCTAAAAGTATTGCCAAGTACAGCTGAGGTAATATATTCCTGAGGTAGGAAAGCCCTAGAATTTCAAAAATTCAAAGTTTGGTTAATATTTAATTTATAATTAGGAATATATCAATGATAACTCAGGTCAACACAGATGTGCTGACTATTGGGCCTGTTATACTCACGGGGAATTAAACTCGACCAAGAGGTTGCAAATTAATTCTTCATAGACATGATAGATAGCGTTTCAAAATTAACGTGTTTTTTTATCAGATTATGGCACTCTTACATATATGTATTAATCTTATTTTTCTTCAGCTGAGAAGAACACATCACATTCAGGTAAAATCCAATTGAATGCAGAAAATAAAAACGAACAATTGAAAATCTCTTGTTATGTAAAAAATATACGTTTTCCAGTATATATATATAACAAACACGGTCATGAAGTTGGATATTGTTTGACACTTCCTGTGACAGAATGTAAGAGTTATTATAAAAATGGTTCCCTTAGCTTCAACGCCCAAACAAACATGACAACATATGTTGTCCAATTTTTGGACGAAACAGCTGTGAATGGCAGATGGACCTGTTCTCATGGAAGCGGCAAAAATAGTCCAAAGGAAAGTGTGCTAATTTTTATAAAAGGTATTTTATACTACTGTTGCCTTTATTTATAAATTTTCCTTACAAAATTAAACTATCATCACATATTTAAAACATATTAGAATTCGATTATCTTATAAGTTCATTCTAGAGTATGAAAAAAATACGTATATAAAAGAAAGAGTCCGTCATTTCAAATAACAAAATGAAACAAAATTAGACAACTGAAAACATAACGGAATGAAAAAATTACAGCAATAAGCAGTACTCAATAAACAAAAGACATACAAGTAAATCTTCATATCTATTTACATGTTGTTTTCCATTATCAAATACGACATATTGACAAAATATCGATTAGCATGACAGGCTATGCGTGTAAGACATACTATGTTCACCCTATCGACACTTTCAGTCTTGTTCAAAATAAAGGCACTTTTTGCTTAATTTTTGTTTTGATGTCTTTTTTGTATCTTTTACTCGATTAATTGTTTTAACACTTTTGGTAAACTAATGTTTCTTTCATTCTTGCGTTCATATACCATGTATACGTATTTGCTGCTATCAGAGCCATGGAAAATGACTCAAGACTTTCAAATGTACAGTGTTAATTCGTTTTCCGCTTTTTAGACCAATCAACAACAATATATGTTTGCTACTTATACTAATTGGCACATATATTACAGTGACTGTCAGTCAAAATGTACTCAATCATAATGAAACTATTCGTCTGTTAACACAACAGATGTGCCAATAAATAGTTATATATTTTTTAATTAAATGACGTGCTAAAACAAATATTGTTGCAACATATTCTTCGTTGATAAAATAATTTTGAGACATTTTCTTTGTTTTTTTTAGGTGCTGATCACTGTACCCAACCTGTTCAGATAGTCATAATCATTTGTGTATTTACATTTATTACATTAGTTGTTGTAGTCGCAATCATTTGTTGTGTAATCAGAAGACAGAGAGGTAATACAAAATATGTAGTAGTGTTTCTTAAACGTAAAGTTAAACTATACAACTGGTGTACAAAAGTTTATGTAGTTCTTACGTGTTTCTCGTTTTTCGTATTTATATAGATCAGATCGTTGAATGGTTTTACACTAGTAATTTTGGGGGGCCTTTATAGCTTTCTGTTCGGCGTCAGCCAATGCTCCGTGTTGAAGGTCGTACCTTGACTTATAAAGCTTCACTTTTATAAGTTGTTACTTGGATTGAAAGTTGTCTCATTGGCACTCATACCACAATTTCTTATTTCTATATAACAAAAAAAATATATCATAAGGTAAGGTGACACCCTATAATTCCTTACGAATGAGATAAGGCTAGTATAAGGATATTTGTCAAACGTTCTAACTCCTGGATTTTTTTCTCATAATACAGGGTAAAATAGAACACCCGTTTCCATTTTCATATGAAACTTCAATAGCTCATGAAAGCTCTTTCTCAAAATCAATGCAGATTCTAGATTTTATTTCATTTGATTTGAGACCCAATAGCACCAATGCAAATATGAGATAAACGTCCGAGTCAGCATTTCACCGCCATTTGTTTTTAATTTAACATCTAGAAAAGGAGCTCCATATCCTATCAGAATTTTAGTTTATTGTGTTCCTTAACTAATGTCCTTCTGACAAATAGTATCAATTTTTAGTTGTAGCTTTTTTAAACATCCACTAAGTTGATCCCTAAACGTTCAGTTTCTACTTATTTTGATTAAATATTGGAAGATTTGGCGACAATTGATAGTCCGTTGGTTAAAAAATGGCGCATTCAATCATTCATAGACAGTAAGAGTATAAAAAAAAAGATTATTGAATTCAGGACGCAAACAATAAGTCCCATCTTTTACAAGTATTGACTGATGGCTGTCCGCAATGTAAAAATCGTAACAGGGATATTTGTACATCTTTTTTATGATTTGGTGTTTTCTGATTTTTGGAGTTGTCCAATAATCTTGTAAAATTGGACAGTTTTTCCTTGGGGGCATTCGAAATTATTGTTTTTATCTGTGTAATTCATGAATATTAAATCATAGAGATTGGTGACTATGATGAATGCGTTTATCCCATCGAACTGCAGATGATAAAGTGAAAAATATGTTCAAATTGTCGTAACTTAATCCTGTGATTCAAATTCGACTTAGCACTGTTAAAACTCCTGTGATCAAGACGCTAGGTTTCATATGTGGAGCAGTATCTGCTTACCCTTTTGAAGCATCTATTTTGGTGGGACAAGTGTTGCTCTTTCTTTAGTTTTCTCTTTTGTGTACAGTCGTTCGTCATTCAGTCTTTTAACTAGTCATTTGTTTTTTCTTTGGCTTTGTCAGTTTATTTTTGACTAATTAGTTTGAAAGTCCCTTTTGGTATCACTCTGTCTCTTTTTAAATATTCTATTTAGAAGACCTTTAGATGAACATTAAAGTCAAAGTCTTATTTGATTTTTTTTTAACTAACTGTTTAGCACTTGTGTCATTACCATGATTACGTACATTAGTGAGGAGATTTATTCGTTGACGTTAACGAATACTTGTGAAAAAATGTCTATTACATTTTATTTCAACAATAAATTTCTTCCATGTATACGTGCATTCAGTTAGCAAGTAAGGCCGTGTTCACACCAAACGTCATGTACAGTAGACATGTTTACAATTAGTTTAATGTTATGTACACTGGTTTCACATTAAATTTGTTCATACCCATACACCTGGTTTAGTTACCTGTGCATAAGTTTTGTTCACACTTATAAACTAAATGTCGTTTAAATGTTCATTACATTGAATCGAATTAAAATTTCTTGGACAGCTTTTCTACATGTAGCAGTGATGAAAGCCATTGTGATAATTTGCACCTATTTTAAAGATACTAAAGATGTCTCGATTACGAGAGGTGGATAAATCAATTTAAAATTGAATAGTGGTTCCCACCATTGATCGTCCGAAAAAGGGGTTCCACTCCCCAAACCCGCCCCATCTGAATCCGCCACTACTTACGCAATACATGAAGTAGGCTATAAACGATGAAGAAGGATTGAGTTGTTTAGAGAGTTTTTGTAATTCAATTATTAGTAAATCGTTGCATGACCAGCGGCAAATATTTCTGTATACGTCTATTCAATTCGGAAAGACATTTTCAAATGAATTATATGTTTGGCAATGATGATGCTTTGAGTCTGGATTAGGGGTTCAGGGAATTACGATTCAACTGAAAAAGGGGGGATGTTTTTTTTTCTCCATAAATAATATTAAGATTCTAAAATTGATGAAAAGTATTCTGTTCAATGAGGAAAAACAATTCTGAATCCAGATTCTCTCTATAACTTATAATGTTAAAATTTGAACAAAATTATTTGATTGATAGCTTTGAAAAACTAAATTTAAATGTTCTTGTTATGCGGAAAAAAGAAAAAGTATGTGTCGAACATAAAAACCATAACCCTCTTCCGCATTTAGTTGAATGGTTGCTCTGTAATAAGGCTACTTAAAGTTTTTTTTAATATAGCAAACCAATTAATATATCGAGTTTAGACAAATAAATTCGGTAAAAAAAGCCTACATAAACAATTGTCATAAATCTCAATTTTATTTCAAAAAAACGTTTCTTCTTTAAATATACATGGTAAATACATGTTTTAAATACATTGTTTAGTATACACTGACCCTTGACTGCATGTAGACAAAACATGATTTAAACTACATTTAAACATTGAGGTTTATCAATGGGAACGTAATTGTGTTTAGTTTAAGTGTGAATTACACTAACACAACACCGAGTTTAGGTCAATTAGAACACGGCCTAAGATAGGCAATAAACAGATAATTCATAATGATTATGTCGAATAGATATTGAATTAATACTTGTAACCTATCGTATACTGAAGATTGTTTCCAAAATTTGTGTTTTACAATCGAAACTAATGTGTATGATTGGATGCATCGACATAACACTTAAACAGGCATTTGCTACGGTAAAAAAAAGATTTATTTCAATTCAATCATTACTGAAGGTAAAATAGTGACATAATAATTCGCATTTAGCAGCCAGTTTGATTAGTAAATCAAAATACCGCTGCTGATTTATTCACTTGCATGTGTATAATTAGACCTCATATTTCCCATATTCATATTCCATTTAACCCCTTAGCTCGAGATAAGTAACGCATGAACTAGGCAGTTATAAAGTCAGAATGTCAATATATCTGTTCAAATTCTTTAATGACATCATTTTGTTAAATACAATGGAAATATTTAAATCGTCCATTAGAACAACGTAAAAAATGGTCGCTAGGCCTGATGAGTGTGAGATCTTCATGTTTGGTTTGCTGTCTCTATAATGTCATTCTAGTCCGCAATTCACTATTTCTCTCTCCCACATAGAATTCCTCACAACTTGAACATATGAAAGAATAGATGACGGTGGAACTTTTACAAGACATATTTTGTGTAACTGTAAAATAATTTCCATATTTTAAATAAATTAAACTTGCTTCTATTAAATCTGGACAAGTCATACATCCTTTATCGGTACATTTTTTTACAATTGGCACAATTTCATTAAATGTTGAAGATGTAAATATCGCCTCAGACTTTTCGACTGTCTTTTACTGTTGATAATCTTTTTTCTTGTAAGACGTGGTCCGTTTTTTTTTTTAACTTTTGTGTAGATTTGTTTCCATTTGTTGCATGATACTAACTATATCATAATCTCAAGAATGAAATGTTGTGAAAACGAGATATTTTGTTGAATTGTTCGATGATTCTTCGGTTGTTTTGGATCGACGTGATTCTGTTATAATTGGTCCTTTTCAATTCCGTAGCTTGTTACTTGTTCCGGATATTATTGCTTCTTCAAATACGCTTTTAGTTCTTTCAATCTTTTATTGCGTAATATTTCTATACTAGTAATGTTAATTATTCTTGACGCTAGATTAAAAGGTATATTTAATTTTATATGTTTTGGATGGTTTGAGCAAAATTTCAAATACATATGTGTATCAGTGTCTCAAGAGAAGATATCTGTGACAATTTCATTGTCTCCCGTTATGATTACTTAAATATCCATAAACGGCATTTTCCTGAAATTTCTGTTAATAGTGAAACGTATACGAAGATATTAACATTATATCTTTAACGAAAAGCTTCCTACTGAAATCAATGAATGTAACAACGTATTTGATTTTAACTAAAGAAACCTCTGTACAACTGAACCAGGGTTTTCGATATCATAAACAAAAATCAAAACATTTACTGAATTTGATAATCTACATGAAAAAAATTGTAACTATAAATCAACATGAACACTTCGTATACGTTCATGTATTTCACATCCAATCCTTAATAGTAATTTCTTTACACAGCACAAAAATTTCGGCATCACCTCAAAAGTTAACCAAACCTTCAAACATACGTATTTAGAAGAGAAACAGTTACAATACTATTGTCATGTAATTAAAGATTGTTTATTTTGGATTCAATCATAAATTACTCATAGGGTCTTTGCATTGATACAAATATAATTATTTTAAAACCAGTTGTTTGCATGCAACCGGTTATGTTCTTATGTATTTTATGATGGTATGATACGAAACCCTTAACAGGAGGAATACTGCTAAGTTTCTTTTGTTGCCTTTTCTGACATCTAAATCGGACTTCTTATAAAATGAGTTATACTGAGCGTATTGATGTGAATTTGTTTAATCTATATTAACTAGAGGTATAGGGATATATAGGATTGAGATCTTACTAAAAACACCGCACCTGTTTGGCACCTGTCTCAAGTCAAGAGTCTCTGGTCTTCGTCAAATTTTATTGAACTAGATATAGGAAGATGTGGTGTGAGTGCCAATGAGACAACTCTCCATCCAAATAACAATTTAAAAATTAAACCATTATAGGTTAAAGTACGGCCTTCAACACGGAGCCTTGGCTCACACCGAACAACAAGCTATTAAGGGCCCCAAAATTACTAGTGTAAAACCATTCAAACGGGAAAACCAACGGTCTAATCTAGTATACATTTTTGTTAAGATGGCCAGCTAAATTCCACTTCCAGGTGTACAGGTTTCACGCTGTGTTTAAGATCCCTATGTGACCTTCGGATGTTTTTTTTTTATTCTACTCTTAGGTCGTGTTGCTGTCTCCTAACAGATCCCTGTTTTCCTTTCTCTATTGTATTGTGTCCAGCTCTAGAAAGAAACAAAAATGATTCACTCATAAGGTTTTTTAATCGGAAATAAACACATCTAATCTGAAACCGGTTGTTGGCATAATACGGATTATGTGCCTCTGACATACTATATGATACTAAGTCCCTTATGGGAAAGATTGTACTTGATTTTCATTTGATAAAGACATAAGCTTTCAATCAGTTTAGTTGAGGTCTTGAGCTGGCATGTCAGTAACTGCTAGTAGTAGGACTTTGGTCATGTATATTTTATTGAAATTTTGCTTAGTTTCTTTTGTTTCCTATCATGACATCGGACCAATAATTCTTTTAAACTGAGTTTAACTGAGAGTATTGCTTATTTCTTTCTTTGCTCTACACTGGCTAGAGGAATAGGGGGATGTTTGATATCTCACAAAAGATGTTTAACCCCGATGTATTTTTGGCGCCTATCCAAAGTCAGGAGCCTCTAGCCCTTATTAGTCTGGTATGTTTTTTTCTAATTTTAGTTCATTTTTCAGTTATGGAATTAAGTGTGATGCCTTTTTTCCATGAGACAGACGATTTTATTTAGGGGCCAGCTGAGGAGCACCTCCGGGTGCCGGATTTTCTCGCTGCGTTGAAGACCCATTGGTGGCATTTCGGCTGTTTGTCTACTCTCTGGTCGGGTTTTCGTCTCTTTGACAAATTCCCCATAACCATACTGAATTTTAAAAACGGTAATCTAACTCGTGGTGGCGTTTGTAAAATAAAGAAAAGGACAGTTTAACTGTATCCCTTATAACTCTTTATATTATACCGCAGCTTCTGTTTGCAATTAAGGCAGCAACCAACTAACATAGAAGGAATAAAGAACATAGGCCCTAGAATATCGCATCAATCGCGGAGGTACATGTATATTCTTTGTATTCGAGTGCTGCTGGAATGTTGATATACAATATTGAAAAGTTCACAATTCGGAATCTGAAAGCATCTCTGTTGTCGCAGAGGTTCCTTTTCAACTGGCCCTTAATTGTCAACTTTTAGAGGTAACTTAAGATACGAGACACACATAACTGTATCTTTTTCAATACAAAAACAGAAGGAATTCAATTTTTGTGTCCAATAATAAGTCGCCTAACTCCTTTTTTTTCAATTGCTTAGTGTCGACTTCGTTACGATATCTTATGGGGTATAGTGTTATGCAATCATTGGTTGAACTCAACATTTTTTCTTGGTATGCAACAGAGTTGATCATTCTTACTTTTAATAAAAACTATTAATAGCATACTTTCATCAGATGAAGGTTGCATATTGCGTATTGTTGCACAGTTTTACACGGTATAATCCTGATCCCATTTATTTTCTTACTGTTTTCAGAAAGATATAAAGCCATTCCAACACAACAAATGGGAGTTCTAGTAAGTTATTTGATACATACTTATCAAAGATACCCTGCTCATAATTTGATACACCAAACGCGCGTTTCGTCTATATAAGATTGAGCAGTGACACTCAGATCAAAGGACAAATCTATTTATATCTGTATACAGTTCATTTATATAGCGTCGAGCATCTAAACTACACCAAATTATATTTTTCTAAATGTTATATTATTACAAGAGCATGTGTATGGAATTTGATGCAATTGTCATACAAGTGTGAGGATTAGCGCTTTATTAAAAAAACCAGGTTCAATCCACCTTTTTCTGCATTAAAAAATGCCTGGACCGAGTCAGAAATATGGCAGTTGTTGTCCATTCGTTTGATGTTGTTTGTGTTTTTGATTTTGCCATTTGATTATGGACTTTCCGTTTTGAATTTTCCTCAGAGTTCAGTGATTTCACTTTTTATCATGTCCAACGATTTTGAAGTATTTAGCGAGTGGTAATAGCAAAGCACCAACTAATCTTAAGAATAATTTCATCTCACATTGTTATGTATCACCAATCAATTCTTAAGTTTATTTTACATTCTTCGTTGCCATTATTGTTATATCTATTCTTATACAAGTTATTTTACTGTGCATATGGTTAAATCATACTATATTTGAATCTGACTGCTCGTTTTTATGATTTCAGGGTAGCGAGGTAAACTCAAGCAGGTACACAAATCAATAATACAAGTTCATATTTTTAACGATATGAAAATAGTGTTTGCACATTCGTTCTTGTTATCCTTAACATGTTAAGCATTATGTAAAATTGTAGATTTTTAATGACTTAATCAGACACATCATCTTGATTTTTGGGGGTGTTCCATATAATATCATGGACAGGCAACGTGACTTTTAATATTTCTTTTTGGGTAATGATAATATAAATTGGCCAAACGTTGATCGTTTCCCCCAAAATGACTGAATAGCTAGGGCGCTTGGGTCCCTTATTGAGGAATTACACTCATCTTGATGGTACAGCTGATATGCTTTTTCGTAGTATCATGTAGAACACCAAGTTTGACTATAGGCGTAATACCACCAAAACATAGAACATCCCACCCGGTTGCATACAAAAAGTGTCGAAAACAATATTCTCTTCAATTTGGCAGTTGCAGAACATTACTCGTGCATTTTATTGTTGTAAACAAATTTGGAGTCATAACCATATTTCTATGTTTTTTTCCAATGTCAAATGCGAGTTGCATACGATTTTGTTCACTGAATTTGTGATATGCATGATCTTAGTGAGTTACATGCCACAGAAAATAAAATATCTCATACATTCCAAATGTATACAATGCGCGTGACAGCTTTTCACCAGTAATATTTCTTTAAGATTACGTGTTGCACTCCAGTCCAACTATTTTGTATAATAAAATTTCGATTGTTTAAACTGTTCCATTCAAATACTGCACCGACTTTTTAGTCCATGTAGGCCTTAAATATTTTCACTTGATATAAGTGGTAACAATTATTCGATCAACGACTTTCAATTGTTATATGTTTTGGCCCCCTATTTTCTCATTTTTCCAAATTCTTTTTCGGAAAGCTACTTATAGTGTTAAAATATTCACTGAGGTCTGAAGTTTATTTGGACGAACTTCAAAACCCCTTATTTTAGCAACTGGGTGTGGTGGGGAAGGTCAACTTCTTATTATTTATCGCATTCTGTAATTCTTATTCAATTTGCAGGTGTTCAGTACAACGAATTTTTAGTTTTTTAAGTGCCTTCGCAAACTTGACCCAGGAACCAAATTTTATTTCTTGCTGTCTTAATCGCCAAAATGTTCTCAAGGTCACGTAGGCGCACACTATTTCATTTTATGAAACAATGGTCAAAAATCGTATTTTTTCTTCTTTTGACGTTTTTTGTATCCTTTTGCCTTTTATTCTCCGTCAAATCTCATGCGTGTCAAAGCCATCAATTTAATGTAAACGGAAGACTAAATTGATCGCCAGAGTTGATTGCTGTTGGTCAGTTGTAGCTGGCAATGTTTTGTTAACCTTTTCATGAACAAGAGTGTACTTGCTCATATACTAATATCTGTCAGCTTATACGTTGAACAATTTCTGATAATTTAGTAGTACAAGTTAAAAATATCGAACTCACCCACCAGGATGCCGTCACTATTCGTTTTGTATTAGGGTGCCTTTTGCTAACCGTTATATTTCTTGTGTATGCGAAATTTCGTTATGCTATGTAACATGTTTCAGACAGGCAATGCATATTTCTAGTTTCTTATCGCTGAACAACAAACCTTGAAATCTCAGACCTATAATAAAAACAAACTTACAGTAGGTGTTTCATTTGATTTAGACAACCATAACCAGTATTGTTCATCTGCGTATAGGGTTTACATTCATCACGTAGTCAAGAACTTATAGCTGCTACTCAGACTTTGATAAAAGTATATCGATAACAAAAAAAATTAAGACAGAAATTGTTAATGAGATAAACTGAAATGTTCATGACTCACGATTGATTTTTGCGTTATAAGTCACTGGATGTTTTCGTTGAACGTCCATTCGTTTTTTTTTTAAATAATACAGGATTGGCGCAAATTATAGAGTGTAGATGCCTACGTTGTTGATCATTTTTTTTTATAGTTTTCATTTAAGTTGTCTTTATACTAGGGATGTCAACTCGGTGAAGATTTACTAATCGATTACTCGTTGAATTTACCGAGCGATAGTCGAGTACTCGCTCGGTAAAACATTTTCAAAATGAAAACAAAATTATATACAAATTATGTATTTTGGATCGTTGTCATGTGATTGTAAATCTCTCAATGTTATTACCTAGTACTAGATAATAGTCCAAGGAATTTTAAACCATAATTAAAAGCTCATTTACTACATGTACTAATTATGTACACTGGTAATCAAATCTGTAATTGATTAATATCTATAGAAAAATTATTACTCAAACAATATTATTTGGGAACCGTAAAACACACAATCATTGATCAACAAAACGGTGAAGATTAGAACTTACTGAGTGTCGATACGGGGTGCAACGAATGTGTTTAACAATATCATTTTAGCAACTTTTTCGCGACGGTAACGTTTCTCAAATTTGTGAAGTAACCAACAGTCCTGCTGATGAAAATATATGCTCTGACGGTACATATGTGACTAAGATTAGCTAAAAGTGTGAGACTTGGAATAGAAAAGATCTTGTTCATATATCCTACATGTACCTCGGTTTGGAAAAAGCGCAAACATTCAAATCGTATTTTAATTCTTATTAATATATAATTTTCCGGGAGGCGCTCTCAACATTTACTTTTTTATCTTTAAAAAGCAACAGCAATCTATCAGGAAACCGGTTAGTTGAATATCATTTTGGCAATCGATACTCGGTACTACCGAGCGAAACTCGAGTACTCGTTGACATCCCTAGTTCATACTGTTGTGTTACCTCGGATTTATGATTCAAGATTTGGCTTGGTATTTGTGCATCAACTTTTTGGGTTATGTTTTAATGCGTTCCCAATGGTGTGATTCAGACTCGTTGTTCTTATGGCACCGTAACGAAGTTGTCGGTGCCATATAGTTTTACCCTTAATCCGTAATTCCGTAATTCTGTCATTCCGCAACAACCCATTATACCGAGTTTTTTTCTCTAAACGCCTTCAGATATTGGGCTGATTTTTAGCATGTGAGACTACCATCATGTTTGTGTCCACACGTGTTATTGAAAATGCAGATTTTCCAACTTTTTGAGACGGGGCCATTCGTGTCGCTATGACACATCTAGTTTTTTTTATAGTATTGTTGCCATTTTGTATACTTTTGATTTTTTTTTTTTATCTCAATCGATTTAAGAATTTCAAACAGCGGTATACTACTGTTGCTTAATACTCAATTAGTCATTGTGTATACCTTTGTATTCATTCATTACTCAATGTGTTGTTTTGTTTATATTTGTATTCATACATTACTCAATTTGTAGTTTTCTTTATATTTGTATTCAGATATAACACAATTTTTACTTTTGTATACCTTTGTGTTTATCTGTTACTCAATTTGTATTTGTGTATGCCTTTGCATTCATATATATTACTCAATTTATATTCATCAGGAAAAATGTATAGGTCATAATGTTTAATTATCATGCACTACAAACACTTGAATGTGTGTATAATCATTTGTATGTATATTTATATTTGTGGTTAGTAAGTTGTGTTGTTTTTTAAGCAGTAATTGCTACTGGATTTCAAATTGTGAAATAATCAACAAGGTCTGTTTGGGTTGCATTTTATTAATATATCAAAAACATGAAGCCATATTTCATCAACCATTTTCTTAGTCAAATGCCTGTACCAAGTCAAGAATAAAACAGGTGTTGTCTTTTCGTTCCGTAATTAACTTGATACAGTGTACGATTTTATTTATCAGGAGTTATGCACTTCCTTTTGGTTTTCCCCCTGTGAATTCAATGTTTATTAACTTTAGAAAAAACATTTTTCGTATATTTCAAGAGCAAAGCAGCAGAGTAGAGTTCGTTGATGATTTTTTTCCAACAGTCAGTGGGAAAGCCAGTGACATTGAAGAGCTACTTCCGTCGGTCACGCGGGAAAGGGGACATATGGCGCTGTAACTAGCGTGTAAACAAAAACGTAGCCTGTGCTTCATACATGAAATGTATTTAAACAACTTATCATCCATCAGTCTTTTAGGTTAATTTTTCATTAGATTAGATTTTGACACACGACTGCCAAATTAGGTATAAAAATAAGTGCTCCGTTAATGAAATATGATAAATCAAAAGACTACCTCCGTTGATTTCCAAAAAAAACGCGGGTAATTCCCACGACTACAAACAACTGACACAAATGCTTCCTACAGCTTTTCATTGGTCGAGATATAAATAAATGTGACCTAGAAACATACATGACTATGTACAGGATTCTCCGTCACTCTGAGTCTTGTTTACATAATAAATACTTCATCCAGAGGTCAAAATTCAACATTTTTCAGACCTTTTTGGAGTTATTTCCGTGCAAAATCAAGCAAATTATGTCATATTTTACAGCTTTTAAGCACAAAATTGATTGAGACAACGATGGGTGGTGATGTGTCCAGAATTTTAAATATAATTTTACTAAAATTGTTGAGTGGTTTAAGGCTTTACACCGTCATTTGTTGATGTTTACAAGTTGCTCAAACTCCTCGTATCACATTTTCTGTAGTTATTTAATTATGCTACTGGTGTATAACAGATTTTTGGGCGAGATTTCTGTAGTAAATTAAAACTGGTTTAATCAATGAACGAATTTGGCCATATAAATGACTTCACTTTAAAAAAAATCAGTTCGTGAAAAGTTATTGTCTGAATAATAAAGCCTACAAAAGTGCGAAGTGTAAGCACTCAATTAATCTTTGTTTTAAGCCAATTTTTAGGGTCATTCTTTAATTCTGTAAATTATTACTCTGAATGTTTCCACTTGTCAATTTAAAAAAGTACATATACCAATCAACAAATATTGCCTGCCTACCACTGATGCATCAATAATTTTCATAGTCTGTTCTTGTTTATATAAAAATTACTAGGCAAGTTGGAAGTTAACACTCACGCATGTTCGTGAATGTCTGTCCTTTAATATCAAGCTTATCAAGCAACCTGATGTACACTAACCATTCATGTTTGAGTGTGTCTGGGCCCTGGGGCATGTTTAACTCTTGAGAACTCGAGATTAACATTCCATAGGAATGCCCAATGCCTATCACATCCAATTCTTAATACATGTTAGAGCTATATGACCATTTAAAGCATTAAAACAATGCTATATCACTTCCAAGGTCTACTTTGAAAATGGCATATGAATGTCTCACTCCAATTTGGTGAGCCTGTATTGTTGCATTGATTTTGATGCTTGATCCACATTTTTATTTTATACCAATCTACAAGAAAATAAAGCTTGGACACAGAATCTATATTTTAATCAGAATCATACCATTCCTATATTTGTGTGCTGATTTTTCTGCAATAGAACTTTTTCACACATTTTACTTCATTCTAAAAGCACACAATTGCAATAATTTGCAAAATCATGTGATTACATATAGGAAAAGGGCACCAAGACATCTCATTCATAATACTACAAAAGGAGCAGGATCTGCTTACTCTTCCAGAGCACCTGAGATCAGTTATATGTGGTGGGTTCAAGTTGCTCAGTTTTCTTTTTTCTAATTTGTATAGTAGTTTTAATTTTTCATCAAAAAGTCTGAAAAAAGAGATATGTATCTA
This sequence comes from Mytilus galloprovincialis, assembly GCA_037788925.1. Classification (NCBI taxonomy): domain Eukaryota; kingdom Metazoa; phylum Mollusca; class Bivalvia; order Mytilida; family Mytilidae; genus Mytilus; species Mytilus galloprovincialis. The sequence continues at coordinate 49,867,574 of CM075343.1, read as the reverse complement.
CTGAAAATGACTTACTAAGGTGCAGAGGTTACCACACTTCAAAATCTTCCTGGAAGCAAAACAGTGAAATGTCGTGTCATGATAGGCCACTTGAGAGACCTCACTACGTCTAGGAGAAGTGAAAAATTCTAGAAACTTTACATTTAAGTCCTTTAATCCTAATAAAGTATTAAAGACCATCAAGTTGACTTTTTATATCTTTGATTTTTTTTTATGTCTCACATACTACAGTACATACATGTATATGTCTGATATCAGTGACATATTCAGAACTTTTTCTAGGGGTGGGGGGGGGGGGGGGGGGGGGGCTGCTGACTAACTTAAGAGGGTCCCGATCCAGTGTTTCCCTACTTAATCAACCATATGAAAGGGGGGCATTATGAATATGCTAGCTTTGCATCAATGAATCTCAGGTTTTTCAATGACATTAAGTTTTATTGTATTGCAACATTATAATTGTGACCATGTCTCATGTACATTTATGGCAGGTTATCAGTATAAAATGGTTCAGTGTTTCACATTGTACATGTATATTTAAAAATATAAAAATGTTTAGAAATAAAAGTTTATTTAATGATTAATAAATACAAAGTCATCAAAATCATGTGAAAATGAAACGTATGTAAAAAATATTTTAAATAATTTTAAGAGTATTATTGTTAAAAGGTCCAAACTAAAGTAAAAGAAGTCAAATAGTCCTTTGTCCCATACATGCAAATCCTCAAAATAGAAATATTGCTCTTCTTACTCCTATTATTATCTGAAAATATATAATTTATGCTGATGATATAATCAAATGACAATTATTTCAAACTTCTATAGAGTTGTTATATGACATTTTAATATATTTTTAATTGTCCACTAATGGAAAACTGATCAGATGTGAATAATTGCAAATGAGACAACTATCCCAAAATACTCAATTGGAGTGGATATATATGCAATTTTATACTACACAAAAGCCTTCAAACATGATAAAATCTCATAATGTATAAACTGGCTATGATGGTTTTCAGATGTTTGTTATAATTTTTTTAAATTCCCGTACTAAATTATAAGGCTCTGCTCTGCACATATGTTTGCCAATAATACTAAAAGGGCTAGTTACAACCAAACTTTAATACTATGTATGTATGCAATACATGTATTTATAGCAGTTTTGGAATATAAATGATTCATTTCTGCAGAGGATGATGATATATTCTGATTAATAATGAATTGACTATACATGTATTATTTATAACAAACAAATCTTTTAAAAATTATATGTTTTCGAATATCATAAATATAGTTGTGAAAATGAATAATCAGTCCCTTGATTTAATGAAAATGAAAAATCTTGCATCAATGGTGCAGAAAATGAATAATCTGTCCTCTTAGTTTATGAAAATAAATAACCAATTAAAAAAAATATCCTCCTTCATTCAATCATTCATATCTTTAATTCTTCATACCAGTAATTGATATTAAATGTATCCGCCACCAATAAAACCTGGCCGCAACACATAGGCAATACTGAATGTGGCAATAAAATTCAACAATAAATCACATAATTTGTTTTTTTAGCATTGAAGGAGGGGCAGAATCTGTACTTTCCTACTAGTTAATATTTCATATTCTTGAAATCTTTAAAAGATATTTTACATGCCCATATGCACTATTCACCAAAAATAGCAGTACTGTTGTTCACATAAACAAGGGTCTGGATGGGGTCATTTAATCTTTAAGTTCATTTGTCTCTATTTATATAATTGTTTTGTTTTTTATTGGGTTCTTTTTGTAGTTTTAATATTGAGATTTCTCCGCACAAACTACTTATGCCTCATGTTTGTCTTTTCAAAGTGAAAATACACTTACCGGGTGCACTTGAGTCAATTTCAACATAGTATTCATTGAATAATAATACATTGCTACTATTTTGTTGAATGTATTTTCTGTGGTATATTATTTTATGTTATTATTTTTATAACACTTGTTACATATCTTTTATTGTGTGTGTATTGCATATGTTATTGTTTATAATAATATTGTCTGTATGGTATGCCCTCCTGAGGCCCTAATTTGGTAAATAAAATATTCTATACTTTTTGTCCATCATTTCTCTTTTCTCTTTTCTTAATATATAAATTAGCACAACAATAGTTAAAATAATTATGACGCCTGGCTCGGATATTTTATTTTGTTCTGGGATGCGTAGGAAGGCGTCCCAGAAAAAAAAGTAAATAGCCAAGTCAGACATCATAGTTAGTTATTTGGACTAGTTTGTCATTTGCTCTATTCCTTTATATTTTATAGTCAAATTTTCTCTATTCTTTGTTCCTTTTATAGTCATAGTTCTCCTATTCTTTATACTTTTAGCCTTATAGTTCACAGTGGCAAATCCAGGGATATAGTTCCAAGGGTTGGAACGATCAATGCATTTGAATGGGGACATATAGTTTGACCCCCCTTTATCCTGGGTAGGGATCGAAACCCCCCTTCTCAGAAAGGCTGGAATCGCCCCTGGTTCCCAATTTTGTGAACTCTGTACTAACTAATACATGATGCGTAGAGGTTTAGGATCAAAATAAACAATAGTGATGTACAAATGTAGTTGTTATATTTTTCTTTTAATTCTATTTTGTTTGTTTTTGTTTTTTGTCACTCACATTTTGAGTTCAAAAATTAAAATATAAAACCATGCATATCAACCTTTTTACCATTCGAGACAACAAAACAAAGCAGCACAGATGGTTAACACAACCATAATAATTTAAATAAAATTTAAATGACAACAGTAACACTGATATGCCAAAATTCAAGTTTTAATCAAAATTGAAGTCTCACGCTGAGAAAGGGCCGTTAATTTACATGTGGTCTGTGGAAATTTACTTGATTTCAGCATCAAAAAGTGGCAAACATATTGCGATAACCCTATCTGATCAATGAATTATGTTATGGATAGTGTTCATATCTTTCTACTAACCATTACAAGTAATAATACTAGGATTTCGTGAACTCAGAAACCTTGATTTGTTGAAAAATGGCGTCGATTTGTGTGCTTCCTTTTCGCAGCCTCAGTTACAATTTGAAACGGAGTGATGGGTATTTATGCTATTATTTAGAGACTCCTATCATCATAGAAACTATTTTTGGTTATTCTATATTTAAATAGCCAATAGAATGCAAATGTGTCAGTCATTTTCAGAATGGGAAAACACCCGCCATATTTTTATCTTCCAAAATAATAACGTCACTTGCCATTTTCTGATGTTCGTTTCCTGAAAAATAAATCTACTAAGAAAAAAAATAGCATGGTCACCTGTAAAACTTACCTATATAACTAATTGATGATGAAATGACACAAGTTTAATTGTCTTTAATAATAAATTTCTCGGAAAATCACACGTACACGATGTAAACAAATTACCGAGATGGCGCGATACTGTCGCCCTCTATGTAAAAATCGCGATTGTCGTCCTTGATTTTGTGGCCGTTACGTCATATTGAAGGAGGCACAGAATCGATCCGTGGCTTTCCCACTGAGTCCTGTTTGGGTTTTGGAAAATAAATCCCAAAGGGTGATTTTTTCTGTTTAAACTTGATTTAAGATGGTAAAATAGTAATCTATAATAATGGTAAATAAGGAGACATTGCATGAGTAATACTAAACTTTTTTTGGCGGGTTTGATTTTTCTGTATTTAACTCTAAACAGTTATCAAACATACCAGGATTATAATTGAGTATGCCAGACGCGGAAATATAACAATTATAGGCGACGTTAAGTTAACATGTTATATGCCTTTGATCGAAGTTTTTTGCACACAACAGTATGCCGTTGACTTTCTCATTTCATTAGGGACTTTCCGATTTGAGTTTTTCATGGAACTCGGGACCTATTTTTTTTTTTTTACTTTTTACTATGTTTAAGCTTTTTAATGTTACGATAAAAGTCATTGCAATAAAAAATAAAGAAATATCTCTCTTAATTAGCACATAATCATACTAATTACAAAAAATGATGATATCGAAAATAGAAAAAATGTTATGTTGTTATTATATTTATCATCTTTAGGCTTTGATAATGATTCACCTATAAAGTCTTTACATCGGAATTAAACACATTTATTCTAAAACCAATTCTTGGCATGACACTGGTTATGTTCTTCTTATATATTTTATGATTAAATAATATGAAACCAATACGGGAGGGATTGTCCTTGATATTCATATGATGAAGACATAATCTTTCAATCAGTTAAATTGAGGTCTAGAGCTGGCATGTCAGTAACGGCTAGTAGGCCTTTTTTAATTTTAGTATTGTTGTCAATTTGTTTTGTTTCTTCTGTTACTTAATCTGACATCGGACTCGAACTTCTCTTAAACTGAGTTGAACTGTGCGTATTGTTGTGTGTTTGTTTCCTTAAATTGGCTAGGAGTATAGGGAAAGGTTGAGAATTCAAAAAGCGGGAAGGATTGTGCCTGATGTTCATATGATGAAATCATAATCTTTCAGTCAGTTTAATTGAAGTCTGGAGCTGGCATGTCAGTTAACTGCTAGTAGTCTGTTGTTATTTATGTATTATTGTCATTTTGTTTATTTTCTTTGGTTACATCTTCTGACATCAGACTCGGACTTCTCTTGAACTGAATTTTAATGTTCGTATTTTATGCGTTTACTTTTCTACATTGGTTAGAGGCATAGGGGGAGGGTTGAGATCTCACAAACATGTTTAACCCCGGCGCATTTTTTGCACATGTCCCAGGTCAAGAGCCTCTGGCCTTTGTAAGTATTTAATGATTTTTAATTTTAGTTTCGTTTGTATAATTCGGAGTATAGTATGACGTCCATAATCACTAAACTAGTTTACTCATTTTTAAAGGGGCCAGCTGAAGGTGCGGGAGTTTTTCGCGGCCTTGAAGACCCATTGGTGGCCGATGGCTTTTGTTTGGTCTTTTGTCGGTTGTTCTCTCTTAAATACATTCCCATTTCCAATGCTGAAATGTTACGCAGTTTTTATAATATTGTTTAAAGTATCCTTGCCTCATTAAGATAAAATATCATATTTAATAAGGTTTAGCTTTTACAAATTGATTACTTAGTATTAGTAATCATTTTACTTCATGGTGTTTTGTTTGTTTTTTTAACACTTATAAACGTTTTATTCCGAAATATTTCCTGTATACCATTATCTAGTCGTCAAAGTATCAGACTAAGGGTCCCTGTTAACAAAATTAACCATCTATCTAGGGGTAAAACTTCATGTTTAAATGACAGATTTTGATTGGCTACGAGGAACATAATTTACTCTATCCAGTGGCTCAGCGGGAATTATCTTTTTTAATGTAACGCTCTCGTGCAGACCGGTCAAAATTTAATTTTAAAGACAATACTCAAGTTTGAAGTTTCAGAATAGTACGTTTTCCTTAGACTGGTAACATAAATGTGTATGTCTTGCATCACTTTTGTTGTTTTTCCTAATATCTTTAAATTTGTTAAAAAAAATGGAGGGTCATATTGAGTTACATTCGAACATTACAATTTGATTAATTTAATTTTGTCATTTCAAACAAAAACAAAAACATTACCGTCTCAAATGCTGGAATTCATATTTTACTTGTTGAAATATATAAAATGCGTTTCTTACCTTATTTTATTGAAATGAAATCGTTAACTTGTTCCATTAAATTTGTTTGTTTTTGCGAGACATACCCGAAAACGACTTATAATGCGGCATCTAATGAAACCTTAAAACATCCAATCAAGTTAACTTTCAATCCATTTTTGTGTTATGGTAAATAGAAATGATGTTTGTTAAAAAAAATTTTTTACACCGACATGAGCAAACGCATTTCTTATCTTTGAAATAAACAATCAACGTGTTGTTATTTTTTAATAGTAAATCATAAAACAAAATCCTTTATAAAATATTTTCGATGAAATCAAATTAGATAATGACAATATATATCACTAGTGTTAAACTGCAGTCACGGTGATCCCAACATGGCGGAGCCCAAAACAGGTAAAATCGTCTTTTTGTAATTTCTCCGTGAACACGCATTGTATTAAATAATTACTCATCCGCTAGGTTGATATGTACGGTCTTTTTTATGTGTGTGTTCTAAATATAATATGTGACCTTGTCATAGTCACTTGTCAGTGATGATCGTTACATTCTATATATGCTGATGGGCGACTATATATAAATAGTGTTTGAATGGTTGATAACTAGTGAATAATTTACTAATCTACTTTTTTGCTTTGTAGATATAGTCTTTATATTTTATAAAACATTATTTACGTTAAATGTTTATCATGAACATGGAGAGGCAAACATTTTCCATATTCACCCATTATCATTGGAAACTACATGTATAATGTTAAAAATGTGCGTAGTTGAGGTGTGCTCCAATAGACAACTTTCGAGTTCGTTGCAAATCCGTCAAAAACTTTGGTTCTAGTGAACATCATTCTAGCGTTTAGAGGCGTCGTCACTTCCGGTCCTTTGTCGGGCGATTGGTGAAATAAATTATATACTATTTTGCACAAAATATTCGGCAAATTAAATTCTTACAATTGATATTCAGCACTGCTATGATAAGGGAATTGTGAAAAGTTATCTACGGAAAAATACAGTTACGATTATCTTTTAAGTTACTTGTCCACAAGTTATTACGACTTTCTTTTTTTTGAGTTACGATGATATTCCATAAACTTTCAATGGCTATTATTTCGGTAACAAGGTCACATATAATATTAAGATTAATGAAGAAAACGTCATAAGTATGATTTACTTGTGTCTAATCCATTTTGCTTTAATTCAGCAAATGCAATATGTTTAAACTAAACAATAATACTAAGAACACATACATACAACAATAACGTACATACATGTATCAACCTAGCGGCTGAGTAAATCTTTGAAACAATACGTTTACACACAGAAATAAAAAAAAACTGTTTTTGGCTCCGCCATGTTGGGAGCACCGTACCTGCAGTTATTTGATCAGTTTAACAGCAGTGATATATGTTTGCGAGGAAAATTGTAATCAAAATGTCCGCGTGTCATTAGAGAAAACATAAGTGGAATACAAATGTGTATCAATATATTACCTGTGATCACCCCAAGTTTTTTGGTGGGATTCGTGTTGCTTAGTCTTTAGTTTTTTATGTTGTCTCTCTTCTGTACTATTATTTGTCTGATTGTCTTTTAATTTTAGCCATGGCGTTGTTAGTTAATTTTTAATCTATGAGTTTGACTTTCCTTCTTGTATCTTTCGTCCCTCTCTTATATTAAAGATCTAAACATGGTCCTTTATAGAAGTCACACATCGACTAACAAGAAAAATAATGGATAACATAGATAATATTTTGATTGGATTATCTCCTTTAATATATGCATGTCAATTTGCTTTTTTGCCATAAAGAGAAGCCTTTGCGGTAAGACTGAAAGTATTCAACATAATTCACTTGTAAAAATCTTTTTAATTTCGTTTTTAGAGAGGATAACTCCAATCAACTAAAAAGGATGCATTTAATTTTTCACTAGTATAAATAACTTTAAAATATCACATTATATGGTCTATTTGATATGTTTACACAATTGTATTTTAATATGTATTACATGTAACATGTACATAGCTAGTGTTAATAAAATTAATGGTACTAATTTTCTTGCTACTGGGCTGGCAATACCCTCGGGGACTAATAGTCATCCAGCAGTGGCATCGACCCAGTGGAAGTAATAAAATTAACGATACTAATTATCTTGCACCAGATGCGCATTTCGACAACACATGTCTCTTCAGTGATGCTCGTGGCCAAAATATTTGAAATCCAAAGCTTATATAAAAGATGAAGAGCTATGATCCGAAAGGTCCAAAAAGTATAGCCAAATCCGTGATAGGAAGCAAAGCTTTGCATGAGGGAGATACATTCCTTAATTTATAATAATTTCTAATATTTTGTAACAGCAAATTTTAATAACACAAAAATTCCGTATTTTCATGCCAGTACCGAAGTACTGGCTACTGGGCTGGTATTGTTAAACTGTTAGCTCTTCATGTTGTTTATATATGTACATTACATGAATATTCCATTAAAATACGTTATCCATTATTGGCTAACTGACCATGCTGGCATTTCACGTCATTCTTAAATCAATCTTCATTTTCTAAATGAAATGTATCATTCATGATGACACGAGACTCCAAAATAAAGTGCACAGGTGAATATGGTTGTGAAGGCGTTGCCTGTGCGTATATTTATTAGAATGAATTTAGTCTGCGCTTTATACAAAATGTACTATGGACAACGCTTTAACTACCCCGATTAATTTACAAAACGAAGCATCTTTTTCTTATTTTAAAGTCAGTTTCGTTGCTTAAATTAAGCGTTTACAATGAGTGTATATCATACCAGCTGTGTACTGAAATTATGAGAGATCGATAAGTTTGTTCATAACGTTTCTTTGGAATAAAATCTATCAAAAGACCTTATTAATAAAAATACAGTTGATTAATTTTTCTCATCAGTGTCATGAGTGTTGTGTCATGTAAAAGTACAATTCTTCATTTCTTAACACTCTTTATTTGTAATACCGTATTTTCATGGGTTTCTTTCAATTTGTGATATTCTTATTCAAAATAACAGCGGCTTCCTACTGATAAATCCTCTTTTCGTCTTACAACGCTCATCATCTTAAAAAAAAACACTATTATTATAATGATTAACATCTGGATGTTTTAATCTAATTTACAGATGATAAAACATGTTCTCCAATGTTATAACCACAATCCTGAAAATAAAGAGTCCTAATATAACAAGATTGATTGATTAGTTTGTAACGTTTAACGCCATTTTTAACTCTATCATCTATATTTTTATCTCACCAAATCAGTGTTCACATGATATTGATTGGTGAATGTAACAACTAAAGCTGCTCGATTGAAGATGCTCACTTAATATCAATTTTACTATGATCTATAATACCAAAATAACGCGGTTCAATGTGTTAGCTAGCAGGGGTTAAAACGAAAAGTCAAAGAATTCAAAAATATATTTAGGATATATAATGGTGTTGATTAAAAATTACACTATTTTAGGCCCCTTTGTTTTCAACATAATTCATATTACCAATACTTACCAAGTTCATGGTCGAATCCGATATCGATGCGTATAGTATGTTTCGCATTTATCTTTACCTAATCTGTAAGTTCCGCACCTGTCAGGTACTCCACCAAACGGTGTATTTGGGATTTGCTACAAACACTGATCAAAATCACACATAATTTTCGTCATTATACAGGGTTGATATTACTCAGTTCAATTATTGTTGCAGTGTTTCCGCTTGTTGTATGTTAATCAACATGACTTTATAAGAGGTCGACGGTTCAAACAAAAGAAATGTTGCCCTACATCTTATAATCAGCATATACTTATCAGATGACAATTCAAAAACTAAAATTCCAGGCTAAAAATAATTAGAAACTTCATTCAGTCACGGACCTGCTATGACTCGGTGTATTCTAGTATACTGTATAGTTGTAATAGCTATGCACCAGAGACCAATGGACGCTCATATATACAAATGTGAGTTGCCATACAACCTTCTACAGTCACCAAGACCTGTACAATAAACAAATACATGTAATGAGCTATTAAATAAACCCCTCAATACAAAAAGCAAACACCTTGATCAATGCTTACCCAATTATCGGAAAAGGAGAATAACAGACTTCAATCTAAGGAACCCATCGTAATGAAGGCTCCTGACACGGAAAAAGATTCAACATGTGAACGAGCGCCCAACACTTCACTTCACCTTGGACATTGTTTTAACACCATATTTTAAGAACAAACACAAAAACGCAAAATGAAGCAAAATACCGGTATATAAGTACATGTACTAACAACTACTAAGAGCTAGTTTTAACGTCAACTTTTAGTAGATAACAAATAAGTTTTGCCTGACGCAAAACATCCATCAAAACGCGTTACACCGATTCAGTTTAAGATGATAAACACTATTGGATAAGCAGCGCCGTAGGCGTGTGTAATTTAAACAAATGAGTTCCAACACGCATGTTGTTGTACTGTCTTTGATCATAACTCTTACGTACATTTCAATTTATTTAAAACAGAAATGGGTTATGTTCTTCTCATATATTTTATGAAAGTATGATACTAAACACCTAACGAGAGGGATTGTGTCTGATATTCATATGATGACAACATAATATTTCAATCAGTTTAATTGAGGTCTGGAGCTGGCATGCCAGTTAACTGCTAGTAGTCTGTTGTTATTTATGTATTATTGTCATTTTATTTATTTTCTTTTGTTACATCTTCTGACTTCGGACTCGGACTTCTCTTGGACTGAATTTTAATGTGTGTATTGTTATGCGTTTACTTTTCTACATTGGCTAAGGGTATAAGGGGAGGGTTGAGATATCATAAACATGTTTAACCCCGCCGCAATTTTGCACCTGTCCCAAGTCAGGAGCATCTGGCCTTTAGTCTTGTATGATTTTTAATTTTAGTTTCTTGTGTATAATTCGGAGTTTAGTATGACGTGCATTATCAATTAACTATTCTACATAGTTTTAAGAGGCCAGCTGAAGGACGCCTACGGGTGCGGGAGTTTCTTGCTACATTGAAGACCCATTGTGCCTCGCGGCTGTTGTCAGCGCTACGGTCGGGTTGTTGTCGGTTTGACACATTCCCCATTTCCTTTCTCAATGTTATCTATAACAGTATAGTATGTCATTATATCCTTTCTTTTCGATTCTAAACGTACATAGATCGTATACTTAGTATCAGTACTGCCTCTATCAACATTGTCACCTAAAGGTAGGGATTTGCTAATACTTTAGAAGTAAAATTGATACTTAAATTTAAAATTGAAACGGGTAATATAGTAAAAAAAAAACACACTCGATTACTAGGCAGATAACAACCGAGGGTCAGCCATGGGTTTTCAACGAAGGTTTCTACAGATACTTCAAACCACATATGTTTGTCTATGTAAACTTCATGTAAACAAAATGAAAACTTCACTTCAGACAAGGTTATTACGAATATGTATCGTTTAAACCTTCCATCAATTGAATACGAAGACTTTGCTCTTTTCATTTTAATTGTATGTTTTTCACTTCTTCTAAAAAAATAATTGCCGTTTTTCATTTTTATGATGAAATACGAGCTTAAATCAAACTATAATAGTACACACACTATAAGTAAAGTGTTTATTTTTACAAATATTATTTTTGATTTAATGTTCATAATTAAATGAATATAAAAATATTTAATATCGGAAATATGTGAAATCCAAAATGACAGGAAATTAGACACTTCCCCAATGATAGGAAATTGAAATCAAAACTAAAAAAAAAATTACAACCAAATATGCAGATGTAAATATGGCCAAAATGTGGACTTTGTTGTTTCTAGCTTCGCTATCAGTATACATTTTACGTAAGTATAATGACCGTATTTTTACTCACAAGTTATGTTCATTGATAGGGGAAAAAAAGCAATCCTACAGTTGCACATGACATACAATTACAATCTCTATATTATCAAATTAAATATATTGGCATTGGACACTGATTAACATTTAAAAAAATCATAGTATTCATTTTAACAAAGGAAATATCTCAATAAAAGATTAAATTGAACCTGTATATGCTTTGAATAGAATGATTCGTAGATTTTGACTTACTTGACTGGTTTTACATCTGTTTGGGTTAATTTGAATTAATTATTTGCAAATATAACTATTGTAGCTATTTATAGCTCAATCAGCTTTATTCCTTTGCGAGTGTTTCCCTCCTCTTTTGTCATCGTCGTCGCCGGTTGGTCGTTATTATTTACAAAAATCTAAAACTACCGGGGTAAATTAAACCAAGTTTGTTCACGATCATTAATTGGGTATCTAGTTTTACTTATGTATCCGATAACCCAGTCTGCCAACCACGATCGCAGACATGTCTACAAATAGAACACCATGCCAGTTGTGTACTTATCATGATTATTTTGAAAGTCACTAAATTCATAAAGAAAGTCTGAAAGAGGCAGACAAGTTAATTCTTATCTTTTGTCTATTAATGTACAAACTGTCACACTACTTCTTATATTGGATATCCAACACTTGCATCGATTATTACTTGAGTTATTTTTTTTGGAAGCTAAGAATGGAACAGTGGAGACATAACACAAATCTTGCTTTTCTAAAAACAAACTTAGTAATGATCAGAACAATCCAATCAAACATCTTATTATGCTTTTGTAAGTGTAACCTTTGCTACTGTTTAAGACACACCACAGACGGTACTCAATGATACTCGTCTTTTTATTGGAACCGAGTTTGTTCAAATCGTACCAATAATATGGTAAAAAGTAAATTGGCATGGTCAGTTGGGTTTCATAGAGCTATTGTTGTGTGCATTTTGTCTTGCATATTGCATACCGGATAATATTTTTGCAATTTGTAATTTAGAAAATTAAAACATTTGAAATTAGACGAGAAACAGTAGTATTAGTCGATGTTCCTATCAACTGGTTATAATACAACCAAATCATAGCATTACATTCAGTTGCATACTACACTGTAAGGGTCGAAAAAAATGTTCCCTTGAATTTAACTATTTGCAGTTGAAAAAAAAGATGTCATAGTCTTGGGAATGGAAAAGCACCATTATATTTTTATTTGGTGTTTCTTTAATTATTTTGGAAATTTGATGTTACATGGTTACTTAAGCTTATACATGTTATACATAGGAGGAAAAAAGAGTGAACAGTTTACTTCCAGTGATGGTTATTTTCTTATATACAATGAAACATTGTTTGAAATTGTTTCTATAGTTCTGGACAGGATAAAACTTCACTCATGTAATTTTTTTTATTTGAAATAAAATAAACATTGGGAAAATGCACATCTAACAAAGACTAAAGTGGAAAATCAATGGTGATATTACACTTTTACCAAAAAATTGTGTAACTTCAAACATGAACACAATTTCGGCGAAGCCTGACACCTAGACTAAAGAATAATTGAAAGTCCTCAAACCTCAGCATTCAATTTTTTATAAAGGTAAAGAATTAATATCGGTGACTCCTATTCCGTCTGCATTTGGGGGGGGGGGGGTAAACAAAATCTGAATTGAGAATCATTTGGAAACTGCATTTACACAATACTAAAACATAGAACATATACTATTTATCATTATCTTTACAAATTACAATTTCAGAGAGGTAGAGAAAAAATAATTATTGCTCTTTTTGCGATTTTCTTATCCAAGGAATAGATTACCTAGTAAGCTGTATTTGGCACAACTTTTTAGAATATTGGGTCCTCAATGGTCTTAAATTTTTAACGATTTAGGCTCTGTAAATATTTTGATATGAGCGTCACTGATGAGTCATGTGTAGATGAAACGCGCGTCTAGCGTATTGAATAACATTCCTGGTACCTTTGATAACTATTGTATATAATTCAGAATTTGTTAATGAAACAGATTTGATTGGGAAAACTAAACATTACAGGCTCCTGACCACGGAGACGCACAGATATATTTTGGAATTGTTAAACATGATTGTTGGCGCTCAATCTTACGCCTCAACTGGGACACTAGTGGCCCACAAGTCTAATTGCAAATCCTGAAAGTTGAAAAAAGTTCTTCAGATTGACACAAAGCAGAAAAACATATAACACAAAATACATTTCCAACAACAACAAAGACATCAAGTTGAGTTCTGAGTACTTGCAGCATATTGAAATCATGGTTTGACTACTGTTTAATTTACAAAAGAAGGAGTATAATGATTATTAAAGTCGAGACTAACTTTCATTCATTACTAGCAGTGCTGTATATTATTGACAATGATCATAATTTGGCGACAAAGTTATATCACCTTATTCCCTTATCAATTGAATATCAAGCACTTTTAAATTAGCATTTGTAATGATTTGCTAAATGGCAAATTCAATCTCACGATTTACATATGACATAACACGTCAGTGTAAAAGAACAACTTATATATGTTAAGGTGAATTTTTATAATCAGTGATTATGTAGAATCCCTGAAATTTTCATGGATTATGTAGAATCCCAAGCTAGTTTAGGGATTATATATAATCACTAAAATTTTCATGGATTATGTAGAATCACTAGAAAAAACTTCAGGGATTATACATAATAACTAAAATGAATAAATAGTTTTATTTATAAAGAAAACGAATAAAAGTCAAATAAGTATTCTATAGAATTATATTAAAACATCATTATCAACATAAATTGTAAAATATTAGCCACAATATATCAAAGGCAATAACAATCAAAACCAAGGAGTAAACAAAGACTCACAAAACCAAAGAACATTTTACATCAACAGTTATAAATAATAAATTAGAAACAACACGAACTCCACTAAAACCTGGAGTGAAATCAAGTTCTCCGGAGGGTAAGTATTTCCTGCACCTCATATGGCACCGTCGTGTAATTTCTTTGTTCAGTTCGGTAATGATGGAAGGTTATTGTGACTGAGGAAGAATATCAGATATGATTTCTGACACACTTTTGTCATAATTGTCAATCAGCTCAAAATGTTAAACACAATATATTTGAATAATATGCTTCATATCTGTTTTACCACAAAATCCACAATTTCAAAAACCTTTTCCTTCACATATCCAATCAGATTTTGAGACACACCTAAGATAAATAAAGTGTTCAGTAAAAACATATGAAGGTACTACCATAAAAGGGAATTAGCAACCTTGAACTGGTTCGAGCAAGATACCATGTTTTGTAGGCAGGCGATATTTTTTTTTAAACTTTTTGTGAACAATTGCCATTATGTTTTTAGGTTTTCCTTTCGGCCTTTTTAACCTAGTAGAATTGCTATGAGAATATTACACTAAATACCAGATTCCTCTAAAATTTTGTTTTATTAGTCAATCCTTAGTTCTGCCTGTTTTTCTATACATTTAGATGTTCCATAATCTTCTTCACCATTTGTTTTACATGTACCACAAATAAATTGCTCTGTGGATTTTAATTTAACAAATAGTACATGAATATCCATTTGGAGCTGGCTTTTGGTAAACAAACTATACATGTAAAGTTATCACTATGAAGGGAATGTTGATATTATTAATTATGAAGTCTTCAACTTTATCACAAAACCCTGTGTTGGTTATATCTGTAAGATCATCCATTGTGTTTAAAAGCAAAATTATTACACCTGGCAAGGGATATGAAAGAAAATTGTAATAATCCCTGAAATCATGTTAGGGAATTTGTAGAATAATTATTAAAATGTTCAGTGTTTATGTAAAATCACTGGTCATTTTCAGGGATTATGTATAATTACTAATGATTTTAGTGATTCTACATACTCCCTGATCACTGTAACATATATACCCTGCACAAAGTTGTTGGAAGGAAGTTTTTTTTTTTTTTTTTTTTTTTTTTTTTTTTTTTTTTTTTTTTTTTTTTTTTTTACCAGAGATTAAACTTTACATGATAAATATCACGGCTGCTGAGGACATCTTTTCTGTCAATCGATAAGTCGTACAAGATAAATTTTATATAAGTTTTCAATCAAAATTTATGGACCAAGAAAAAAAAAATCTTGAAATTGTAAAATATCATGATTTGCCTTGTATATTCTATATTTTTGGCAACTCACGGCTCTAATTTCAACAGCTCGTAACTCAAAAAGGAAAGTGGTAAACCACTTTTAAATATTGTTTCCTTGTGTATGTATACAAGGAGAACCCATATATGAAATTTAAAAAAATATATATGTGAAGTGAAAAGCTTTTTTTAGGTATACTCGGTCATTTGGATCTGAGCATAACTGAAAAGTATAAACAATGAATTATTCGGTCATTTATAGTCATGTTTGCACTGTTCAGTAGATATTCACAAAAATCACTATGCTGTTGATTTATATATTAAGTAATTGTCTTACTTCCTTTCAACCCAGGATTATGATTGGTTAAAAGCAACTGCGTGTAGACCGTATATATTACATTTTAAGTTGTGCCTCTATGAGATGAAATACGAAGATCATATGAAGGAATCAATCAAAATATCTTTGAATTTAAATGTATACCCAACATAGGCTTTGTTTCTGAATCAGCTGTGTTTAGAAAGAGAAAGTATTAATTTATGTTAGTTATGCCGATAAATTAGACACTATACATGTAAGTCTTTGAATAGAACAATGAAATACAATACCTATCACAGATGGCTCTCAGTCATTAGAAGTTTTGAAAGTGACCTCAAGTTATTTAATTACAATGGTATGAAAAAACGATGGCTTATGAATCTAAATGAGTTTTTTGTTTATATATATATTTATCATTTAATTTATTTAAACTTTTTTAAGTCCCTCTTGATCAGATCATCAGCAAATAGAAGGCTTCCTATTTTTGATTCAATAAGAGAGACTTGGGTTGAGTCTTGGCTTTCGAAGAGATCACTAATATCATTTATAAATATATTAAAGCGGGTGGGGCTTAATGAATCCCCCTGTGTTGTGATGCCCCTCTTTGAATATGGAATGGGTCTGATTGTAGATTATTATGTTGAATATAAAGCAAATTATAGTCTGGTAAAGTTTGTTTTTTAATAGGTTATATAATTTTTTACCAACACCCATATTTGTTTATTTATATAATAATCCATTTCTCCATACGGAGTCGAAGGAATTGTTTTTGCTTTATTTTGTGTATATGTGTATATGTTTATTTTTCAAAGATTTCAATATAAAAAACTATCTGTGGTCCTATGTTTTTCTCTAAATCCAAGTTGGGATTTGTTGAGTTTATCTTCCAGAATATTTTGTTATTCTGTTATCTATAATGGCACTAAATAGTTTTGCTATGGAACTAATTAACACTTTACCTCTATAATTGTTTGTGTCTGATTTGTTCCCTGATTTATGAACCGTTATCAATAAAGATAGGTTCCAGTTTGTAGGATAGCACCCAGACGAAAGTATTAAATTGAAAAGTTTTGTTATAGCTTTTATGGTTACGTAACTAGTGTACTTGAATATTATACTTGCATTAGGCCCAGCTGATTTGCGTTTTTTTTTTAAATATTTATTAATTTCCTTTTAACTTCAGAATATGTTATAGGGGAGTGTGTATTCTGGTTTTTATTCAAGTTTTTCTCAGCTTCATTTAAGGATTTTTCTATGTTAGACTGGAAACCCAAGTAAACATTTTTACAAGCACCTTGGTTTTTTAAGTCATTTTCATCATTGTTTAGTATTTTCATAAATATACCCAACATTTCTATCGTCATTCTCTTTAGGTCTTAGCGACTTTAATGTTTTCCAGTATTCCTGTGAATTTTTACCAAAATTGATAGTTAGTTTGTTATATGTATTTTGTTTAAATAATTTATTTTTCTGATTACCATTGTTTTCAACTGTTTCTCCAGGTCATACTATTTAGTTTTATTCACTTTGTCGCCTGGATTTTTCCGAAGAAGGTTTCCAATGTTATGTATTTGTCTTTTGTGTAAATAAATAGAATGGTCAGAACATGTCTGTTTATATTTTTTGCGATTCTTTCTTTCAAGTACTTTATCTTTTACTTTACATACTTTTTTCCGATATTTAACCTAATATAGAAGTCAGCTTTTCTGATGCTTCATTTATACCAGACAGATTTTTAAAAAAATGTTCAAGTTAGAAGTTTATGATATTTTCTTTTATTTCATTTGAAGCTAGTACTTCTGTTACTTTTTGTTTTGAATTTTCTTCCCATAAGAATCTTCTGGTTGTTTTCCAGGAGTCAAAATTATTTGTTTGCTTTAATTTTATGTTACATTTTAAATGAACTCCTATCTGAGCATGGTCTGATAGACATGTTTTAAAATATTGCAGCTAAGGACAAGAGAGCCACACTAGTTACAGTACAATCCACACTGCTATAACCGTTTGGAGTAAAACATGTATAATAACTTTGGGAGCCCCAATATATCTACCGTTCAAAATTCGAAGTCTAGAAAATATGTATAAATCAATTGAGTTGTTTCCATATGTGTTACGTTATTAATACACAGACTTAACAATCCTAGAAGGTTCATAATGACGTCGAGGACACCTGCCACGTGCGGGATTCGACCCACAATCCCAGTATTGAGAGGTTAGTGTTACAGTAGTTTGACTAATTATATCACTCCATCACCGACGCCCTCATATTGACAGAGAAATTACTAATTAGATATCAGGAGCTCAATTTGTTGTTACTAAACATGCATATATTGATTATTGTGCTGTTTTCCTAGTCTTTGGAAAAGAAAAAATGATGTTGGAATTATTTGTTAGTGGTGCAAAACTGTCAGTTGAGACTAGCCATATATAAGTTTGTGTCATGCATAACAATATCTGTTTTTTACTTTAGAAACAACTTTACAAATAGCAGTTCACATATTAAGTGGAAAAAATGTGACCAGAAGAGGCGTCGTCATACCATTAAATTGTTCAACGGACACTGTACCAATAGATTGGGGCACGAACATTCAAATAAATGAAGCATCCCATAATTATATGCGTTTCCAAAATGGGGTGTGCTTGTCAACAGTTTCAAGAGGAACATGTTCATTAGACCTTTGTCAATGTTCTGCACAAGGTTTATGGTTTAGTTATAACTATCTAATACAACAGCCTGAAGGCATCATTAATATAACATGTGCTATGGTATTTGGATCTCGAGGTTCATTTTCAGATACCATTAAAGTACAAATAATTGGTAAATATGTTTAAGCACATTATTGCAGATTTTACGTGATTAAACGAACTATGATTAAATTACTGATCTGTAGTCATTTTTTATCTCAAAGTAACCAATTTAAGTACCATAATGAAACTATAGTAAACACATTAATCTGTTTATAAAGGTCTTTGAAAGTTCGTTATTTAATAAGTTTCTTTTTCTCCTTAAATATCAAACACGTTGCTTTAATATCTCGAGTCACAGAATAGCATAATTATACGATATTATAGAAAAATGATTTTTTTTAAATTAATTTTTGTGTGTTTTCTGATAGATTTCATTGGTCCGCAGTTAACTACAAATTCAACATTTCCACTGGTAGCCAACTCTGTAGTTGTTTTTAATTGTAAGGTTGAACAAACAACGCGAACAATGAAAGTTCAATGGAAATGTCTTGACAACGACACAGGTACAGATAGATTGTCGACTAAATATGCATCAGTAATAAAGCGAATAGCATATCTCCGTTATGACAATGAGACTTGTAGTTGCATAGTCGATATTGATGGATACATCGCAGAAGCTTCAGTTCAAATACAAATTAGCAGTAAGTAAAATTGTTTTTTTAGTCTTTTGTTATACGACGAACAGGCCATAATTACCTTGAACCGGACTTATCACCGACGTCTACAGGAAAAATTTTACCGAATTTATCAAGACCTCTTCCGTGTTGCTCGTTTAGCAACAAAAATCTACTGTTTTCGCTTTGCATTTGATACCTTAATTACTAAATTAAATTCTAAATAGTTTTATATCTATACCAATGATTAAGAACCGTTTAATTTGTTTAAGTTATATACTATTTTCAAGCACCTCCCTTTTTTATAGGACCCGAATTGGTGGTGTTATATTTGTACATCTTAATAAGTCTATCCAAATGACCTTTGCAAATAATTCCGCTCAAACATTTGATAAACTTGTACTGTCTTATTATAAAACTTGCATTGGGGTGAGATTTTTTACCACCGTGTTAAAAGCCTCACTGTGATATGGAGATTAAGAGCAACAGTAAAAGCGCTGTTCCTTCGGTTTTTTTTTGTGGCTATTGTTTTGCTGTACTGATTTAATGTCATGGATGCATACCCTATGTCGTTTGTTTTTCTATCAACACAGTCCGATAATTATAATTATCATTAAGTCTTTATTTGAATATTGTATAAAACATACTGTTCGACACAATATGAAGCCTTCTCGACGAATGCGTCTTTTTATTCGCTTATTCTGTAGTTATTATTATCTTGTTCATTAACTCATCATATTTATCATTGCACCAACCACAGAAAACGCCCTTCCCCTTTGCATATGAAACAAACAATCAAGAACAAACATACAAAACAGCATATTTTGCCGCATGGCTGCAGCTGAATTTGATTCTGATGTAAACAAATCAGACGAACTTTTCAATTTTGACAAAATGGGCATTTATTTCGATATAGATTCTGTGGTGTAGAATCTGCATTCTTGTATAGATATCGTTGAGGTTTGTGTTCGACTGTATTTTTCAATGGAATGAACTCGTCATGTTGATGTTACCTTTGATTCTCGTATAGTTCTGTGGTTTTAGTTTTCTTCCTTTAAACATATCTTATAATTTATGTAGGTTGTCATTTCAAACAGTAAAATAAACACCATAACACCGTAAGATATGATTTTGCGTATGTTTTACAAGTGTCATCAGAATAAACACAATCAAGAACACCCAAATATTACATTAAATGAGAATATGAACCTGTTGGTGTCTAATACATAAATTTAAGTATGTTGTAATTGTTGCATGATTTCCAGTTTCATCCGAGTTATCTTTTAATCACAATTACTTATATTATAAAATTGAATAGATAATACCAAAATGAATATGCTGTGTTTTTCTATATTTATTACAAGTATTCTCAGATTTTGCAAATTTACTGTGTTCAGCTTATGTTATAAGTGTTACCTGTGATTTCTTTTGAAAACTAAAACATTTTTTTATTTCGTTTTCTTTTTTTCAGAAAGACCCATTATTCTTATAGATGAGTCAGTCAGTTGCACAAGAGACTTATCTGTTACACTATCTTGTGTTATATCCAATCAATTGCCGGACTTTGGCTTCGACTCATGGATACACCGGTACGATGGAATATTTATACGCAATGTAACTGGACAAAATCAAGGAAATAGGTCAACATTGACAATTGATTCTTGTTGTCAAGAAGATACTGGGAACTATACATGCTTTGCATGGAATGAATACTCCGGAAGAATAATTTATTCAAATAAAACCGTTTCTCTCACTATGAACGGTAAGAAATATATCTAGCTTATACATCAATATGATTCAAAACTCATAAATTATAAATTTGCGATAAAACTAAAAAGAATACATATCGTGCGCGTAAACTTCAATTCTTTCATCGATAAATGATACTTTAATACGAATAAAAGAAACATAAGGATATAAGTCAAAAGAAATGAAACCAACAGACATAAATACGTTCTATTATTCTTCAAATGTGGGTCAACTAGCTGTCTTCATCCAAATCATATGTCTCTACATTGTTGTCAAGCTTTAAACACGTACGGTCACTTATAGTTGTTAATTACTGTGTCTTTGGTCTATTGTCGAGAGTTTTCTCATTGGAAATCATATGTATTTATGATGCTGAATAAAAATTGTCAGTCAGTCACTCTGATATCGGTTACTGAACACTACACAACACATGGATTTTATACAAAAGCATCATAAACGCTCCGTTCATTCTACACCAGCTGCATAATAACAATTGATTACTTATCACCTGATTTTAAAAAGTATGAAATGCCACTGAATCTGAAATACACCATCAAAGCATAATAGTATACAGTATAAAAATTCAAGATTGTATTCATAAAAAGTTGACAGCCATCTTCAGCCAGATAAAAGAAATAGATATCTGTGTATTTATAAGTTATATGTTACATGTATTTGCCTGAAATTATAAATCCTAAATACACATTTTTTTTATTGTGAGATGTTATTTTTCTACAGCCGTTCTATATTAATGGAGAAATAAGTAAGAAAAATGCACGACAAAAATCATTCATAGATTTCACCTTAGCTCGATTTATTTTTAAATTTCGAATTAAATTTTGCACATTGAATGGAAAGAAACGTTCATACAGAAAGAAATATACCCGAAGATTGGAAAATTAGCTACTTTCTCCACATAAATATGTCATCGTTAAGCATAGAATAACAGTTCTAGGTCATTTCAAAATGATCTTTTATCAGATTTTTAAAAATTTATCTTCATTACCTGTAACTTAAAATTCTTTGTGATATCCAATAAATACGGTTTGAAGTATCATTCCATAGTTTGAAAGTAAATATAGCTTAACTTGTTTTGTTCTATTCCTAAACAAACATTTACACTTTCAATTAATTTAGATACAGATCTCCAAAGTTCGTTCGAAATCCATTCAGTTATTTTTGGAATCGTTGCCATTGGAATATTCATTCTGACAGGGACAGGTACAGTTATCTTATCTACCAGAAGGAAATGCAAGAGTAAGTTAATTACTATAAATTATTGTGAACGATGTTGAAACTGGTTAGCGTTTCAGATTTTGAAGCCAATAAACATTATTATATTCTAGTGACTTGACGCATTTATGTGCATGATTATCTATAGCAAAATTGAAATAGCAGCAGCATCGTGCAAAACGTGTTAGAGGTCGTAATTAACGTGCAGACGTGTTAATGTCTACATTTTTCATACTATTAATTTGAAATTTTAAGGGAACTTTGAAATATTAGAAATAAACAAAGGTTCAGTTTTAGAAGTTAACGATGTCAGGATTTTGCTTAGTTCATACTAGGTAACATTTAAGAACAACGGTATTATTAGAAGATTTCGTAGCCCAATGGTCGCGTAAAATTGAAGAACATGCACTGTCGGGAAGTTTTGTGTTGATTTTACTGCATTCAACTATCGACTAGGACCATCAGAATTTCTAAAAACGGACAACGGTTACAATAAACTCACTCACGCACCTACTCACTCATCCTCTTCGTGCCTCGCCACATTTGTCTGTATTTTGTCTTCTTCTCGATCTCCTTCCAGGTTTTCCGACGGTCTTTCATCTCTGATTCTATCATTCTGCGCCAGGTCTCTTTTGGCCTCCCTCTTTTTCGTCTACCATCAGGTGTCCATGTCAAAGCAATCTTGGTGATATCCTCATTTCCTTTCCTCAATACGTGGTCAATCCAACGCCATATCTTCCTTTTAATATATGTCTCAATACAACACTGATTACTTTTGTGGTACAGGTCTTTGTTGAAAATAGTATTGGGCCAGAATATCTTACAGATCTTCCTCAAGCAGGTGTTATGGAATGAGGAAAGCTTTTTCATGTCTCATTGGATAATTCTCCAGTATTCTGCCCCATATAGAAGGACTGACTTCACATTGCTGGTGTATATTCTGATCTTTGTTTTCAGACTGATTGACCTTCTCTTCAATATGGGCTGTAGTTGGCAGAATGCATATCTGGCTTTGCTTATTCTGGCTCTTATATATTTTGCTGTTCCATTGGTGTTACTTATCATGCTTTCAAGATATGTAAAGTCCTCAACCTCTTCTATGATGTTATATCCCGAGTACACTGTGTCACGGACGGACGGATGGATAAGTCTTTCAGTGCTATTTTACAATATTGACTAAAGAATCAACGATTAGAATAAATAAATTATTTAATAAACAAACAAAAAAAAAACAATTAAGAAGAAAATATACATCAAATTATTCTAAACATTAAAGTTCAAATAAATAGTTCAACAGCTTCAGTAGTTTGTATATCCAGATTACTTCCCTTTGTATCGTTATGACGGTTATGGTATCGTTATGACGGTTATGGTATCGTGCACGACAGTTCCACTATAATATGTAGATATGTTGTTTGATGAATTATGTATGAATGCGTTCAATCCATATGACCACTCCTTAACACCGCAGCATTGTATTACTCTGGTGCAGGCTGGAACCTAGTAATAATATAATTGTACAAACTCTTTAGTACGATTATCAATTTAGATATGCATTTTACTTGCACGTTCATGCAACATAAACATGAACTCTATAATCTCACGTTCATAAAATGAACATATATATATAACAGGTGTGTAAATAGGCTAAGCCTAATCAGTGTGCGTTTAAACACAGGTGAACCAAACTTAGGCCAAACGTACATATATACATAAAAGCGTATGTTTAAAATATGTATAAAAAAAACTATGAAAAAAAGACGTCCTGCGCAAAGACTGCAAGTGCAATTCTCTGATCATTACGACAATTTCAAAATCATTATCTATATACAAGTTTGACTGAATAAATATGTGAATTACTCTATAAAATTCATCTGGATCGTGACACACTGGTTGTATTGTGTTACTGCTGATGTTCATAAGCTTGGTCTTCTTCTCATTAATAGTCAGGCCTATACTTTGTGCTGTTTCATTCAGTCTGGTGGTTTTGTTCTGCAGGTTGTTTCTGTTCCTGGAAAGTAGACAGATATTATCTACAAAATCTCAATCCTCAAGAAAAGAATTCATGGTCCATCTGATGCCTGTGATTTCATTACCCAATGTTGTTCTCATACACCAATCTATTGCTGTAATGAATAAGATAGAAGATATTACACACCCTTGTCGTACTTCAGATGTTACTTGGAACCATTCCGACTGTTGACCGTTATGTAATACACATCATTCATAGTTGTTTTAGAAAGGTGATTATTTTAAAAGGTATACCATATGTCCTAAAGATTGCCCATTAGTAACTTCTTTTATACTGTCGAAGGCTCTACGAAAGTCAATGATATTTAGGACTAGTTTGTTTTGCCACTCTATACTTTGCTCTATTATATTTCTGATTGTAAAAATATGGTCGATACATCCTCTTTCTGATCTAAACCCTGCCTGCTCTTTCATCAGAATTTCATCTATAGCATCATCTATTCTGTTTAAAAGTACTCTCAGTAGTATCTTGCTTGGTACTGACAGCAAAGTTATACCACGCCAGTTGTTGCAGTCACTGTAGTCTCTTTGTAGACCCTTTGCCCAATCATTTGGAATAGTGTCATGCCTCCAGATATGTCTAAACAATTCACGAAACATGGTTGTGCTTGTTTCTATGTCTGCTTTAAGCATTTCAGCTGTTATTGCATCTAAGCTAGGTGACTTCCCGTTCTTGAGTCTAAGTACTGCCTTCCTGATCTCATCCCTTGATAATTCCCCAATATCGATGTCTAGTTTCTTTCCAAACTGTTCTATAAATGGAACATCTGCCTGGTGTTCTGCATTCAATGTTTCTTTCAAGTGTTCAGTCCACCTTTCCAGTTGTTGACTTTCTGAGGCTAGTATTTTACCATCCTTGGACTTACATTGTACACTGGAGCTCGTGTGCTTACCAATTAGTTCTTTCGTGATTTTATAAACAGTGCTAAGTTCTCCTTTAGAAGCTGCTGTCTCTGCTTCTGTAGCAAGTGCATCTACGTATATTGTCTTATCTGCTTTTGCTTTACATTTTACTTCTTTGTCTTTGACTGAATATTTTTTCCTTAGGGTAGTTTGGATTCGTTCTGATTTTGTGCTGTTCAATTCATGTCTTTTTTTCTGCTGAATGTTAGTCCATGTGTCATCACTTATCCATTTCTTCCTTTCACGTTGTAAGAACCCTAGAGTGCTTCTTGATGTTTCTTTAAACACAGTTTCAATCCTACTCCATCCATGTTCTAAGCTTTCTACAGTACTTGGCTTGTTGTCTTGTAGGTTTTCTAACACTTGAAACCTATTTCTTAGCTTGATCTTAAATTTCTTGAGAATTTTAGGTTGTTTTAATTTGACTGTGTCGAATATTTCTCTCTTGTTGGTTCTATTCTTTACTGCTTTTCTTAGCTTTAGTCTTATTTAACCAAAAATCAAGTGATGGGCACTACCACAGTCTGCTCCTCTCATAGCTCTCACGTCACAAATTGGGGTTTTCCATCTTCCGTTTATCATCAAATGATCTATCTGGTTTTTGTCACGACCATTTTGGGAGTTCCATGTGATTTTATGGATGATTTTGTGTGGAAATATTGTACATCCAATAACAAGGTCGTTATCTCCAAAAGAATCTACAAGTAGTTCTCCATTTTCTTTTATAGTGCCAAGTCCATGTTTGCCCATAACTCTTTCTCTATCTAAGTTATCATTTCCTACTTTTCATATCAACTAAGACTTTAAGGATGTCATGTCGTAGTGTTTTGCAGGTTATACTTTGGAGTTTCTTATAAAAAGTTCTTTTTGTTTCATCATCTGCATCATTTGTTGGTGCATAACATTGTATCATTGTCATTTTGGCATATTTGGAATGGAATTTTGCAACAATAATTCTCTCATCTACTGGTGACCATTCAATGAGTGCACCTTTAGCCTTTTTGTTCATGATAATAGCAACCCCTTGGTGATGTTTATTATCCTTTCTACCTGAGTATATAATCGCTTCACCTGTAGATGTTGTAACAGATCCAAAGTCAGTCCACCTGCATTCGTTTACTCCAAGAATATCAATATTGTACGATTGCATCTCTTTAACTACCTGGGCAGTCTGTCCACATTCATACATGGTTCGTACGTTCCATGTTTCTATCTTTAGATGTTCTTTCGGCCCCAGAAGGTTGCTTTTTCTGTTGTTAGCTTCTATAAAGCTTTCACTAACAACGTTCATGCTGTTGCCTTGACAACGTGCATCCACTGGCATACCGTTGCAATTGTGTATGTTAACTGGTCTGGTTTCCGTAACTAGATTTCTCTTTATGAGACGAGATAGTTAGTTTTGTGATCAACCCCTTAACCTGGAGGGCCAGTGGATTTGTAATTGAGTTTCCATTCCCCTAGATCGAATGCCGGCCTAGGCTTACGAGCAAAGATCTACCCGGATTGGTATCAGAGTTGTCTCTCCTAGATGTATTGCCTTTCTGGGCTATCAACCCCCATCTGATTGGCTATTTACCCATAGCTGGGACAAGGTTAATTAGTGCTAGGGCATATCCACACGCCGATGGGCCTACACATTTCATCTACAGGGCCCTTGTTGCTCCCCGATCTCCATCATTTAAGCCTGGCATCGAATGAGACCAGTATCCGTGTGTTAACACGAGGAGGCACCAATGGAGTCTTGGTCCAGTAAAGGCTATGTACTGACAGGAGAGACTAATGCACTCGGCTCTCTTTTTAAATACAATGCTAGTCAGCGTCATAAATGCACTAGACTCATATCACTGCCCTGTGATTAACACCATCAACTCACATTACAATAAACGCTATCTTATAAAGGTTAGCTAGAGAGAATAACATTTCAGTTGAATTTTAATGTCAATATGGATTGCTATCAACACATGATTAATGAATATTTGAAGTTATTAATGATATTATTTTCCAACCGTTGTTTCGTTTCATCTTTATAAAAGTTCAGCCGAAAGATGGATCATTAAAATAGTAAAAAAGATCCATCTGATATAAGAATACAAGAGCCCCCCATGGCTTTAATTTATTACTTTGCATGCTAAGATACTAATTTTTTTTAAATACCTTTCTTTATTTGCATTGTTACTACTAGACTAATTATTACTTTTTAATTGTAAAATTGTTCAACTCGAAAGCAAAAAATAAATGTACAGCAGCTGTGTTTTCTAAATACTCATATTTTCAATAATATTTTTCCAGACATCATACATATAGTTGGTCCTCACGACCTGTCTCCTTCTATACCAATGTAAGTATACATTAAATACTAATGGAAATGTTGTAAATTATGAATATTTGCGAGTTCATAATAAAGACTACTCCATTAAATCGCTTCGAACGGACGAGCTTCATAGTATTATTTCATTTAATTTGCACAGTTGAACAGAGTGTTAAGGATTCTTTCTTCTAGATGTAATTTATTTTCACCGGTTATTAACACTATTTGATAATTGTCATACTTTTAAGATATGGACTAAAAACTTTTGGTATTAACTTAAAATCCTAATTCAAGTGTTACTTAAATCAATTCCTACCTCGCATAACTTATTCCATACTCACAGAACTAATGATATTTATGACCAAACTAAATAAAAAAATATTATACTGCTTGACCACAAATAAAACACTCTCAAGTGAAAATACAAACTTATTGGATTTCGTAAGATGTTTATAATTGTAATTCACTTGTTTGCTGAAAATGATATTTATACTAAAACTCTTCTTAGTTTATATTCAGGTTGTATATTTTGATATTTTAATAATTCCAACAACAATAATTTTTCGAAAACTCATTGACAAATCAATCTTTTTTGGGGATTCAAAATGTACACATTCAAGTCATTTGGTCTCTGGTGAAAAGGTTTCTCATTGGCACTTACATCACATCTCTTTATTTTGACATCGTCTCGGACAACGGTGATTTCCTTTTTTTATTTGCCTTCTGCTTCAAAAAAAAAAGGAATGAAACCCAACTGTCGACAATGCGTATTGATTATCGACGAAAAGTCAAATTAAAAGAAAAGCCTATGAAGTAATTTCGAAGAACATGACTTCATATATATGTCATTTGCACTTTTTAACACTATGCAGCTACAGTTACTCATGAATGAAATCAATATACGCTTAAAAGTTTACCGAAATTCAAAGTTATTAAGTTAAACGGTTTTTTTTCTTTTAATTTTAGATACCATTCAGCACCAGGCTCAGAAAATGTACCTCAAATTTATGATACCGCCAATTCCGGATACCTTGAAGTCGTTCATGATATTCTTCAACAAGCTTCTTCATTTGAATCTGATGAGGACATTAAGTTCGAAAACGAAAATTTAAATGTCAGAACTAGTACAATTAATATTTATGAAGAAATAGACTGATATATATGTCACGTGGTTTTACACTCGCTTTAAACATGACTTTTTGTACGTAATATTGAGAGGGAAATGGCATGTTTATATTTGTTTTCATACATTATTTTCAATGAAGATCAATTGCGATCGTTACACGGAATTGGTAATAATTAATATATATTAAGGTATAATTTATTATTAAAAAAAAATTGTTTCTACTTGCATGAATTACAATGGCTGATAATTCGTTCTTTTCGAACTTCTTCGTAGCATTTCTCAGAGATCGCTAGTTAATTTTTGAAAGGCTTGGTATTCTAATTGGCTAAAGGATTTATTAATTTAGATCTATTGATATAGGTGTAAAGCAGGAAATGGGGGAGAGATCGATGCTCTGTCGAGTTGTCTCCCCTTTCCCTCCAAAACATTTATAACTTCAAAAACTCGGGGGACGGTCACCTTACTCTAAATATAAGGGACTATTCTCGCTATCTTGTATTTGAGGATTCTAGCGTCTCTCAAGTAATCTTAATGAGTCCAGGGATATTAATATCTTCTCTCGATGACCAGGGGAATATTAGCTCACTATTTTCAGGTATATGTAATACCTTCTGCTGGCGTGTCCTTCATCTGGAACACTTGTTATTCGAGGCCTAGTGAACAAAATAAAATGATGTTTTAATTATTTATGTTAAACATCAGTTAACCATGAAGTGTAATGACGTTACGCACGATATTGGTGTTTCTTTGGAAATATGGGTTAACTTAGATCGCGAGTTATACAAATTCAAGCTCATATCCTATACAATAAATATCCATGTTCTGCATATCATTCGAAAGGAAACAAATCATAGAAATCAATTACGTAGATGACTTCGTGCCTTTTTTTATTTGTCTATTTTTTAATGAAAAACTTTGCTCATTTCGATGCCGATAACGTCATTTTAAGGGTGTCCCGTTGTTACAATTTCGTTTTGTGCGCGTCTTTGAAATACAAGTGCGGATTATTTAGTAAGCGGAATGCTATATAATGTTACAAATGTATTGTAAACTTTCAACATTCGATGATATTTAAATGTTTTTAACTGTAAGAGAAGGACGATCGTCAGAAGAGTTTAAATAAAAAAAGAGTAAAAATGTCCCATTCAGCTGCTCAATCAGAAAAAAAACTTCCTGTCTTCACTTCATATGATATAACGGATGGAAATGGATTTTGATAATATCAGAAAAATTATACATGTCCTGAAGAAGACATCTGAAGTCATATATATGTAACTGCGGTCTTTTTTTAAAAACTTCGTCAGTTTTCCCGTGTCCAATAAAATGTCCCGATGGACAAAATTACACAAAGAATAATTCATAGGCTTTTTATAAAACGAAATTCTACTATTATATCTCAATTTTTTAACATCTGTTAACTGATATGAATGGAAAATACATTTACTTTCCTCTAAAATGATATGGTGTGTACCTTTGTTTGAGGTAGAAAATCCGAAACAATCTAAGATGTCCAATGACATGTCCCCGTAATTTGACGTTCGCGTTATAATAACGTTACTAATTTGTGTTTTTTATTGCATATATTTGGTATAAAATAATTTCATGAAATGGTTTGATCTATATAAATTCAAGATTTTGTTTAATATGTATTACAATATAGATCTGAATTGTTTCAAGGATTTAAAATGTCGAAATATTTAACTCGGATACTTCATAAAGATAAGACCCGGGGCCATAACAATGAGACAACTTTACAAGTGATCACTCTCACTTTGAAAAATGCAAGATTCTTTGAAAAAGAAAAATCGCGATAAAAAGTGAAAAAAATATTCCTAAATTCTTAGCGTTGCTATTAAAAGAATTAAACTATATGCATAAATAAAATTCTCACAAAAAATCTTATGAGAAAAAGTACTCATTAGTCGTGAACATTTTAGTACAATTTTTTCGCAGCAACTCATTTAACAAAAAGTTTTATTAGAGCAATACTGCGTATGTAAAGAAAAATTCAGTATAGATAACGATAAATTTTATATCTGCTGTGAGTAAAACAATTTATAGTCATCTACCTAGTACATGTGTATGAAAAAAACAAGAAGTAGTGTGACAGAATGAAGTTTATTTTCGCGAATCTCCATCAGAATTGCCTGCTAGATAGGCATGCGATGAGACTAAAATATTAAAATTGAAACTTGTATTGTACATGAATTTGGGAGAGAAAGAAAGAGAGAGAGACATATATGACAGACGACACACAAACATGTAGCAGGCTCCACGGTATCAAATTACAGACACTCCCAGCTCGTTCAAAAGAAAAAAAAATCAATCAATCTGCTGTTTGCAAATTTTAATTTTTTGTGAATAATACTAGTAGATAGTTTTTTTTTGTATCTAAGCAATGCGCAACACAACATAGCTTGAATATATATGTTAACATCGCGGTGACCGTGAGGGTATTCCGATGTATAATTGATGCCACAGAGATTTGATTAGTTTTTGACTGGTAACAGAGCGTATAAATATGCGGACATTATCGAGCGCAAAATCGATAACAGGATAATAATTCGTTTGGAAACGGTTTAAAAAAAATGTCAGATTTAGTTTAAACCGATATTAAGTTATAGTTGAAAATAGGAGTGCTGAACCAAAAATAATTTATAGTATAAAAAGTCCATTTCCGGGTCCGGCATACTCCATATTTGTTCATTTCAGAAAACATTGATCCATTTGTACATATATTGTACATGTATATACACGTAACAGTAACTTAAAAATACTTCTGGACATATAAAAATAATTATATTTTTCAAAATCGGAATTTGACCTGCTGATAATCTGCTAGTCTATGTAAGAGTTTCCATACTTTGCCAAATTCTATAATTTCAAACATTATCACTGAACTATCATACATATTTGTTTAGGGGGAAGCTGAAGGACGCTTCCGGGTGCGGGAGTTTCTCGCTACATTTAAGACCCATTATTGACCTTCGGCTGTTGTCTGCTCTATGGTCGGGTTGTTTTCGCTTTAACATATTCCCCGATTCCATTCTCAATTTTATCATAAAAAAAATATGGATCGCCGACCCTTTTTTGAGGCTTTAGTTTGAGTAAAAAATTATCAGATGAAATGATAGCTCGTAAAGTATGTTTCCGTAAGCAAAACCAAACAATAAAGAATCACCGTTCTCCCTTTTCATAATAACTCACAAAATAGACCAAGTTATTGTTATTATTATAAGACGTAAGAAGATGCGGCCATATGATTGTCAACAAGACAATTGAAACTTCCATCAATATAAAATGTATGGATAAACAAAAACACAAACCGCTTTGAAAATTGACGATTTGCTTTTATTTTAATTAGCTTTATATATTGGTAACGTTTACAATTTTTTGGGAGATGCTTTGTGTATATATATTGAAGACCACTATATGCCACTTTTAATTGAATAAACATTAGTAGGCACAGCACACTGTTTACTACATATATTTGTATGCTTTCGGATTTACAAAGGATTTCGAATCTAATACTTGAGTACTATGTGAATTTGTTATATTTCATTATTTTTATATAATAAATTATTGAAAGAAAGTTCTTATTATAGTGTTAAGTTACTAATAGAATCATTTTCAAAACAGTGTAGCTGTGGCCATTGATTGACAACCTTAAATTATCCCATTGACTGGGGCGGATTATGTGAACGTTTGTCTGTAACAACCGCTGCTCACTATGTACTTGTTAAAGGCACTTAAACTGTCACAAAAGGTTCTCAACACATAAATAAAGAAATTAGAAAAACTAATCAGGAATAACACGATGTTTTGATTTATATAAATAATATAAATCAAAACATAAAGTTATTCCTGATTAATTTTTCTAACTATTTTAATATTAAAGGCGTTAAGAACCTTTGGTGACCCCACAGTTTAAATTCTATAATAAGTAAGTAGTGAGCAGTTGTCGTTACAGACACACGTTCACCTAATCTGCCCCAGTCAATGGGATAATTTAAGGTTGTCAATCAATGGCCACAGCTACACTGTTTTGAATATGATTCTATTTTGAAGGTAGGCATAGTGTCCGGTTAGGGTCATGGTTTGACGAGTTAATTGGTCCATTTTTTCGAGAGTAGATCTGTTTTTTTAGAATGATAATGCATAGGATCAGTTTAAATAACTACTATTTCGTAACTATAAAGGTTTTGTTTAACATGACTAGCCATCTTATTTTGAATATTATACATGTTTTGAGTAAAAAAGCACAATTTCTTTGTATTTAACCTAAAACTTGAGAGTTAGTTTTGTCCGCGTTTTCTCTGGAGCAACTGTGAGAGTCTCAGGGTTTTACACAAATTGTCCGGGTTATATTTTAACGAAAATTTTAATAAGAAAAAGATACAAAACGACTTTTCTAGTTTATAACTTAAATTTTATAAACAGAGATATATATTCTCATTAAATGACCAAAAACCTTTGGTCAAAATTACCCTTGTATTTCATACAAATTTTCTGTTCGGAAAACGTTCTGTACAGTTTTAAATAAGAAATTATTTGATCGTTTATTTAAAGGTCTTTAGAACAGGGGACACATAATCTTGTTTACTTCATTTCATGGTTCTTTTGTCACAGTGAATTAAAATGTTGGTGTTGAACCGCGGAGTTTTTATACGCGACGTACTTTGATATACCGTTGTCCGTCGTACCGTACGTCCGTCTTACGTCAGCATGTCGGACAATAGATCTAAAACGTGTAACCAATTTGCATGAAACTTCGGTGAATTGTTTTTATCTTTTGAAGTAACCTCCCTTTCCAATATTATAAATTTAAGTTGATATGTTTCCGAGTTAAATTAATTTCATATCTTGATCTTTTCTTAATATTGACACATATGGACGACTTCACACAAAAATCTATGATAAACAGGATGATTTCAACTTCCTTATTATCAAGTTCCAATTTCTCAGCAGTGACATACCCTCTGTCCTTTTGTACGGTGTTTACATATCTTAGTTGATGCGTTATGCTTGTGTATGTCCACACTATACAGCCTTCATATACAGGAGTGTGTTCCTAACACAGAAACTGCTCCAACAAAGTTATAAGGTGGACAGATTAAAAATGACACTTCATAAATTTTACGGACACCATCACGAATTGTTTGATCCATACGCTTTGTCTTTGTCGAAACTAGCTAGGTACATTTTTACCATTTGTTAGATTGTGGTTTGTCATTAGGTCGTCTGATATTTGAATTACCGAACGTGACTTATTCCCGATTGTGACTGTTTTGCTGAGTGTGAATTCGCATTGCTATAAAACGTGTCACGGTACTTTGCTATCCAAAATTCATGTCTTTAGTTTTGATGTTATATTTGTTATTCTCTTCGGATTTTGTCAAATGTCTTATGATAATCGTTTGTAGTCGTAAATCTTATTGTTTTCTGTTGTATTCGTGAGTTATGGTTCATTAGATTTTAGTTTGGGTCAACTTAACGTATACGATATATTTGGATTACAGTTTGATTCAGAAGAAACACAGACATACTAGCTAGATATATGTATCACAATTAAATATCTAATCACTACCATAATTTTATAAATGTATTAATATGTATTGTAATTTTCTTTGTTATTAATAAATGTTATATTAGTATTACAAACCTAATCTTGAATTCTATCCTATTTTTAGCAAATTTTTAGAAATTCATATGTGACGTCACTTTGTGAGTCACGTCGATCGGCTAACTCAGCTGTGATTTTTTTATGTGCTGGTTTAGGTTGTTTTATGTATTCGTTATTATTTTTTAACCACTTCTTATCCCAGGCAAAAAACCTTACAAACAAAATGTTTGCATGAAGCTAAGCAGATGCTATGTGAGATAGTTATAACGTGTTTAACAAAATGCACGTGATCGTGATAATCCTAACAGAAAGAGACGTTACCAAAATGTAAGACAGTGTAAGCGAACACTTTTGATTTATAATACAAACACATAATCCAAAAACAACATACGCCAGTAGCCTCATTACATTCAATTATCTGATAAACAATAATTGCTATTATACATATTCATTTTTTATTTTTTATAGTCATTTTTATAAATTTACTGTTTGCAAAAGTATGAATTATGCTGAATACTAAGGATATTCTAATCCCAGGCAAAAACCTTAGCCGTATTAGACAATACAATTTGAATCAAATGTCATATATACACTGTTATAGTTAGCAATGAAATGAATAGTTCATAGTTCATTAGCTTTATACACTATATGTACGTACGTCTCAATCCGAATAGTCTATGCTTTCATTAGATTGTGACATCATGAATGCATACTATTCATGTAAATTATATTATAAGATGTGACAAACAACAGATGGTGTGAGCCAATTATCCGTGTTGAAGGCCGTACATTGACCTATAATGGTTTACTTTTTTAAATTGTTATTTGGATTGAGAGTTGTCTCATTGGCACTCACACTACATCTTCCTATATCTACTAACGATAGATACAAATAAACGATACTTCTCTATAAAGTGTAAGTGTTAGTATACCATTATCAAACAGATGAATTCATTATTTTTTCATGAGTTAAAAAACATAATTTGAACCCTTTTATTGTCATTAGCGTAAATACACAGGCATATATCATTTTAAGCTTTAGAACATTTGTATAGTAACTCGATAAAAACGGACGCACTCGAAAAAGCCGGGACTCTTTTTGGAAAAACCTGAACACATACATGTAGATATGAATTTTGTCTAAACTGTTGTTTTCAATGCAATAACAAGAACTTTTATAAGTGTCTGTATATCTAAGGATATCTGTATACATTTCCAGCGACATTTGCATTGGTATGTGTATACACATGGCTTTTTTCTGTTTTTGTTTTTAAATTAAAGCATTGTATGGCTAAATTGAACTTTGATTTTAACGAAAAATAATTTCGGATTGATAATATCTTGTAATTTCATATACTAACATACCTTGTATATCCTTGTACATGTATATTAAACTCAAGCTTCTGTAGCGCGTTTTGTAAGGAAGTCTGATTGTTTACATTTTTGATCATATTCGTCACACTTGAAAAACCAGATCAAATCACTCGAAAAACCACAATCCTACCCTTTTACTATACCTACCGTGATTTTAGAATAAAGGTTATTCCAGTATCAATGAGCCTAAACGAACAATGATTGTTTAAAATGTACGGGACCCAGAAACAACATCATCTCATACATAAGGATGCGTTTATCCGATCATTATTGAGTAAATGTTTCTTTTGTGATAATGAAATATCTGACTTAATACTTTTCTGGTGAAATACTTGTTAGTGCATTGAATCTACAGACATGCAGACTGTAGGGCATAGAGAAGGAGCTTCGATATATGAACATTATGAGATGGTTTAATGAGTGAAAAATAAAATGAGGTAGGTCATTTTTAAACAACTATTTCGCCTTTTATCAAAATTCACAGTATCACAGCTCGGTGTTTTGTTTTAACAATATGATGACACATTTCTTAACAGATCATATATGGAATTAGTTTGTTCGAAAACAGTATAAACCAAACCGGCAAAGATACAAAAAAAAATCGATGACATAAATATGATCGTGGGATCAATAGCCTGAGTAAATGACCAAATGAATGTATGAAATATGTTACAAAACAATTGGTAAAACCCAAAGACGGAAATAAAATTTGATACTATTCCAATTGTTTAAAGTGTATTGCAATTCAAATCGGAAATGAACTATCACATGCTTAAAAATAGATAATAATATTCCCCAATACGGAAATGTATATGCATGTTTTTATAGTTATGTATATGAACGTTTGATATTGATAAATAGTAAATTTTAACATACAATTTATACTGGTGACAATGGAATGCTTACTATTGTCAATTATGTTAGCAATGTCAATTTTCCGTAAGTATCTAACTTTGTTATGAAACGGGCCATGTACCTTTATCATGTTTTTTTCGCCCTAGTAAAATGATAAAAAGAAACTTTTCAAATCAAGTTTGAAGAGGGATATGATTAAATGCAAACATCGGATGGATATTAAAACCTGGAATTTCGTATTGAATGCAGCAGATATTTCCTTTTTTGGGGAGATTGACCTAAAAAAAAGTCACGTTTTTAGTCAAGCATAGAATATGGTTAACGTTATTATACCTAAAGTTTTTTTTCTATATACATATATATATATAAAGAATGAAATGAGTGTGCTATATTATCATCATCTCGTAAATATTTTAGGGTACTGTATAACGGACAGCTAATTTCTTGGAATGTTTTTTTTATACCTACTTTCAATGATCTATTCCATTACCCCGAACTTTATCATGTATATCTAAATGTAAGTATTAAGATAAAAATATACGAACTGTGTCTGTTTTATAAGTCTTTTTAAAGGTCTTCTTGCAATAATAAATTTTCAAATCAGTTGTTTTAAAAACACAAAAAAAAAATTATCGCGACATGATCACTCACATAAATTATATAGTAGAATGTTTGGTATGTATGTTGTTGTCTTGTGCAGTTGTAAAATATTGATGTACGGTATTATCTTTTGAGTTACTGGCAATTGTTTGCATTTAACTTGCATTCGTGGCTTCTGATGGCATCAGTCATACAAATAATAACAAATATGACCCTGACGAAAATCTTTGTCAAACTTTATGTTCCTGTTAAAATGATTGTTGTTTTATGCCAATTTGTGGTTATCAAAATAACAAAAGACTGAGCAACACGAAATACCAAAACCGGGGATGACCCAAGGTACAAATGTACTCCTAGAATGTAAGCAGATGATTCTTCTTAAGAAAACAGTTTGATTACAACCATTTGAACATATCCATCGTCATCTGTGCAATGAATCTTACATAACGGTCTACCAACTTGTGATGACGTCCGTAAAATAGAGAATAATACATGGCAAAATCCGTATCATATGCCGTATCATCCCGATATACCAATATCAGCAATAGGGCCTTTAAGCTCGAGAGATGATATTGGTCGAGGGTGATAGTTCCATGTTCCATGTTTTTTACGCTTTATCATACATTAGAACAGGAGAGTATATATAAACTGCTTTCTGAATCCAAGCACCTGAGTTACCTTCATTTCTTCTTTGCTCGTGTTTTAAAAGCTTTAAAAGAACTGCTCGATTACTCAACCGAAGTACATTGATTACCTTACAATTTGCGTGCTGTTGTTTAAAATGCACCGAATGACCGCCGGTTCATTTATGACCTATTTTGAGGGGGGAATCTGAAGAAGCTTGCATAAATTTAAACGGAATTTATGTAAAAAAAATATATAGTAGGGGTGTGATAAACATGATAAAGGGTGCGATAAAGAGTATGATAAAGGATGGGCATCAACGTTGTGCGATATGGATTAATCAGCAGGCAATTTATCAAATATTCAAAACTACTTCTAAATGTATGATAAATAGTGATAACAATACAGAAACAACCCTTGCATTGAAGGGTCATAACAAGTTTTCATATAAATGCCTTCAAGCTTTCGATAATTTCTATTGCCGAAACCAATATATTTGTTGTAAAATAAACAATTATAGATATAACCATCACATAACATTGCTAATAAGGATACCTCATTAAATTATTAAATATTTTTTTAATCAATTGCAATTTCTAAATTGTTTGGTAAATTTGATAATCATTTTTTTTTTTAATTTCGTCCGTTAACAACAATTTTTATAATAGTATGGCAAATATTCCTATTTGGCATGACACAGTTTTTTCAATCAAATTTTGTCGCGGTGTACGATATTGTACGCTATTGAAAAAAGAAGGTTAGACCCCTCTCGGGTTTGGCCGACTTTGAAGTCACATACAAG
Source organism: Mytilus galloprovincialis (assembly GCA_037788925.1). Classification (NCBI taxonomy): domain Eukaryota; kingdom Metazoa; phylum Mollusca; class Bivalvia; order Mytilida; family Mytilidae; genus Mytilus; species Mytilus galloprovincialis. The sequence goes on along the minus strand of CM075343.1, from coordinate 49,829,046 downwards.
TACATAATAGTAGTTATCAAATTTAAACTTCTATATGTCACAGTCTAACGTTGAAGGAGCATGTCGTAGTAAAACTAGAAACTTCTATTTTTTGTTATAGAGGTATTCGAATTAACAAGTGATTTTATGTTTTCAAATGCGGAGGTTTTGTACGGCAATATTTGTGAATAACTTTGTTTGATTAAAATTCAAGACATTTTACTTTTAGAATCAACAGTGGAATTAAATATGCAGTTATATGGAAAGAGATTTGCAATACAAAATGAGAGTATTTACCTAAACTGTTCATCCGATACGGTACCCGTTGGAATGGCTGCTAACCTGCAGGTCAACGAAGAGTCGTACAGTACTACTAGACTGATAAATGGAGAATGTTTTTCAACAGTCTTCGGTAGTAAATGCTCACTCAATATTTGCACATGTTCACAGAAGGGATTATGGTATAGTCATATATATAAAGCTGTACAAGAGGAAGACAGTATCATAACCATTTCTTGTTCAATGACTTTCAAACAGCGATCATTGTCAGATAGCATTCAAGTGAAAATAATTGGTACGTATACAAATGATCATTCTTGTCCTATTTGGTTGTGAAAGTTACGATTTAAAAATACGAGTAACATTTTTTGCATTTTATTATGAAAACAATGATATGTATAGAGAAATATTTTTTTTCTGTAATGACTCAATCATAAAACACTCTAAGTCACCAAAAAGAATGATCAACAAGGCAAGATCTATGAATAAGCCAAAGAAACTAAACAGACTAAAATAGCAGTAACACCTCAACAAAATAGAGATGTTTGTAATGATCTGTTTTCGTGTTCAATGTTGGAGAGTGTCTTCTGTTTGATATTCTCATAGGCCAAGGTGAGCGACACAGGATTTTTAGAGCCTCTAGTTTTTATAACAATTAGATGCATTTGTTCTTGCAAAATAATGCAGTTGTCAATACTTAAACGCTGTGATAATATGTAACAGTCTTTTGTGGAAAAGAAACTATATCAAGTTATTCTTTGTGACTTACTATTTAATATTTTTGTAACATGATATTGCATTAAGTGCAGGCATATTGTGAACGATGAAACAGGTCAACATTTACCTCATATATCAGCTAGAAAAATTTCAAACAGTTTGCAAGAAAGATAGAATATCTTTAAAAAGTTTGTTAGCCTTGTGACCCATGTGTGTGTTTGTGTGTGTGTTGGGGGTCTGTCTATCCTTTCGCGTATAACTGTGCCGACAGCACTTGTGAAATCTCATACCCTGTTCTAACTACAAAACATTAAAAAACTGTTCTAAACAGAAATATAGAAAAATATATCATGTTCTAGACACGATTAGAAATATATTCCCTGTTCTAGACCGTTTAAAATAGATGCTGTTCTAGATCCAGGTTTTAGACGGTATCGTAAACATTTAAATAAGCGATCCTGTTCTAGACAAATACTTTCTTCAAATAAAAACCCTGTTTTCACCAGCAGGACATGAAAAAATAACCTTGTTCTGACCAGCATGGCATGAAAAAGCGACCCTGTTCTAACCAGCTTGGCACGAAAAAGCGACCCTGTGCTGCTGCACACTTGTACCACTAAAAATATAGCAAGTAAACCCCCGGGCTTGCGACGAACTATTCATTTCTGCTTGAATAAAAAAAAAAACATTTTTATTTCAATATCATACAGCGACAAGGACTTTATAAAATCAACGTTAAAGTGAATTTTTCCATAGTTTTTAAATTAAAACATTGTTTATAGAGTTATATGGGGAGGGTTGAGATCTCATAAACATGTTTAACCCCGCCGCAATTTTGCGCCTGTCCCAAGTCAGGAGCCTCTAGTCTTTTTTAGTCTTGTATGATTTTTATTTTTAGTTTCTTGTGTATAATTCGGAGTTTAGTATGACGTTCATTATCACTGTACTAGTATACATATTTTTAAGGGGCAAGCTGAAGAACGCCTACGGGTGCGGGAGTTTCTCGCTACATTGAAGACCCATTGGTGGACTTCGGTTATTGTCTGCTCTACTGTCGGGTTGTTGTCGTTTTGACACATTCCCCATTTCCTTTCTCAATTTTATTTTATTCGATATTCCTTACAATGCGTATGAAAACAAGATTTGTTTTCAATAAATCTTAAATCAAACAATATACCTAAACGCATTTTATTTAAGGTGGTACATAACACCTTAATTAACATTATTTGGCTCGTTTAATACTCATAAAAGTTTGAAACATTTACTTTAACCCATTGACTAAAATGTAAATATTTCAAAATGTTTGAACCAGAGACTTTATAGGATGGTTGGATAAATAGCAATTCGACTAACAGCAAATTTAATCATTGAAAACCTTAATATTTAATTTTAAACAATACAACACAAATAAACCGATAAATCAGGTACTGTTAAGTCGGCCTCATATCTTAACTTACATCTAAAAATTGACAATGAGGGTCGGTTAAAAACAAAACTTTACGACACAAGAGATGATAACAGCTTTCCAATTGTGAACTTTCTATTTCTAAGAAGCAACATTCCAGCAGCACCTACATACGGAAATATATCCTCCAATTAATACTATATTCCCGTGCTTGCATTCACTATGATCATGATTTTCCTGATAGAGGGTTGCTGCCTACAAGGAAGCTATTTAACCAAGAGTTGCAAATGGTGAAGTTGAAATCATCCCTTCGTAAATTTTACGGACGCCATCAGAAGTTGGTTGTCGTTTCACAAATGATATCAGATATGTTTCGTACGTCGAAACTACAATCCCCTTCTCTTTCATTAATGTGACCTACCGAATAAGACTATTTACCGGATTTGTTATAACACGAGCAACACGACGGGTGCCACATGTGGGGCAGGATCTGCTTACTCTTCCGAAGCACCTGAGATCAGCCCTAGATTTTGGTGGGGTTCGTGTTGCTTATTCTTTAGTTTTCTATGCTGTGGCATGTGTACTATTGTTTGTCTGTGTGTCCTTTTCATTTTAAGCCCTGACGTTGTCAGTTTATATTCGATTAATGAGTTGACTGTCCCTCTAGTATCTTTCGTCCCTCTTTTGAGCTGATTTTACAGAGTTATCTCCCTGTGGTGTTAGGTACCACCTTATTTAAATTGTTTAAAAAACAGAATATACATATAACATGAGTTTAATAGTATTCAACTTCTAAATTAATATAGATTATACTCAGGATGTGAAGATTATAAATGAAATAAAAAGAATTTCGACTTGACGTAATAAAAATAAATAAAAAGATGTGGTATGAATGCCAATGGGAAAACTCTTTATCCAAGTCACAATGTATATTAAGTTAACAATTAAAGTTTAAAGTACACTCTTCAACACGGAGCCTTGGCTCAAACTGAACAGTATTAATTACCAGTGTCAAATAATTCAAACAATGAAACCATCGAAATAACCTATATAAAAAATCAGAAACACTAATGAATCACACCGACACACGAAAACCACTGAACAACAGCCTCTTACACTGTTGAGTTTATCAGTCAAATGTATAGTAGCGTAAAGATAACCTGTAATAACGAGAGTGAAAGTTATTATAAGTTATCACTTTATTGCAATGAAAGAAAAATGAAAAATACCTAAATCAATTGCAAAGTCATCAAAAGATAGATCCATACAAACTGATAAAACCAATGCAAACGCTCAACCATACCAACCAGTCGGACAACTTGAAAAACTGTCATACTTCACACATGGTCATACAATTTCTGAAGTTAATGGTGGTTGACACCAGGTATATATCTAGATAGCTAAAACCTTAAACGTGTATGACATTTGAATATTTGCATTGAAGAAGGAAAAGTAAGGTAATCTGGTTTATACCTTCTAGTAATTGTACGGTATCTACATATACTATTTAAACCATTTTCCTCGTTCATATTCACACTATAAGATAAGATAAGTTAAGAATTTTATTAATCTAACCAAGAACCCACAAAAGTACATGAAAATTGTAAGATAATGACGTAGACTTCATGAAACAAATCTTGGAGAAGCAAGATACACAACAGAGATCAATACATGGTATTGATCATGTTGATAGACTGAGTTGGACCAAGTAAGGAAAACTTCAAGTGTTTTGTACTTGTTCATTCGATTCATATCGTAAGATATTGTTGGGTTTGAATGTATCGTATGACAGAGACATGCATTTCGATGGTCGCATAACTAGTCATTATCGTAAGATATATTTTCCAACAAATCCCAAGTTACGACACGTCATGAATGTTATCGTAAACTTAAGATACCTCGCGACATGACTTATGATTCATCATTAGAGGTACGACATCGTGAACTTCATCTATCTTTGCACAACACTGAAGCCTCCCGTGCTCTCGTTTTGCACTATTTGTTCATGTTGTTGAAGTGTTGCTCCATCTTCTAAAATGTAACATTTCATTTCTTTTCCACTTAATCAAAAAATCTGAAAAACGTGTAGTAATATATTAAAGATACTTTTTCTACGCAATTGATAGAATAGTCGTTTTATTTATGATCAATATTGGCACTAACAGATGCATAGTTATTTCCTATAGAAAAGTCTCTTTCAATTCAATCGCCAAATATATGTTTTCTGGCTGTAACAAACATATCCCAAAACTGCATACTGACAGACAGATGGTGTCTTTTTCCAAGAAAAACGGAAATGTGCTGTTGTTTTTTTGAATTATGTATTTAAAAATCCCCAACTCTAACAAGATCTGTTCTGAGATTGTTGTTTTAATTAACCAACAAAAGCGCATATTGTAATTATGGTCGAAATATTATAACCCAAGAAACAAAAAGTTTCTATCTTTATTTGTATAAAACTTCTTACTTAATTTTTGTGTTGCTAAAATACGAACTTATTAAGAAAAAAGAACAAAAAAGGCAAGGGGTTATAATAGGATATATATGGTCTATGCTGTTAAGATTCCGATATTGCACAAACATCTTCAACTATTTTTACTTCAATCTGCATTTAAACAAAAGTGTCGTTGTGAGCATTCCTTGTGCAATGTTGTGCAGGTAATTTAAAAAAAAACTTCGGACGCACTTAACTTATGAAGTGTTTTTCATATATTATAATGAATATTTTCTTCAGATTCGACAATTAACATGCATGCTATGTTCGGGTGTTTCTAAGTCGTAACCTTGTATAGTTTTCGTATTTTGAGTATTTGTTTTTTTAACTCTTTGTATAGCTAAAACAGAATGGAGTGGTTGGTCAAATTGGACGTATTGTTCTGAACTCTGTGGCGGAGGATTACAAAATCGGTCACGGTCATGCACAAATACTGTAAGAGACTTCGTTAGGGGAAACTGTGTTGGTGACTCTATCGAAACTCATGATTGCAATACACACAAATGTCAAGGTAAGATATTCAACAGTCATTCATTTATCTTTTATCTTACCGACTATCTTAACGTGTGAAATTTAGTGACCTATCAAAATGAGCAATTCCTTAATACTGTTAGCATTAAGAAACTAATTCCATTGATCCTACAAAAACAGATGCCAACAATAACAACTTGTTTGGTTTTAATGTGATTTATGAATTTATTTCAATCTTAATCGCCACTTTCTTCGTCTGCTGAAACCTTTAAGATTTTTTCTCTGTACTGTTTTGTTTTTATAAAGGGACGTTACACTACTAATAACCGTTGATGACCTAGATTGTTAACCGGAAACATAGTCAAAAATCAAATAATGTCAATACATGTATAAGGAAAAATTAAAGAAATAAAAATTGTAGCAGTCTGTTTTTCGAAAGCGTCCATCACACACACACACACACACACACACGGGTTACAATGTTCATTACTTGACATTTCCGTCGCATTGGAATTAGGAACTAAAAATCTAATTTACATTTCTTTGGTAGCTAGCTTTCGATAACTGTGAGTACTGAAATCTATACTACATTGTCTTTTCTGTTTTTATTTGATAGGTTTTTTGTGTGCTTGTAGTGATATAACGATTTGAGTTCTATCACATTACTGTCCACAGTTTGGTTTATACTATTCGGTTTCTCAACTTTTTGCAGTTTTATCCACAAAGTAGTAAATATGAATGCAATTGATTAAGGCAATACTAGTTCATCATTGACACTACTACATTTGATTCATTGTAAAAATATTTAGTTAATGCTTTCAATGCAAATATATTATTTCTTTAATTTAGATCCGACTCCTTCATTTGACTATCGCTATGTTATTATCGGTATCACAGCTATAGGGATCTTTATTTTGACAGCAGCATGTTCTGCAATCCTTTCAAGAGGTAGACACTGCACACGTATGTATGAAAACCTTGTTGACAACAATAACATGAATAATGATAATAAGGAGTTTGATTATTTGAAAACCAATTGTTTAGGGGACAGTTAAAGGTCTTTCCGCCCCCAAAAATGTATTTTGAACATATTTCAAGTCATATTTAAACAGTCAATTACAGTGTCAAACGATCAGTGTGCTCATTCTTAAAATTTATGGTTTCTTAACACTTTTGTTTAAAATAAGTGAGATTATGTGCTGCTTCCACAAGGAATGTCTACGTTGACTGTCCATGACATTAAAACACTAAATTCGTTTGATTAGATGTGTTTTAGTTCATTTTAGTGTCTGATGCATGATTTTTTATTATTAATTGTTTGTTTTTTTGTTTGGTAATTAGCTGTCAGTAACTACGAATACTCTCAAATCGTACTTTCTTGTTAATTTGGACTAAAAATCTCAAATCAAAAGACCCTAGGTATTTATTATTTATGGTTTACAAGTTACAATTTGAAAGATTTGAAAGCAGTGAAAACTGTGTATTTCGGCATGACTTTATCGGATGAAAATACTATTACTAAAATAAGGTTTGTGCATAGTTATAGACTACATTCCAGCAGCACCTGCATACGGGGTATATATCTCCCAATTGATACGATATTCCCGTGCTTGCATTTCCTATCATGGTTTTGTTGATAGAGGGTTACTGCTCACAAGGAAGCTATTAAACCAAGAGTTCCAAATGTTGAAGTTGAAATCATCCCTTCGTAAATTTTACGGACGCCATCACGAGTTGGTTGACCGTTATGGAATAACCGTTTCGCAAATGATATCGGATATGTTCCTTACGTCGTAACTACAATCCCCTTCCCTTTCATGAATGTGACCTACCGAATTAGACTATTTACCGGATTTGTAATCACATATGCAACACGACGGGTGCCACTTGTGGAGCAGGATCTGATTACCCTTCCGGAGTACCTGCGATCACCCCTAGTTGTTGGTGGGGTTCGTGTTGTTTATTCTTTAGTTTTCTATGTTGTGTCATGTGTACTATTGTTTTTCTGTTTGTCTTTTTCATTTTTAGCCATGGCGTTGTCAGTTTGTTTTAGATTTATGAGTTTGACTGTCCCTTTGGTATCTTTCGTCCCTCTTTTAATTCAGTCACGGACCCGCGATATCACGGGTGTGTTCTAGTAATATATAAAAAGCATTGACAAATACTTAAAAAAAAAGCAATGAAAAATTATCATCCCCTTTAGATGGTCCTTTATCAGTTTCACATATTTTCAGTATATTCCTTAGAAAATTCAACAACGCCTATTTATTCTATTAATTTGGTTAATCTACATAAATCTTATACAGGTGATTTTTTGGCAATTGATTGAAAATAAAAACCGTTAGAGAATAGGTAGACACCATTTGAATTGAATAGTTTGAGTTTATTTTCATGTTTTGAATAACTACAACTATACGTATAACATACAAAGTCAGCTGTTGTTTGTGGATGTTAACAACTTACATGTCTAATAAATCAATTAAAAAGATACAAACTAGGATAGCAAAAACGATGCGGTTAGCATATCATGCTATTTATGCATCACCAGCCATGTACGACCCCGTTGATTTAGAATTTCACAATCGGGGATAATTAACAATCAGTTAAGGGCAAAGCAACGTTTGTGCATGGAAAACACCAACCAATGAAGTTCGTATAATTTTTATGTGACATTGCACAAGCGTATGACTTTTTATACTGCAACTAGTATAGATTTGACATTTGTGTTACGATTTAAAAAGCCTTAATGTATTCATTCAAATTGCAGTATAAAAACAGTATTGGGTCAATGTCAGAAAAATAAATAAATTTTGTACTCGGCGCAACACTATGGAACCTCGCCCTTCCCGAGTTTCTCAGCGTCATACCAAAGAGTTTATATTTCCCTGACATTGACCTAATATTTAATATATATGTATCTATATATATGTAAACATCGAATGACCAGATGGGGCTATATAACTGCTGGGAACATTGAACATATCAACTCTGTGAAACTGTTTACTCGCGTATTGGTATTAGCCATATGTGGACTCTTAAAAAATCTAAAGAACTTCTAGATAATTTTAAAATCTCTGTCTTTTTCTGAAATTAGTTCAAACAAAACTTTTGATTTTTCTACCCTGTATACCTCCATTCCCCATGTGAAATTGAAAAATTCGCCTAAAAGAAATAATCCACAATGCCTTTCAACATACAAATGGTGGTATACGTTATAAATGTATTACTTTGAGATATCATATTGCATATTTTGTTAATAGTGAAAAACAAAAGGGGGAAACATGCTACACAGAAGAATAAGTGATCAGTTTGCTGAAGTTTCTTGATGACAACATATTTGTTGAGTTTGGCGGTAGACTTATTCAAAAAATTGTAGGCATCCCTATGGGAACAAACTGTGTGCCTCTCCTTGCCGACCCTCTTCTTTTTTCATATGAATCGGAGTTCCTTCCTTTTTCGTTGGTTCTTATAACGTGACTCTGTACTTTAAAATATCCTGTCAGTATGTAATTGTTCTATAATATTTCATTATTATGTTATATTTCTATTATAAATTAGAAAATAAAAACCACAAACGTCAAAATAATAAAATCACATAGTGAAATGAACCATTTGTGGGTGCTTATAAATTCTATAGAACTTTTGGACTATTTTAAATCCCGGTCTATTTCTGAAATTAATTCTTACAGACTATTGAATTTTTAACCCTGTATTCTTATTTTGCCCATGTGAAATTTTAAAATTGTTTGTATAAACATTGAACGACATAAAGATGTGACGTATAAAATTTCTGACGTCAGACACGCGAAATTGTTTCTTTTAAAATTGTAACACGATGATGACTGCTGTACCCATATTTTGTCTATTTTATTTATTATGTCTGTTTAATTCACGCTTCTTTGAAAATATAACGGAATTTGATGAGACTGTCGTACACAGTGAGAGTTTTATCGCTATGAAACCAAGTTAAAACCATCATTTTCTACATTTGAAAATGTCTGTACCAAGTCAGGAATATGACAATTGTTGTCCATTCGTTTTCGATGTGCTTTGTCGTTTGATTTTGCCATGTGATTAGGGACTTTCCAATTTGATTTTCCTCTGAGTTCAGTATTTTTGTGATTTTACTTTTTATATCTATAGACAATAAAAGACCAGATTATTCATGTCGTTCATGGTTACTAATTTGGAGTCGTCCATATGTCACATTATTTAAAAACGTGTAAAGATATAATACAACACGAACGTAAATTTGGGTAATTGGACAATTAAACAATAAAAGTGTACATACACATAATTACCTTAAAGAAAAAGTATGCGTGTTATAAATGCTTATGCGAGAAAACCTACACACTCGTAACTATATCTATTTCAATTTCAGCCTTGTGTTTCTGTAAATGTAAAAAAAAATGTTTTCTTATTCCACATTAGCTAGAGGTATAACATGTATAACGGGAGGGTTGGGATCGCACAAAACATGTTTAACCCCGCCTGTCCCAAGTCAAGAGCTTTTGTTAGTTATGTTTTGTTTTTGTTAGAATTTGTTGATTTATATGATATGGAGTGACGGCAATTTTCAATGAACTAGTATACAATTTTATTCAGGGGCCAACTGAGGACCACCTACGAGTGCGGGTGAGTCATTTTCTAGCTGCGTTAAAGACCCATTTGTGGATTTCGGCTGTTGTCTGCTCTGTGGTCGAGTGGTTGTCTCTTTGACATTTTTGTCATTTCAATTGTTAATTTTATTGATTTTATGAAAATATTAATTGATCTTGTAACTCAGAATGTTGGTACATGGCATTTACAACATAAGTGAATGATAGTCGGCCGTATCTAAAGAATTTCTAGATTTATTGCACTTAAAAAAAAACGTTATCAAAGTTAATCTTTATCGTATATTTTTCAGATACTATTCACATAATTGGTCCACATGAACGATCACTGCAAATTCCCGTGTAAGTAGACCATATCTTTAAGTTGCTTGAACTTGGTTCACAAACTTTAATTAACACCTGCCTCCCAATAAATTTAGAAACAATAATGGAATCACTACATAATACAACAGATAAAATTACACTTATAACTATCTTAACTGACGTTTTTGCAGACTTTGGTCTTATGGCTGAAGATCAATTTGTTAAAAATATGTAAACGTGAACATTACCTATTCGAAAACAAAAATCTAAAACACCAAGTTTCATGATATGTGTTTAAGATTCGTTTCACTCTTTTTGTGTATCATTGAAAACCGTTGTTGATTCCAAGCTTATCACATCAATGTAGTCCAATGCACAATTTCCATTACTTATCTTTTACAAAATTTGGGAAATTATTCATAATTAAGGAATGTTTCTCACTCATTGAAAGCTCCAATTCCTTGTCCAGCTTTAGCTATTTTTTTGTGTTTGTTTTAGTTTGATAGTTTTTCATTTTATTAAAATAAGCTTTTTTGCATCACTGAAAAGACTTTTATTGTCGATATACTCATCTGGGGAAATTAAATTGGTACAGTTTATGTGATAAGTATCACTGAGTTGTTGGTTCTGTTGGTGAACTGATCGTCCCCAATTGCATCACCAGCCCTTGCATAAGCCACAGTACTTCGGTACTGGCATGAACATACGGATTTTGTGGTATGACAATTTGTCTCGAGCAGCATAACTGACGAAAACAAAAATGATACCGTTTATATGATTAATCATTATATGACCTAAAATTGACAGATGATTTAACATCATGTACCAAGTGAATTCACAGAAGTGATTGTTTATCAAAGGTCTGTCCAAAATCAATAGTCTGTCAAGTAAATGAATATCATTTTAACTGCACATCATCTGAAAGGTTTGAACAAGTAAGCCAATTTCTGATGTATTAACTGCAATTAATTCAGAATAGTCAGAAGCCTCTGCCTTTGTGAGTCTTGCATGTTTTTTTTAATTTTAGTTCATTTATCTTTTTGGAGTATAGTTTGACATCAATTTTACGGTACTAGTGTACTACTTAGTAAGTTGATTACCGCCTTTGGTGGCCGTCGGCTGTTTTCGGCTCTTTTGTCTGGTTGTTGTCTATTTAACATATTCACCATTTTCATTCTCAATTTGAGATGCTAGTACCTGATGCATGTGAATCGTTTGGCAAAACACAATCCGTGTCCATGTAACACAAGTAGTACTTTTCAAAAAAAGCTAGCAAACTCCTTTTGAGAAAAAAATTTGAACTGAGGAGTTCACTATATTATGTCCTTTTTTAATTAAACATTTCTTCAATATTTATATATTACGTATTTGCATTTTCGATTATTTTCTCCGCAAGCATCGCTGAATATACCGTGTTTGTTACAGTGTTTTACGATGAAAATCATTTAATTTCTGATAAACATTTATGTGAATAGATAGGTTATGACATATATTTAATTTTTATACATATTTCAGATACCATTCGGCGCCAGGGTTGTGTGCAAATTATCACATTTATGACGATACTAATGCAGAATATATGCAAGTGCTAGATGATAATTCGCAATGCACTCGCGCAACCAAAACTGAAGACTGCCATGAAATTAGCCAGCATGTATATGAAGAAATTGATCAATTGTGACTCTCCGCCAAAAAATGTTAATGAAAAATGACAAGACATATATAGAGAGAAAAGAACATTATGAACAAAAAATGAGCACACAACTTCCACAAACCATTTTATTGACAAATTAAGACTGAGCGGGTACACATTGGAATAGTAACATGTGCTGTAAATAAAAAAAACTTTCGCAAAAGTGAAAATAAATTTGAAGATACACTACATTTATATGAGTTGGAAGTATTGGCCATTTATCTTTCTCTTAACATTAACGCTCTTTACTATTAATATTACTACAAATGGGAGTACACATATCACAGCATATAAACTCATCATATATACCTGGATAGAAATTGTGTACACTAGACTATGTTTCGTCTACAAAATTCTTATCAGTAACACTTGATTAAAAAAAGAGATAAAAAAAAATAAAGTAACGAAGTTGAAGAGAATTAATTGAGGGGCATAAATTATTGGTTTTACCGAAAAACGTTGAGGTAATCTTCTCCTTGTGTAGATTATCCTTTTCAAAAATGCAAAAGTTTGTAAACAGTTAATTTATTATCATGACCATACAATGTCAGTAATAAATACTGCTGACCTTTGAACTATAGCTTCTTGTGTTCGACATTAACTGAACTATCATGGAAAACCTGCGATTTATTTAACGGAATTGACGACGGTTTTTATACTTAACGGGATAAAAAGACTTTGACTAGTTTACTTATTTTGTTAAGACAGAATGATTATACATATATTCAATACAAGGAGAAATGTTTTAAATCTTTATGCAGTCTACACAAGCCCGTAGATGAAACGGACAGGTAAATGTTTGCATAATGAATTTTCTTTCCACTGATTCAACATGATTAAAGGACTTCAAATAACAGTAGCACACTGATAAAAGTGTTGGTCAATGAAGAAAAAATACAAAACGAATTTTAAAACGTACACAAATGATGTATTATCGACTGTTTGTAATATTCAAATTTGTCAAATAGAACAAAAAAAATCTTTTAAAAAGACATTGTCATATATATATGAAATGTATACACAGTAATATAACTGATAACTTAAAATCTTATTAAACATGAAGGTGTTGAAAATACTTCATTTCCAAAATACATCTAGCTACCGCTGTTTGAAATTGAATTCTCAGTTCAGCATAATTCTCATATGTTTTAAAAGTCAACTTACTAAACAAAAATACACGTGGATGCAATGCCAAAACAAAACGCACCTTCTCTTCTTATAATACTATTTTTATTTGAAAATCAATGAACGGGGAAGCTTTGTCGCTCGGTTTACTTATACAAATTATGACTTAGATGGAGAGTTGTCGCATTGGCACTAGTATCACCTGTTCTTAAAGCGATTATCTGTTGTCATAAAACATTGATAAAATCAAACAAATACAGTTGATTTGGTTAACTAAGTACTTATAAAAATAATATTCATTTCTAAAAGAAAATTGGTTTAATGTTATTCAAGCTCTAATTCAAAATTGCTTGGAAGCCCCTCTCTTTTATAACCATTTTATCATTATGGGGAGATAATATAATTCGGTTTTCATTGATAGTCTTTAAAAAAAAAAATTTATGTAGGTTTTAATCATAATTCTTTATCAAATCATTTGATCTAAGTTTGAAGTTTCTAAAATAAAGTGGTGGTATGGTGTTCTATTTTTGTTTTTGTGAGCGTATGTTTATATTGTAATTGTTTGTGTTTAGACAGGCAGAATTAACCTTCATACATGTATTAGTCTTTAGAGAATAAAGTAAAAAATAACAATTTCTAATCTATTTATCGCTGCTATTTGTATTTTGGTAATTGTACTAGGAAGGTCAAGTGAAAATGTTGCAAATATATCATTCCTGATATTCAAAGTATTCTATGTTTTGACGCGTTGTCTCTATGTCGGAATAATTTCAATGTCTCAATGACTGAACATTGGGATGTCCTTTTTAAAACAGACGACGAAATATACATGTATGCAGAAGAAATAAACATGCAGACAGCCCGACGATCATTTTTAGTAGATTGATGTAGAAATGCATTTTGTATTTGTTATAAACATTATTTCATTACTATTTTAAACAACAAATTAATAAAAATTGATGAAATTCACTGTAGAATATTTAAACGTCTTACGATAGATAAGGTTAGATCAGATATTTTATTGGTTAAAACTACAAAATTATAGATAAAGGCAACAGTAGTAAACCGCTTTTCAAAACTCATAAATCGATAATCACAAAACATCGGGGTAACAAACTTCAACTGAGGGAAACGCATCAAATATGAGAGGAGAACAACGACACAACAGTAAAATGTAACACACACAGAAACGAACTAACAAATATAACATCAAAACCAAATACATGAATTTGGGATAGAAAAAAGTACCGTGACAGATGGGATTGATACCAAGACAATACACATTCAATTTGGTTATACGCAAACATACACACATATTTATCTGACCACATTTATAACTATTTATATGAGGAGGTGGTACCACAAAGTTATTTAGTACTCAAGCTATCTATCTTTCTATCTTATTGATTTAACAATAATTCTAATTAAATCATTCTCAACACACGTATACAAAAATTTATATCGCTTCAATAGTATTATTTCAAAAGAGGGAACTATTTCACTAATATTGGAAAAAAAATGTTCTCTTATTAGGTCTTTCCACTTTTCTGTGGAAAGACCTATTGTATTTTTCTGATTATTAATGTGTTTTCTTCCGCCTTATTTTGCTCTTGCGATACACATTTGTTTTGCAATATTAGATATTCCTCATATTGTATCGTATAGTTTATAAGCTTTTACATTTCACCCTGTTAAGACGAACAATTTTCTTTGTAAGAGTAAGAAAGCGACACATTTATTTAAAAAAATTGCTCGTTATATCCTTTGCATGATTTGTCCTGTTTTGACCAGAGCGATATGAACACTCCATCTGAGAGTTTTTTCTCCTTATGCATGTGATATAAGTTATATGCCTTTTTATCTTGTAAACTATAAGTGATAGAGACATAGGATCTTTTGATTTGAGGTTATTGATCCAAAAATAAGAAAATTAGGTCAAGGTCAGAGGACAAGGTCATGTTTTAAATTTTGATTTTGGTTTATTTTCAATTCTTTTCAAAAACCGTTAAGATATCGACAACACATGTTTACTAAACTATAAGTTGCAACATGTCGCAACACATGAATTTTGGTTCAAAGGGTACGCTTATTTTAAATTTGAGTGTTCTCCCCTCTTAGATTAAAAATTAGGCATATAGTGATATAACTCAGTAACCATATATAATTAAGACCTATGAACGTTTAATTTGAAGCCCTCAGTTTATGACCTTGAAATTGAACTCAAGGTCATAGTTTAAATTGACGTTCTAGATTTTGATCTTTAATTTAACCTCATATGTATACATAATAAAGCTATGGGACTTTTTCCATTACGTTTCAAAACACTTGACTATGGAAAAGCTAACCGGAAGTGACCTTTTGTAAACCGGAAATAGCTATTTTCTGTATTCATTAAATGTAAAAGTACATTGAACAATATATTTTTAGAATCAGTATCATGTAAACTATCAAGTAAAACCGGAAGTGACATATTTCAATCCGGAAGTAACAAGTCATCTCTCTTATTTAGAAAAACATGTATGAAATCCATATTTTTTAGGACTTAGTGTACAATAAGCGATCATTTAACGTTCGATATTATATGTCAAACTGAATTTTTAGAGATCTATATCAAAATTGATCCCAAATAAAATCATTTACAAAATTAAATATATTCAATTGTGCAATATTTTTCATTGAATGTGTTGCCATTGAAACAAGAAGTTCATTTGCAAATTTGCTGAAAAATGTCGATTTTTACGAATTCGTTTTAATGAACTTCGATACAGTTAGCAATGAATGTAATCAATTTTGCTTACATTATGCAGGTTTTCTTGTAAATTAGAAAAAAATGATAATATTCCAGTCATTATTAGTGGTAGTGTTGCCATATATACAACATAGTATATGCATTAACTTGGAAAATGATTTAAAACAGACTAAATCTCTCATATAATGACTTTCTATCGTAAGTTTTCCATTTAATCCAGTTTCAAAAAACGATGGTTTTAACAAGTCAACTATAATTTTTCAGATGCTGAAGTGATTATTAAGATTAAAGTGCCACTTGGTGTTAACAGTTTGGAATAATAGCTGCTAGCTCCTAACTATCTATACATGATATTTAGAAGATACAATCAGTAAGATTTTATAAAAAAAAATTGATAGATTAGTTGTGGTTTGCTTTATGTCCATTGTCAAACATCTCATGCATATTTCAGAAGAAATCAAAATCAATTATTTAAATGGGAACATTGTAGGTTCTCTGCTAGTCTATAAACCAAATATTAATTAAACGGTAACAAATTGATACAATTCAACACAAAAAAAAAAAAAATAGAACAAAAAGAGTCAGACATTGATTCTCTAAATAAATGATAATTGACCATCTAACCTTTCTTTCTAGTAAGGAAAACTACCTACATTATGAGCTGTTTATTTGTCTTCCCCATTCTTAAAATCAATGTTAATATGTCAAGCAAAGCATGTATAGCTATACGTTTCGAATATTATTATATTATTGTATGATAAGTAACTAAATGAAGATCATTGATGAGTTGCAGTTGAAAAAAAAATTACTCAAACACGTCTTGCAAATAGGGGTAGGCTTGGATGAAGGTGGACACTTTGAAATATCACTGGAAATTGGGATCAATTGGACAAGGACAGAAATTTCAACTAGAGAGCTTCTAAAGGAATTAACACAGTGGTTATTTAGCAAACAAAAGGCGTAACCAGCAGGGCAGGTATTATCGGCTGTCGACCCGATGGTCTCTGCTATCCATGCTTCTTGTTTGCCGGTCCAACCGGGGAGGAATTTTCGATTTTTTTTCAAAAAGTTCCGTTTTTCTACTAAGATCCGCTAAAAAAATTGTCAGCTGGTGCCTGCGGATCTAACGACGAGCAGCATGGACTTTTAAACATTTAAACAATTCCTATATCTATCATAAATACCTGCGGGTCTAACGACAAGCAGTGGGGAAGCAATATAACATTTAGATTATTTACATTTCAGCCTCGGGCGGACGACGACCCTCGGGGAAATATATGGTATCTAGATAACTTTCATACAAGGGGTTTCATTGACTGTCTCAAGAGAGGGCTCGCTACATATATGTTTCAGTGATTTCATTTGTAATAAACCAAATGTTTTCAATGGAAGGAGGTTGTAGGCCCTCAGGGCCCCCTGTAACCGACTATGGTAACAATATCTTAACATAAGTTACAGGTATTGGATTATTGAAATTTGCAAAAGTAATTATTTTCTTTATTGATTTTTAGCAGCAAATTAAAAAATATTGACAAAATGATACCTTTACACAAAGTAATTACGGTAAAAAAAAAATATATACATGCACATATAATTTGATTTTCACTAAAAGCCCATTACAGAAAGATGTTTCTCTCAATAAGTATATTGTCTTTCTGAAGAAAAAAAAAGATTTTACTGTGAAGCAGGACTTAATGTTTATAACATATTGTACATGTGACTTTTTGTCCGTGACTTTTTGTCTATGACATATTTTGTCAAACATTCTAACAATTTTTATGACCAGGAAACTGACTAAATACCTATTTATATGCAAAAAAACTTCGCGTTAAGTTAAAAGAAACACTTAGATTAAACAATTAATTTTTTATCAAATAAGAAAATATAAAATGATTTTCAAACATATAAGCAAACGATAAATGGAACATTTAAAACTTAGGCAAAGCTCTGGCATACCTCAAATCATGTTCGCTCATATGTTAACTTAACTTATATTTTATAAAAATATTTCAACTATTAATATATCGTTCATGCAAGGGCTCGGGCAAACCTCAAGTATTTGGAGAAATGTTGATGTGTTTGTTATAACAATATTTAAATCTACCATGTTATCCAGCACAAAGATCGGGCATGTTTTAAATTGACGTGAAATTAATCATTTACTGTTATGAAAATATTAAAAAACAAACTATATTCGAATTAAAAACTAATTGTTCAGAGAACAATTGAAGGTCTTTCCACATCAAAGGAATTTTGAAAAGAAGCTAGTGAAAAGTAAAATCACAAAAATACTGAACTTAGAGGAAGATCAATTGGGAAAGTCCATAATCACATGGCAAAATCAAATAACAAAACGCATCAAAAACGAATGGACAAGAACTGTCATATTCCTGACTTGGTACAGGCATTTTAAAATGTAGAAAATGGTGGATTAAACCTGGTTCTATAGCGCTAACCCTCTCACTTTAATGACAGTCTCATCAATTTCCGATGTTTTTACATTGATGCGTTAAATAAAAAGACACAATAAATAAAATAGTCAAAATATGGGTACATCAGTCATCATCGTTTAACAATTTTAAAAGGAACAATTTAACACAACACAAAAACATCTACTATCTACGAACACATTTATTGATTTGAGTGTCTGACGTCAGAAAATTTTATACGTCACATAAATTTGTCGTTCAATGTGCGTACAAACAATTTTAAAATTTTCATGGGAATATTAGCATACAGGGTTAAATTATCAAAAGTATGTAAGAATAAATTTAAGAAATAGACCGAGATTTAAACTAGTCCAAAAGTTATATATAGAATTTATAAGAATCCAAAAATAGTTAATTCCACTACGCGATTGAATGATTTTGACGTTTGTGGTTCAACGTATATTGTAATTCATAATAGAAATATATCATAATGACATATAATAGAACAATATCATATTGACGGGATCTTTTAAAGTACAGAGTCACGTTATAAGAACAAAAGAAATACAAAAAGTCGCAAATACAAAACAAACCACAAAAAAATGAAAGCCAATACAAACACATTGACGAGATGTATAAGTGCCGAGCAACGTGAAACGGATATCACATGAAACCATTCAACAGTAAAAGTAATATTAATAATAGAACAAAGACAAATGAAAGAACTATAAAACACGTTGTTAAGATGATAAACAACATCAGTACGCAGAATCTATACATCAAGACCATCGTGTATTATTTGAGGAGTTGATACGGAATATTTATCAACAAGGTCTTGGTACCTTCCGATGAACTTTTTTAGAAAAAGAACGAGACGTTCTTTGACATACCCCTGTTTCATCAACTTTCTACTCAGACACTGATGACGTTTTACAAAGTCTGAGTAGGAGCTGCAAGCTCTTGAATATCGAATAAGTTGGGAAATATATATCCCATATGCAGGTGAAGTTGGTATATTGCTACTAAGGTGGGGGAAATTTATAATTTCAAAATTAAAATCGTCTCGTTTGTCATAGATTCTTGTACTGAGATGACTGTGTAAGTCAAATTCGAGATATAAGTCTAAAAATGAGGCGGAGGAAGCCGTGTCTGTTGTTTCTTTAATCTCTAGTTCTGGGGGATATATTAATGGAACCAAATCAGAAAAGTTCGGATTGTTTATGGAAAGAACATCATCAATATATCTGAAAGTGAAATTAAATAATCTGGCTTCTTTGATTCTCTTGTCTTTTACAAGTGTCTGGATGAACTCCGATTCATATGAAAATAAGAAGAGGTCGGCAAGAAGAGGTGCACTGTTTGTTTCCATAGGAATGCCGACAATTTGTTGGAAAAGTCTACCTCCAAACTCAACAAATATGTTGTCGATAAGAAACTCCAGCATATTGACCACTTGTTCTTCTGTGTAGCATATTTTACCTTTTTGTTTGTCACTATTTACGAAATATGCCTTATGAAATCCCAAAGTAATAAATTTATAGCGTATGCTACCATTTTTATGTTGAAAGTCATTGTGAATTATTTCTTTTAGGCGATTTTTCAATTTCACATGGGGAATGGTGGTATACAGGGTTGAAAAAATCAAAAGTTTTGATGGAACTAATTTCAGAAAAAGACCGAGATTTAAAATTGTCTAACAGTTCTTTAGAATTTTTAAGAATCCACATATGGTTAATACCACTACGCGAGTAAACAGTTTCACAGTATTTCTGAAGACCCTCCTTCACTGCGGATAGAATTTTAGTCAATCTAATGGACAATTCTTTAGTGGAACATGAAGATGAGCCAGCATATACCGTTGTTTGTACGGAATTTTGATGAAGCTTTGGTATCCAATACAAACAAGGTAAGTCCTCCGATTTGGTGTTCAATGCAATGTTTATTGAAGCCATGAAGGACTTATGATTTGCTAAAATCTCATCCTTGTCAAATGATATGTCTTTGTATGTGGGATTACCTGAGTGCTCCTTTATACCCAATTCTTTTACAAGACATTCGTAGTAATACGATTTACATACAAAGACAATATTATTTGAAGCTTTGTCCGCAGGAACAACAACATACTTATCATGAAGAGTTGATAGACATTTCATGACCTCTTTGTCTCTGAAAACGGACTTTGGTCGATCGTTCACACAGTTTTTCAACTTGTGAACGCGACGTTTTATCAGAGACCTGATAGTTTTAACACATTCTGACAAAGTGTCCAGTTCAACTTCTTCTCGCTTAGCCCATGCTCTGGCGTAGTCCTCAATGGAATCCATAATTATTTTGTAGTTATGGTTCCAATTGATGTGTTGGGGTTCTCTTAACTTAGGACCATGAGAAATCACCTTTCGGAGATGTCCATGTTGAATTATGTTTAGATCCCCAGTTATAACATGACCAGAGGGGCTGTAATTATAAGGCGAGTGGGAACAGTCACATATCGTAGGTTGTTTTAGGTATTGTTCTAAGTCAAGGTCCTGCAATGCTTGTTTATAGTTAAATATTTTAGGTGCAATGGTTTTGGTGTAACTGTAGGATACAATAGGAACAGACTGATTTTGAAAATAAATAGGAATTTTAGATGTTACCTCCTTGTGATGTAGAACGTTGCAGATATTGATTGCATCAATTCCTCTATTGGCAAAATCAACAGGAAGGAATCTCCTCTTTTCCTCATGTAAAGGTTCCGATCTTACTGGTTTGAAAAGACGGAAAAGAGCTACATCACAAATAATACTGACTAGTCTGTATGTTGCAGAAAATGTATTGGCGCCTCCTTTGTCAAGTGCATAATCTCTCAAACGTTTTAGAAAATTAACTGGCAGTGAAAAGAGAATAGTTCTTATGTAATGTAACCCTAGTAGAGGATGAAGATGTGAAAGAAGGTCATCAAAGCTCCCAGATGGTGATCTAGATTTGGAAGACTTTTTTACATTACGCCGATGGTAATGTTTTTGCCCATGACTACGTTGTTGTCGTAAGGTAGTATTAAATAAACTCATTACATTAACATCACTGCAGGCAGGAATTGACAAATTTCCTACTCCTTTAATATTGTCATTGCAACCATATGGCATTGCAGTACCTAACTCCCTTATCCAGAAATTTTCTCTATCTTTGCGGAAAGGAGTACTTAGTACAGGGCTATTTGTGTGGTGATAAATTTTCTCAATGATGCGTACTTTCATAGATAAAGAAGGATCATGGTCCGGTTGGTTAAAATGGTTATAAAGAACCCCAAATTGAGGATCTTTATTATCAGACTTTATACTGATGCGATAAATAAGTAGTTTCGATATACTTTTGAATGAAATAAGTGAGATAATTTGCTACTTATTGTGAAGTAAATTTCTTTTAGTCTCATATGATAGCTTATTGCACACTGATTTAAAAAAATATATAGTTTCTTTATCATTTTGTCTCAAAATCAGGAGATAATTGGCCACTTCCGGTTGATCAAAAGTCATTTCCAGTCTTGAGTGATAAGTTAATGTATTCAAAAAACAAAATGTATGGATTTTGAGTACTTTTTCATGAAAAAAGTGCAAAAAAGCTACTTTCGGTTTTCTTAATATCACTTCCTGTTGACATTTGTCAAGGTCATATGTCAGCCAACCATTTGTAAAAGGTCATATGGCCTTATAATAAACCAAGTTGAAAAAATAATCAATTAACCTTTTAATTGAACATTTCAGGGACAGTAACTCCTATAAGATGCCATTGGATTGTTTCAGACCAAATGTAACTTATCTTCATTACAAGAAAGCAAACATTTTTTACTTGTTCTTTTATATATATCTTTAAAAGTGTTCGAGAAAATGCAAAAATAAGCCAAATTCATAATTTAGAATATGACCTTGACCTAATTTTCAATTTTTTGGGGCCAAAGATCTCAAATCAAAAGATGCTAGGTCTCTATGACTCTTGGTTTACAAGATAGAAATGCATATAACTTATATCAAATGCATTAGTGGAAATAACTCTCATATGGAGTGTTCATATCGCTTCGGTCAAAATACAACAAATCATGTGAAAGATATAACGAGCAATTTTATAAAATGAATTTGTTGTAATTTCAAAGGTGCATAAACTGTTCGATATCATATACCAAATATCTAAGTGGCATCTTGCAAAACAAATATTTATCGCAAGAATAAAATTAGGCGGAAGAAAAAAAAATAATCAGAAGAAAAACAATAGGTCTTACCACAGAAACGTGAAAAGACCTAATTATAAACTTAAATGAATTCATGGCTTACTTCACACCATTTGTGTCAAATTATAACCGGCAATATACAACATAATTTACAGCACAATAAAAAGTTTAAATAACCTGGTGCTCGTCATAGATGTACATATAGTACGTTAAACTATTTACCCCATTTTTTTTGTATTGTTTGATGAAGACTTTTCCATTCAATCTTAGTGTTGTTGTTTCGTTATAAATTTTAAGCAAACTCTATAAGATATACGTGAGTATTAGGTTGTACAACAGTTAGCACACGGTCAACGTTGGTAAGATCAATTTTTTTTTTACCCCAAAACATATATTTTTCCTGGTTTTTTTTACAATAATACAGAAAAAAACAGAGATTTGCATCGCTTAGGTCATTGCTGTTGTTGGTCAGGTCATTGTCAACTTTACAAAGGTTATATTTTCGGATTTTTAGAAAAAAACACACTTTTTTTCTATGTCTTTCATATATTTATATATTAAGATTAAATTTTAATGTTTTTTTTCAAATTTAACATAAATCCTTTAAGAAATAATAAAACAAAAAACAGTTAATAGCATTTTCATTTGGTCCTGTCCTTGTCAGCGTTGGTCAGGTTACTTTTTATAAAGATTTAAGATATATTTTTTCTTATATTTATGTAATTTGGCGTTTAGCCGTCTCTGTTGCTGTCACAGTGATTAATAAATTCCCAAGATTGAGAATCATATCAATCGGAAGATCTGAGTTCATTCTTGAACATCTTGATAACGATAGAACACTAACTTTAAATTCATGCGTGAACTAACTGCTGGGCCTGTTCTTGTTTATGACTGCAAGCATGTGGATCAACAACGTCAGTGATAGAAGTCTATGCATGGACTGACGTCAGGACTGACTTAGAACAGGGATATGTTGTTAGTTAGTGTTTGGAAACTTGTAGCATGTGTCTGGTCTATTTAAAATTTAACCAAATTACTGCTATAAGTCCCATATTAACTGTGACAAGCAACATATACATCAATAATTGAGTTAATAATAACGAAAATATGCTGACCTAAAAGATATTTTATACCGAGACAGCAATTCAATGGTACATTATAAATTTCTAAATATAATGAAACAATAGTGCCGGTGGGGAAGGTGATGGTTTGTATATATAGAATCGACCACACTTCTCCATTGCAAATTAATAATGGCATAGGTCATGTGCTATATGACTTCACTCTTCCACTGTGTCTTAACCACACCGGCAAAATTTGTTCGGACTCGATGGTATCTAACATCCGGCACAATGACGGAACATTAATAGACAGAAGAAAGATAGGTTCCTCCTTATTTTCTTATTTTTGTTATGATATCGAAGAACATATATACATATACATCTATTTTCTATTGTGATATGCAATATTTTCTACAACCGTTCTTTATTAACGGAGAAATAAGTAAAAATGCATGTCAAAATGACGAATTGAGTGAACCTTGCCTCGAAATTGTTTAATTTCTCGTTAAATTGTTCACACTGTACGGAAACAAAGGTACGGGAAGATAGACACTGATACGGAGATTGCAAAACTAGTCATAATGAGCATCTCAATACTTGTATTTCTGTGTATGGAACGAAAGAAATGGGTCATGTCAAATTAAAATACACCGGTTTCGTCATTGTTGTTTACACACAATCACCCGGTTTCGTCTATATATATATCACCCGGTTTTTTATATTTTTTTAAAACCAACAATTTATGAAAAGCAACGTTAACACGGATCTGAACATTGTCTTTCGAAAGAATTTAAATATATATTTATTATAAAGTAAACTTGGCGTGTTTACATTTATTTACATAGGTAACTATGGTAATACACATTTTCCTAATGAAAGGCGTATCCGTTATTTCACTGATCTTCAAACTAACTTTAAATGGAATCACGGCCGACACTCGGCTAACCGAGGGATTGGTCGGTTAATCTATATTGAGTATGCGGCTATATCGGCGGTTGGTCTGTTAATCGGGTTGGCTAAAGTCTGTTAATCAGGTGTTATCGAGAAAATCATTGAAAGTTCAACATGTTTCATTGTATAACTTTCTAAATATATTTTCATCATAAAAAGTATTCATGTCTAACAAAACAATTCAATGTACTGAATTCAATGGTGTAATTATTATTTTTCTAGCTTCGATGTACGATCTATAAAATGAAAAGTCGGGTTACTCATCAATAAATTTATACACATTTTACACACATAAAATGTACACAAAATGACACATTGGTTAAATTTACTTGCATTCAATATTTTGAACATCGAAAAAAGAAAGGCATTATGTTTGTTAACCATATTGATATCATCGTGTGAAAAATCTACACGAAAATCTGTATTTTGGTGACATAAATCAATCTTTATTTAAAACCTGGTCTGTTAATGGGTCGGATGTATAAAACCCGGTCTGTTAATTGGTCTGTTAAGAGTTAAGAATGGCAATAAAAGTATAATTGTATAGCTATATGGGGTGTTATCGGATCAAATGAGTATGCTCAAGACGAGCGACTAAAATAAACGAAAACAACACATGAGCAATGAAACATAACATAAATTATACGGAAACAACACATGAAATTGAAAATTGATAAAATGGTTTCAAAAAGCGTAATATTAAAGTAATATTAATTTCATCCAAGAATGATCGCATATATCATGTTGATTCTGTTTAATTGTCATGAATGACACAAATTTGTCATCTTTATTGGTAACCAGTATATAAATCAGAGATAAACGTCGTAATGTAACTAAACATCAGTAAGTAAAATATATTGGGATGACAAAATATGAAAAATAAAGAAAGAATAATGAGTAAGATAAATAAAATGTAGACAAAAATGACATAACAATTTAAAGAATACAGAAATAAACAATACCCGCAATCCGGACCCTCATGGTATACACGAGAATCTGGATGGAAACGCAGAATATAGAATAATATATAAGGACAGTAGAGAGTGATGCATTGCTAAAAACGAGAGAAAAATAATACTTGTTTAAGAATACACAAATGAAACACCGATGGCTCTTAAAACAGTAACGGATTGCGATGTACTTATATTGGTGACAAATTCTAGAAGTTTACAAGCGCACAACTATGGTGGCAAGTTAATGCCATTTTGCGTTTTAGTGCTTTAGCGTTTTCGCGCCTTACATATTATATATGGCAAAAACGCGAAATTTCGAAGTCGAAAACGCGAAACCGATTTCTCGTTTTCGACTTCGCGTTTTCGCGTTTTCTACTTCGCGATTTCGCCATTTCGCGATTTCGCGTTTTCGCCCTATAGAATACGAAAGGCGAAATCGCGAAAACGCGAACTGGACTTCACCGGCCACCATAGACAACTGTAGTTCTCCTCTGCACTTATGTAGAAAGAAACTAAACGGCATAAAATGAATTGAAACTTAAAATAACCAAATATAGCTGCATTCGCTCCTTTCCGTTTACTTCTTTAGAGTGATTTGAAAACAACATATGATTAAGTAATAGAAGAAAAGAACCAATTGGATGATGCTGACGAATTAGGGTTTAACGTCCAGTGACAAATATCATGTTCATATGTGAACGAGAACACGTTATGTGTACCCTGTGTTGTATTAGAAAGACACTTTCAGTCGGAGTTGAGAACCAGCTACTTCGAACAGACACAAAAATTAAGGCTGATTGAAAACGTCAATAAAAAATTCATGCATATTACAGAGGCCAATCCATATCATGCTATATTGAAGTGACACACCCTTCAATAAAATGCAAAGAAAGTCAAAATAAAAATGCTCTTTCTAGGATACTGTGGCACCGTATTGTCATTTTTGTTTACTCTGGAACATCTCATTCTTAAATTTTTCAAGGGGAAAATTATTGTCGTGGCTAAATAACTCTTAATTGACACAATTTCAATTGTCCAACCCATTAACAGACTTTATTCCAATAATTTTCACTAAAACGTGGTATTATTCACGTTATTTTACAATTATGAAATATTTACTAATGTCAATTTATTTTTTAGAACCACAGTACTATTTTTTGTCCTTTAAATGATATCTAAATTTGTTTGTTTCGCCTTTTATTAAAAAAAATTGCTATGCATATAAGCATAAATACTACATACTTGCGCGACGCCTTTTAGTTTTACTGAAAACTGCGCAGACTAAGAAATGTTTTTACAAGTGCAAAATGTTCTCTGATAGATATCGTTTTGTCAGACACTTTTCTTTTTTTTTATTTGGTTCTTATAACATGCCAAAAATCTGTATATTTAATAGAGTTTAACATTAAATTAAGCATTTTACTCTTAACAGACGTATAACCAACCCGATTAACAGACCAATCGCCCATATAGCCGCATACTCAATATAGACTAACCGACCAATCTCTCGGTTAGACGAGTGTCGGCCGTGGGAATATAAACACTCAATAGCAAACACTGAATTCTAATTATTCTTTTAACATTATCATTATGATATTTTTTTATAAAGGTTTTGAGATACATCGCAATATGTGACTCCCTCCTTTTTTTTTTTTTACCAAAAAACCCTAAATAACGCTTAATAAACAAAATTTAAAACATCACCAAAAAGTATGCAGAAGTTAAGATTTATATTACTAAGAAGTGTGTAAAGTTTGATGCAATAATTATAAATCGTTTTGAGATATGGCGCGACATGTTAAGATAAACGCACTCCTGTTTTACTTGCAAAGTTCTGTAACTCAAAAATGTTTAATTTGATTTTCACTATAAAGGTTTACAGATCTTTTGACCATTTCAAGAAATAACTTTGTTAAGTTTCATGAAAACTAGATAAGCTGTTCTCAAGTTACGGTGCGACATGTTTACGCTGGACAGAAGGATAGACGGATAGATAGACGGACGGACAGAAAGAATGACTGATAGATGGAGGAATGGACGGATGAAAGGAAGGACAGACGGACGGACGGACGGATGTAAACAATAATACGTCCTGTCAAAATTGTGACGGGCGTGTACAAACGCAATGAAAAAAAACCCTCTTAATTAAAGGTCAATAAGTTTTATTAAGATATCGTCCAAGTCGATTTATTTGTATATCTTCGTGACTTCCTAAGTCATTTTTGCTATATGACTTTTATATATATGTTTGAAAATAATAGATAGAAATTGATAAAAAGAACTTCAAATTCGTCATTTAAGGGCAATGCAATAACTCCTTTTAGAACAAATGTGAGGATTTTATAGTGAATGGACAAATGGTAGAGCTGAACATTTTGAAGATAATCATGTGGCCCTTTCGAATTGTCTATGTCTACGGCTGTTTTTAAATAATTGACATCATGCACTTGCATGCCCCCTTTTGTTTATTTCTTAGTCATGAAGGCCATCTTGGTTGAAAAGCGGGGTCACAGTAAACTTTTAAAACTAGATACCCTAATTATAATTAAAAAAGACATGATTTTAGATAAGGTTTGTTTGTAACTGCAGCCTAGTAATTTTAGATGTGAACATTTATGTAAAAAATTGTATTGAAAGATAATGAACGACGGTCGACCGGTGCCAAGTGATGAAAAAAACAAACTTTTCCTGTTGGGTCAAGTGAGCAAAAAACAATCAAGAATTCCAAACAAAATTACACCGTTCTTGAATTTTAAAAAAAATGTGTAACAACTGAAAATTTCAAATTTCACGAACCGGATCGGACATAGCAAACAACACCACTGGCGGTTTTTTTTTCAATAAAAAAAAAAATAAGACATATTATTTATATTTGAGTGTACGCACTGACATGTCACAAATGCTTAAATGGTCGCAATTCAATTTATGATGAAGGTCTGTAAGATAAAAAAAAAATGGTCACAGAAACTTAACCAATTGTTTATGGAACCATTTAATGAACACATTCTAATTATTTAAACCAACAACACAAAACCATTAACATTTACCAATCAATGAAGGAAATAAGTTCACGGTCACATGAATCGTCATGTGGCCGAAGGAAAAATAATATAGAAATGAGGGCAAGGGCAATGGACATATGGCAAATAAGGGGAAAAAATCGTTATATCTGTGTTCCATACATGTATATGTTACAGTCAAACCTTCTAACTTTTGGCATATGCAGCTTTATACAAATAGTTCAAGACGCTATGAATTCGAATCACTTAGTGTCGCTTGTTTAAAAATATCAATGAGAATGCTTATAATAAACATAATTAAACTCACATAATCCGATTTCGCGGGTGTCCTTGTTTTCTTATTTCTTACAATATTTTAATTTGGTATACACTTTATAAGATAAGTGGCGAATCTAGAAGACGAATACATTGCACGCCCCGACCCCACGTTTGCTGCTTGCTAGTTGTTATCCTTTTCATCCTATAAACATTCATTTTCTATGTCGATTATGCATGCATATATACATTTGACATTGTCTTATCATCAACGTTTATCCTTAAGAAGATTTATTTTTAACGATCATAGAAAAGATTACATACATAGAATGATTAGATTACTTATAAAGATTTCCAACCTACTGTACGAGAAAATCACATATCAATTGTGTGTTTCGATTTTTTAAGACCGTAAAGTTTAAACTCTAATTTCAAGTTTAAACATATTTTCCATAATTTCATATAGAGAACGCATATTTGAGAGCTTTAACCTCAATTTGCGTTATAACCTTCATTTCTATCTATTATTCTGTTAAAAAATTTTGAATGCAAAGTAAAATTAAAATTCTTTACTTTGCATTCAAAATTTTTTAACAGAATAATAGATAGAAATGAAGGTTATAACGCAAATTGTGTTCTTTAAGAGTGGGAATTCTAGTGTTTGCTTATTATTTATTTGAATCTGAGACTAATTATATAAATAATAAGCCGTTGTCCTGTGAAAGAACTTGTTTTCCAACGACCCGGTCACAAAACTCCTTTTTAACACTGAAGTTAAATTATCAATTATAATGTAATGCGATTATGATATTTTTTTTATTAGACCAAACCGGGTTATGCATTGTGAAATCTATGACTAAACCGGGTGGTAAACATTGACGAAACCGGCCAGTTCCATTTTGACATGACCCATTTCTTTCGTTCCATACTCAGAAATACAAGTATTGAGATGTTCATAAAAACAAGTTTTGCAATCTCCGTGTCAGTATCTATCTTCCCGTACCTTTCTTTCCGTACAATGTAAACAACTTAACGAGAAATTAAACAATTTCGAGGCAAGGTTCACTCAATTCGTCATTTTGACATGCATTTTTACTTATTTCTCCGTTAATATAGAACGCTTTTAGAAAATATTGCGCATCACAATAGAAAATAGTTGTATATGTATATATATTCTTCGATATCATAAAAAAAATAAGAAAATAAGGAGAAACCTATCTTTCTTCTGTCTATTAAGGTTCCGTCATTGTGCCGGATGTTAGATACCATCGCGTCCGAACAAATTTTGCCGGTGTGGTTTAGACACAGTGTCTTCATGCATGAGGCACCATAAGGTACACGGGAAAAATAGTTTTGTGTGTATAAAACCAATTTATTTAAGTGAACCTATATAAATAACCCTTTATACACAACAAAACATAGAATACATATGTATTTTAGATATAATAAACTAAGATACATTATACATGATATACATACAATGAAATAAACACCATTTGGCGTTCTTGTTTTTGACTACAAGCATGTAGGAAAAAAACGTCAGTGATAGAAGTCCATGCATGGACTGACGTCAGGACTGACTAAGAGCAAGGATATGTTGTTAGTTGGTGTCCGGAAACATCTAGCATGTGTCTGGTCTATTCAAAATTTAACCAAATTACTGCTATAAATCCCATTAACATCAAATTTGGGAAATTGAGTTAATAATAACGAAAATATGCCAAATACAGTTGATGACTGGTAATCAAAGGAGACAACTGAACCCCAAATAAAAATCAACTGAGTGCGTATGGCAATGATAAATATCGCATTTTATAGATGATACAATGTATTATATATTTCTACAGATTTTTCTGAAATCGCAATGACAAATACACGCATCAATTTCTGAATTTACAGCATCTCTTGAACAAAGATTTGTTACTTTATTGATATATCTCAATATGTGAATTAATATACAAATAAACTTTCTATCAGATGCGAATAGTTAAATAGCAATTAAAACGTTCATTAAACCTGTATTATCGGTAAACCAATAAACATTATTAATTAAAGATTAAAATAATTCAAGAAATAATGTGTGGAATAAAACCGGCCGCATACGGTAAATGCTTTGCTCCGTGTTGAAGGTTGTAATGTTACCTTTAGATGCTAATATCATTGAGGTGTCTCTTAGACGATCATTCCGAAACTCCTTAAAACTAAATAATTCAAGAAATCTTAAGTGGAATGAAATCGGGCACAGGGAAAAACAGTAAAAGTGAAATCACAAAAACACTGAACTACGAGGAAAATCAATTCGGAAAGTCCATAATCACATGGCAAAATCAAATAACAAAACGCATCAAAAACGAATGGACAAAAACTGTCATATTCCTGACTTGGTACAGGCATTTTCAAATGTAAAAAATGATGGATTAAACCTGGTTTTATAGCGCTAACCCTCTCACTTTGATGACAGTCTCATCAAATTCCGTTATATTAACATTGATGCGTTAACTAAACAGACACAATAAATAAAATAGTCAAAATATGAGTACATCAGTCATCATCATATAACGAGGTCTGGCAAGACGATACAAACCGCCAGCATTTTTGATATTGGCAAGTAGGTGTTCTTCTGGTGGTAACAGAAGTAACAAAATTTCCTCTAAGGAAAATAAGAGTATACGAAGAGCACGACCCCACACTGACGCTATGCCATAACTTGAATTACGCTTACTCGGTACTCGGAGGATTAAATTCAAACTGGTAACAGTGATGAATCGGCCGCTCTGGTAAACAAGAGAAAGCCGTTTATAAAAAACACAACTTCCCTGTGGTACCACAGGACAATATTTTAACATATTGTGTAACCTAGAATAATAGGGTCATGACTCCCCTGTCATGTTGCGAGATCTCGCCAAATGAGAAGGTCCATACACTCTCATCCCCATCGAAACGAGTTCATAACCCGTGCGTAAATACAATTAACTCATCAATTAGGAAATACTCGACGGTCAGAACTTGCAAACGACTCTAAAGCTCCCTGAACATTATTTAAGAAAACATCAGTATCTACATGTAACAAGTGCTCTCCAGCATGCCTGAACAAATCTCTTTCTTGAGCTTTAATATTTGGATGGCAAATTACAAGGCCATGATTTAATATTTCTTTGAATATATTACGAACAGCTGCATTAACTCTTTTACGAGTCGAATTGATAGCCACCTGATTTTCTGCCAAGTGCCAGTATATACGAGGCAAAATTTCACTTCAAACCAAGGAGAGATTTGGCAATAGCACATGCAATTGCATAATGTTAGAGTAGGTGGTTGGGATTGAACAAGCTTCCCGTTCAAACGTTAGAAAATTTGGAAGTGACGTCACAATACGCTAAAGTTATGTGACTTACAGTACTTGCAACCTTGAGCGTAACTGTTTTAGCGATAAATCAGCGGTCATCGATCAGTCACCGATCAGTCAAGTTCGCGTCAAACTTGCGTCACCAATACGTCAGACTTATAGTAAAAGTCATTGACTGATTGACCTTTCTGACGGATTGAACTCTACTTAGTCACATGATAAACTAATACAAATTACAAAATCTTAGTTTCGTTTTATTATATTAAAATGCCGACATGAAAAGTACGAAACGTTCAAGAAAAACTGACCAACATCTGTTTTATTAAAATATTCAGCAAAGTTTAAAGAATCTAAATGAAGATAAAACATACATTTAAACATCATCATAACAGAATGGTCATTTTCGTTTTTATTTATGTTATATATTTTAAAACCCAGACAGATCTAGAGAATGTGTTTATACTGCGGTTTCGATTTATTTTCCGTAAATACTTTTGGAAAATGAATAAATGAGCAGTTCTTAAAATGTTGATGTATTATTTTTTTGATATTTCAAAGTTTTGTATCCTTATAATCTTGAAATTCTTAAAAAAATAAACATATCTCAATCGAGGCCATTAAATAACAAATTACAAAAAAAACTTGCTGCATTATCTTTCATAGGATAAGAAATTTTCAATTGGTGATTTTAAACAAATCGAAGAACATTAAAGTATATTTTTATCTGATATTATTTTGCAGTAATGAAAAAAAAACAAATCTTAAACTATAAAAAGTACATAAATCCAATGGTGGTCGATAATTTCCATTCAAAAGAAAGAAAAAAATCCATTCTAAAATCAAGAAAAACAAAAGTTTATGCATAGTTATCCATTGATTATTCTCATTTGATACAAAATAACTTGCATTTTAAATGACTGATTGCAATTGACGTTTTATTATTTCTAATATGAGATGAAATATTTGCATTTTTGGCAACGAGTACACAAATTAGTATCTTTTCCCTAAATCTTGCATATTTTTTTGAAAAACATTCTTGTTCATCATAAACAAAAGTTTATGCATATTTATCATTAAAAAATTCACAATATTTTCACAAATTCAAAATAACTTATCTAAAGACATTTTTAATGACTGTTTGCAATTGATGTTGCATTGTTTGAAATATGATAAAAGGATATGAAGTTATACGTATGATAAGTGAAAAGTTATTTTTATTTTTTTATTTGTTATTGCAACTAAGTTGATTACAAATTAACAAATAAAGGTGTCTTCGTAGAGGTCCGCCTTTATCAAATGTAAACACTGTGGAGTTCGGTTTGGATTAGAATTATAAATATATAGTTACGTATCCGTCCGATCCGTGCATAGAATTAATGTACTGATCGATCGGTGAACGTTGTCACAGTAACTCTCACATAGCTTGTTTGACTTATCTGACGGATTCTATGGGTCACCGATCACCGATTACTCATCGATCAGTCAAACATCCGTCACCGATCATTCACCGATCAGTCAAGTTCACGTCAAACAGTAACGCCTAAGGTTGCAAGTATTGTACACGGTCAAAGTTCTGAATGCAAAGATAAAAGGGGGATTCGAGAATAAATACGGAATTATAACTTTTATTAATAATCGTCTATTATCAGTATGTAACTCCGGCGTGCTGGAAAACATTGTAAAATTTTAGTGATAAGCACAAGTGTTCTTATTAACTACTGTCTTAGCGGGTCGTGAGAAGAAATGTTACGACTTGATGAAATCAAATGTTCTACTTGACCTTAACATTACTTTAATAAACATGTCAATTAACTCTGTTTATAATGTTCTCAGTATCGGCTATACTATACTGTTCTTTCATCTATATTGTTAATCAGTAATTTTAAATATCAAAACAAATTCGGAAACTGGCATACTACTACAACTTGGTTTAAATGTTTAACCCTTGTCTCATTCATTGAAAATGGTAAGTCACTGATAGCGATTATAAACAATTGTATATGTTTAGCAATTAATAAACACATGATAAATGTAGACACCATACAGACAAAAATACGTCAATATGTTTACATAACATGGGAAGTATTATGCCCCAACACTATCGAAACACACTTTAAAGAAATATCAGATTAACCAATGGGGATAATTATGCCCCTGAAACACTGAGTAAAAACGCAATTGATGGTGTTGTGTTGACCTCGTATAGACGTTGAACTGACATGTGGTAATGAAACAGACTATATATAACGCAATAACAATATTAAATCAAGATATAAGAGTTTGCGATTCAAATATTCCTATGTACAATAAACACTAAATCTTCACTCGACTAATGCTTGTTGAGCTTCCTGTATCGTTGATAAAGATGTTCTTATAGAGCGAGTATAACACTGTGAACTCCGCCGTCCGAGTGTCTGAATAAAATTATCTTCAATGTTTGAACCTGCTGTGGTACTTGCTCCAATGCGAAAGCTGTCACCATTATAACTCTGCATCCAATTACGGCAAGTATATTTTTTAGAGAAGAAATGATTCAGAAATAGTTTCGTGTTAAAGCTTTCCTATTTTCCATCCCAAAGCGTCTTGTGATTTACTATCTTTGATTTTTTTTAGTACAAAAGTTCATGTTCCAGAGATAAGACTGGACAAACAGAGGTTTCCGACGCAAATAAATGAATATCGACACCTTCACGATATGGGTCTGTTTTCGAAGCTTTCAAATGAAAGGTCACTTTATCCTTAAGAAACCGGATATCTTCAATACTCACATTGCATTCTGAATCAAGCAATTCTTATCCTGTAAATTCCCTTTCCTCAAAAACTGACAAATATTCTTTAGTATCGTGAAGGTAATTGGCAGTCTAGGTTTTAATGATTTTTTCTCATTTTTTTTTTTTAATTCCTCTGTATAACGCATCTGGTCGATAAAGTTTCTCAGAATTGTCGATAAATATTGAAGGCTTCCCATTCTCCAAGTATTTATATCGTATTCTACATATGTACATTAAATAGTAGAACATTTCAATGCGAAATGAATAAGAGATTCTTTAGTTAACAGAGGCATGTATGAGTTAAGCCAAATCACTCCAGTCATTCGTAAAAAGGTGGCATAGGCAGAATACCCACTCTCATACTGTGTACGTGTTCTTGGAGCTATTGAAATTTTGAGTAAATAATTAACACTATTAGTCTATTTCACATTACGAGTGAGAGATGCGGACAAGTCATGGCTTGTGTTTCTGCTTCCGGAGCTTTTTCCGGAACGTCTGAAAACCAAATCAAGAAAGTGAATCGGCAATAACATTTTTAAATCCAGGGATATGCTAACTTGAAACTGTAAAATTGATAATTGCAGCTAACCAAGTGAGTTTATGCATTAGTTTCATAATATCTTGCACCTTTGAACGTCCTTTGTTTACTATAATGTTAACAGTAGATTCATTATTACAATGAAAAACTATACGTTTCCTCGTCCAATGTTTGCCCCAAAGTACTGTTGCCACTGCAAATGGGTCAATTCTCGGAAAGCCATATACATCAATGTACATATCAGAATCAAGTATATTTTGTAACTCTGGAGGCCAAGAACTACAAAACCATTGTCCCTTGAAGTACCCACCAAAGCCAAGTGTTGAAGCAGCATCTGTATACAATTCGAAGTCCGCTGTACTGGTAGTGAAAGTATCGTAGAAAAAGGAGACGCAGTTCCACTGTTTCAGAAAGTGTTACATAGTAATTGAGATTTTTAACTTTGGTCGATAGGTTTATTAGATAAGTAACAAAAGTCCGTTCCGGCATAACGACTCTCGCAGCAAAATTGAAATTTCAAAGAGTTGTAAAAGTTCTCGTTTTTTAATAGAGTGTCGACATAGAAATGTTCCAATGAAATAAATAACGCGTTCAATTTTATCTTGTGGAAGTTTTGCTTCCATCTTATCTGCAAAAAAAAAATTGATTGATAGCGTCGAAACACAAAAAAAGAATTTCGGACTCGAAAAAAAAACCACCACCCCATTTGATTTATAAATTGATTATTGGATAGCTCGAGAAAAAAGGATTGATGGATTGGAGAAAAAAAACTCGCCAATTCTTTGAAATTAAAGTAACATGCTATTTTTGTTTTTCATTTTTTCTAACTCAATAGTGACGGAAATTTAATTAAATGTGTGTTTTATAACTATAGTCAAAACTTTTGGACGGGTTGTATTCGATGTAGAACCGATTATACAATATTACGAAATTCAGCTGGCGGACGGGTGGGCGTTCAGGCAAAGAGGAGAAGAGGGTTCCCGTTGTGAGTAATAAACTTCTAAACCGTAGAGTCCCATTCGCCCTTATAATCGTTGGCACGGAGCCTCGGTTCAATTTTACCCAAAATACCGGCTTTGCATACGTATGCAGTATATTGTGGACAAGATTAATCATAGGTGTTTCACAAGTAGTCCTTTCCTAGCACAGTTAGATGATGCTCAACAGATTAATTTGCTGCTTTTATTTAATCGGTCAGGTTTGACATTACATTTCCCCGGGATTTTGCTATTTTCGGTCAAATAAAATAACCGCGGTTCGTTCCCCGTTCATCATCCTCTAATTATACCACCATAAACTTGGAGCTACGTGTATAGAACAAAAGCAAAAAGAATATAATGTAAACAATAACATTTTAATTTCAATTCGTAGAACACGCTAAAAGACGCATGTGTCAGTGTAAGTCCAGTATGGAGACATAAAAAAAACTGTAGAGCTTTGTGCAGATATGCAGAGATTGATTGAATGTTGATTGTATTACTTCCAGTGACAAATATTTCAAGCATTTTCAGTCCGAGGGTCTGTAGTGGATTGACAGATACATATCGTAATTAAAAATTTAAAGTAAAAATCAAACTGCATGGCTTATTGATTTATTTTGTGCAAACGAAAAAAAAAACGTCCGCTCTCCCCGCAAACACGTTCACCTTTTCTATCCTATAATTACAACCACAATGATATCAGAAAACGATTATTCTAAATTTTTATTATTTCTTATGAACATATGAACAAGAAGTGCGTAGAATACATAGTTAACATCACTCAAATTGAATTCTACGTATTTTACTCGATAATCAATGTTTTGACACGGTCCCAACATCTAAAGTCTAATTTGTCAACCTCAACATCGAGAATATACCTTTTCGTAACATCTCTAATGAGACCAATATCGACTTCGGAAATGTCGATTGGGATCAAGGACTTACACTTGGATCAAGAAGAACTTTCAATTGATAGGGCATTTGGCATTCAAAGTTGCTCTAAAACAGATGCATGCACTTTTCGTTTGAAAATTTGAAAACGTTTACGATTTCTCTGGATATCTCGCACCATTCGTTCTCCGCATGAAGATGCTCGGATATTCTAAATTTCAAACGCTAGCTAAATCTGCTATGGTACTATCACATATATCATCGCTCAGACAAAAAGCTCTCTGTAAAACACATTGTTTATTTGTGATGGAAAATTCATGTTTACCATAACTGAAGATGATAACAGTCTCAAAAATTGAACTAACTGCTGCTACGCCCACCAGTACAGACAAAATGTTGTTAAATGATTTCGAAGTAATAACTGCGCGGTCTAGTGTTTTTACGGACATATGTCAGTTTTACGATACATCTTTAATGAAGATTCAAAATTTCAAATATTTGTGGCAAATAGACTATCTGTAGTTCAAGTTCTGATACCGATATTTGGTGTTATGTGCACACTAAGCTAAATTCAACAGACCATGCTTCAAGGAGTCCGACGTCTTCGTTAATGAAAAAAACACAATCATTATGGTGTCTTAGCATCTAATTTCTTTTGTGGAGGTGTCAGGACATATGGCTTTATCCAACCTCAGAAAATCAAAAAGGGATATGTGCAGACGACCCTACTCTACAATGACCTAGGTAACCTTGCCAACAGTCATTTAAACCTACATTCCGCTTGATAATTTTTCCGGAGACGTGAAACTTATTGTAAATCACTTGTATTCGATGTCGTTAAATGAAGAGTAGCATGGATACTCAATGTTCGCAGAGTTACTTAGACGTTTTAATAAGAAGAAACTGGCTGAGTAACACTCGTGCAAGAGTCGAATTCGAAAGATTATAATCCAATATCACTTCAGATTTGGCAAGACGCCGAACATTAAATTCTAGGCTTTATGCACAGAA
This sequence comes from Mytilus galloprovincialis, assembly GCA_037788925.1. Taxonomy (NCBI): domain Eukaryota; kingdom Metazoa; phylum Mollusca; class Bivalvia; order Mytilida; family Mytilidae; genus Mytilus; species Mytilus galloprovincialis. The sequence continues at coordinate 49,790,805 of CM075343.1, read as the reverse complement.
TTCACTGAAAAGAAGAGCAATCGTCCGGCTTCAAGTAACATCCGATAAATCGACCTAGTTTAAAATGGCGATCTTTTACGTGTATGATGACGTTTTATAGAGTTAAAGATTCTCGAAAACTGTAGACATCCATTTATTCTACCCAACGGTCACTACGTTTCTGAGTTGATTCTTAGACAAATTCATATCGATTTATTGTAGGTGAACAAACAAATTTGCCTCCAGATCTAATTTTGCCAGGCGAACAACCTTTTTAGAGGTTATGGGTAGATTATTTTGGTCCTTTCGAAATAAAACAACGTAGATGTCGTATCAAACGTTATTTACTTATCTGTCAAATAGAGCTATATATTTGGAGGTAGCTGCGTCTGAAGATACTTGCTATTATATCAACATTTTGCAACGATTAATCGCTCAATGAGTTTAAGCAGAAAACATCAAATCTGACAACGACATGAACGTCGTTGGCGCAGAGCTCAAACTTTGAGTGAATGGAGTTTGTATCAGGCCGAGAATGCAATTTTACAGAAGAGTATAGATTGACAATTCAACTCATAGGTAGAATCACATTGCGGAGGTCTATAGGAGAGGTCGAATGCATACGCAAGATAATTAAAATGTTATTGTAGAGAACTAATTCTAGACGATGACGGTCTAAATACCCTTTTTGTGACATAGAATCGACTCTGAATAGTAGGACTTTTCAGAATGTTTAGTAAAGCAGATAGTTATGGCCGTCGAAAACGATGACAAATGCAGTACATTGCACATCTGTTTTGGAGTCGTTGGGTAAAAGAGTACCTTCCTATTTCATAAGAACATCATAAATTGCATAAACAGAGGAGACACTTAATGGTTGGTGATATTGTTATTGTGGTAGACACAAATGCTCCGAGAAATTCATGGCCCAAGGACGGATTTGTCGAAACAATATGAGACCGCAACGGACTCGTGCGTGAAAATAAATATCAGAAATTATGGTATACTTATCCAGTAGACAATTGATGTCTTTTTTTTTTTTAACTTTATCATATTTATCTTATTAATCTATTATTAGTCCTAGAACTAGTAAGTAAGTTGTAGAAAGTGAACTCAACCGTTACGAATACTATTGTTATAGAATTTCGCTAAACGGTGTTGTAATGTATATTTGATTGCTTTCTTTCTTATATACTAGTAATTGTTTCGCAATGGCTATTCAATGAGGGGGCTGGTATGTTATATCAATTTTCGTAAACATATTTGTTCATGTACAGTAATGAATAGAGAGTTCCGGATGAATAGAGGTGTCATACCACCAATTAAAAGTCCCTATCTGTTCAACCAAATTTTGCAATTTTCACAGCTTTCTAAATATTTTACCTTAAGTTTAACTTCATAGAAACTAGGTATATCCTGAATTGTACAGGTGTCACCTTTCTGCATGCCAATTTTCAACATACATTCAAAATCATATAAGAAAGCAGAGAGCTTCCGAAAGGAGGTACCACTAAAAATAACCCCTGGTTTTCTGGAAATCTTAAATTAGTATACTATGGAGCGCATTAATCCTCAAATTTTAATGCAAACTCATAGACAGGTAAATTTTGGCTCAAAATGGTCTTAATATATTTCTCTTTCAACAAAACTTTCATTTCTGCAAATTTGTTAGTTAGTTTAGGTGAACAATGACATCAAATGCACTTTTTTTTTGTCCGAGTAGGCCTACTTTCACATACGTTCTAAATTTGAGGGAGTAATTGGTGGTATGACACCTAAAGAGACCAAAAAATTGATTAGAAATCTTTTATTTTGCTTTATTCTTAATCCTTAGTCAATTTGTAGTTAAAAACAGCCTATCTGAGCATTATGCGACTTATAATAAAAATTTCACAGCTCAATTTAAACTGACTGTAATGTATGACTTTGATAGAAAATACTTGACAATTTCATTTTGGGCTACAGGAACATAAACTTTCAATATCAAGATCATTGTTTGCTGATTTTTTCTTGTTTGTTCTACTTCTTTAAAGACTTCCAACAATTTTTGCAATGAATTTAGTAAAAAATCCAAGGTATTGAAGTGTCAAGGAATATTGACCCCCCTTTTTTTCATCTGGTGTCAGTAAAGTACTACAAATTGATCAAAAGTGCAGTCATGGTCATTTAACTGTGTTTATTTACATCAGTTAATAAAATTTAAGATATACAAATTTCATTTGGAATAATAAATGGTGCTTTTGTGAGTTTCTGCAGTGCTTACATTAGGCTATGCTATCTGCCAAGTACATAGTATGACGCAATGCTATAAGGGGTAAAAATCAAATAATTTCATTAAATCTGCATGACAAAATTTTTTTGGGGGTAGTAAACAACTTATGTTTCAATATTTAACACCACAGAATAACTTTCTGTGCATTTATAACATTATTTAGGACATTTTTTATATAAAAGCCTATTGTCAGGATGGGAAAAGCTAGAAATAGGACAAACTCAAGTTTTAGGCTCTAAATTTGCAATATGTGACATTTTGCCCCCAAAAAGATTGAAATGTGGCTACTATTATCTCAAATGATCAGTTAAGACAAAAAAAAAAACAATTGTTTTCTGATTTTGATGTTTCACCGCATTTTGCTTAAAGAGACAAAAAAATTGATTAGAAATCTTTTATTTTGCTTTATTCTTAATCCTTAGTCAATTTGTAGTTAAAAACAGCCTATCTGAGCATTATGCGACTTATAATAAAAATTTCACAGCTCAATTTAAACTGACTGTAATGTATGACTTTGATAGAAAATACTTGACAATTTCATTTTGGGCTACAGGAACATAAACTTTCAATATCAAGATCATTGTTTGCTGATATTTTCTTGTTTGTTCTACTTCTTTAAAGACTTCCAACAATTTTTGCAATGAATTTAGTAAAAAATCCAAGGTATTGAAGTGTCAAGGAATATTGACCCCCCTTTTTTTCATCTGGTGTCAGTAAAGTACTACAAATTGATCAAAAGTGCAGTCATGGTCATTTAACTGTGTTTATTTACATCAGTTAATAAAATTTAAGATATACAAATTTCATTTGGAATAATAAATGGTGCTTTTGTGAGTTTCTGCAGTGCTTACATTGGGCTATGCTATCTGCCAAGTACATAGTATGACGCAATGCTATAAGGGGTAAAAATCAAATAATTTCATTAAATCTGCATGACAAAATTTTTTTGGGGGTAGTAAACAACTTATGTTTCAATATTTAACACCACAGAATAACTTTCTGTGCATTTATAACATTATTTAGGACATTTTTTATATAAAAGCCTATTGTCAGGATGGGAAAAGCTAGAAATAGGACAAACTCAAGTTTTAGGCTCTAAATTTGCAATATGTGACATTTTGCCCCCAAAAAGATTGAAATGTGGCTACTATTATCTCAAATGATCAGTTAAGACAAAAAAAACAATTGTTTTCTGATTTTGATGTTTCACCGCATTTTGCTTAAAGGTGTCATACCACCAATTAAAAGTCCCTATCTGTTCAACCAAATTTTGCAATTTTCACAGCTTTCTAAATATTTTACCTTAAGTTTAACTTCATAGAAACTAGGTATATCCTGAATTGTACAGGTGTCACCTTTCTGCATGCCAATTTTCAACATACATTCAAAATCATATAAGAAAGCAGAGAGCTTCCGAAAGGAGGTACCACTAAAAATAACCCCTGGTTTTCTGGAAATCTTAAATTAGTATACTATGGAGCGCATTATTCCTCAAATTTTAATGCAAACTCATAGACAGGTAAATTTTGGCTCAAAATGGTCTTAATATATTTCTCTTTCAACAAAACTTTCATTTCTGCAAATTTGTTAGTTAGTTTAGGTGAACAATGACATCAAATGCACTTTTTTTTTGTCCGAGTAGGCCTACTTTCACATACGTTCTAAATTTGAGGGAGTAATTGGTGGTATGACACCTAAAGAGACCAAAAAATTGATTAGAAATCTTTTATTTTGCTTTATTCTTAATCCTTAGTCAATTTGTAGTTAAAAACAGCCTATCTGAGCATTATGCGACTTATAATAAAAATTTCACAGCTCAATTTAAACTGACTGTAATGTATGACTTTGATAGAAAATACTTGACAATTTCATTTTGGGCTACAGGAACATAAACTTTCAATATCAAGATCATTGTTTGCTGATTTTTTCTTGTTTGTTCTACTTCTTTAAAGACTTCCAACAATTTTTGCAATGAATATAGTAAAAAATCCAAGGTATTGAAGTGTCAAGGAATATTGACCCCCCTTTTTTTCATCTGGTGTCAGTAAAGTACTACAAATTGATCAAAAGTGCAGTCATGGTCATTTAACTGTGTTTATTTACATCAGTTAATAAAATTTAAGATATACAAATTTCATTTGGAATAATAAATGGTGCTTTTGTGAGTTTCTGCAGTGCTTACATTAGGCTATGCTATCTGCCAAGTACATAGTATGACGCAATGCTATAAGGGGTAAAAATCAAATAATTTCATTAAATCTGCATGACAAAATTTTTTTGGGGGTAGTAAACAACTTATGTTTCAATATTTAACACCACAGAATAACTTTCTGTGCATTTATAACATTATTTAGGACATTTTTTATATAAAAGCCTATTGTCAGGATGGGAAAAGCTAGAAATAGGACAAACTCAAGTTTTAGGCTCTAAATTTGCAATATGTGACATTTTGCCCCCAAAAAGATTGAAATGTGGCTACTATTATCTCAAATGATCAGTTAAGACAAAAAAAAAACAATTGTTTTCTGATTTTGATGTTTCACCGCATTTTGCTTAAAGAGACAAAAAAATTGATTAGAAATCTTTTATTTTGCTTTATTCTTAATCCTTAGTCAATTTGTAGTTAAAAACAGCCTATCTGAGCATTATGCGACTTATAATAAAAATTTCACAGCTCAATTTAAACTGACTGTAATGTATGACTTTGATAGAAAATACTTGACAATTTCATTTTGGGCTACAGGAAATCCAAGGTATTGAAGTGTCAAGGAATATTGACCCCCCTTTTTTTCATCTGGTGTCAGTAAAGTACTACAAATTGATCAAAAGTGCAGTCATGGTCATTTAACTGTGTTTATTTACATCAGTTAATAAAATTTAAGATATACAAATTTCATTTGGAATAATAAATGGTGCTTTTGTGAGTTTCTGCAGTGCTTACATTAGGCTATGCTATCTGCCAAGTACATAGTATGACGCAATGCTATAAGGGGTAAAAATCAAATAATTTCATTAAATCTGCATGACAAAATTTTTTTGGGGGTAGTAAACAACTTATGTTTCAATATTTAACACCACAGAATAACTTTCTGTGCATTTATAACATTATTTAGGACATTTTTTATATAAAAGCCTATTGTCAGGATGGGAAAAGCTAGAAATAGGACAAACTCAAGTTTTAGGCTCTAAATTTGCAATATGTGACATTTTGCCCCCAAAAAGATTGAAATGTGGCTACTATTATCTCAAATGATCAGTTAAGACAAAAAAAAAACAATTGTTTTCTGATTTTGATGTTTCACCGCATTTTGCTTAAAGAGACAAAAAAATTGATTAGAAATCTTTTATTTTGCTTTATTCTTAATCCTTAGTCAATTTGTAGTTAAAAACAGCCTATCTGAGCATTATGCGACTTATAATAAAAATTTCACAGCTCAATTTAAACTGACTGTAATGTATGACTTTGATAGAAAATACTTGACAATTTCATTTTGGGCTACAGGAACATAAACTTTCAATATCAAGATCATTGTTTGCTGATTTTTTCTTGTTTGTTCTACTTCTTTAAAGACTTCCAACAATTTTTGCAATGAATTTAGTAAAAAATCCAAGGTATTGAAGTGTCAAGGAATATTGACCCCCCTTTTTTTCATCTGGTGTCAGTAAAGTACTACAAATTGATCAAAAGTGCAGTCATGGTCATTTAACTGTGTTTATTTACATCAGTTAATAAAATTTAAGATATACAAATTTCATTTGGAATAATAAATGGTGCTTTTGTGAGTTTCTGCAGTGCTTACATTAGGCTATGCAATCTGCCAAGTACATAGTATGACGCAATGCTATAAGGGGTAAAAATCAAATAATTTCATTAAATCTGCATGACAAAATTTTTTTGGGGGTAGTAAACAACTTATGTTTCAATATTTAACACCACAGAATAACTTTCTGTGCATTTATAACATTATTTAGGACATTTTTTATATAAAAGCCTATTGTCAGGATGGGAAAAGCTAGAAATAGGACAAACTCAAGTTTTAGGCTCTAAATTTGCAATATGTGACATTTTGCCCCCAAAAAGATTGAAATGTGGCTACTATTATCTCAAATGATCAGTTAAGACAAAAAAAAAACCAATTGTTTTCTGATTTTGATGTTTCACCGCATTTTGCTTAAAGAGACAAAAAAATTGATTAGAAATCTTTTATTTTGCTTTATTCTTAATCCTTAGTCAATTTGTAGTTAAAAACAGCCTATCTGAGCATTATGCGACTTATAATAAAAATTTCACAGCTCAATTTAAACTGACTGTAATGTATGACTTTGATAGAAAATACTTGACAATTTCATTTTGGGCTACAGGAACATAAACTTTCAATATCAAGATCATTGTTTGCTGATTTTTTCTTGTTTGTTCTACTTCTTTAAAGACTTCCAACAATTTTTGCAATGAATTTAGTAAAAAATCCAAGGTATTGAAGTGTCAAGGAATATTGACCCCCCTTTTTTTCATCTGGTGTCAGTAAAGTACTACAAATTGATCAAAAGTGCAGTCATGGTCATTTAACTGTGTTTATTTACATCAGTTAATAAAATTTAAGATATACAAATTTCATTTGGAATAATAAATGGTGCTTTTGTGAGTTTCTGCAGTGCTTACATTAGGCTATGCTATCTGCCAAGTACATAGTATGACGCAATGCTATAAGGGGTAAAAATCAAATAATTTCATTAAATCTGCATGACAAAATTTTTTTGGGGGTAGTAAACAACTTATGTTTCAATATTTAACACCACAGAATAACTTTCTGTGCATTTATAACATTATTTAGGACATTTTTTATATAAAAGCCTATTGTCAGGATGGGAAAAGCTAGAAATAGGACAAACTCAAGTTTTAGGCTCTAAATTTGCAATATGTGACATTTTGCCCCCAAAAAGATTGAAATGTGGCTACTATTATCTCAAATGATCAGTTAAGACAAAAAAAAACAATTGTTTTCTGATTTTGATGTTTCACCGCATTTTGCTTAAAGGTGTCATACCACCAATTAAAAGTCCCTATCTGTTCAACCAAATTTTGCAATTTTCACAGCTTTCTAAATATTTTACCTTAAGTTTAACTTCATAGAAACTAGGTATATCCTGAATTGTACAGGTGTCACCTTTCTGCATGCCAATTTTCAACATACATTCAAAATCATATAAGAAAGCAGAGAGCTTCCGAAAGGAGGTACCACTAAAAATAACCCCTGATTTTCTGGAAATCTTAAATTAGTATACTATGGAGCGCATTAATCCTCAATTTTTAATGCAAACTCATAGACAGGTAAATTTTGGCTCAAAATGGTCTTAATATATTTCTCTTTCAACAAAACTTTCATTTCTGCAAATTTGTTAGTTAGTTTAGGTGAACAATGACATCAAATGCACTTTTTTTTGTCCGAGTAGGCCTACTTTCACATACGTTCTAAATTTGAGGGAGTAATTGGTGGTATGACACCTAGATATATCTCAAATTGTAAAGTACGACTCGATCATTATAAGTGTGTGTAAGTGAATCTTCATTGATTTATAATAACTACAGTTTATGTAGTCAAGAATTGTTTCTTGTTTGTTTTATGAGTTTTAACCCAGTAAAATAAAAAGTTTACACATTTGGCATATATTCAACTGGCTAGTGTTCTTCGGTAAACATGTATCTTTTAATGTTTTGATCAAAGAATTCAAATTTACTATTTAGTGAATGACATTTTTTTCTGTTAACGTTTTTCAGTAAGTCGTATAATGGAACGTCCTGTCGTTGCTAGGCTTCCAAAATGTCGTATATGACTTTTTTGGATAAAATTACTTTTTGACACAAATTTTCTTGTCAGGAGGCAATCTTTGATACTCCAAAATAGAATACAGTTTGTCTAATCAAAACATCCGAAAAAAGACTCGAGACAAATTTACCAATATCAATTGCTTGTAAAATTTGCTTCCAAAATGGAGAATGTAAACCATGTACAAGAATAACGGACATTTCAAGGCGAGATAACTCGTGAAACTTTTCTATACTGGTTCCCATCTTGTTCTTATCGTCTGGTGATCAGTAGATAAGAAAAGATAACTCCCATCAACGAACACCCCGCCAATAGATGTCACTTTGCCGTTATGCCTTTATCGTAATTAATAATATTAGCAGTTATACGATAATTTCGGACGCAATGGATTTAAGGAAGAAACCCCGCTTAGACTATAAACAGATGAATGATGGAGAAATTGCCGACAGAAAAGAAATAATTAAAAAAAGAAAAGTTTTGCCAGCCCTTCACGATGTAGAAAGAATCATTTCTGTAAAAAATGGTTCAAAAGAGGTACGTTTATGTTATTATATATACCCTATATTTATAATGTATGCAAATCTGTTGATCGATTCCCCCCTTGATTACGTATACATTTTCTTTTTGTAAGAAATCTCACTGAAACCGCATCTACAGAAGTTGATTTTAAAATAGTCCAAACAAATTTTTTTCGGTGTTTTTCATTTAAACAAGTTCAAAATAAAAAACCTTTGAAAACTGGAGGCAAACTGATCTATCCCTGTATATTTCTTTCTAATTAAGTTATATGGAAAATTCAACCAATATACATTATCCTTTCAACATAAAGCAGGAGTATTAATTAGATAATGTAATGTATATATATAAAAAACATTATTTCGGAAAAGTTTAGACAATGAATGAATTATAATGTAAATCCTGGTTTTCATATGAAAAATAGTGTACTGCCAATTAAATGTTGAGGGCCTCAATTTTTATTGTGTCTTTTTTGTTAAATTATTCCCTAATGTTTAAACTTTAAAAATGCAAATTAAATTGCAAATGTTTCTAAGTATTGTCAAATTATCTGGTTAAAGGTCGTTTAAAAAAGAAAAAAAAGAATTAAGTTACAAAAAGGTGTATCATAAAAATGACAAGATGTACGTACATTGCTGTCAATTTAGATTATTTTTTTAATAGGGGTAGTTCACATGTATTCGAAAATGACATTGTATAATGCCAGATGTATACTCCATGCTTTTTATTGGATGTAGGTAAAACGTAAAATCATAAATACCTGTGGATTAAATTTAATATTTCCTGTCCTCTAGGAACATAAAATTTACATAATTTACTACCTTAAATAAGACATAGATATCAGTAAATAAAACCTCAGGCTCTCATGCATATTTGTGGCAGCTAAGTAACCTCTTTTGGCGAGACTATTCCTTCATTTCCAGAAATTGAATATTTCTATTTTTACCACGGTGAGTCTTTTTTTTATTTGTTGATGAAGTTTCAGATTTCTTTAATTTTAAACTTACTATACAAATCCCTGACTCTATATTAAAGTTTTTTTACTTTTTAACTTATACTGCGTGTCGAAAAATTCGTTATTTCTTATAAAGGATAAACAAATAACTTTCATGTCACGTTAAAAAATGTAGTACAATGCAAAAAAAGCATATTTATAAGTTAAACGAAAGTCCTCGAGTTTGATGATCTGATTAAAACAACTTTGAATAACCCCTTGTTCAAGATACCCCTTTGTCAAATACTCCTTTTTATTCTGTTTGTCCCCGGTAGAATTACTGTAAGATGCAAAATAAGATGAAATTGCTTTGATATTAAGATTGATAATGCTTTTATAAATTACTATTTCTTAAAAGTTTACTATGATGAGACAGTTACTACATAAAACGACGGGTCCACTTTTTTCGGTTAAAAAGTCAAAACGTGAGACGATGATGTGTGTGCTATGTATCTTAATCGTTTGCTTGTTACATTTTCAAAGAAATCTAACGATTTTTGTTTAACTTCAGTTATCGGGATAGAAGGGGGTTAAATATTGTCATTCAAACGGTCCTGTGGTTTTTCATTGCATTTATCAAACTTTTTGACTTTTTAATGTAGTTAATCATGTTGAACGTAGATGTATAAAAAGGGTATAAAGGTAGCGTGGGGTTGTTTTTTTTTTTGGGGGGGGAGGGGATAAACATTTAAATACCGCAAGATTTTGATTTGATTCATTATTGAAGTCATTATGTTGTAGGGACCACTCTATCTTGTTAAATGGCAGGGATATGGTTTTGATGAGTGTACCTGGGAACCAATTCAACATCTACCAAAAGAAGTGATTGAGGAATTTAACAAACCAACAGTTACAGAGGAATCGATAGACTTTTACTCGAAATTGCTGGAAGAAGGGATCAGAAAGAGACTAAATTCCCGTAATGGTGTGTTTTCAGTTACATTCCCTTCAGAATTGTATAGATTTGTATTTGGGACAACGGGTGAAATATTGGCAATGAAAGATGATTTTGGAAAACTCAACTTGAGAGAGCATTGGGATCAAATTTTTAGAAATAACGGCGTTGGCATTGGACTTAAGTTCCCCGTAAGAATATCACATGCAATACGAAACAAAGATGATTTTGTGCCCGTAAATGGTGTTCTTAAGAAACAGAGAAATTTAGTAGAAAGACTAAGAATAACGTCATCGACGGGTGTTGTTTTCTGTAGCTTAAACTAAATAGGTGCTTTCCATTCGAAAAAAAATCAAAAGTCTTAATGCATTTTTATCAGTTTTATTATTTGACACTCATTTTGGTTAATACATATATACGTAAATAGTGCGTGGTATATAATATTAAAGGCATGCGTAGTATTTAAAAAATTTGATATATATATTATTTGTACATAATTTTTTTCTTCATATTTTTCAATTTTTATGTCATTATGTCTGATTATTTTTCACCATTGAATGATCTTAAGTTCAAAGATAATATCAAAGTAGCTGAAAATCCAGCATTTACAAACAAATCAGCAGTAAATGAAACAGAAGTAGCTATTAGTATACAATTCACTTATAGATTTTTGAAACAGCTAAATGAAACTGTTGACAAGTACTCTTTTTCCTATGTGGAAATACTAAATAGTCAAATCGATTTTGTTCAGTTTATTGAAAGTGAAAGATTGAACAAAAGATTAAGATTTTTAAGTTACAAAATTTTAGCAGAAATAGGTTCAGTTAAAGGAAGACAAAGAATTAATTTATTATCAAAGTGTACAGTTGTTTCGATTTTTAAGTCAGAACTGCTAGATGTTAGGTGTTATGAAATAAAACTTTGTAAATTAGACGAGAAGAAAATTGAGCTTGAAAAGAAGTGCAGAGTCCTAAGCGAAAAACTTAGCAAAGAGAATGAGATGGCAAATATCATTAGCGAACAAAACTTGGACATATATGCTCTTCAGGAAAAGAATTCCTACCTAGCTAATTATATTCAAAAGCTTGAATCTCAGTTGCCAAACGTACAGACTGAGAAGGATAAAGATATGGATACTTTAAAGCCAAAAACACGACAGAGAACATTAAAAAAGCTTGAAACTGAGGCACAGAGAGCCTTGTGGTTTGCCGAAACGTTTGGTCTTACACCAAAATCATTAACAATGACCAGCAAAAAGGGCGAAAATATTTCTATCCGTCTTCAAGAAAAGGAGAAAAGCGACGTGTAACATTTTACATCAATGTCAGAAGAGGATAAAGAAAAAATTAAAAAACTAGTGTTTTTGCTGGATAGGTTTTGCATAAGTGATGCAGCCTATCATGAGTTCACAATGATTCATGATGATTTGCCACGTTCCTATTTACTAATTCAAAGTAAAAATGAACTAAATAAAATGGTCGAAATTGAAAGGTTACCGGGAAATGTTCCAGGTGCCATGATAAATTTGAATTCAGAGATTGAAAAATTGTTGGAAAGACATACTGTTTAACATAGTGATATAAATGATATAAAAATCAAATTTTCGGGCGATGGCACCAAAGTTAGTAGAATTTCAAATTTTGTAATTTTTTCCATTTCTAATATGTCAATAAATGGATCTTTGTCTTTTCAAGAGCAACAAACATTTGCTATTGTAGAATGCTCTGAGACATATGATAACTTAAAAAAAATGTTGTAAACCTATTTTTGATCAATTTAATAGTGTTTTGTCTAAGAGAAAATGGCATATTGGAGAAAAAACACTAAATGTTGAATATTTTGTCAGCGCCGATATGAAATTTATTCAGCTGTTATTAGGATTATGTGGTGCAACGGGTGAATATGCTTGCCCATGGTGCAAAGTTAACAAAGAAGGACGATCAGATTTAACTCGTCCCTGGGATTATTATCATAATCCTAGCATAGGTAGAAACATTGAAGATATGTTAGACAGTAATTTTAAAAAAAGCTATCGTTGTAAACATATGCCTTTAATATCTTTGCCTGTCAATCATTATGTTCCGGATGAGCTTCACTTGATGCTCAGAATAACTGATGTTTTATTGAGGAACTTGATTGACGACGCACTTGAAATGGATGATGATTCAAAAATGAGACGCATAATCCCAATAAATTTGAAAAAATTGACTGAATTGTTACAGAGTTGTGGGGTTTCATTTCATATGTGGCATAACAAGGCAGGGGAAATAGAATGGACGAGTCTGTCCGGGACAGAAAAAGTCAAGCTTTTGAATCACCTTCCATCAAAATTAGCTTCTGAAGATGGTGTTATTTTTGAAAACTCAAAACACTCAGTTATCAAACTTTGGGAAGATTTTTATGTTCTTTATAATAAAATCAACGGTACCAATTTTGTTGCACCAGATGCGCATTTCGACAATACATGTCTCTTCAGTGATGCTCGGGGCCAAAATATTTGAAATCCAAAGCTTATATAAAAGGTGAAGAGCTATAATCCAAAAGGTCCAAAAAGTATAGCCAAATTCGTGAAAGGAATCAGAGCTTTGCACGAGGGAGATACATTCCTTAATTTATAATAATTTTTAATATTTTGTAACAGCAAATTTTAATAACACAAAAAATCCGTATTTTCATGCCAGTACCTAAGTACTGGCTACTGGGCTGGTGATACCCTCGGGGACTTATAGTCCACCAGCAGAGGCATCGACCCAGTGGTAGTAATAAAATCAACGGTACCAATTTTGTTGCACCAGGTGCGCATTTCGACAATACATGTCTCTTCAGTGATGCTCGGGGCCAAAATATTTGAAATCCAAAGCTTATATAAAAGGTGAAGAGCTATAATCCAAAAGGTCCAAAAAGTATAGCCAAATTCGTGAAAGGAATCAGAGCTTTGCACGAGGGAGATACATTCCTTAATTTATAATAATTTTTAATATTTTGTAACAGCAAATTTTAATAACACAAAAAATCCGTATTTTCATGCCAGTACCTAAGTACTGGCTACTGGGCTGGTGATACCCTCGGGGACTAATAGTTCACCAGCAGAGGCATCGACCCAGTGGTAGTAATAAAATCAACGGTACCAATTTTGTTGCACCAGGTGCGCATTTCGACAATACATGTCTTTTCAGTGATGCTCGGGGCCAAAATATTTGAAATCCAAAGCTTATATAAAAGGTGAAGAGCTATAATCCAAAATGTCCAAAAAGTATAGCCAAATTCGTGAAAGGAATCAGAGCTTTGCACGAGGGAGATACATTCCTTAATTTATAATAATTTTTAATATTTTGTAACAGCAAATTTTAATAACACAAAAAATCCGTATAAGTATGTTAATGATACCACAGACAGCGGAGAAGTTATATTTGAAAAAGCAAAATTATGGTTAGAAAATTTTTTGAACATTGGTAAACTTTGTAGAAAAGGGTATAATTTGCATAATATCACTCCTTATATGCATTGTCTCGTGTATCACGTCCCTTTCTTTGCTTCACATTTTGGACCATTAAAGATGTTTTCTGGACATGGATTAGAAAAAAATAACGATATAGTTAAGCAAATTCACCAGAAAAAAGTAACAAATGGGACTCAGCTGTTAGCGCTCTAGTTACAAGAAAACGTCTTGAATTTGGACATACCAATAATTTAGAAAGGGAAAAAAGGGCTTATGAAAAAAGTTCCAATTGGTGGACTAATGACCTTAAAAACTCTAGGTCAGTGAAGCGAAGGTTAATATTAGAAGAAATTTCAGAAGCAGATATCTATAATAAATCATCTGTTGATTTTACAAATATGACAGACCATGAACTTAAATTGTATTTGAAAAGTAACGGTGTAAATACAAAGTTGAGGAAAAGGGAAACGCTGTTAAGTCTAATTTTGTCATTGAATGTGTAAATGATTTGATTTATAGCTATGTATCCATTGTTATTTCTGTAAACTTTATTTATAACAAATGTATAAACAAGTTTGAATTGTGCATTTTTCTATATTAGTATGAATGTGCAGTTCTATATCTTTTAAATTCAGTAAAGAGAAATAAAGTTAATAATCCAGACTCATTTCTTGTTTGTTTTTAATTGAATGTGTTACCAAGTGCTTTAAGTTTTTTTAATATGAACGTACATTGGCTATGTCAATGACGACAGAATATAGACTGTGTTTGGTACAGGAAATGATTTTTTAGTTAACTTGAAAGCTTCAACATATTGCTGCTGTATATATAAAAAAAAGATGTGGTAAGATTGCCAATGAGACAATTAATCATCCTCAAGTTCAATGGATCTAAGCAATCATAGGCAAAGGTTCGGCCTTCAACCATGAGAAAAATTAATAGCGTATCTTCGGATCGGCAATAAAAGGTCCCGACATGAAAAATTTGAATCAATCATTAATTCAAATGAGAAAACTAACGACCTGATTTATAACAAAACAGTTTCCAAAAAAAAAAAAAGAAATATGACACAACTTTAGATATAAAAAAGGAGATGTGATATGATTGCCTTTGAGACAAGTCTCCACAAGAGACCAAATGACACATAAGTTTACAACTATAGGTAACCTTACGGCCTTCAACAATGAACAAAGCTCATACCGCATATAGTCAGATATAAGAGGTCCCAAAATGACAAATGTTAAACGAGCAATTCAAACGAGAAATCTAACAGCCTAATTTATGTACACAAAAAATGAACGAAAAACAAATATGTAACTGGACGAAACTAACCCTACAGTGATATAATCAAAGTATGTTACCTCAAAAAAGGAGTGGTTAAATAAAGAGAATCGAATGTATAATTTTACAAACTATACTCGGAACAGAAAATTAATATTGTTTAGGAAAAAAAACAACCAGTATTTATGAGTGCATGCTAATTAAATGTGTAAATCCCGACAAAAACATGTTGTGATTTAGAAAGATTGACAACAACCAAGCAAACAAAAAACCTACAGATTAATGGAGTACTGAAACAACCTCTGTCTGTAAACAAAAACACAAATATTATTCAAAACAGAAACAAAATACATAAACGAAAAGCGATACATAGAAGTCAGGTGTTTGTTAAGGAGACAACCCTTTTTTTAAATCTAATTTGACATATTTGTTCATTTTTCAACGTATCCAAATTTAGTTTCAATAATAAATTAACCACAAAAAAGGGGGCACCTTACTGTAAACGTTCAAGATACTTGCATTTACTTCTTTGGTCTCTTTCATATACTAGTAATGACAAGAATAATATTTGTGTATTCAAATATTTGATAATAAAAATATAAGTACTCGAAACCATTCAAGATAAATTAGACAGAGCTTCTTTAAAATTGTCTCTCTTTAAGATGTCAACAGAAACACTTACACTACGCAATTTTGATGTTTAAAAACCTTTCTTGTATAACAGAAATTAATGTATTAGTTAAATCCTAACTATATATATGTATAATGATGGAAAATGATAATTCAAATAAATAGCACCATGGCAGTGATTTACTTCAATGATAACACCAGCAACAATTTGTCTTTGAAGACGGCAAATGTCAGTTGCATGAATATACGTTGTAGTCATAAATAATAAAATTTCACTTTCAAATGCTAAGGGACACCAGTTAACATTATTTTAAAATAACGATTCTTACACCATTTGATAGGAAAATTAATTGCCAATACTTTATAACTTGTTAATTTGATTAACAATAAAAAAAGAATTTAATATGATTTTTTTATAAGACATGTATACCTCATAATTTAACATAAAACAACCAGAAGAGAACTCAACGTTCAACATGATAGGGACACCAGTAAATATCAACATAACTAGATATTTTAAATAATGGATGTAAAAAAGAAAAGGAAATTCACATCAGAAATGGAGAGTTCAACTTATAACACCAACCACAATTCGTCTTTGAATACGGTCAATCCTAGTTGTCTGAATATACGTTGTATAACAAAAAAATACGAAGTTCCACTTTTAAAAGCATAGGGACACCAGTAAACATTATTTTAAAATGATGATTTTTATACCATTTGATTGGAAAACTTTTTGCCGATATTGTATAACGTATTAATTTAATTTACAATAAAAAATGAATTAAATATGATTTTTTTAGTAGATATGTATACCTCGTATTTGCTATATAATCAACCAGAAGATGACCCAACGTTCAACACGATGAGAACACCCGTAAATTTCAAGATAAAGTGAATTTTATTACACCATTTTAAAGCTAGAAAAATGGTGCAATCTTTATAATTTGTTAATTTTATATGATATCTATAGTATAGGCAAAGTATTCGTTTATCTAACTAGTGGTCATAATTCCCCGTAGACAATAATGTTAAAAAAATTCAATGATAACTGCTCTCTGTGGGATAGTTGATAAGGCCATCCAGCTGAGCTGTCCGCAATTCTTGTGTATGTTTAAAAGTGTTTTGTAATGGCTTCGGGAATCGAATATTAAGTCTTGTATATATTTTTTATTTCTGTTAAAAGACGTTAAGTTTTTAAGTAATTCATAAACGTCATAGTTTTTATTTCACTGCTATTTACAAAAATATTCAGATTTATTTACGACATTTTGAAAGCAAGCATTTCAACCTCAAAGCCTGTTTGTGAGAAACAAAATCTGAAAAATTTGGAATTTACAACATTTTGGAAGACGAGCGTTGTAATGACGTTTTTGGAACATTTTGACCTGTATTTGAATGTATTTTGATGTGGTCACTGGATTTAATAACGATTAATAAACTCTTTCAATTCTCAATTTTATCTTCTCTGGAATACGCGTTTGCTTTTATGTCCATACCGTAATTCACTAGCCAACACAAAATAAGTTTCACTTATGACGACGGATATGTTAAAATCATCTTTACAATAATCCGGTCAATCTCTTCTGCGAATGTGACATACCGAACAAGACTTCTCACCGGATTTGTACATGAGCAACATATGTGAGGCATATTCTGCTTAACCGTCCGTACCACCTGTAGTATTTGATGGAGTTCCTGTTGCTCAGTTATTAGTTTTCTAACATCTGTTTGGTCTGTTTGTCTTCTTGTTTTTATTGCATTTAGCGATTTCAGTTTATTGTCGACTAATAAGTTTCAATGTTCATTGGACACAAGTCGCTAATCTAATATCAATGCATTTATTTGTGTTTAATATCCTGATGGATAAGATTTTTGCTCCAATCTTTTTTGTCCAAAATACTTTTAAAATGTCAATCTATAGTTAAACTTGTCAATCGAAGCATTTCCATAAAATATTCTTACCTTACACATGATTTTCGGCACTTAAATTAATGTTCGGTTATTTTAACACATTTGTTTATTAATAACATTAACATAATTTTGAAAAGCTTTAAAACAGTTTGGTTTGCTATTTGAAGAAAAATGTATGCCTTTTATATATCGAAATTAACAATGTACAAAAAGAGATAACTTTCAACCACAGTTCATTTAATTATTTTAACTTATTTAAAGTGTCGGTTCGTGTATAGAAAGGTATATACCATGAAAATTAGAGCGCGGGGCTTTGGTGAGACTGTCATCAAAGTGAGATGGTTAGCGCTATGAACGGAATTTGATGAGACTGTCATCAATGTGCGAGGATTAGCGCTATTAAACCAGGTTTAATCCACCATTTTCTATATTTGAAATGCCTGTACCAAGTCAGGAATATGACAGTTCTTGCTCATTCGTTTTTTGATGCGTTTTGTTATTTGATTTTGCCATGTGATGATGGACTTTCCGAATTGATTTTCCTCTAAGTTCAGTATTTTTGTGATTTTACTTTTTCATAGTATATTATACCTTTCTATACACTATCCAATTAATAAAATTTAGAATGGAAATAGGGAATGTGCCAAAGAGACAACAACCCGACCATCATTGACCATAGAAAAAAGCAACAGCAGAAGGTCACCAACAGGTCTTCAATGTAGCGAGAAATTCCCGCACCCGGAGGCGTCCTTCAACTGGCCCCTAAACAAATATATACCAGTTCAGTGATAATGAACGCCATACTAATTTCCAAATTGTACACAAGAAACTAACATTAAAATAATACAAGACTAACAAAGGCGATATTTTTACAACTTGAGTTATCCTGTAATTAGTCTATTGATTGTTTTGAATGACTATCTGCAGCTCATTTACGTAGTTTTGTAAATCTGCTCACTATTATCATTGTATGATATTGACTCCAGAATAAAAAAAAATGTAGTTGCTGGTGTACGTATGTTTATTGGTATATTTGTATTAAGCTGTGTTTTACTATACATGATAAATTTTAAAACATATACTAGATAGTTTGCAGTGGCATATCCAAAAAAGAGGGTGGTAGAAAACGCTTATTTTTTGGGATAATCAATGTTTTGAATAAGAACATACAGTTGAACCCCTCCCCCTTTATTTTCGGTTGGAACCCCTTTAAAAATGGATGGATCTGCCCCTGGTATGTACCAAGAGGCAGTCTAGTGAATAGTTAACATGCTTGAAATATCTGTCACTTGAAATTAAGCAACCAATAATCAATCAATTCATGACGAAATAGATCAAAGTGCTTTTATTTCCCTCTACAAGGTTTCATGGTTCATTCTTATTATGGGTACAAAGTAATTACATCGAAGATGATATAAATGATTGCAATTTTAGATGCTATTGTACTCTAATAAAGTTATAAAAAAACTATATTTGTTACTCTTTATTTAAGGTAGATCATAAGTAAATGTTTTTTGAGACAGAATTTTCTTATAATTTGACAAAATGAAGATTTTCCTATGCGTTTTTCAAAAATATAATAAAAAGTATGGGTCACCGTGCTATTTTTCAAGCTATGAGTCGTTGAAAATTGCCTAGATTTGGTTAGTTTGTTCATGAAAAAACACATAACAGTGCATAAAAAAAAATCTATGAGATACAATTTTGAAATAAATTGTGAGAAGATAGGTTTTATAATATGTTTTTAAGAAAATAAAAAGAAAACATGGTGTCACCAGACTTGTAAAAATAAAAAAAATCCCTATTAGCCCAGTATAAATTTTGTGCTAAAAGAGTTATATCCCCTTATATGACTCATTTGAAAAAAATGATTTTAAATACCAAAAAGGTTGATATTTGTTAAAATATTTTTGAATAATACAATAAATTAGCAAGTTTCTTTATATAAATAACCAGTCTAACCATTAAATTACAAATCTGTTTCCAAATTTGCTGATTTGGGCAAATAACTAGACCGATTTTGAACTGTGATTGTACAATCTAAGATGGCGGTATACCATGAATCTACCTTCATTGGAAGAAACATTTAATTGTCAAAAACATTTAGATCCAAATATTAAATAGTGGGATGTTTAAAAATTAATTTGAAAACTAATTAAAAACTGTTTAGTTTAATTTGGAACACAACATGTTTTTCAAAATAGCCAGTAGCAATATTTATTTCAATATATTGATTACGATACAATGAAATCTTACCCTTGTGGTCATTTATGCGTAGTTACTCAGTACACGAAAAAGTATGTACTTTGAAAGTTAGAAGGCAAATTCAAGCAATTTGATATGACGTTGTAAAATAAGTTGTAAGTATGTGCTAAACATATGTGGTAAAACCATCAAACTTTGCAGAGTGTTAGTTGAGGTCCTAACTAACATGTATAGCTATGGACCAAATTCATAAAATAAAAATGGCGGCTATGGGCGGCCATTTTGAAATCATCTCCAAAATATAATAATTATTATTAAAAAAAATATAAAAAATATATTACTTTACCAATTTTGATAACCTTTCGTATATTCTTATGACAAAGACTATCAACTGAGGACAATTGAAGTATAAGTGGCCATCTTGAATGGTGGCCATTTTGAAAACGTATATGATATATCATTATTCGCTATCCTAAATTGTTATTTGAATATATACAAAGTTTTTTATGCATTTACAACTGGTTTTACATATCATTTATTTATGACTGTTGCTATTCATATAGGATATATAAGTGCTTAAATAAGGCATGCATATGGTTACAAAATTAATGTTCCTAAAGAAATACGTAAATTATTTTACTTGCAGTTAAGCATGTAAGGCTTAGTAACTTTTTACCACAAAATGCGTATATACAGTATGAATTATGACCACTCTATGATGTAAAGGAAAAATGCGTAGGTATTGAAATAGACTGGAAAGAATTCCGTAACACCAAGAGAGGACACGTGAGGATTTACAATGCCAATCAAATATAAAAAGAGCAGGGGATAGGCTTGCTTTTTGTCCTGTTTATATAGCTCAAACACATACATTTGTATATTTTCAACAATTTACATATTATGCATTTTTTAAAATTTTTATCGATAATGACTACCTATTAAGGCTTAAAAATTTCAAGATTTTTCAAGATGGTCGCCATTCAATATGGGTAATATTTTTAAAAATTGTATTCAACGAGACAATTGGAATCAGCACTGCTATTCTGTTAACCAGGTTTCATTACAATATATCTTTTCTAATATCATTTTCATGATATTTTTATTAATTTATAGAGATCAAACGGCTGCCATTTCAAAATGGCCACCTCTTCCCCCAATTTCGACTTTCAGAGTGGTTCCATAGCTTAAAATGTTTTCAATGACATATACTACTACTATGGTAAAGTTCATGCTTTTAACACATTCGGAGCAATTTTGTCAAAAATCTGCACAAATCGACTGGACTAAAAGCGACTTTCTTTGTTACTTCATAGACTTCTTTACTTGGATGTTTTTCAATTTTTAATAATAAGGTATGTTCAGGTCTGTTGTGGTTCTTACATCAGTACTGTGGTACTGCCATGATTTTAAACCATATTTCTATAGAGTTTCCATTTAAAAATTCATCAATTAGCAAGGAACTAAGATTTCAATTTCCACAGGCAGAGTTAACCTTACATTATTTTGCTATTATGTTTAAGTAATTTTTTTTATCAAATATGTCTTCAATAATTGCATGTCTTATAACTCACTTGCATTTAACAAATCCGACTATTATCGTTCCTGGGGAAGATAAATCTAGAACAGCGATTTGAACGCAGGCAATTTATAAAGTATTGCCAGTCGTTTTTGGGAGGTATTATTGATTTTACAAATTTGTATTTTTATATTTTTAATTCTGTGTGACTATTCAAATCAAAATTGGTCTTTATTGATATTGTAGGTGATATTACGTTGTTACTTTATGCAAATATGTCCGTTTGACGAACATACATCATAAAGGAATGGATGTTTTTAGTATGATATTCAACTGCAAAGTTATCAATGATAACATTAATAGTATAAACAATTTACCGCTCCAGATGACAATTTTTGCAATATAAGTCCTGTCAATGATGCTCCAGACCAAAATATTGTGAAAATTTGAAACCTAATTTAAAAAAGAGGGACGAAAAATACCAGAGGGACAGTCAAACTCATAAATCGAAAATTAACCGACAACATCATGGTTAAAAATGAATAAAACAAACAGACAAACAATAGTACACATGACAAAACATAGAAAACTAAATAATAAGCAACACGAACCCTACCAAAAACTAGGAGTGATCTCAGGTGCTCCGAAAGGGTAAGCAGATCCTGCTCCACATGTAGCACCCGTCGTGTTGCTGATGTTATAAACAATCCGGTAAATAGTCTTATTCGGTAGGTTGCATTCATGAAAGGGAAGAGAAATTGTAGTTACGACATCATCTTTGAAACGGTTATTCCATAACGGTCAAAAACTCGTGATGGCGTTCGTAAAATTTACGAAGGGATGATTTCAACTTCACCATTTGGAACTCTTGGTTGAATAGCTTCCTTGTGAGCAGCAACCCTCTATCAAGAAAATCAAGAAAGGAAATACAAGCACGGGAATATCGTATCAATTGGGAGTTATATATCCCGTATGCAGGTGCTAAACTTCGAAAGGATGATAAAATAGGAAGAGAGAAAGTGCAAATCCAGACAAGTAATTAAGAGTCTGCATGTAGAATATATAATCCTTAATTTAGAATGGTTTTTAAAAAGAAAAGAAATAAACAAAAAATCAGAACTCCGGGGGAAATTCAAAGCGGAAATTGCAAATGACAAAATAAAAGGCTCATACACATCTAACGAACGGACAACAATTGTTATATTCCTTACTTGTATAGGCGTTTGAAAATGGTGAATTAAACCTAGTTGTTTAGCTAAAAAAAACCTCTCACGTTGATGACAGTTGCATAAATCATATTTTATTGACCCGGATATGCGAACAGAACAAAAACAGGTATACAAACATGAAAATAAATTGGAGTAAATTATTCAACATTGTGTTATTATCTTAATTGCTATAAAACAAATATGTCAACACACATTTACCATGGCATAATAACACAATGACGGGATGTATAAGTAAAGAGCAACGTCATGTGTAACAAAGAAACACAAATAGGCATATAGAAAAAGCAAACTAGCAAAAAGGAAAGACAAGAATACAAAAATAATCATAGAACAATAATAATATGTTGAAAACTGTATATATAATATTCAAAATAGAATATGAAATAACTATTTTTTTACAAAACAAAAACACAAACTATAAATCATTTCTCATGTTCCGACGGCGAGTTGTTAGAACTTGTTATCTTGTTTACATTTCTAAAAATAACCTGGGAAATCCCCAAATATGGATCCCGCATTCTATGCATAATTTAACAGTTGACAGTCATGTTTATAAATACTTGGGCGTAGCTACCCGGAGGCACGACAGCACGTGCATCCACGTCATTTTCACAAAAAAAAAAAACAAAAAAAAGCAGAAGAGAGATTAGTTGGTCAATCGGAATCGGAGACTGTTGGTGTCTTTTCCGTCTATCCCGGATATTAGTTTGACAACCTAGTTACAAGTGTTGATGAAGCTGTTCATTCAGAAAAAGATCGTAGCTCCGAAGTTGCGTTCACATTGATTCGGCATGCAATGGCAAAATAAAAATTTATAAATTGAATGTTAAGGAAACACCTATGTTGTCACTTTTTTTATTGATGAAATATCATTAAATAACGACATTTGGTTTCAAAAATTTTTTTTTTTTAGATTAATATGACAAAATCGGAAATTACTTGTATCTTTTACAAGATTTTTACTTTTGAATTTGTAATACTCAGTCTTAGATATGTAGTTTTGGAGCACATTTTACAGTGTACAGTTCATCAGTTTGGAATGAGATGTACCAATCGGCATTAGAATTATCAGATCCCTTCGATATCGTTGAAAAAATGCCGAGGCGATGTGGTTGACAGACTACCGGAGCCAATCACCCTGCAACCACGCCAAAACAGTATTGGAAAGTCTCATTATTTTTTGCGTTCATAGACCATATGATAAGGCAACTGGAGAGTGGAGTCGCGTCAAGTTATCAGAAAATCGCTTCTTTGTGCTGTATCTGCGTCATCGTGTTGTAGGAAATATCACAAACGAACAAATCTCAATATTGTCTGAAACATACGAAACTGACCTAGCATGTAATTTTGACGAATTCAATTGGGAGGTCACTCGATGCCGAACACGTACGCTGGTTGATAATATCTCGCGAGTGCTACCATGCCATGATGGCCCTGAGAACTATCAGACACGGTACTACGTATGTAATTGAAAACAAATGTACGATCAACAATGAACAACGAAAGTTATATAGCATTACTGCATATTCATCGGGATTTCAGTGTGAATGTTGACAAAGTAATAGAGAAGTTTGGTTCTGCCCAGACCCGAAGAGCAGATTTTGGACAATTTTGAGTAAATTCTGTATCACAAATATGTGTTGTTTATGTATTACTATATTCAGAATATTAATTAATAGTTTTACATTCATAAATTTTTATCTTCATAGAGCTCCTCTTTTAACCGTCCTATGACCGAAAACCGAAAAAAAAAAATTCTGCATAGTGTCCCAAAATTTTTTCTTGGTAGTTGCTTCCACATTGTTTCTTTCTAGCTACACTATGTACGCCCCTGTAATGGCATCTTCTTTTTATATAAAAGTTATTTTAACAAATGTATTTAAAATGTTAATTTTTATATACCACAGCATTGGCGGATCCATGGGGGATCCTAGGGTTGGACCCTCCTTTTCTTCGGCCTATCAATGCATTTGAACGGGAAAGTTTAGTTGGAAACCCCTCCCCCCCCCTTTGTTGTCCTGTGTTGGGAACTCCCCCTTTTCAAAATGGCTGGATCCGCCCCTGCGCAGAAAAAAAAAATAGATCCGCAGTCACTTATGTAACAATCTTAAACCCATATCATATAATCATATAATTGAACGGCTTAGTGTCGGCCCATAATGGCGGTATGTATACGTACAGAGCCGTATCAAATGGATACCACAAAAACAGAAAGTAGAATCACAAAAATACTGTCATATTCCTGACTTGGTACTAGCATTTTCAAATGCAGAAAATGGTGGATTAAACCTGGTGTTATAGCGCTAACCCTCTCACTTTGAAGACAGTCTCATCATATTCCGTTATATTTGCAATGATGCGTGAACTAAACAGACACAATAATTAAAATAGTCAACAATATGGGTACAGCTGTCATCATCGTGTAACAATTTTAAAAGGAACAATTTAAAAGAACAAACAAACATCTATGAATCTACAAACACATTCATTGATTTGCTTGTCTGACGTCAGAAAATTTTATACGTCACATATATTTGACGTTCACTGTACATACATACAATTTAAAAATTTCACATAGGCAATGTTAGCATGCAGGGTTAAAAAATAAAAAGTATGTAAGAATAAATTCAAGAAACAGACCGATATTTAAGATAGTCCAAAAGTTATATAGAATTTATAAGAATCCACAAATAGTTAATTCCACTACGCGATTGAATGATTTTACGTTTGTGGTTCAACGTATTTTGTAATTTATAATAGAAATATATCATAATGATATAAAATAAAACAATATCATAATGAAGGGATCTTTTATAGTACAGAGTCACGTTATAAGAACCAAAGAAATACAAAAAGTCGCATATATAAAACACACCAGCAAAAAATGAAAGACAATACAAACACATTGACAAGATGCATAAGTACCGAGCCACTTTAAATGCCACGATAAACAGTAAAATTATTATTCCTAAAGAGAATTAAAAGAAGACTAGTACACGTATAAAGATGATAAACAACTTCAATACCCAGAATGTAAACTTCACTCAACACCATCGTGTATTATTTGTGAAGTTGATACGGAATATTTATAAACAAGGTCTTTGTACGCACGATGTTATTTTGTTCAGATAAAAGGACAAAACATTCTCTGATATACCCCTGGTTCATACCATTAATTTCTACTCAAAAACTGTTTACATTTGACAATGTCTAAATAGTTGATGTATGCTCTTGAATACCGAATAAGTTGGGAAATGCAAAACCGATATATACAGGTTAGTTGATAATTTCAAAATTAAACCTTGATTGTCATATATTCTCGTATCGAGATGGCCAAATTCGATGTATAAGTCTTAAAATGAGACAGAGGAAGCCGTGTCTGTTTTTTTTTCAATTTCTAGTTCTAAAGGATATAATAAATGGTACCTAATCAAATAAGAACGAACATCATCAATATATCATCAATATATCTGAATGTGAAATTCAAATACCTTATTTGATCTTCTATTTTTTGACAAGTTTCTGAAGGAAGTCCGATTCATATGAAAATGAAAAGTATTCGACAAGGAGAGGTGCATAGTACGTTCCTATAGGAATATCGACAAAAAGTCTACCTCCATATTCAACAAATATGTTGTCAATAAAAAACTCAACATACTGATGACTTGTTTCTCTATGTAGCATGTTTTACCTTTTTGTTCAATGTCTACAAAATAAAGCGTATGGTATCCCAAAGTAATGAATTTATAGCGTATGTTACCATTTAAAATTTAAAAAAAAAATAACCCTGTTTCCAAGTCAGCTCCGTGTTCCTGACTAACAAGCTTGAAATATGTCCTAGTAAAACAGTCCACAAAATATGCAGAAGAGGAATGAAGAAAGAAATCGCATTTTCAATTTTAAAAATGTTTTATTGAAATTATTTTAGCACACATTATAAATAATGCGAAAAGAACAAACAAACAAAATAAAATAAAATAGTCGAATACAGACATAAAATGTTCTGAAACTAAAGATGTACAGGATGAAATTGACAAGAAGTGTTTATTTTTTTTCTTTCAATACTTTTCAAAAGAACTTATATTAGGAGCTGTTTTCGACTTCACCATGTTCACGTAATGTCTGCACAATTAAGAATCACTGATTTTACAGAAGTCTTTGTTACAGTAGCAATATTAAAATTAGAGCATAAAAATATAATCCTAAAACTATCCTAAAATAGAAGAAGGTGTAAAAAGAATATTATTTAGTTCTCAACTTTAGATGAAGTTCCTTAGACACATTCCACCCTGCAGCCAAAGTAGTAACTGAGTCTATCATCAGCAC
This sequence comes from Mytilus galloprovincialis, assembly GCA_037788925.1. Classification (NCBI taxonomy): domain Eukaryota; kingdom Metazoa; phylum Mollusca; class Bivalvia; order Mytilida; family Mytilidae; genus Mytilus; species Mytilus galloprovincialis. The sequence goes on along the minus strand of CM075343.1, from coordinate 49,763,784 downwards.
CTTCTGAATGCCATTCTACCTGAATTAATCATCTTATTTAAATAAACCAATGTAAACTGGCACTGGTAATTGTTGAAATAAACCAATCAAATCAGGGTAGAAATTCGGTTCCAATAACTATTTCACATGGCTGACTGTTTTCTTTACCTTTAAAACAGTTTCTGTAAAAAATAATCAAGACACAAAAGTAACTTTCAGTTGCATAAAGAATAGATATTGCTGCATGCAACGTACCGTGTTGTTATAGTTTATTGAGTCAATATAAAGCACAATATTTACCAATGAAAACATATATTTTGTGTTAAATAGAAAAGCGTTTGATTTAAAGATATTTTTCCTAAGTATTATGATTTGTCGCCATGATAATATATTAAGGGTCTTCCTGGAAAATCTACAAACAATCTTTAAATGCAAATAAAAAACCCAATTATTCCTTATACTGATTCAATAAATGTATGGTTTCTATATGCATTTACCGGAAATTAGAGAGCTAATGGCCAATTTCTGCTTAAGTAAATGTCACTTCCGAACTCCAGTGATAGCTTTATTCACACTGATTCCAAATATGTATATATTCATATACTGGTGCCTGTCAAAGGGAAATCATTGGCTATTTTGGTTAGGAAAACATGGAAAGTGTAAATTCTGGTCTAAAGTAAAAGCTTTGAATCAAAACTGTAAAGTTTATATATACAGCCCTTGGATGGTGTACACTTCCCAAAGAAACGTGTATGATGTAATGGTGTAAGGTATGTGGTGCAATGGTGTAAGGTGTATGGTGTAAAGGGAATGGTGAAATGGTATATGAGGAATGGTGTGATTGTGTAACGTGCGATCGAGAATGGTGTGAATGAATGGTGTACGACATTTCATTGGTTGAAAACGAGGTTCTTTTTATTTTAATTTTTCGGATTGTAAACATAAACAATAATAATAATCTTAATTAATATTTTTCCAGAGTAGCACATTACTTTATTTGGTAGACTAACTAACTAACTAACTAACTAATTTTATTCAGTATAAAATCCAGTACAAAAGGATCATCGCTGAAACACATAAACACATATAAAAAACATATACAAACAAAAATAAAACATAACAGACAACAATTTTGACACTTATAACAAGCAAGAGACAAAACTCACATTTCAATATTATGCAATTATTCCCACTGATGAATGTCTAATCAAAATACATTTGTCTATATATATAAGAAATCTGGTGAGAACATCAGTCTCCGAACAGTTCATTAAATATTTAAATTTATCAAAATTATCTAAATTGCAGAAACATGGTATAATATTAACAATGTCATCATATAACTTTTCCCTCTCCTCGTGATAGAGGTTGCATTCACATATGAAATGAAACTCATCTTCAATTTTGTTATCAATACAATGTGTACATATTCTTTGATCCAAAGGCGTTTTATTATATCTGCCTTTTTCAATGTGTAAATTGTGGTTAGAAATTCTTAATTTACATAATTGTCTAACATATTGTTTTGGGATATTTAACTTTGTATAAGTCTCAGGTTTATATTCCTCTTTTAACTTGTAATATGTGCGTAGTTTGTTTTGCTTTTCACCTGACAAACATGAGAAAAAATAATTTCCATATCTTTCTTGTAAAATCTTTTTCACTGCAGATATGAGTTTTCCTTCTGACATAGTTCCTTTATTATTCCAAACATGGTCAAAATTAATTAATTTTAGAAACTTAAAAATGTGTTTATTGAAGGTACATGGAAAGGTACAGTCAACTTCTTCGATTGACTTATATGCTAATTTTGAAAAATTCAAAAGAGGGTCTTTATACAAATATAGCCAGTATTTAAGAGATTGCAAAATAACAAATATAGAGATTGGATAACGACCAAGTTCTGCCATACTTGCAATATTAGAGGCATATTTAGTGGCACCAAGTACATATTTACAATATCGAATGTGAACCTTTTCAGGAGCAAAATTTAAAAAAGTTTTTTCTAAGTCATCATTTGAACCTTGTGTTAATCTTTTGTCCAGGTTAAGAATGTACGGACCCCACAATTCACTTCCATAGAGAAGGACTGGTTTTACACAGGAGTCAAAAAGTTTTAAAAGCAAAGGTGTATTATTATGTGTACAGTGAAATTTACGTTTAATCATGAAAATTACTTTAAGTGCTTTCTTACTAAGATCTTCAACTGCAGTACTGAAAGAACCAGATGCTCTCATTACAATACCTAGGTATTTATACTCTTGAACACCTTTGATCAAATTTTGCTCAAAATAAAAATTACAGTCTTTCAATAATTTACCTGATTTGTTAAATACTATTATTTGAGTTTTTTCTATATTCAATGATAATTGCCATTTTTGACAATAAAGTTCCAATGAGGATAAACAATTTTGTAGCCCTTCTTTGGTTTGAGACATTAAAATTATGTCATCTGCATACATTAAACAATTTAGGCTTGTATTTCCTATATCTACTGGATACCACTTTATATCAAGGTATCCTGGAAAGTCATTCATAAATAAATTGAAAAGAAGGGGACTCAGTATACACCCTTGTTTAACACCAACATTTGAGAGTATGGAATCAGTCAGTCCGCAATCTAGTTTAACTGAATATTTAACACATGTGTACATATTTCTAATTAAATGGAAAATATTGCCACTAATACCTTGCTCAAAAAGTTTAGAAAACAGAAAACTCCTCCGGACTGTGTCAAAGGCTTTTCTAAAATCAACAAAACAGCAATATAGATATTTTTTTGCCCTAAACATTTTATCCACAATGGATTTTAATGTATAAACATGATCAATTGTTCTATTAGCTTTTCTAAAGCCTATTTGATTTTGACATAGTATGTTGTTCTCAGATACAAAAAAATCTAATCTGTTACACAAGATCTTTACAAACAACTTACTTAAACAGCTAGATATTGCTATACCCCTGTAGTTACTTGGATCTCTAACGTCTCCTGATTTAAAAAGAGGTTTAATCATACTTTCTGTCCAACTACTAGGAAATAAAGTTGATTTCAAAATGATATTGAAAAGTTTACAAATACAATTCAACATATTCACACTAGAATGTTTAAGCATCTCATTACTTATACAGTCAAAACCTACACTTGTGTTATTCTTTAAACTTTTTATAGCTTTCAACACTTCCTGCATATGTATGTCATAATCAAGAAAAACATTAAACCCTGTAGGAAAATCATCCTGTTCATTACTACAATCTACATTTAATAGTTTATTAAAATAATTATACCATTCATCAGAGGGAATATTGGAACTCTGATCACTGATGTCCTTGTCAGAATATTTAAATTTATTAATAATATCCCAATAAGCTTTGGGGTTTTTGTCTTCTAATTCCAGCAAGGAATCAAGCATCTTTGCTTTATACTGTCGTGTTTTTTTTCGTACTAGTTTTTTGAACTGCTTTTTTAGCCCATAGTAATTCTTCAACTTTTCTTCGTTTACAGAACCCTTAGAGAGTGAACGAGAAGATTGGATTAAATTACGATACATTGATTCACACTCGCTGTCAAACCCTAAACTAGATTTCTTTCGTTTACGTTTTTTAGATTTAAATCTGTTACCCTTAGGAAGATTTAAATGACTTCGTAGTTTATCGAGAATGTTGTTAAAAATATCTGTTAAATCCTCGGTGGCTTCATCCACCCCATTTCTTTGTGGTACTCTGTCTTTACTTAAGAATGATTTTACATTAGATTCAACGTCTTTTGATAACATCGTCTCTGTATAACATTTTTGAACCTCATTGTTCCAATGTAAACCCTTAGGTATTGGTCTCCCAACTTTTTGTTGTACTTGAGAAAAATTTAAAGATAAACATACATTTATAGGACAGTGATCAGAGTGGACGGTAAAATCCTTTACAGTAAAAAAACATACATTTTTTAGCATATTATTACTAACAATACAATAATCAACAACAGCACTACCATTATATTGATGGGAAGTGGGTTTACCTAATGTATCCCCTAAAGTTCTTCCATTTAGAATTCGGCTTCTAGATGATATGCAAAGCTCTAATACACGTTTTCCGTATTCATCAGTCTTAATATTCTTTTTAGTACAATATCTCCTATACTGTACATTATCTGCCAAATATGAATTAGGAAGTATATCTTGTAAACTTTTAACGTGATCAGATGAAATAAAATCCAAATCATTTTCATTAATATGGGCATTTAGGTCCCCCATAATGATAGTCTCCCCTGAATTTGAAAACTTACTCAGGTCTTGTTCTATCTTTTCTAGTGTTGTTAACTCACTTTTTAGGGATTTGGAATAGCTAGACTGTATTGGTGAGTTGTAAGCAAAACATACAAATATATCAGATGAATGTGAAAAAAAAGTTTTACTTAGTTTTGCCCACAAAAATTCAGATGAATTACCTTTGATTAATGTAATTCCTTTACTAACATTAGTTCTGGCATACAAAGCAATGCCTCCATGAATAGCTTTACCTTTCCTGGGGCGATTGACCTTTTTTAATAAGGTATAACCTTTCAGACATAGATTGTCATCCTTATCAGCCTTTGTTTCTAATAGGCATATAATATCAGAATTTATATTTTCACAAAAATCAGGGTCATTAAGTTTGCAATATCTATTACCATCTTCCCTGTAAAACAAACCATGAACATTCCAAGAACTAATTGTTAATTTGTTTTTTAACATTCTTTGAATTATAAGGGATTCAACAGAAACATTTTAATTTTTTTTTTTAATGTGTATCCTTTAAATTTTGAAGAAAAAAAAAAACAATAAAAAAAAAAAAAAAAAAAAAAACGTGAGAGAACAAATTATGACTAGAAAAATTCAAGACAATTGACTAGATAAAAAATAAAAATAAAAATAAAAAAATGAAAACAAAACAAGAAAAATGAAAATAAAATATATCATAGGTACAATAAACAATACTATATAGTCATTGTGTATATATGACAGTTATACATAAATATGGTGGGACTAGTTAATTTTTGAACATTTGAAGGGCTGCAACAGTGTTTACAACCATTTCGATCATTTTCATATCCTTGTTATCTACAAATCTGTTATTAACATTGTTGTTTCTCATGTCGTGCTTGTTCATTTGATCTTTAGCATAGCCATCATAGTTATCTACAAATCTGTTGTTAACATTGTTGTTTCTCATGTCGTGCTTGTTCATTTGATCTTTAGCATAGCCATCATAGAAACCATGGTTTTGGTAGCTTTTGTTACTGAATGTACTATTGATTGTTACTTTGTTGTTTTTTTTGTAAGAAGGCCACTTCCCATTTAGCACGAAATGTAAGGTCTTTTTCAAATTTCCTGCCAAGACTCTTGTTCCTTCGTTAATGTTAATGTGAAGACCATCTTTGTCATAAAGATTCAACTTGACATTATATGACGTGCTGTCAAGAAAAAAGTTAGAGTTGTCACACCATGTAACATTTTTGTTGTCTCTTATTTTTGAGTACAATGTTTCATTGAACTGGCAAATATTTCTAGCAAGCCTAGTTGTTCTACATGGTAAAAGCGATGAGATGACGATTCTTGCGCCAAGTCTTTCAAGATTTTCAATTATTTCTACATATTTATCCACTGCGGAATATACCACATCAGGTGAATGTCGTATATCATTTGTTCCTACATGACAAATTACGATACTGTCAGTCAGATCTTCATACTGTTGAATATATCCTTCAAGGTCTGCTAATGTGGCGGTTCTTTTAGCCAGACCCTCCAACTGAAAAGATGCTGTCAGCCGCTTGATATCAATGAACTTTGGAATGGAACTATGATGAAAGATTACCCTTTTTTTAACAGGGTTTTGTTTGAGAGTGGAAAAATCAGTGAATGACACTTCTTTCTCCTGAATCACAGAATCCCTTGATGCTGAACTCTTTGTATTGGGATGCAAATTTGACTGGTGTTTGAAACCAGACGTTTCTAAGCATGACTCATTCTTGGATTGCTGTCCATTCACAGCTGACCATTGGCCTCCTAGTATATCTTCTTTTACTGTTTGAAGCCTATCATGTAATTTTTCAATTGTGGCGTCTTTTTCCTGCAGTTTAGCATGTTTTTCATGGAGAAGAATTTCTAGTTCAGTTTGTTTTTCAGTGAGAACTATTACCTTATTCTGTAGCTTTTCCTCCGCTGCTTGAAACACTTCTTTAGTGTGATAACTATTCCTCTCCAATTCTTTTGCTTTACTCATGAGTTGACATTTTTCTATCTCAAATTTCTCAATTATTTTCTTCTTGTCAATATCTGATTCTTGTATTTTTTCACGTAGCATTTTAAGCTCTCTTGCATGGACTTGTTTTAGTGTTTCTATAGACTCGGGAGAAGTTTCAACTTTATTCATCAAATTTAGCACGTCTTTGACGATATCATTTCTAAGCCCTTGGAGGTTCGTACCGAGTAACGTTTCAAAGTTTTTTATAGTTGAATGTGCATTGAAAATTTCCGATGACATATTAATCGTGCTTTCTTCTAAAATAGTTAACCTCTGCTGAATCTGAGAGGATTCTGAATGTGGATCATTTGATATACTATTGTTTGAGTCTGTATTGATAGTGATATTTTCATTTTTTGCCTGCAGTACTGGTGTGATTGGAACCTTTTCCGGTGGAGTTTTAAGTTTGATCTGATCTTCTTCTTGTAAAATTTCTGAATTTGTTGATACGATTTCTAAATTTGTAGAAAGGGTTTCTGAATTTTTAGATTGAATTTCCATGATTTCATTGACAGGTGCATTTTTTCGAATGGTATGGTGATTCGTGGAGGACTCAATATCATCTTCTCCTTTTTCAAATTGAAGACTTTTTGGAGTGGTCATTTCAGAACTAGATGACAAGTTTTCAACTATTTGTAATGTTTTTTCAAATTCATTTAAGCACCACTGTTGAAAGAATTTCCCTTGAATCATTATTTTACCTGTGGTCAGGTACACAATAACTTTGTACATTAATGTATCCCCTTCATAATCCCCAATACTTTCGGAAGAGTGTACTTCAAACTCCGTTCTTTCTGTTATGCCTTGTGCAGTAGAGTCGTGCCAATCTACTTTGACTGAGGGGTTATTTTTGTTACCTATGATTATCGATTGTCCTAATGCATGAAGCCAGAAATGCATTCTTTCACGAGATGTAATAAATATTGTACAATATGCAGCTTTCCTACACAGTGACAGATCTATTTTTTCGAATGGTATGAGCATTTTATTAGTTTTTTGTGCCTTCTTATAAGGTGCTGATGGTAAGGTATATATGTTTTTCAGTTCAGATAATTGGTACCGGTTTTCATAGTTCACCGCCATTTTCTTTGTTTACAAATTGATACACTATATATAAATAGCTTGTTATTTACTGATTAACCCCATCAGTGATGTCGGAATCTTGTGAAATTTAAAATTATATTACATGAAGTATGTTTCTGTTGATTATCCCTTGTAATGTTTGCTTAAAAAAGCATCATTAAATGTAAAGTTTCTGCTTGAAAAAATAACGTGTAACCGATGATTTCACCGGAAGTACTATAGACTATATATATTATAGATAAGAATACGAAAAAAAAAATAGTAATTTTTAATGTATATAAAGTAATTATTTACTTTTTTACATTCTTATTTATATTGAACGGCTATAAGATTGGACACTTGTGATCACTTGCAGCTATCAGAAATGATTTTGTTTTAACTAGAAGCCAGATAAATAGGTTATCCACGCATAGAAACAATATTTTCATATCATGGGTTAATTGTCAACATCATTTTTAACGTTGCTTCGTTCCCCATTTTTGACAGGCCCTTCAAAAGTATTCCTTCGTATATTCACCTTGTTTGCCTTGGATTTACGATTCTGTTTTCTAGAAAATTGTTTAAAAGAAAATTTTTCACTGTACAGTGTTACATGTATTGCACATATAAAGGTGTTGTAAAATTATAAACAATCTCGTCATTTGTGTTAGATTTGTCTTTACGGATTATAAATGATAGGCACTATTACCACGATTACCTGAGGGCACCGATTACCTCAGGTCATACAGCAACGGACCTATCTTCCACCTGCAAATGATATCATGAACGTTCGAAAAATACTTATGCGAACAGGAATGAAATAGGCACTGGCTACGGTTACATGGAAATGTAACAATAATCAAAATATTATTGTTACATTGGAGACTAATTGCCGGAATGCAAAGTTGGGCGAGGAACCCATTGAAATCCTTATGCATGGTGACACATTCCTAGTGTCATATATGTTTGCACATGAAACAGGAAAAATATACTGTCATATACGGTATGTTTGAACCATGGAAGAAATATTACTTCCATGTTTGGACTAACAGATAATCGTATTAGTTCCAGATTATGTTTTATAACATACAACTGCGTATTTTATCAAGACAATGACAACCAAATTCTCTTTTGTAGAAAGAGGGGGCATTTTATTTATACTTGGCATGAAACAGATCGACATCTCGGGGTTATGATATTTCATTTATATTTTGAACACAGGGAGGATTACAAAAAAATTTAAAAAAATCTTTTATGAGACTTCGGACTTTATGTGTTAAATGGAAGTTCCACTGCCATATTCGATGTTTATTCTGAGTCTGTGCGGAAACTCCCAAGTAAACAACATGCATGTGTATAAGGCCATATCAGGCTTTTCTTATAAAATAAAATAACGAGTGTTGCCTGTCCAGTACATGAAAAGAACGGTTAGAAAGCAAGTTTTTAATTTTAGTTAGATTGGAAAGCCTAACTCGGGAGTTGAAAATTGTAAGCGTAATAAAGAAGGTTCGGGTGTTCCACTGGTAATATTTTTATTTCATAAACGGTACATTTGAAAGGTTTATATACACTTTTATTTAATCTTTTTAATTACTAATAGATGCCATAGGAGGTCCAACAGAGTTGTGAGCAAGGATTACTTGGCATGACCATAAATATGTTGGTCCGAGAAACGTGAACACTCAAACATGACCAACCTTGAATATCTGCTGACCAATGTCCTTACTGAGTGAAATATACATACATTTTATTAACATAGAACGAAAACTTTGAATGTTGAACGTATAGGGATTATTACTTAAAAAAATTAAAAATTGAGAAAACAAAATTCATCATGTCCTACTCTAAAGAAAAAAAAAATGCGTTTTCAATCTCGACATTTTAAGGGAGAAAAAAAAAGAAATTGCAAATATTTACCGGTATATTTGTAGGTTCGTTCGTTTTGGTTTTTAGTGAAGATAAGATGTGAAAGCTATTGATTTTTGGGGATGATTCAATTAATTAAATAAAAAAGGACATACAATTGAGAAAGGTAATGGGCATGTGTCATGATTGTACTGTTGATTGGTTAATTATTATATATATTACGCTGGACATAAGCATGATTAGTTATTGCATGACGGAATTGTAAACCTTTTTCTCCAGGAAATTTTTATGGTGTCCCGCGTATACCTGTAAGCTACACGCACATAATATACACGCTACAGGGGCGTTGAAAACGCTACAGATAAGTTTAAGACACGTTAAGGGCACGTTGTATACGCTTCAAAATCGTTCGACTTTAACTAAAACAAACACCCCATAATTTAACTTCACAGACACTCCGGAAGCACGGATTTTCGTTCCAGATATGACCGGGACGCGTCTCAAATACGTTCAATAGACTTTTTTCCTTCGTAGCGTACATTCCATCTACGTTAGACAAACACCAGACATACGGCAACATACGTCGCCTGAACGTCAGATAAACGCTGAGGTATGCCTCTCGCACGCCCAATAAACGTGCACACGATACAGATATGATTGACAGGTTGAATGCATCCAAGAGTACTAACGTATTAGTAGCGTGCATGATTTTTAACCACGGCCAGCGTACGTCAGAGCTATACGGTGATGTGTGACGCCGGTATTACATTAAACTTGTAAACAATCAATGTCATTTTCTAATTCTAATACATTTGTACAACAAAAGTGATATAAAACAATACATCTTTATTAAACAATTATCTAATATATATAATGTCAAACAAACATTTGGGTTTACGATTGCATTTCTTTTTTTAAAGAAAGCAACTTGTTTTATTATCAATTTGCAATGTTGTGATTAAAATTCGTTTTTTTAAAACAAATTGATTCTATCCGGGTTCTTTGGTTCGAAACCATGATAACTGGTTCAACATCCGGGTTGTTTGGTTATAGCAACCCGACTTCTTGGTTCCATCTGGGTTCTATTCTAGATAATTCTAATGTTCCCGTTGAACTTGGAGAAGATAACCACAAGTATCCAAATAAAAAAATAATATCGAACATCTTTTTATTTAATTCAGTCGTTCTGTTTTCATTTATTTTCCTTTACTCATCCCTTATTTCCGTTAATATTTCTAGAAGTTTTAAAACCACCCAATTAGGACATGTCGTTCAATTGGCCGACGATATGTGCATCTAGCCACTTTACCAGTTAATGACTTGCATATATATTTGAATGATTGCATATTTATTTTCAAGTTCGACTGAATTTTATTTAATTGGCTTTGTAATAATGCCAGATTTGAAAGAAATACATGTGAAGTATTACCAATGTTATTTCAACTGATCGGGTGGAGCTTACATTTTAATTTGCTAAGGACAGTCTATTTGAAGATGTGTGTGATAAGGATGATTGCCGTTATGATTATTACTGATTTCTAATCACCTATCAGTGTCATCAAAGGAATTTACAAAACAATGACTGTACATTTCATTGATGAGTTTGTCCTAAAACACCTATCAATAAATGGACTGGTTTATTATGAGCGAACCGGTTAAACTCCGCCCAGTCAAGTGAATTACATTGAGTAATATATGTAAAACATCGTTTTCTTCAAAACAAAATGTTAAAAGACATATAAAAAGAAAGAGATTTGTATAAGCTTTAATTAGTTGGAAAATCAGCTATAAAATATTACAAAAATGTATATGTTTAATTTGAGACTCCTTGTGAAGGGGATGCATATAATCATTCGGCCCAAAATAAGAAATCAAGATTAAATATTTTTATAAATAAAATTGTGTGTGTGTGTTAATGAAAGTGCTAGTGGGATGAGTGTTACCAGCACAATAGTAAGAACATCTGTGTTGGTGCCATAGTGGAGAGGTATAAGGTGTTAATTACCCTAGTCCGTCCTTCCCGAACGTTCCAAAAAATGAGTCCCGTTCTCCTAACTTTAGTTAGCTTCAACCAAAATTAGAAAATACTACAAAACTTATACACAATATAAAAAAAAATGTGGCATAAGTGTCAATGAGAACTCTCCACAAGAGACCAAATGACTCATAAATTAACAACTAAATTTCACCATACGGCCTTCAATATTGAGCAAAGTCCATACACAATAGTCAGCTATAAAAGGCATCATTATGACAATGTAAAACAATTCAAACGAGAGAACTAAAGGCCTAAGTTATGTACAAAAACAAATATGTAACACATAAACAAACGACAATCACTAAATTACAGGCTCCTGACTTGGGACAGGCACATACAGACAGAATAAGGCGGGGTTAAATTTGTTTACGGGATCCACACCCTTTACCTAATATGGCTTGAGTGCCAATGAGAACTCTCCACAATAGATCAGATGACACAGGAATTAACAACTATAGGTCACAATACGGACTTCAACAATGAGCAAAGGTCATACTTCATAGTCACATATAAAAGGAACCAAAATGACAATGTAAAACAATTCAAACCAGCATAGAAACGGACAAATTTATGAACAAAAAATGAACGAAAAACAAATATGTAACACATACACAAACGACAACCAATGAATTACGGGCTCCTGACTTGCGACAGGCACATACATACCGAATAAGGCGGGATCCCCACCATCCCCCTAACCAGGGACAATGCTTATTATCACACAACACAAAATAAAATTTAAAATTTGGTAGCGTTACTTTTACCGTTTATGAGTATTCGTGTCCCTATAAAAACATAGAAAATGCTGAATGTTTCGTTTCCGTTCTCTTAAATAAGTTTGACTTAATCAAACGTTTAAACCTCATACGCAATGCTTATTACCCCATAACAAAGATCTATGAAGTTTGATACTGTTCGTGAGCCATTAGATGTAAGAAGATGTGGTACGAGTACCAATGATACAAATGTCTACACGGAGCCTTTGGATAGGAAAAATGCTAAATCTGGTGTTACCGTTCTTCAACTTTAGTTTGCCTTAACCAAATATTTTGAAACTTATACACAATGCTTATGGTCACAAAACGGTCAAAATAACGTGAATCCTGCATCTATATGTGGAGGTTTACTCATGTTTTTTTCACAAGCAGGGGCATCTGTGGCACATGGACATATTTTACATTTTTTTAAGTAAATAGCTTATTTACTTCCATTGAATTCTACTTCTAGAATTAACTTGCATATTTTTTTCAGGATCTCGGTGCAGTCTGGTAACAGACAGTGATATTTCAAGTTACATGTGACCAGTATAACAAAGTGTTTCACTAGATTGAGCTCTCTGTCTAATTGTACTTTAAAGGTTCTTTGCATTGAGTTCAGTTTATTGATATGCGTATACATTCTGTGTGAATTTAAGATGTAAAAAGTACTAAAAACAGATTATCCAAATCTGCATGTCCATGAAATGAAATGAAATCTAAGGTAAAATGGTTAAAACATTTTGCATTATCTATCACAACTGGCAGCACATGGTGCTACTTATACTAAAGCAGTAAATGTTCTCTCTAATGGGGGTCCCGTTGGGGGTTCTGATCCCGGATCCCGCTTACTGTTTTATAAACAATTCTCATTTTTTTTAAATTCCCGTGTCCCGCTAGATTTCAATTCCCGTTTTCACGGCACAATAATTTGACTTTCACGCGTCACGCTTACAAAAAGTCAGCAATCCCGCTTCACGCTTAGACCCAAATGAGACCCACTCAGTTTTGTCACGGAAATTAAAGGATTTAGTTTTCATTTGAACCAAACATCCTTAAAAATTGAGAATGAAAATGTGGAATGTGTAAAAGAGACAGTAACATGACAAAAGAGCAGAAAGCAGTCGAAGGCCACCAATGGGTCTTCAACAAAGCGTGAAAATCCCTCGACCGGAGGCGGGCCTCAGACGGCTTCTCAACAAAGTGTGTACTAGTTCAAACTCCAAAACATAAAACTGAACTTACAATTAAAATCATACAAGATCAACAAAAAACAGAGACTCCTGACTTGTCGTCAAGGTAATCATACCAAGAGACACACCCAATATACATAGGTCAAGAGTCAAACAGTGATAGTCTGGTCAAGAGTTCCCTATAAAAAAAAACCGCAAAGCATATTTTTTAGAAAAGGGTCATCATGCTACACAAAACTAACAAATATAGCTTCATATATAAAATAGATATAAGAGGATGTGGTATGAGTGCCAATCAGACAATTCCTCATTTAATTCAAACAAAATATACAAGTTGAACATTGAGGGCAAAGGTCAAGCTCACATGAAGTTTATATTGCCACTAGACTCACCATCATATGACAATACATCTACATGCCATATATTCAGAAGCAAGGTCAATTGAAAATTATATTTTGAGGTCAAGGTAATATACACACTGTATTGCAGGTCACTACAATTGCCTTCAAAATAAAACATAAACTCTCGCAACACTGCCAAATTAAAACCGTCTTTCACAAAAGTTTAGCAGGATTCTTTGCAACGATTATCTTACCACTGTCAATTGAGAAACGAGTCGTGCAGTTATGTCAATAAATCAAAATGGTAAGATTATATACATGTACTAGACACTAAAACACTAAAAACTAGGGTTTACCATTAATTTCAAACCTAACAATGTGATAGTTCTATGGTAAACTGATGGAAACACATGATACAGTCATGAAATTTAATATTTGCAATAATCATGATAGTTCGACCAGAACAATACAAGACAGAGTTGTAAACAAATGAAAGTAATGATATATACATACGAATTTTTACCCACAATGCACAAATAAGGAACCGTAGTTTTCATTCAATTTATTTATCTAGAATGTACGCTTGCGTTAAACAATGGAAATCAAGCACTGCATATATATTTATATAAACGATCAATCTTGTAATAATAATAAATAAGTAAGTCGCACGCTTTATTTGAAATTTAATTGCAATATGGGTAATTTCGGATCGTGTATAATGGGGAATGGTGTATGGTGTAATCTGTAAGGTGTATGGTGCAAAGGTGTAACGTGTATGGTGAAAGGGTACAAGGTGTATGGTGTAATGGTGTATGGTGTATGGTTTATGGTGTAATGGTGTATGGTGTAAGTGAGAAGTTTACACCATCCAAGGACTGTACTTGAGCCTGTAATACAGAAATTATTTACTACTTTAGCTTTATAGTATGCCATTTTCGGTATCAAATGATGTATGCTCATTCACAAATATATGATTTTTAGGTATTGTTTTTAAATTTATGTCACTTTAGGTTAATTTTTGCAAGGGTCATCTCAACCAACATTTTTCAAAAGACCTTATGGCTTTCTATAAGTATTAATCTCTTTTCAAAGGAGACCGTTGAACAGAGTAGATTTTATTTTGATGCATGTTTAGTTTTTCGTAGAAGAATTTCCGTAATATTAACTTGGGAGCGATTTTCACGTCATTGATTTTAATTTCACAAGCGAGCTGACCGCACGTTGTAATTAAAGTTCTAACGGGAATATATTTTCTTGATTCATTTTACAGATAAACTATTTTCTAATCGTTGATCACGAGTGAATTCATTCACTGCATGCACACAAAAATAATGCTATAGTTATAGTATTTTAACAAAACAGATATCGATTAATTTCAGAAAATACATGAATTGGAGCAGATTTTTGCAAGGATGGATTTCTATTTCATAAAAAAAGAAAGTTTGTACATAAGATTTATTAGCATTTGACAATTGATTGAACGGAACTAAAGGTGAACTTCTATTCATAGAAATGAGATAACTAAAACAAACAAAAAATCAGTTGGGAGAAAAAGGGGAAAGGGTGTAGTGATGGACTGGTTGATATTTGAGATAAGATTCGTTAACAACATAATACATGTACTTGCAAAGTTTTGTTTCAATTGGTAATTTGTTGATTTGCCTAGTCCATGGACATTGATTGTGCAATAAAATGACAAACAAAATTTCTAGTAAGGAGGTGTGAAGAAAAAAAACATTTGGTTAAATTGTTTTGACGATATCTATAACTCTTTTTGTGAAAAAGAGATAATTACTGTATTTTATAAAAAATAATTGATCTTTGATCTTTGACTTCTACCTTTTTTCTTTAATTTTCAACCAAGGATATCAAATCAATAGAACAAAGAGCTCTATCACTTATGGTTAACCAGTTCAAAATGCATATCACTTATATCAAATGCATAAGGAGTGAACACTCGTATATGGACTATTCGTTTCACTTCGTTCAACATTGGACAAAACATGAGAAGGATATAACGAGCAATTTAGTGAAATCAACTTGTTTTTTTTACGGTTACGGAGGAGTTGCAGGAACAGCAAAAAAAGTGTTTGGGGAGATAACTCTTCCAATCAAAAGTCTTCGATTAAATATTGTCAGCCTTAAAAGCACCAGAACTGTTCGATATCTTAAGCAAAGAATCTAAGCGAAACTTGGCAAAATTACTATACCACGTAATACAAAATAGTAAAAAAATGTTAGGAGAAAAAAGTGAAACAAAGTCGATTTTCCAAAAATATTGATGAGATGTTACTTCCGGTTAACTCGAAATCACCTTTGTCTTCCACGCATATAGGCAACGACTTACTGATTTCATTCATTTCTGCATATTTTTGTCGGAAATAAAGACCCTTATCGTCACTTCCGCTTTTTAAAAAAAATGCACTTCCGGTCTCATATGATAGCTTTGCTCACGCTCATTCCTACAATATATGGTTTCTATGCTAGATACCTCTGGATCAATGAAAGTCACATCCTGTTTCAAATCATGGATTTTGTATTCGTATTAACAATATATACATAGTTTCTCTGTACGTTTTCATGAAATGAGTGCAAACATTGCTACTTCCGGTTTCTCAAGGTAGCTTTCTTTTGATGTTATTCAATGTTAAATGTTAACCAACAGTTTACAAAAGATCATGAGGCTTATCATGTACTAAGTAAGGTTAACCTTAGATTTAATCATTTAAACACTAACTCTTATAAGATGTCATTTGATTAATTTCAGACAAAATGTATCATATCTTTATCCCAATCATGCAAACATATTTTTACTGTTGACCTTGACCCTAATCTTATTTTTGTGAACCAAGGATTTCAATTTAGACATAAATACTATGAAGTTTTTTTTAGATAACATTAAAATATACTTATCTTTACAAAAATAAAGCGTATTTGATTCCAAAAGCTATTATGCAACATACTACATTTTGGATGCAAACTTTACAAGCAATTGAAATTCGTTACTTTGTCACAGGCTTATTTCAAGTTAACGCTTTGACTGGTCTAAATATATGCTTATTTGAAGTATCAAACATCGCCTTCCGTCAAGACGATTTGGTTGAACAATTGTTAAGCATCTGTGACATACAACTAGTACTCACAAGGCGCTATCTGTGTGAATCATAGTCACTACGGTCGAACAGGTAATTGTTTTTCTGATGTGATGATCATTTTTATTTAAACAATTAATCATAATATAACTGGCACATGATAACGCATTTATACAGAAGTGATGGACTGACATCAGATGAAATACTACTATTCGGATTTTTTACAGTAATTAAAAAGAAAATTAACGAGCTATACAAGTGCGATATGTTTTTTCTTCAATTAAATGACAGCAATTATATTGATAAAGTAAGTTTATTATTTTGTCATTGGAATTTTTATTATTTTGGTTTATATTTAACATGTTAAAATCCCCTGAATAAAATTATATCTTTATTTGTAGAAATCGCACGGTGAACGGATTTCTAACAACTATCCCAGGTTTGTTTGTGAACTATTTGAAGTTTGTAGAATATTCTTTAAAAAATTATATACATTTTTTTTAATTTAATTTCCAACCAGCCACATTCTAAACTACCTATTTGCAAATATGTTCTATTAACGCAGATAAAGTTTCTTTCCGAAGCATTGTCACAATAAGTTCTATCATTACGAAATATTTTATATGATGACAATGAAATGTCTGTTCATTTTTTTTAATTCGGCCAGCTCTTAAGAATAACATAAAATCATGCTCAGTATATTTTATTTGATAATATATTAAGTTTAGGTATTGTGATTTGAACGTTTAAGTCAATAAAGGTTCGCTATTTTAAATGAGTGTTGTTAAATAAAACGAGTTTTCACTAACGAAACTGTCAGTGTATCGTCTAAACCGATGATTAAATTTTTTAATTAGTAGAAACAATGAAAATAATAGAACTTAAATACTGACCTACTCGTCGATTTTCCGGATCCGTAAACCGCTTGCAGTTTTAGTATTTTTTTCTCCGTCGAAAATAACCATACAAACGCAATGACAGAGAATGAAATACAGACGTTTTAGGTAGACACACACATATGAAATCGTGTTTTGGTCAATCAATACTGTCTATTGGAAGCAGTGTTCGGGAGGTTAAAATTACCTGTTTTTTTTCCTGACTCATGTACAATTATTGCCCTAAGTGTAATGCCAGTTTCTTTTATGAATAGGACAACAGAGAAACCAGGCTTACGTGTATCATGACGAGAAAAGGATTAGTAATCGAAGCCACAGCTATGATAAGGATGACTGTGATGGCCACCTGGACAGCATTGCATGCAGGAATCATAATGAGGGCTTATTTTTGTAAAGATAGGGAATACCTGGTGCACAAATAAACGAGCAATCAAGTAAACAGCAGTGAATAAAAACATCAAAAAGATTGAATCAGTGAAAGAGTGAACGAGGTTAGAGCTTTGTAGATTAAAATATACATACCTTTATCGGATATCTTGTGTTTCCATTCCTTTTTTGTCGGGAACCCCTTTTTCACGGTAAATCGTGTTCATCTAGTAAATACATGTATAAAGTAATTCAATCATTATTTAGATATTAATGTCTATATAATATAACCAAACCAAATGTTACATTTATGATAAAACGTTTCTCGGAATAAAGTTACCTACAAAATATCTCATCAAAGAAACTGGGATTAAAAGTTTTTACACTATATGAATACTTAAATTGTTTTGTCTTCAAATAGTCAAACGAAATATATTGATTTCTTTACAAAAATCAGTTTGCAGAAAATAGATTACATAACACTCACATTCAACTGAAATGTTGCAGCACGCTTACATTATCATCAGAACAACATTTCTCCAAAATAGTCTTATCAAAGTTATAAAACGGGGGTGCATGCATGTTATTTTTAGATTAAAACTACCAAGCAATAGGCAATTTAATTAATTCAGTCAACTAGAATATGCTGTAAACTCGTTACTTAACGTAGTCTGATGACTTAAATTTATCAATATTTAATTCTTTTAAATAAGTACATGTAGTCATTTATACATTAAATCAAAACAAGTATGAATTAAAATTAAACACTTGGCGATGACAAACATAACTAGATGAGTCTTTGTTCCACCAATAAATTGTCTATTCTACTTACTATTACACTTGGAACAATAAAAGATTCCGTTAAGTTATTGGAATTCTAATGGGGATTAACCATGCACAACTTACTGCGGACCTTTTTTATCTATTGTTATGAGTTACAATTTATGACTAACATTAGCTAAGATCCAGCGAAACAACATTTGATACAAAAATTTAGCAATACTTTTAGATATTTGGATGATATATTGGCTCTCAATAATGACGACTTAAGTATGTATACTAAAGAAATTTAGTAAAGAACTTACTTTAAATAAAGCTTATACTAACAATGACCACTGCTTTTTCCTCAACCTTGATATCTATATCATTAACGGGAAGCTTAATACAAAAATTTATGATAAAAGAGATGATTTTTCATTTCCTATCGTTAATTATCCATTTTTAGATGGTGACGTTCCCTTGTCACCATCTTATGGTGTTTATATATCTCAACTTGTACGATTCGCTCGTGTATGTAACAACGTATTTAATTTTAGCGAGAGAAATTTATGTATTACTGAAAAATTATTACACCAGGGTTTTCGATATCACAAACTAGTCAAAACATTTACTTAATTTTATCATCGGTATAAGGAAATAATCCGTAAATATAACTCAACATGCAGCCATCTTAAACGTTCAGGTATTTCACATTCAATCTTTTATGGTAATATTCTTTACAAAGCACAGAAATGTCAGTATTCACCTCAAAAGCTTACATTTGTACAAAACCTTTAAACAGACTTATTAAGAAGGAACATAGTTACGATACGGTTGTCATGTCATTAAAGATTGCATATTTTGGCTTTAATATTGATTAATTTATAGGGCCTTTGCATCGGAACTAAACACATTTATTTAAAAAAAAAACAGTTGTTGGCATGACACGGGTTATGTTCTTCTCATATATTTTATAATAGTATGATACTAAACCCCTAAAGGGAGGGATTGTGCCTGATATTCATATGATGAAGACATAAAAGAGGGACGAAAGATACCAAAGGGACAGTCAAACTCATAAATCTAAAACAAACTGACGACGCCTTGGCTAAAAATGAAAATGACAAACAGAAAAACAATAGTAAACATGACACAACATAGAAAACTAAAGAATAAACAATACGAACCCCACCAAAAACTAGGGGTGATCTCAGGTGCTCCGGAAGGGTAAGCAGATCCTGCTCCACATGTGTCACCCGTCGTGTTGCTTATGTGATTACAAATCCGGTAAATAGTCTAATTCGGTAGGTCACATTCATGAAAGGGAAGGGGATTGTAGTTACGACGTAAGGAACATATCCGATATCATTTGTGAAACGGTTATTCCATAACGGTCAATCAACTCGTGATGGCGTCCGTAAAATTTACGAAGGGATGATTTCAACTTCACCATTTGGAACTCTTGGTTTAATAGCTTCCTTGTGAGCAGCAACTCTCTATCAAGAAAATCATGATAGGAAATGCAAGCACGGGAATATCGTATCAATTGGGAGATATATACCCCGTATGCAGGTGCTGCTGAAATGTTGTTACTTAGAAACGGAAAGTTCACAATTGGAAAGCTGAAATCATCTCTTTTGTCGTAAAGTTTTGTTTTCAACCGACCCTCATTGTCAATTTCTAGATGTAAATCAAGATATGAAGCAGACGTAACTGTATCTGTAGTATCCTTTATCTCTAGTTCGATGGGATAGATGCGTTCCACATAGTCACCAAATTTTGAATTGTTTAGTGAAAGAACATCATCTATATAGCGGAAAGTAGAGTTAAAGGAAATTGCTAACTTCTTATATTTCTTCCTAAGAAGTTCCTGCATGAAGTCAGCCTCATAATAATAAAGAAACAAGTCGGCAAGTAGAGGGGCACATTTTGTTCCCATTGGAATGCCGACAGTCTGTTGAAAAACACGTTTTCCGAACGTATCAAATATGTTGTCAATCAAGAAATCAAGCATCTTGATAATATCAGTTTCAGAAAATTTTTTGTTTGAATCAGAGTGATTCTTTACAAAGTAGGATTTATCCCTCCCTAAGACAAGATACTTGTATCTACGTTGGCCATTCTTTTTTATGAAGCAAAGTAATACCAACTCTTTCAATTTGTCTTTTAGTTTGGAATGTGGAATACTTGTGTAAAGAGTAGAGAAGTCAAATGTTTTAAGACTGTTACAAGATGAAAGAGAGTTAGATTGTATGTACTCTAAAAGATCTTTGGAAATTTTAAGTATCTGATTCACGTCACCTCTAGAATAGGCAGTTTCACAATAACTTTGAAGCCCGTCTTTGATTGCTGATAAAATAGATGTTTATAATTTAGAAAGAGGTTTCGTGGAGCACTTGAAAGACTCAGCAATATACCGTTGTTTGTACGGACACTTATGTAGTTTAGGTATCCAATACAGTGATGGAAGATCCAATTCTTCATCTTTGGTTGAAATTTCAAAGGAACATAGAACAGACCTATGATTATCCAGGATTTCCTCTTTGGTAAGTTTCGGGAGGGTATATGTTGAGTTTTCAAGTGAATTGTCAATATGACTTTCACACACAAAAACGATGTTATTAGGGGAACAACATGGAGGTCTTTTGCAACATTTGGGTCTTTAAAGATTGACGTAGCATGGGCATTGGTGGACCCATTCAGTTTGTTAATTCTGATTTGTATCAACGACCTCTCTGCTTTAATCCATTCGGAAAGAGTGTCTACGTCTTCCTTCTCGCGCTTAGCCCATTGCCTGGCATAATCCTCGACTGAATCTATCAAAATTTTAAAGTTGTATTTCCAATTGATGGATTTAGGCTCACGGTATTTCGTTCCTTTCGATAACACATTTCGTAGAGAAGTGTTATTAACAATGTTAAGGTCACCGGTAATAACGTGGCCAGCAGGATTATATGTGAATTGGGAAATAGCACAAGTGCAATCAGGAGGTTTAGACTTGAAGTCGTCAATATCGAGATCCTGCAAAACGCGTTTGTAATTGAAAATTTTAGTTACAATAGGTATAAGAAATTATTGGTACAGACTGGTCTTTGAAATAAGGAGGTATTTTCTATTGAACTAATTTATGATGAAGGATATTGCCTAGGTTGACGCTATCGAGACCTTTGTTGGCAAAGGAAAGATTTAGAAAAGATCTTTTCTCTTTTTCATCTTTTCCAATGCGAACTGGCTTGAAAAGTCTGTGACTTGCAATATATGAAATTATAGCTTGAAGTTGGTATTGGTTTGAATAATCGTTCAATCAGTTTGATTGAGGTCTGGAGCTGGCATGTTAGTTAACTGCTAGTAGTCTGTTGATATTTATGTATTATTGTCATTTTATTTATTTTCTATTGTTACATCTTCTGACATCGGACTCGGACTTCTCTTGAACTGAATTTAATGTGCGTATTGTTATGGGTTTACTTTTCTACATTGGCTAGAGGAATAGGTGGAGGGTTGAGATCTCATGTTTAACCCCGCCGCAATTTTGAGCTTGTCCCTAGTCAGGAGCCTCTGGCCTTTGTTAGTCTTGTATGATTTTTAATTTTAGTATCTTGTGTATAATTAGCAGTTTAGTATGACGTCCATTATCACTGTACTAGTATACATTTTTTAAGGGGCCAGCTGAAGGACGCCTCCGGGTGCGGGAGTTTCTCGCTACATTTCAAACCCACTGGTGACTTTCGGCTGTTGTCTGCTCTATGGTCGGGTTGTTGTCGCTTTGACACATTCCCCATTTCCTTTCTCAATTTTATTGTTTTTGCAATACTATTTTCACAATACCTTACTGTACATTGTTTTATGGAATGCAAATTGTGATGGTTACAGTTTGTCATTGTCAAAATACAATATATATTAGAAAACTGACGTTTACCTTTACACATTATAACACACTTATAATTCACACTTTAGTAGAAATGCAGCCAACATGTAAAACTAAGTAATTTCAAGTCGAATAAATAATTTAGTTTCAAATAGCTAAACATTTTTTTGAATATGTATAGGTATTTGGAAGAAAAATTTAATTTGATTTATAATTATGTACATTTTGAGCTTGGAATTTAAGATGTATTTAGAAGTTGTGTTCGATAACTAACGTGTTAGTTTGGTAACGATACTTAGTTCAATTTTGAAAAAAAAAAAGTAAATCAGTAGAGCACATGAATAAGACATGTGTTTAAGTAAAAGAACAACACCATAGAGACTCTGTACAAATTGTTGTATGTGATAATTTTATAAGTTAGCCTAAACTTTTCAGGTACAAATATGGAGTCAGATAAGTTGATGATGTCCTATGGTGTTTTTCCTAAAGCATGTGAAGTCCACTGTTCTTTTAATTCCAACAGCCATTTTTTTTTTAATCGATTACATTAGTAATTTCTGAATAATGTTTTGGTCAGAACCAAAACTTTGAAGTCCCGGTCAAACATGATTCAAGAGTGCATAGCAGTGAAACGTATTGATCTAATTTTTGTTTTTCAAAATTAAGTAGGGTTTCGTTATTCAAAATAGGTATTACTTTTAATCTAAATTTATAGTATACAATTCATACATACCTGGAAATAAGTGCCATATCACTGAGATGCAAACTCCAAACAGGGTTCCAACGATTGAAAATATGATGTAATATCCCCAATCTGAAAAAAAAATTGATAATCAGATGTAAACCAGCATAAATAATTCCCTGTACCTAGGTTTTAAACAAAGATTGAAAGAAATCACTGTTTAAAGAATTTACATGTTGATTATATATTAACAAGTTTATTCTAAACTCAAGTTATCAAACCATACCGTCTATCTTAATTCCATGAACAAATCTTCGACAGTGTTATAATTTATCATAACTACACTGAACTGTTTAAATATAGAATTCAGACACACGTAATTAAATTTGTTACGTCAATAAACATGATAAAGTAAGGCAAAACAAACGTACACAAGGGACATTCAAACTCATAAATTGAAGAGAAACTGACAACGCCATGACAAAAAAGTAACGCAGCAAAAAAACAAACAATTCATAAAACACTATATAGCAACACAAATTGTATTAAAAACGGAGGTTGATATTTAATGATCTGGAATGGCAAGAATACAAAAGGTGTATTTTGAAAATCATATTTGAAAGTAAAGCACAATATAAAAGAGTTTGGTTAAAGATAATAAGTTTCGAAAGTGCAGTGAAGTTTACGCTTTATTGTTGTATTATGCCTTATTGATTGTACATCAGTACATGTGGAAGTCAGGAAATATTTTGAAAGGAAGTAAATATTTCAATATGCTGGTTTTGTGATATTGTTACGCTAATGTCATATCATGAATTATTGAGATTTTAAGAATATTTCAACTAAAGGAGGTAAACACAGACGCGGCTACTACAAATTATTAATTAATATATTTACCAACAATACATCATGTACATGTAGGTCAATAAAGTTGTTTTTAAAATTCGTTACCTCATCTGGAAGGACTTTAAAAATACGATATCTGAGTTATTTGTTTTCTATTTTCTCTTAATTGGAGAAGGTATGATTATGACACTTTTTGGGACCCCTTTTTTGACCCTGAATTTGAAATGAAAATATTTATAAAATCAGCCAAATAACAGGCTTTGAATTGTCACGAGTAAGTAAACTCGTCAGTATTTATATTCCTTGTCATAGACATTAGGAAAAGTACTTGTATTGTGTGCATAATATAAAACCTGCACATAAAGCCCGAAATTGTGATAATTAAGAAGTAAAATAACAAAATAACGAACTCCCAGTAAATTCAAAACGGAACGTCCTTATCAAATCAAAAACTCAAACACATCATATGAATGGATAACAGCTGTCATAATCCTTACTTTTTACAGGCCTTTAACCTGTTTTTATTGCAAGCTAAACCTCTAACTTGTATGTCAGTCGCATATAATTACATTATATTGACAACGATATATCAATAAACTGGAGTCGTCTCATTGGCAAGTACACAACATTTTCTTTTTTTTATGTATACATCATACGTAAACATGTCAAACATCAAGGTACAACAGTCAAGATTGTGTAAAATTATTAATCACTTTGGAAAAAAAATGTCAACATGGTAGAACAAAATGGCATATCGACAAAGCACATGAGCAAAAATGGAAGACAAGCAAACAAAACATTACTTTAGCACAATGACACATAAGTCACACCAAAAGGTTATTTCCAAAAATGAAACAGTATTCGTTTAGTGGCTAACTGTGGTTTACCCTTTGTTAATTTTTGTTATTTTGCTTTGTTTCTTCTGTTTCCTTTTCTGACAACTGACTCGGTATTGTGAATGTGACCTACCGAATTAGACTATTTACCGGATTTGTTTTCACATAAGCAACACGACGGGTGCCGCATGTGGAGCAGGATCTGCTTACCCTTCCGGAGCACCTGAGATCACCCCTAGTTTTTTGGTGGGGTTCGTGTTGTTTATTCTTTAGTTTTCTATGTTGTGTCGTGTGTGCTGTTGTTTGTTTGTCATTTTTCATTTTTAGCCATGGCGTTGTCAGTTTGTTTTAGATGTATGAGTTTGACTGTCCCTTTGGTATCTTTCGTCCCTCTTTTAAAAGGACAGGATAAGTTGAAACATATTTTGAAACTTATGATAAACATATTTATAGCAAAATGAAAATATGCATAAAAAATGAATTCAAACAGAAATCACAGCTTATTATTGTGGATGTAAGGGAAACGAATGTAACAACCTATCTGGGAAGTTATATAAAATACAAAATAATGTATTACACACCTTAAGGGCGTTAACCTTAATGAGTGCGTCTTTCTAACACCAATATAATGCAGAACGACAAAATAAATAATTTAGGACAAGTGCTTCAATACTAACGGATTCCCTGTTAAGTAGATGTAGGAGATCTTTCAGCACTTTGATAATATGATATTGAAATGCAGGGTATACAAGTTATTTATCGACAACTTTATGTAAAAAAAGGTATAATTTATAAAAAAAAAAAAAAAGACATTTCTTCTTGCATAATTTAATCTTAAATTATTGGAAATTAATATAATTTATTGGTATTTTTTTAACAAGATACACAACAGCTAAATTTACAATGTTTGCATGACATATATTTCCACTGTTCGGATTAACATTACTATTAGAATATATAGATTAGAAAGTCACACAAAAAAAGAATTAAAGGAATGGATTGTTTTTTTTCGGAAAATGATTTTTTTTTTGGGGCAAATATTTAAAAACAAAATCTAAACGTTAACATCATGTACATATTCAACACATTTTAGGTAAACACGTAGAGTTACAAATATACCAGCATACAATTTTTATAGAAAAAAAATGCTGTGTCAATTCATATATCTTTATAACTATACTATATATGCGGTTGTGTGATAACAATGGCGTCAATAGTATTTAGAAATAAGCTATTATTAAATGGTTTAAAACCTTAAACTACGCATATGAAACTTCATGCATGATACCATGACAGGTGTACTTATGATGTAATTGTGGAATAGCCATTATAATCGCCGCGTTTCAAAGATCGTTGATTTTCAAAGCGGGAGGTTTTGCATGCCACAAAACCAGGTTCAACCCACCATTTTTATCTTAAAATGACCTGTACCAAGTGAAGGAAATGGTCATTGTTATATTATAGTAGTTCGTTT
This sequence comes from Mytilus galloprovincialis, assembly GCA_037788925.1. NCBI lineage: Eukaryota > Metazoa > Mollusca > Bivalvia > Mytilida > Mytilidae > Mytilus > Mytilus galloprovincialis. The sequence goes on along the minus strand of CM075343.1, from coordinate 49,737,455 downwards.
CTGTGTCTGTTACATTTCAATGTTGTGTTTCTGTTGTGTCGTAGTTCTCTTATATTTGATGCGTTTCCCTCAGTTTTAGTTTATAACTCGGATTTGTTTTTCTCTATCAATTTTTGAATTTCGAACAGCGGTATACTACTGTTGCCTTTATTAACTACCTTTTTGATTATTGGCACATGCCATTGAACCCAATCTTTATAGACAGAAAATATCAAATAACGAATACATTAATTACTGTTAGAGGGAGAAGAAAACGACGAAGAACTATTTATTATAGTGTGACCTGAATACACAAATAAATACATATTTTATAGTTAACAAGTTTGTTATTCAAATGAAAGAAAGGATTAACTCATTTACAAACAGCGGTTATAAGATATATACGCGATGCTGAACTTAAAACAATATGTTATATTGTTTAAACGAAAAGTTTAATGAGGATCTGGAGGGTTCTTCATTTCTGTATTATTGAATGTTTAAGGACGTTTTTTTTTTATTCTTTATACTTTTTGTCTAATATTATCAAGCACTTGACTATTCTCTATTCATTATTTTGTGTTCAATTTCCTCTAGTATTCATATTTATTGAGAATCATTCTCTATTCTGTAAAACCCCATCAACATCCGTCTCTTTCCGCTGGTATATTAATTATAGTCTTAACATTCTCCCTTTAGGGTCTAAGAGCAGTTTCAGAAGATAAGTGCACACGGAGACATGGTTCCCGGATGCTGCTCGTTAAGAAATTAACGAAAGAAATGATCTAACATAGAAAATAGTTGTATTTTGCTTTTATTGTTCCTGATGAAGTTCAATCCAGAAACGTGATTTAGACGTATGGAATTTATAAGGTGTTGTTGTTACTCTGTTGTTAATGTTACGTTTAAAATTTGAAATAACTTCTTTTCAAAGAGTAAGTACATAAATTAATACCAGAAAATAAAAAAATAAAATAAAACCAGAAACAGTTTTTGGCGAATAATGTATTTCCTAAACAAAACGAATTAACCAAAGTTTACATATATATAGATATATTAATTCCCTAATCTCTTTAAAAAAAGACCAACAATATATAAAACGTCAATCAATGGTTTTATATTTAATTATTCAAAATAATGTACATCCACATAAAGCAGCATAACTCCTAATATCATTCTGACACACTAAACGGATTTAGATCCGATCTATAAGTTTTGAACGTTACTTTTTATGATTGATCAGTTTTGGTTCAAAAGGGATGTATAAGTACCGGCCCACGTCCACTTGTATTTTTGTCCATCTGATGAGTTAAGCCTTTTTCAACTGATTTTTATAGTTCATTCTTATGTTGTACTGTTATACCACTGTCCCAGGTTAGGGGGAGGGTTGGGATCCCGCTAACATGTTTAACCCCGCCACATTATTTATGTATGTGCCTGTCCCAAGTCAGGAGCCTGTAATTCAGTGGTTGTCGTTTGTTTATGTGTTACATATTTGTTTTTCGTTCATTGTTTTTACATAAATAAGGCCGTTAGTTTTCTCGTTTGAATTGTTTTACATTGTCTTATCGGGGCCTTTTATAGCTGACTATGCGGTATGGGATTTGCTCATTGTTGAAGGTCGTAAGGTGACCTATAGTTGTTAATGTCTGTGTAACTTTGGTCTTTTGTGGATAGTTGTCTCATTGGCAATCATACCACATCTTCTTTTTTGTATTAACATACTTGATTAAACGCTAGAGCCTTCCATCTTGATTATCTTCACTTGACTGAACGGACTTAAGACTAAATAACTGAACAGCGTCTTAAAATCTAAAAAGTATTAACGTTCGCCCTAGCGATAACTTAAGTCGAAAAATGGCCGTTTCAGACTTAAATCTGACTACAAGTGTACATTATGCAAGTTCAACCAACATTTGGTTAATAAACACTAAATAAAAATATGATAAACAAGACAAAATCTCTCCTTGTCTACCTCTTTTTCATACAGGAATTCGAGAGAACCCATCATTACTGTAGTATCAATATGATCACCATAGAGAACTGACACTATTTTACCTATTATCCCCATTCTGTACAATTCATACATAAGTCAAATTCTCCAGACAGTGTTTTACTCTCTAAGTAGGCAACAAATACTTTCCTGAATAATTCGAAGTTATGATAAATGGTCTCATGTAATCTAAATAATGCAGTTTATCAAGGTAGATATTGAATTAATCATTGACGTTAATGTGACAAACTGATTTTTGTTTGTAAGAAAAAACGAGCATTTTAAACGAAAAAATATGTTAATGTCCGTTGGCGAGAAAAATGTGAATGGCGAATAATATATTGTTTCGCTAAATACAATGTAGGTGGCGAAACGAAAATATTACTCAGGGGAAACCCTGAAAAAATGAGACATAATGGTACACCAAACCCCGTAGGTATTAGTACTTGCAAAACAAACAACATAAAACCAAACATTGTCATGTGTGTATGTATAAAAATATTTATATGATATACTGTAGCACATTCAAACTGGGATTTGACATCTTTAGTGAAAGCCTATAAACAGAAAAAAAATTCTGGGATTATCGTTCAATGTTTTTTTTACATTTCATTGCATATCTTTAGTTAATGTAAATCATATTGTATATAATTTTGAATCAGTTACTTTGCTTGTATGTTTTGTATTAGTTCTTTTTAGTTAAAAATCCCTTCCATATCATGTTACGTATGAAAATAAGGATATAATGTGATATGTGATTTGATTAAGATAAATATCCACAGGACTCGAAATTAGGTGGATAGATTCATAGAATCTATTGTTTATACGTTTATGCTTATGTCATGTATGTGCAGAGTGCAGTGGTTTTGAACTGACAAGATTAGTAACTTATTGTTTTCAAATTATATCATTATAAAACTTGGTTCAAACACCACCTCTCAGTGTGAGCGTCGCTCATTGTTGAAGGTGACATATAGTTGTTAATTTCTGTGTCATTTGGAGTTTTGTAAAAGAGTATCCAATTTTGATTTAATTTAAGTTTTAGATATTGCAAGTGAATGAAAATTCAGAAAACCTATTTGGAGGCTCACTATTAATTTATATAACGTTATTCAATGGTCTACCATCATAAAATCAAAATCACATCAAGTCTCTTTCTTGATTAAATAGACATACAATGTATATTATGCCTGATATGATGCACTACCTGAAAAGAATTTCAATATATGTACGGTTCTAAAGAATATACAAAATTAAGGCACATTACTACACAAAATTATATTACCTTTTTAAGTTAAGAATAGTTATCAAAAGTACCAGGATTATAATTTTATACGCCAGACGCGCGTTTCGTCTACATAAGACTCATCAGTGACGCTCAGATCAAAATAGTTAAAAAGCCAAATAAATACAAAGTTGAAGAGCATTGAGGATCAAAAATTCCTAAAAGTTGTGCCAAATATGGCTAAGGTAAACTACTCCTGGGGTAAGAAAATCCTTAGTTTTTCGAAAAATTCAAAGTTTTGTAAACAGAAAATTTATAAAAATGACCATATAATTGATATTCATGTCAACACCGAAGTGCTGACTACTGGGCTGGTGATACCCTCGGGGACGAAACGTCCACCAGCAGTGGCATCGACCCAGTGGTGTAAATAGTTATCAAAGGTACCAGGATTATAATTTTATACGCCATTATTTAACTGAATTGAAATTTAAAACAAATTGCTTTTAAAATAAAATTATATTTAAATGTTTAGGTCGCATATTTAAATTTCTGGCATTGGTAGAAAGTAATTAAGTATAAAGCAACGCAGATCAATGGTGAATTCTATACTTGTTTTCAATTATAACCTCGATATAAAAAATGACAATGTTTACACCAGCTTTTGCAAACAACGATAGTAGAATGTACTTCAAACTTTTCGAAGAATAAAAGAGAGGACGAAAACGAAAGTCAATAAGACAGCAACATATAGACACTGAATAACAAAACTGATTTTTTTGCTAGATGCATTGCATTTCGGAAAGGAAAACAGAACTGTACATAACCAGTTTATAAAGCAAAACAAAATACAAAGCACATACATTTTAGTATAATAGATATGATTTTTTTAAAACAGTAAAATTGCGGATTTTAAATGATCCAAGTAGCATCGTCTTTTGTCTAGATTTATTGGTTTTGGCCAGTGTAAAAGAAATACATCCTGTATATGGTTTAAAGTTGGGAACTCAAGATATTTACTATTCTGAAATGGCACGAATAATGATAACTCCCCGTTCCGACCTAAAACTGTCCTTCAGGATCGTTATGTTATGAAAAACACATTCACCTTTTGTACGATTCTCCAAATCTATGACGGTTTTTATTTGAATACTTTTCAAAGTTCAAGATTATAAGTAGCCGTTTTAATTTGATACTCCAGTGAAATATATTTCCAATATTCATCATTGATGATCGCATGTTTATTTAACTTAAAGTTTAAAATTTTAATATGTTAATTGTCTATGAGTTAGTACACAGTTGTTAGAGGCGAGATGAGTTCCTACTCCATGCGGTGAGTGTGTTCTGCTCTTTGGTCAGGTTGTTGTCTTTCTGACACATTCCCGGTTTCCATTCTCAATGCTTAACTTCATTTTTTATTGTTAACTATTTCATGAATAAAAATAGCTACAGAATCTGTAGTAAATCTCCTTCAAAGTAACACCTTCATTAGAACAAATTGTTTTATTCAAACCATACATGCAACAATGATTTGCCGCTCTAAAGATATAACATTTAATCGTCATGCAAGGTTTAGAAATCCAGAAGTGGAAGCAAAAGAAAAACAAGAACATAAAACAAACCGAAAAGAATGCATAACAAATAAATAATATAAAAAAGAACGACAACAATAATAACAATTAGGAATGCTCACAGACAATTCTCTGTTAGAAAAATGCAGTGATTATGTAATAGTTCGTTCTACTTTAAATTCATCAATTATATAGCTCTGTTATATAACACAAATGTTGTAAACTTTTATACATACAACCAAATATCTTGTTGCATTACAAAAATTGATCCCTTGTAGCATGCAAAGCATCAATCTTCTATCCTTTACAGTTAACAAAGCAGTAAAATTCGGGATGCTTTACCAAAACAGTTCAATCCAATTCGAGGCACTCGTTTGTTAACTAATAGTTATCAAAGGCACCAGGATTATAATTTAATACGCCAGACGTGCGTTTTGTTTACATAAAACTCATCAGTGACGCTCAGATCAAAATAAGTTATAAGGCCAAACAAGTACAAAGTTGAAGAGCATTGGGGACCTCAAATTCCAAAAAGTTGTGCCAAATACGGCTAAGGTAATCTATTCCTTGGATAAGAAAATCCTTAATTTTTTTGAAAAATTCAATGTTTTGTAACGGGAAATTTATAAAAATGACCATATAATCCAAAGTACTGACTACTGGGTAGGTGATACCCTCGGGAACCAAACGCCTATCATCAGTGGCATCGACCCAGTGGTGTAAATAGTTATCAAAGGTACCAAGATTAGGACTTAATAGGCCAGATTGATTTAATACTAAATTATAATGGGTTGTAGCTAACATAGTAATCGAGCACTTTCATTGTCTTTTACCAAAAAGGGCACTAGTATGTAGAACTTTTACAGGTTAGTCTTGGTAAACACCGAAAGTAATGACGAAAATCAAGTCATATTTTTAAACACAAATAAAACATAACAGCACTGGTGTGAGGGATAGCTTATCAAAGCAGTGGTTTGCGAAAAACACTTATTTATAATTAAAGTCTTACACGCCGACTTGCTAAACTGAACTTAAAAATGTGATTGAAATCGTTTTGAATATTCTTACAAGGGAAATGCCTGTATCTTATCATGAATTTGACAGTTGTTTACCAATTTGTTTTGATTTTGCAATTTGATTAAGAAATTTGATTTTGTCTTAGAGTTTGATATCTATTTATTTGTTTACTTTTTTGAAGGCCTGAATAATAGTGAAAACAGCTCTGTTTTTATTTACCTGTGTATACAGTAACATATATGAATGATTTTTGTCAAACAAAACACCAAAAAAATATTTTTTGTTTTAGTATTTACAGTTATATGTGTGTAGTAGATCATGAAAACAAAAAATGCACTGAAGAGTACAACTTACTTTTATCAATGTCTTTTGCGTAAACATGTACCAATACTAATGCAATCACGAATACAGCTATTAGTGTAATGCATATAGAGGATCCTAGTACTGAAAGAAAAATAAGTTAACTGATATGTGGACTTTTTCTTCAGACACCCTTATCATGTTTATTTTTATTATGTTTAACATCCTTCATTGTATTCTGTATTTTATTCGAATAACAACGGAAGGCTTATGTCAATTATAAATATTTTCAAATATATAACTTTATCAAATGAATAAAAAAATATGTGATGTGAGCTCGAGATTAGCGCCAATGATAGAATTACTAAAAACAAATAACAAATACATTATATGAAATAGTAGAATCAGATGAGGAAACCAAAAAAGAACGAAAGATAGAACACGCTGTATTAAATTGAAACACCATTCCTAAAAAAATAATCCCAAACATCTATCAAAAAGCAGTTTTTATCTTTCTTTGAACATCATATCTAGGAATGTCATTGTTTAAAGCCTTAGCCATGCACATGAAACTTTCTGTTATATTTTCATTTGAATTGTTCTTGCTCTGGAATATAATTTGAAAACCATATGCATATATCCTAAGGGTGAATATGGTTCATCCCTAGGATATAACGTGAATGTATGAAAATTCCACGCTATATCATATAATGACGGTGTAATGAATTTTCAAGTGAAACGGAAAAAAAAAAATGATTCGATGATATAGCGTGGAATTGTCATATATTCAATATTTGTTTAACTAATAAGAAGATGTGCTATAAAAACAACTGCAGGGCTGATTGTTTAAAGGAAATTAGAATATGTTTTACAAGTCATATTACTTTTATTACTTAAATAAGCATTTAAAAATAAATCCAGCAAATTGTTCCGGATGCATACTGTTATTTTCCATATCTAGCACTAGGTTGATACCCATGATACCCATTATTGCGGAATCTTTCTTCCAAGACAGCAGTGTGATTTATTACTGTTTTATTTTTACTTTATCTTAAATCTAAAGTGGCAACTCTCTCAAAAGAAATGAAAACATTTATTAAACACTTTTATTACACGTGAAACTCATTTGTATATAAAACACTTAGTGGGAAAAGTCCTTGGATGGTGCAACCTTTAACTAAAACTTGTAATGGAGTATGACATATGGTGCAATTGTAAAAGGTGTAAGGGAAATGTTGTTATGGTGTATGTGGAATGTTATGGTGTAAGAGGAAGGTTGTTATGTTTTATGAGGAATGGTGTGATTGTGTAACGTGTACATACAGTGTGGTTATCTAAGTTTAAAACTTATATATTAATAAGAACAGAATTTAACTTTAAACATTAATTTACAATAGTGTGATCAAAATTCGTGATTTAACATAAGTAAATAAATTTGTAGTCGCACGCTTTCTTTGAAATTTAATCGCCCTATGGATAATTTTGAATGTTAAAGATAGAATATGTTAGGTGTATGGTGCAAATGTGTAACGTGCATGATGTAATGGCACAGGGTGTATAGTGTAATGATGTATGTTGAATAGTGTAACGGTGTATGGTGTAAAGGAAACATTTACATCATTCAATGACTGTATCACTCATTTTCAAATGATCTTTTGACAATGTACTTTCCCAGTTTTTTTTACCTTATACAGTTATTCATAGAATGTATTTATCATTTCAAACCTCGATATTTAATTTGCAGTAACAATCTTTCAATAATGTTACCAAAATGATTTATATGATATCATATTGATAAAAAAGATGATATCAATGGTGTACTCTATACATTGGAAAATGATAGTTGCATATGATGCTTACCTATACCCACTGATCTCTCTGCCACACAGTTACTTGTCCTATTTCTGATTCGTCCAATGAGACATTGCACGTGTGCTGTTCTACTCGTTACATGTATTTCTTCTGTAAATAGTAATTTTTTGATCATGTTAATAAAGAACATTTGATATTATCGTTCGGTGCGATAAAGCTTTTTTATTGTATCTCCGCATTACTCTTGAAATGTTCAACTATATAGATATATTAAGATGTGGTATGAGTGCCAATAAGACAACTCTCCATCCAAGTCACAATTTATGGAATAAACCTTTATAGGTCAAAGTACAATCTTCAACACTAAGCCTTGGCTCAAACAGAACAGCAAAAGGATAAATAAATGACTAGTGTTAAACCATTTAAACAGGAAAAAAATAATTCATTATTCAAAGTAAATGCAAAATCAATAAAATGAGGGATAAGTAATTAAAGTTACAAAATTATTGAGCTTATTTGAGGAACTCCTCAAATCTTAATAAAGCATTGACCACATGCTAAATTACATATTAAATTACCGATACTAATTTGAAGAATTTTATTGTTATGGTAATTTTTGTTTGGAAAAACAACTTGCAAACTAGCCTGTTGTTTTTTTTTATGATATTTTGTCACTACCCGAACATGCATCAAGAAATAATTGAGTTAGCTGTTTAATATGCTTAAAAGATATAGAATCCAGTTTTAAAGAAATGCTGACAATATAATATGTTTAAAAGTAAGTATCACTTAATTTCACTGTTTTCATAAATGACGTATTTTATTTTGTACAAAAAATCACTTATTATAATAATGCCGATGACAACACTGTATCATATAGTTATCATGTTTTAGATAAAGTTGTTGAAAGTGAAGAAACTGATAGTTAAAATTGTATAAACTGGTTTTCTATAAATCTAACGAAGTCTAATCCTGACAAATTCCAGGCTACAGCCATTGGAAAAATAAAAACAACTAAAAAAACCATCTTGTTTGAAAAATGTTAAATTCTTGGAATAACTATAGATTCGGACTTAAACTTTAACAATCTTATATCTAAGATATATAAAAAGGCATTAAGACAATGAAATATTCTAAAAGGTATGGGTAAATATTTAAACAAGCTAGATAGGTTAACAGCAAACTACTTATTCATTCCTTCGGATTTTAACTATTTTCCAGTAATTTGGCACTGTAGCGAAAAAAAAAGGAAAAATTCAAGAAAGATCTCTAAGATTCATGATTGAAGATTATGATAGTCCATACGCAAACCTGATAGAAAAATCTAAATTACCATCGTTAAAAATTAGAAGAACAAGAAGTAATTGTAACAAATCTACCATAATTTGCCATTGCCATTGACCCATATGTCATTTGATTTGTTTTATTGTGCCATACAAGAATATACATATTTTAAGGGTGGGGATCCTGACCGTTTACAAGTTTTCAAACATGAGGAGGAGGAGTGAACTCCATGGACTCCCCCTATATTTTGTTTGACTTGTTGTATCGTCCCAAACAATAAAATATATAGTTAAGGAGTGGAGATCTTGAACGTTTACAATTAGTCAAACATAAAGGGTAGGGTTTGACCCCAAGGGACTTCAACTATTTTCCGTTTGAGTTGTTTTATTGTCCCATACAAGAATGCATATGGTTTAGAGGTGGAGATTTTGACAATTTACAATTTTCAAACAAGAGGGGCGAGTATGAATCCCAGGGACTTCCCTTTGATTTCATTTGATTTGTTTTATTGTCCCATACAAAAATATATATGGTTTAGGGGTGGGGATCTGGCCCGTTTACAAGTTTCAAACAGGAGGGATGGGGTGACACCCAGAGACTTCCCTTTTATTTCATTTGTTTTGTTTTATTGTCCCATAGAAGAATATATGTGGTTTAGGGATATGGATCTGGACCGTTCACAAGCTTTAAACAGTAGGCGTAGAGGTAACCCCCTGGGACTTCCCTTTATTTCATTTGATTTGTTTTATTGTCCCATGTAAGAATATATACGGTTGAGGGGTGGGGATCTCAACCGTTTACAAGATAATAGACCATTATCAAATTGAAGGGGGTGGGGAGACCCCCAGGGACTTACCCTTTATTTGATTTAATTTTTCTATGATCATTTCTGAAGACTTTGTCTGTCTATCACTTACAGTTTTCAAGTTATAGTCATTTGAAAATTTTAAGAAATAAAATCCCTTGGTTTCTATAGTAAACCCCTCCCTTCTTTATGCCCTTCAAATAACCCCTTAACAGACTCCAATGCACAAACAAAAGATAAGTGGCTCCCTAGACTCTTTAGTCTAACAATTTATAAAATCCTAAGTAAATCTGACAAGCGGTTTTATAGAACCGCTGCAAAGAAGTTGGATTTTAAAGTGACGGAAGAAGAAGAAAAAGAAGACCTTTGTTTGGGAGACTTAATAATTACAATAGAAACATTCAAAACAATTCATAAAAACATTTCGAGCTACCTTCATGATTTTATTAATATAAAAATTAAAAAGTTAGATTTAAGATCACTGGAAACAGCAATACTCCCAAAAGTCCGAACTACTAAGTATGGCTTAAGATCGTTTCGCTATAATGCTGCACAAATCTGGAATGAGCTGCCGAACCCTTGACGAATGGAAATTTTAAAAAATGGTTACAAAGATGGGATCCAAGTAACAGCTCATGCCAGTTCAGTGCATGCATATATTGTTGATGCATGTGTTTATTTTATTTTTTATTTTTGTTTTCTTTGTGTGACTATTTGATATTTGCAATCTTATTATCAACTTGTGCTATGTTTTAAGTGTACTATGCTTTCACTTCTACATGTCATATGTATCTTATTATTCTTTATAGGTTTAAAATTGTGTTGTTTTCATGACTTGTGTATGAGTGTATTGTATGTTTTTATTCAGTCGATTTGAAAAGCTCACTTGAGCTTGTGTTTATGTAGTTTATTGAACATCGACCCTTATACAACTTTGAATCTTGAATCTACGGGTTGTTGCAGTTCATTCGTTCATCAGTCCGTCAGTCAGTCCGTGACAAAAAGGTGTCTGCACTTTTTCTGTAATGTTAAATCTATTCCTTGTAATATTTCTTCTTCTGTGTCTTCAAATAAAACAAGCGGACATCCAACATTACGTTTCATGGGAAATTATTCGATCATTTGCACCACTAAAAAATGCAAATTTAACAAATAAATCAGAAAGCATAACTTAATTATTGGCTCAAAGAAAAATCTAATAGAATGTTTGGCGGCTTTTTCAGCAATCGCTATTCTTAAAAACTTATTGTGACGTTACGCTCAGTGTTCGGTTTTGTAATGGTAACGTTACTCGACGTACAGAGGAACAACCGGAATCGCCTGGGTAAGGATTTCAGTGCTCAGTGATACGGTTCGCTAGACGACGTTGTCAACACGTAATGGCGGCCATTATTTGACGTTTTTTTAGGCATTTCACGCTGAAAACTTGTATTTATGACATTCTTGGATGCTTAAACGTAATGCTACACAACACAAAAGGTAAGGGTTTATTCCTGATATTTCAGTTATTTAATCAATCCTCAATCAAATAAGCCGGATCCAAAGAAATGATCTAAACGGCCAAAATAAAGTGTAGAATGTTTCATCATTATTTAGATACTAGCATTGAACCAACTATTTACTGGTGAATTACATTCGGATTTCGGTCTAAGGTATCCGCCCTTGTCTCCGGAAATATTATAACCACACAAGTTGTCAAAATCCGTTTTCAAACTGGTCACGGTGTTCTTCACAATCTCCCTGAAAAATATTCTCGCTACCACGTCTTGCTCAGATAATAGAACATTGTAAACCTCGAACTGCAAATTCGGACCAAAATGAATCAAATTTGAAAGCACGTATGATCCCGTTTCATGTCGATTGTAAGTTCTCTAAAAAGGGGGGTAATTTTCGCCCAAAATAGGCTACTGAGTCTGAGGCTACACGAATTTTGCTGAATCCATGTACTAAATCATTGGAATGTAAGACATATTCATGGTAACTGTTGGCTATTGTATACCTGGTATAAATTACAGGTATAATATTTCATTTTGGAAAAAAAATATTTGTGTCACTAATTTCATGTACACCAACATTTAGTATTCATACAAAATTAAATCTTTCATGACCTTACAATACAATGGGAAAGAGATCACAGGCACTTGTTTCACTATCCATACTCCTCTTTCCCATATAAAAAAAATTAGATAGCCATCCTCTAAATTCATTTCTATGAAATTTTAGAAGAAATCACACAATGAAATTAACCAATGAATCACCCATCCATTCTTACACATGCATTAACAAGTATCCCCATGGCCAGAAACTAGCAAATATAAAATGCATGTCCAATTTCTTCATATCCATTTACATGTATCTCACATGTGATATTCTTCCTATAAGCTATAATCATTTTCTCTAATTATTCGTCAATTTATCCCTCTCTGCACCGATTGTATAAAAAAAATTAATCAACGTGTGTTTCGTTGTTCATTCATTTCAGTTCTTCATTTGTTAAAATCCGATTATGACGTCGAATTGTCTTGTTTTCCTCTGACTTTACTATTGTGACGGCATTGAAAAAGGCGACCATGCCTTGTGACATCACATAGAAAGAACACATCATTTGCAGATCAGTCGCAAAGAAGAAATAAGTTTGCATGCGTATTGTTTGAAAATCATTATAGACACAGATTCTAAACTGTCTCGAGTGGATGAATATCGTACTACACTCGATGCAGTGATATAATCTATATGCATACAAACTGATTAGAAAATATTAATTACTTTCAACAAATGTACTCCAATTTTATTAATATTGTCAAATTAAAATGGTGTCATGACACAGAAACTTTCTATACTAAGTTAGTATAGAAAGTCCAAGCATGACAGTGATGGTTCATGGATTTTAATAAAAAAAAATAGATTGTGAGTGCCCCAAAATGTATAAAAATTCAGCTTGCTTTATACAATGGACATGTTATGATATGTATGTACACCATAATATAGTTGAATACAAAAAAGTTTACAAAAGGATTGTTATAACATAAATTGTTACATGTTTTAAAAACAATGTTAAACCTAAAAAATATTTTTCATGACAACATTTTCATTTTTATTGAGCAGAAATGCTGGAGGCATAATTATCTAAAATTCATAATAAATATTTAAAATGGAAAATGGAAATGGGGAAAGTGTCTAAGAGACAGCAACCCAACCAAAGAGAAGACTACCGACAGCCACTTATGAATCTTCATTGCAGCTAGGAAATATGTATTTTCTTGGTAATAATTTATTTGGCAAATTTGTATTCATGTGTTAATAATAAAAATGCAAAGTCTAATTTTGCTTTGAATAATTTACAATATTCAATTGATTTTGTAATTGAATGTACATTTGCTTTATATTTACAGGATGGAGAAAAATGTTCGCTATATGAATAAAAAATCCAAAACAGAGGACAACAAACACACTTGCAGTACATGTACATGTATGATATACATACAACAAGAAAACAGTAATCAAATGGAATGTCAACGACGAGTAATGTTGAAAGCAAAATATTTGTTAATAGAACACAATATGACAACAATATATCTGTGTATATTAAGGGAAAGTAATCCCAAAGTGTCTGTATAGGGTAACAACCGTGGGTTATTTACAATGTGCTTTGAATTCAATCCTACAAATTTGAAACAAAAACATAATAGACATTTATTTTCATAAGGAAATAGACCGAAAATATTCTACATTTAACAGTCAGACAAGAGAATTGTCAATGGAATCGATTTGGAATGGAAGTTAGCATTTAGTTTATAGGTCAAAGAATCATATGACTTTTAAGAATGAAGGGTACATTAATTTAAAATTATTTAAATGTTAAAAAAACAATGTGAGGGAATAAATTCAAATTATATTCAAAAATAAATGCAATATATTATAATTATCATTCATCATTACTTTTTGATTGTATTGATCAACCAACTTAATTAAATAACAAAATATTTTTTTATTTTCAGTACACAATACATCCTGTCAGAAGAATAATTTTACTGGAGGATGAAAATTTTGATACCTGAAATTTGTTAAAAGAGGGATATTCATGTACAGAATAGTAACTGAGGAGGTTCGAGTGATTATTAACAGACATTTTTGTTGAACTTATGCAGGATTGAATATATCTTCCCTCTGGCCTCAAATGTTTCCCTTTTATTTTGCACTAGTGTAATTTGAAGAAAGCTCACTTTTACTTTTGCGCTAATTAAAGTTTTACCATTCCAGAATTATTGAACTTTTTCATTGTGAATTAGACTTTAGAACTAACAGAAAACCCTGGCCGTTTTTGGCACAACTTTTTTGATCTTTTGGTTTTCGATACTGTACGACTTTGTGCTGGTTTTGGCTTTCAAACTTTTATATCTGGGCATCACTTGTAGATCTTGTGTGGATAAAATGCACTTCTGGCGTATTAAAATTTTCAACTTGTTGCCTTTTGTTGGCTGTTGTTCGTGTGTTTCTTTGTCAATTGTATTCTCCAATTTATTTATATTGTAGTCCTGTGGTGTTGAGTTGTCATTTTAATGTTATATTTCACATGGCTATAAAAAAGGGGAGGTTTGGCATGCCACAAAACCAGGTTCAACCCGCCATTTTTTATTTAAAAATGTCCTGTACCAAGTCAGGAATATGGCCATTGTTATATTATAGTTCGTTTCTGTGTGTGTTACATTTTAACATTGCGTCGTTAGTTTCTCTTAATTTTGAATGTAAATTCACATTGCGATAAGACGTGTCACGGTACTTGTCTATCCCAAATTCATGTATTAGGTTTTGATGTTATATTTGTTTTTTCTCGTTGGATTTTGTCTGATGCTTGGTCCGTTTCTGTGTGTGTTACATTGTAGTGTTGTGTCGTTGTTCTCCTCTTATATTTAATGCGTTTCTCTCAGTTTTAGTTTGTTACTCCGATTTTGTTTTTTGTCCATGGATTTATGAGTTTGAACAGCGGTATACTACTGTTGCCTTTATTTACCCATGTTGTAAAACTCAATTTTGATTTGATATTTTTTCAAGAATTGAATCACAAGGCTGAGTTTGATTAAATAAGCTAACTTTTGGATATTTATTACATATCACATACTTAAATAATCCATTAAATTGAAAATGGAAATGGGGAATATGTCAAAGAGACAACAACCCAACCAAAGAGCAGAAAACATAAGAAGAATCAATATGATTTCCTTCACTTTTGCCCAGTTGTTGAAATATAGGGAAAGACTATAATTTGTTTATCCCTATCAATTTGGGGAGAGGGGAACCAGTATTCAACACTGCATTACAACATGTATATCCTATCCCCAGTTAAAAATGTATGATACAGCCAACCATACAACTTAGCCCCTGCGACAGTAAGTAGATATGAGATGCACAACATACAAAAAAATATTCCATATGGCTAGCTACATGTATCATTTGAAATATTTCATTACTTTTTTTAAAGTGTAATTGTTTTTTGTAAGAAGTAATTTATTAAAGGTACCACAGTTCCCTTTCAGTTTGCCTGTTTAAGGCTTGATTACAGTTCTAATATGAAAATAAGAAGTTTGGGTATGATTGCCAATGAGACAACTCTCCGCCAGATACCAAACGACTAAAAAGTTAACAAATAGAGATATCTGACAGCCTTCAACATTTAGAACAACAGAACCAATAACGTATAGCAAGCTACATGTACAAAAGACCCCTAAATAACATGACACAAGAAAGGCTGAAAATGAATATTCTGCATCTGTATGCAAAAGTGAAATATATTCGGAAAATATAGCATGTGAAGCAATGGATGCAAATTAATAAATAGTCAATCCAGAAAAAATTCTACTATCTCCAATATTATGGTTTATGAGGTTTATTCACAAAATTGGAAACAAATATTTACATACTTCATTCAAATAATTTACATTAAACAAGATAACAATAAAAAAAGAACAGTTTGAATGAGTATCAAGGTAAAGGACCCAAGGTAGACAAGTACTAGTAAGAACATATCAGGATTCCCTTCGAATTCCAGCCACTTAATCCTACCTATGTTGAAGGATAGAGAGAAACATTGATATTGCCTATCTGCCAACTCTAATATGCAGTAGATATTTCTATGCTAATTTCATAAAAGTGACAGGTTTAGCTATCTTTAACACCTGGTTGAATCCACAATTCCCCGGAACCAAGTCAAGAATATGAAAATTGTTATACATTCGTTTGATTTGTTTGAGCTTTTGAATTTGCCGTTTGAATACGGACTGTTTTGCATTTTCTTTGAGTTTTCATATTTTTTCTATATTTTAATTTTTCGTATCCTTTATTAAAATGGGATTGAACATATGCGTTCAATTTAATCACCAAATTTTGAATTATTTAGTAAGACCAAATCATCTATATAGCAGAGAGTAAAGTGAATGGATACTGTTAACTCCTTTGTTTCTTCCTTAGAAAATATTGCAGGATCATGATTAATCAATAACAGACAAACTACCAAATTGGTTTTACCGCAAATGCAATTTAAGATTCATTGGATAACCATAACCCAATAAGCCCATGGGATAGCCATGACTCAATATGCCATTGGGTTATAAAAAATGCGGCCGATGAAATGAATAGCCCTTGTAAGCACTTGAAATAAAAATAGATACAAACATAAATAAAACATCGAAAAAAAATATCATTTATAATATTTGTTTAGGGAATAACCCATTAGTATGTGGCACTATATATATATATATAGATTTACTCTAATTCAACTTTTACGTATTTGAAATGCAACCCTCGTGCCAAACTCTGTTGAATGCCTTTAGTATGAAAAACTATTAATATATATTTTCCCATTTACAGTTTACAAATAATTGTCTGATATTAACAGCTTTTTAAAAGTCTTGTATTGAATATTCCAATGCATGTATGGCCGCTAGGAAAGTTGAATGCTGTTCGTACACACAAATATAGACATGCCAGAAAACAATATGTATGATAAAGCGAAAAGTAAAATTAAATGATACAACTTATTTCTTTTCTTTCATCATACAAAGTTAACTCAGCGTCATGTGAATAAAATGACCAAATCGGCAAGAAAAGGGGCATAGTGTGTTCTCATAGGAATCCAGGTTGATTGCTGAAAACACGTCTTCTAAACGTTATGAATAGGTTGTCAATAAAAAAAATCAAGCATCTTGATATTGTCAGTTTCAGAAAATTTGTTGTTAGAATCAGAGTGATTTCATTCCATCTTTTTTACAATTGTTCGTCTTTTTTTCAGCTTCATACAAAATGAAATTATGTATACAGTACCTTGACAAGTATCGTCCGATATTTCTTCTGATGAATGTAGTGTCAACATGTGAGACTCGTGAGACTCGCCATTTGCTATTGTTGTTGATTTTGTCTGTGGTCCTAAATAACAAAAAGTGAGTATTAATACAATGAACAAATCATCAAGAAGAGGGCATAGTTTCTTGCAATGGGAATGTAGGTTGTTTGTTAAAAACACGCCTTCCAAACTTTGCGAGTATGTACTCAATAATGTTATCAAGTATCTTGAAAATGTAAGTTTCAGAACAAATGTTGTTAGAATTAGAGTGATTTTACCTTTCTAAGACTAGGAACTTGTATCTACGTAGGCCATTTTTTTTTAATGAATCTCAGCGGGACCAACTCTTTCGGTTTTTCTTTTAGTTTAAAATGGGGAATTACTGTGTAAAGTGTAGAAAAGTTTTAATACTATTGCAAGATGAAAGAGACGTAGTGTGTATGTAATCTAACAGATCTTTTGAATATTTTAGTATCGAAATATGATTAACACCAACTCTAGGATATGTAGATTCACTATAACTTTGAAGCCCGGCTTTAAATTTTGTAAGTTAAGTGTATCGTTTTGCGTAGATTATTGGTAATAGTAAATTAAGATAGTAATTGATAAGTTTATGTTAAATGATTGTAGTAGTATGTCGTCCACAATTAGCATTTCTTTTTGTACAACAAAAATGTGTGTTTATTTGTATTTATCCAGTTTAAAAAACAACAACACTGAAATATTGAATTGCCCATTTGGCTATATAACAAATACTCAAAAGGTACCAATTTTAAACCAGATGTGTATTTTCACAATAAGTGTATCTTTAATGAAACATACACGAGACTTTTGTATTAAAAAAAATTAAAACTCAAACAAGTAATCTTTAGTTGAAATGAAAAGTTTAGCATATCAATACAAATGAAAAGATATGTTGAATAAGATAAAGTCGATACAGTTTATGTACGTTAAAAACAAAAATTCGTGATCATCAACATAAACTGTTATGATTATTACTATTAGAATTCTTTATTGTCATTCACTATATGTGTTAATTTAGAATTAAATGCGCATTGGCCAAACATATACATGAAAGAACTGTGTATGCATGGTGTATTCTCTGAAAATTATCTACATGTACCTTCAGTAATACATCGTTGAGTTAATATTAATTTCTTATGAAATATGTTCGATGTGTAACGCTTTTTTTAACATTAATGATTAATAATATGGACTGCAAGGGACACATGTATTCCGTATAGGTGATGCGTCCATCTTTCTGCGCAATTATCGCTGTAACTGGTACTGGTCGTAAACCTGTTTTTTATTTTATCAATTACGTGTTCAAACATTTTTCTCGTGACTGAAAGTAACCAACCAGCATTAACATTTCTAAAAATAGATTGCAAAACAAAAGTGTACATTCAAGACAAACGTACAGGAAAATATTCCATTCATTGAGGGCAACTAACAATCTATTGCGCAAAATGAGACTAACATAGAGTATGTGCATCATGTTCTCAAAACGAATCCCTAACATTTTGCTTGAATACATTATAAACAGTTTTAAAACGCATGACCTTCTTTAAGTAAAAATAAAGGTAAACATAACCACTTAACAGAAAAGCAAACGACACCAAAGGAACAGTCAATTTCATAAGTCGAAAATAAATTGACAACGCCATGGCTATTGGTAAAACACCATTTTAGTCTTTGTTAAATTTGTTCCAGAATTTATCTTTGTTTCAAATAAAGAAATACTTTTTTTTTTGTAATATGTATTTTTATCATTTTCATATCATTCTCAAATCTCATCTAGAAATAAAGATGTACAAACAATACTTCTGTAATTGATTCTTATAAATATATGATTGACCATAATTACCAATTATAAAATACTAGGTTAATAATACAATACAGAATATATCTTCATTGAGCTCTATTTCTTAATAATGTTATCAACATTTGACCATTTTTCATTTATTTTTATTGCCTTATTGGTCGAACACAACAAGAGTAAAACAAGTCTATCTTATACAGAGCACTGTTAAGAGATTCTTCAATATCGTCCAGGATCCAGGTTGAATCATCAGCATACTGGCTGAGTAAAAATTCAGAATGTTTAATCTGTATACCATTATTGGTATCATATTTTATTGATGCAATGAGCAGTTCCAAACATAGAATACAAGGATAGGGATACAATGGATCCCCTTGTCGTACCCCTCTCTCTATATCAAACAAGTCAGATAGATAGCAATTTTTTTTTAATAGAATGTTTTGAATTATAGAATAAGGTTGTGAACCATTTCACTGCTGTGTCACCAAAATCTAGCAATTTCAAAGTTTTGCATATAAAGTTCAACTCCAGAGAATCGAACGCTTTTTCAAAGTCTAACAAGAATATTTTCCTCATCTACTTTTTGTAAAAAGTAAAATCACAAAAATACTGAACTTAGAGGAAGATCAATTGGGAAAGTCCATAATCACATGGCAAAATCAAATAACAAAACGCATCAAAAACGAATGGACAAGAACTGTCATATTCCTGACTTGGTACAGGCATTTTCAAATGTAGAAAATGGTGGATTAAACCTGGTTCTATAGCGCTAACCCTCTCACTTTAATAAAAGGTCATATATAAGACGTGTACACTCACCAATATAGCTGCCTTTTATAAAGCCAGTTTGAGTTTCACTAATCAGGTGATCAAGGACTTTTTTAATTCTATTTGCAATACATGTTGATACTATTTTATTAAACTTGTAATGAAATAGGTCGGCTTTTTTTGAAAATGTTTGGTTTTCCATCCTTGTGTTTGTGAAATTGTTAATTTACCTTTTTGAAATGCTTCTTTGAAAGTACGCAGCAGGTAAGGATTAATGTCGTGCCAATTATTTGTTTTAAATTCAGTGATAATACCATCCAAACCAGGAGATTTTCTTTCCATTTTTCCTATTTTTTTAATGCATTATGAATTTCTGAGCTTTTTAATTCCCCCTCTAACTAAATATTGTGTTCATCAGAGAGAATTTTGATCAATGGGTTTTCTTAAATTTATCGTAAAAACGAAAGATTTTCCTATCCCAGGCATAGATTACCATAGCCGTATATGGCCAAACCTTTTTGGAATTTTGGATCCGCAATGCTCTTCAACATTGTACTTGTTTGGCTTTATGAATGTTTTGATATGAGCGTCAGTGATGAGTCTTATGTCTGTCGTACTAAATTATAATCCTGGTACCTTTAATAACTATTTTCCAGAGAAAGAAATTAGCCCTATGCATATTATTTATAAGTGTTTTCTTAGATGAATAAAGATTCTCATAATAAAGCTTTTGTTAGGCACGAATGTTTGCTTGATGAGTAATAGTTTTCCCGCTATCTAAAATAATTTTTGAACGACTTGTAATTTCTTCCTTTTATCATTGATGTTTTCATTATTTTTCAAATTGTTCAATTGAATTTATAGTTCTCCTTCTTCCCTTCTGCGTTCTTTCGTTTTAAAAGATGAGTAAGATAGTGTTTTCTCTCGTATCATTACTTTTAATGTTTCCCACAACAGTTGATCTGAAATGGAAAATTGTATTTCTTCCCTTTAATTATCAGAATCAACTATTTTATATTGTTCAATAATGCGGGGTTCAAACATTGCCGATTATTTGCTCCCGTTTGAGATCAGACAGCGATACGACACGAAAAGTGAAAAAGTCGGATTAGTATCCTCAATTATCTGGAATGTCCTATTATTGTCTGAACGCAGTCGTTTTAGTTCGTAACAGATTGCTACTGGTCGGGAAGGGTCCTAATATTTCGACAAAGCACCCCGACAATTAGGTGCGTCCCGTAACATTCGGGGAAACTCAGCCGATTTTGTCTAGTCGGATTACAATCGTGCCTATGTCGTGACAGATTCTGCAGTATCGGATCGAATTCCTAACAATGTTCTGAGTATTCGGGACGGTGTCCTGTGGAACGGGAATGATCTGGAAAAGTCCCGACAATAACAGACTACAATACGACTGAGACCAGACAAAGCCGTTTGCAATGTGATAGAGCGGACCGTGATAGGATTACGTTCCGACAGTACCTGATCATCCCGATTATGCCGACAGTTTTCGAACGGATAACTTCCGTCAGCGTCGGCTCACTGTCTTGTCACTATCTGATCTCTGTCGGATTACATTCGGTAGAATCGGGATGCAGTCGTGACAGACTCGGTCGAATTTTACCTGGCGAAAGATACAAATCGAATTTCCATCCACGATTCACAGGATCTTGATCAGACTTTTGACAAATTTTAATCGGGAATGGTCCTGTAAAGGACGACAGTACAAATTGTGAATGTGTGACCCCAGCTTAAATTCAGCAACACAACTTTTAATATTAGCAATAAATTATTTGTCGTATAATAAAGCAATGTTAATTTTCCACGTCCCTTGGCCTTTTTCATTTGTATTGATTGGTAAGAGATATAGGTGAGAGATCAGACCTATATACAACATCAATATCACACAGTGGTTGAAAATCAGACGAGACAAGGAAATAATCTAGTCTTGACTGCTTCTTGTTACAATGTAGATCCTCTCCAGGAAAAACCTCTTTATTCTGGGTGTAATTCCCTATAAACATCAACCAGATCTATTTCTGTCATCATTTCATAAACTTTTTTTTTAGATTTTGGGTACTTTTTATGCAAATTATTTGAAGTATCCATATCAAAATTTTGTGGTATATTCCAATCACCCCCAACTATTACTAAAGTGTTACCAAAATTTTCAATATCTCGTTTGAATATTTCATTAAAAAAACTGGTTTGTCCTCATTAGATCCATATACTACTGCTATTGTCGTTCAATGATTGAACATTTGTATATCTAGAATTGCATAGTTACTATCTTGATTCACTGTCTGTCCAAAAATTTCAAAAGAAAACGTTCTTCTTAAGAAGATAGCTACACCTCTACTGCTCGTGGTATGTGTCCCAAATATTATTAGTTACGTAGTGTGCTACTGACCTAATACGGTATATATGGGGTCAATAAATCGCTCTCATCCCATATGGAATTTACTGATCCCATATATACCGTACTACGTTGTTATGCTATTGTAATTATTATATTTATTTATATTGGCCTAATTTGTTTTGTGTGGCCTGATAGTTGTTTACAAAATAATTTTATAACTCTGCAGTTTAAAAATCACTGGAACAATGACAGAATGATTGGAACTTTCCATTTGACTTACACTTCCAGAATGATCCTAGTAAAAGATGCGTGATTTAAACTTCTACATTTTACTAGAAACTTCCGTTGTAACTGTCTAGGACGTTCCATTTCTAAAGTCTTCTAGAAATTTTTGTGACAACTATATATATAAAGATACTAAAGTTTAACTCTCAGACTTAGACATCGATAGACATTAGTATTCACAGCATTTGGATTGACACTTTTATTCTACAAACAACAGCATACTAGATTGTGACCTTAGTAGTGGACCTAATATTCAGATTGGATTCCGAGAAGATTTCCAGATACAGATTAAGATGAAAGATTAGACTCATATTTTGACAGTTAAGTTGACAGTAATATTTGTGTAAAACTTTTTATAAACTTTTGTCTAATAAATCTTGTAAAATTTTATTATTGATTTGTGTCTTTTGTTGACTACAATTTAAAGGCGAGTTTTGGACGTAACAGAAATTGGCGGCTCGTTTGGGATACTAAAAATATCTTTTTCAAAATTTGTTCAGTATTTTTATTATAACTAGCCAACAAAATTCTACAAAATGGCATATGATGCCGGTAATTTTTTGAAATGCCAGCCCTGGAGGGGTTTGATAATTTAAAGAGAAAGGAATTATAGGGTTGCTTGCTAAACATCTGAAATTAGATTTTAGAGTATCTATGAGAAAACAAATTATAAAAGATTTGGAAATTAACAAATTAGTTGACGCAGAAATTTTAGGTGAAGAGGCTTTTGATCTTAAGGTTGAAAATGTTGACGCCTTTAAATTAAAACAGCTTGAATAAGAACATAAACTTAAATTAAAAGAACTGGAAATGAAGGAGATGGAGAAAAGAAAAAAAGATGAATTTAAATTAAATGAACTTGAAATAAAGGAAAGATTGCTTAGTCTAGAAGAGTTCAAACAATGTGTTCATTTAGACTTAAAAACACATTTAGACGACAAAACTGTTGGGACAATACATAATGCAGCTGTTGTTTCAGATAATTTAACCCTTTCACATAAAAGAAGTTTCAAGAGTCAAAATGTTATACGTCCAGTGGAAATTACAAAAATCAAAATACTTAGCGTACTGATAGTAAGCCTGTTACACAAAAATAGAGTCAGTCCAGTTATATGTCTAGTCCAAAATTTTATACTTTTGAGAAGATCTCACTGATTTGTGCTTATTGTAAGAAGAATGGGCACCTGATAGCTGATTGTTTTAGACTCCAGAAGAAGAATGAAAGAGATATTAAGCCGAAGTCCAGTGCTTGTACGACACCTTTTATTACCAGTACGTTGGAATGTCCTGCGAGTCAGGCTTTTGAGTCCACTTTTTGTGATAACAAGGAGGAATATAAACCCTTTATGTCTGATGGGTTTGTTTCTATTGTTGATGATTCTACTCTTCAGCCTATTAAGATTTTACGGGACACTGGACCTTCTCAGCCTTTATTGTTAGAAGGTGTGTTGCCTTTGTCCGAGAAGACTTCTGTTGGTGCCTCCGTTTTATTACAAGGTATAGAGATAGGTTGTATAGATGTTACTCTCCATCGTATTTATCTGAAGTCAGATTTGATAACTGGATCAGTTATTGTGGTTGTTCGTCCTAATCTCCCTGTTGAGGGTGTTACATTATTGCTAGGAAATGATCTAGCTAGGAGCAAAGTGGTTGCTGAACCAATTGTTCCAGTGAACCGGTGGTGGATGTTAAATCACTTGAAGATGATGCTGAATTGTATCCAGCTTGTGTTGTTACTAGGGCGATGACTAGAAAACAACAACATGAAAATTTGCAAGAAGTCTAATTTGTTTACATGGAACGTTCTGACACTTTCCTTACTGACATTGAAGGTCCTGGTAGCTCAGAAAAGGCCATGATAAGAGCACCTAGTGTTAACAAGAATGTTATTATGCCATGGCCAGACGTAAACAGCCATTCATTAGATCGAAAGAATCTTTTCGAAGAACAAAATAAAGACCCCAGAAGGAAGCAGACAAAGTCGCTGAATGCTCTTACCATCAAGACGGCATTTTAATGAGGAAGTGGAGGCCTCCTGATGCTACCCCAGAGGAGGAATGGAGAGTGGTATACCAAGTGGTGGTGCCTAAAGTTTATAGGAAAGAAATTATTAGTCTTACCAATGACACCCCCTTGGCTGGACACTTAGGTATAAGGAAGACTTGCCTTAAGATCTTGCAGCATTTCTACTGGCCAAAACTTAGAAATGCTGTCGCAGAATACTGCAAATCATGCTATATATGTCAGGTTGTTGATACGACTAACCAAAACAAAAAAACAGCACAACTTCTGCCTATTCCAGCCTTTGACGAACCTTTTAGCAGTGTTTTAATTGACTGCGTAGGACCTTTACTAAAGACCAAGACTGGAAATGCATATTTATTGACGATCATGTGTACGTCTACTCGCTTTCCTGACTGAGGCTATTCCGATAACAAATATCAAGACACCTACTATTGTCAAAGCTCTTATCAAATTGTTCACGTTAGTAGGACTTAGTTTATACAGTCCGACCAGGGATCAAATGTCATGTCAGGTTTATTTCAGCAAGTCGTGTACCAGTTAAGGACTGCTCAGTATAGATCAAGTGCTTACCATCCAGAATCTCAAGGTGCCTTAGAACGTTTTCATCAAACATTGAAGAACATGATTAGAACTTGTTGTCTTCAATTTGACAGAGACTAGGATGATGGAGTTCACTTTCTACTTCTTGCAGTCCGAAAGGCTGTTCAAGAATCCCTTGGATTTAGTCGCTTTGAGTTGGTATTTGACCATACTGTAAGGGGACCGTTAAAATTGATTAAGGAAAAGTGGCTTACTGTACATAATGACTTGAATATTTTAAACTATGTATCAAGATTTAAAGAAAATTGTATTCTGCTTGTCAAATTGCTCAGAAAAACTTTAAAAATGTACAGAATAAGATGAAAATATGGTATGATAAAGATGCCAGGGACAGAGTTTTGAGCCTGGTGACTGGGTACTTGTATTTTTGCCAGTCCCTGGACATCCTTTACAAACTATATATTGTGCTCCTTATACTATAGAGAGTAAAATCAATGATTTGAATTATGTTGTAAAAACTCCAGGTCGGCGCAAACAAAATAGAGTGTGTCATATTAATATGTTAAAACCATATTTTGAGCGTACTTATGAATGTGAGAGTAAACCAGTTGCACTTAAGGCATGGTTAAATTTGAGAACAATCATGACAAACCAGATGTAATTGAACCACCTTTTAGTTCTAAAACTATGGAAGAGACAGTCAGATTGAAAAATTCAGAAATTTTGTCAAATTTAGATTCAAAGCTTGCCCATCTGTCTTTTTATCGTAGAGATAAAATAAAAGTGTTGGTATTTTCTTTTAAAAATCTTTTTCCAGATGTGCCAAACAGAACCACTGCTGTTTGTCATAATGTTGATGTAGGAGATGCTCCTCTTATTAAGAAACATCCTTACCAGCTCAATCCACTCAAACTTGAAGTTATGAGAAAAGAAATTAAATATATGCTTGGCAATGACATTATTGAGCCGAGTAACAGTTAATGGAGCTCTCCTCGTCTCCTTTGACCAATATCAGATAAAACCTTTCGTTTCGTGACTGATTTTAGAAAAGTAATTTCAGATCCAAAATTTGATTTCTATCCGATTCCATGGACAGACGATTGTATTGACAACATTGATCAAGCAAAATTTGTGTGCAAATTTTATTTGTTGAAAGGTTAATGGCAAGTTCCATTGACACAGAGAGCTCGTGAAATATCAGCTTTTGTTACACTAGATGGCTTATTTCAATATACTTCCATTTGACATGAAAAGTGCACCAGCTACATTTCAAAGAATGATCAATAATGTTATAAAAGATGTAAACCGTTGTTATGCTTATATTGATCATCTACTTGTATGTAGTGATAGCTGGGAACAGCATTTAACACATTTGTATGATACTTTTGATAGATTGTCACAATCAAATTTGACTGTTAATCTTGGTAAAAGTGAATTTTGTCAGGCAACTGTTGATGTTTTAGGGCATAAAGTTGGTCAAGTGAAACCTATTATGGCTAAAGTGGAAGCCATTTCAAGTTTCCTCCTCCTACAAATAGAAAACAACTTATGAGATATTTAGGCATGATTGGATTTTACAGAAAATTTTGTTCAAATTAAGCTACTGTTGTTCCACCATTTATTCATCTTTTACGGAAAGATTCTAAATTTATCTGGAGTGAAAATTGTAAAAACGCTTTTGAAAAAAGCAAATCACTTTTAATTAATAGTCCAGTTCTGATTACTCCAGACTATAAAAAAAAAACAATTTAAACTTGCCGTTGATGCAAGCGATGTAGGAGTTGGAGCTTTGTAATGTCAAGAGATAGATGATAATGTTGAGAAACCTATTTCATATTTTTCTAAGAAATTAGATAAACATCAGAAAAAATATTCAACTATTGGAAAGAAGTGTTTTGCAGTGTTGTCTGCACTTCAACATTTTGATGTTTATTTGAATCCCACTGAATATCCTATTCTTGTTTATACTAATCATAATCCTCTCACCTTCATACATAAAATGAAAAACAAGAATCAGAGGTTGACTAGGTGGAGTTTATTGCATGATGTAATTGTAAAACATATTAAGGGTAAAGATAATTTAATAGCAAATGCTTTATCTAGAGCTTATTAAAACACTTTGTATATACTATGTATTTTGTTCAAATTATTTATGATAAGTTCTTTTAAGGGAGGAGGTGTTATGATATTGTAATTATTATATTTATTCGTGATGGCCTAATTTGTGTTGTGTGGCCATGTTGGGGTCAGTAAATTCCATATGGAATGAGAGCGAAGCTCGAATCTCCATATGGAATTTACTGACCCCATATATACCGTATTACGTTGTTATGTTTGTAATTATTATATTCATTTATGTTCGCCTAATTTGTTTTGTGTGGCCTGATAGTTGTTTACAAAAAAAAATTTATAACTGTGCAGTTTCGAAATCACTGGAACAATCACAGAATGATTGGAACTTTCCATTTGACTTACATAATGATTCCAGAATGATCCTTATAAATCATGCGTAATATAAACTGTCTGGGACGTTCCATTTCTAAAGTCTTCTAGAAATTTCCGTGACAACTATATATATACAGATACTAAAGTTAAACTTTCAGACTAAGACATCGATAGACATTAGTATTAACAGCATTTGGATTGACACTTTCTTATTCTACAAACAACATCATACTAGAAGTGGACCTTATATTCTGATTGGATTCCGAGAAGATTTCCAGATACAGATTAAGATAAAAGATTGGAACCATATTTTGTAAGTTATGTTGACAGTAATATTTGTGTAACACTTTTTGTAAATTTTTGTATAATAAATCTTGTAAATTTTTATAATTGATTTGTGTCTTTTGTTTGGCTACAATTTAAAGGCGATTTATATCCGTAACAACGTCACTAGCACACTATATAACGAATTACCGACTATCTTAACTTGTTAAATTTAGGTTCCGAAATTAGACTAGTGACCTATCAAAATGTGTCTTCAATACTGTTAGCATTAATAAACTAGCTACTTCCATTGATTCCACAAAAACAGATGCCAACAATTACAATGTGTCAGGTTTAAATGTGTTTTATGAATTTATTTCCATCTTAATCACCAATTTCTTCGTCTGTTCAAACCTTTTAGATTTTTTCTCAGTACAGATTTGGTTTTTATAAAGTGAAGTAACACCACTACTAACAGAGTAAGAATAAGCCCCGCCTCCCTACTAACCTAACATCAAATATACAAGGTCTCCACGAGGACGCTTTGAACCAATCATATTCCTAGAAATGTATAGGAGGTAGGATGATATTTTATATCCCCATTCTGCCCGACAATAGCTTTCAAGTTCTTTTTTACAATGAGTATTTACCAAGAAAATCATATCATAGTTTTCTCTTCATTAACTAAATCTCTTCTTTTTATTTTATCAGAAGACAGGCCTCTACAATTTATGCAACCACTTTTCAAACTACCAATATTTTATATCACTTAAATTTGTGACTGATATATGTTCCAAAATTATATTCAAGAAACATATTCAGAGCAATACAAAAAAATAGAGTAGAACTAATAAGTAAAGAGAAATAAAAGTGACATAAAAATGTTGTTTTTTTTCGAACCGTTTTGCCAATAACAACCAAAGTTCTCCCGTTTCATGGTAATACAATTTTAAGTAAGTAAATTAATTAACTAAAATACAGTAGGTTAAATTTCTCTCTGCTCCAGCCATTTGTATATTAAAACAAAATATAGTTCTTATAAAAAACAAACCTGTTTTCCCTTTATATTAGTCTCTAAACCTAAGTCTTTAAACCCTATGTATGGTATAAATCTCTGTGAATCTTTTTCACAGTTCAAGTTTTGTAATGCTCAAATTAGAGGATCTTTCTGTTGATACTGTCAAAAGCCTTCTGAAAATCTACAAATTTGATGTTGAGCTGTCTATTCCGTTCTGTACATTGTTCAATGATGCTACGTAAAGCAAAAATTTGATCGATGCAACCTCTACCTTTACGGAATCCTGCTTGCTCCTCTCTTATCTGTTTATCAACTGCATCTTTTATTCTTTGAATAATAATTTTGGCCATGATTTTACTTGGGATTGACAAGAGAGTTATACCTCGCCAGTTGTTACAATCACCTATAGCTCCTTTCTTGGCTAACTTTATTATTATGCCTTTGGTCAAATCGTCAGGTATTATTTTTCCTTCCCATATTGAAGTGAATAGAGAATTTCAGCTGCAAGTTCCGGGACCACTTTGAAAAGTTCTGCAGTTAGATTGTCCTGCCCTGGTGATTTTTCATTTTTTAATGATTTTATTGCTGTTATTATTTCATTTTTCTGGTAGTTTTGAATCTTGAAGTGCATCAATTCTTCGTCTGGAGCTGGTCTGTGGAGTACTTCCTTCAAGTGTTCTGCCCATCTGGCTTTCTGCTCGTCTTCTGTTGTCAATAGCCTTCCATTTTTGTCTTTTATATGGACCTCATTATTTCTTCTAAATTCACCACAGATTTCTCTTGTTATCTTGTAAATTTTTCCCTGTTCACCCTTTCCGGCTGCTTTTTCTGTTTGTTTAGCAAGGTCTTTCATGTAAGCTCTTTTGTCTGTTCTAGCCATTCGCTTATCATTGTTATTTGATACTCTATAGCTTGTTTTATATCTTTCTTGTAGCCTTTCTGATTTTGTGTCGAGTAGGTTGTAAGCTACACATAATTCTACTAGTCTTTCTCCATTATCATTTATACTACCACCTCGATGTTTACCTATTATTCTGTCCATATCAGTGTTTTTGTTTCCCACTTTAATTTGGCATTCAAATAACCCATGAACACTAGGAGATCATGACGTGGTACCGATCTCACTTCTGCTTGAAGTTGCTCATAAAAAGTGTCTTTTGCAGCTTCGTCGAATTGGAGATAAAGGATACTACAGATACAGTTAAGTCGGCTTCATATCTTGACTTACATCTAGAAATTGACAATGAGGGTCGGTTGAAAACAAATCTTTACGACAAAAGAGATGATTTCAGCTTTCCAATTGTGAACTTTCCATTTCTAAGTAGCAACATTCCAGCAGCACCTGCATATGGGGTATATATCTCCCAATTGATACGATATTCCCTTGCTTGCATTTCCTATCATGATTTTCTTGATAGAGGGTTACTGCTCACAAGGAAGCTATTAAACCAAGAGTTCCAAATGGTGAAGTTGAAATCATCCCTTCGTAAATTTTACGGACGCCATCACGAGTTGGTTGACCGTTATGGAATAACCGTTTCATAAATGATATCGGATATGTTCCTTACGTCGTAACTACAATATCCTTCCCTTTCATGAATGTGACCTACCGAATTAGACTATTTACCGGATTTGTAATCACAGAAGTAACACGACGGGTGCCACATGTGGATTAGGATCTGCTTACCCTTCCGGAGCACCTGAGATCACCCCTAGTTTTTGGTGGGGTTCGTGTTGTTTATTCTTTAGTTTTCTGTGTTGTGTCATGTGTACTATTGTTTTTCTGTTTGTCTTTTTCATTTTTAGCCATGGCGTTGTCAGTTTGTTTTAGATTTATGAGTTTGACTGTCCTTTTGATATCTTTCGTCCCTCTTTCATCATTGTCATTTGTTGGTGCATATCATTGTATAAGTGTCATGTTGGTGTGCACTCCTTTCAATTTTGCTGTTATCAATCTACTTCTTACGGGTTTCCATTCAATAAGTCCCTTCTCAGTGCCTTTCTTGAGGATGATGACTACTCCTTCAAAACGATGGTTGTCTTCTCTGTTTGAGTAAAGAACTGTTTCTCCTGTGTCAGTGTTTATTTTACCAGAGCCTGTCCATCTGCTCTCATTTACTCCCAAAATGTGCAAGTTGTATCGCCTCATTTCAGATGTGACCTGTTCAAGTTTCCCAGTTTCATACATAGTACGTACGTTCCAGAATCCTATTCTGGTTTTTGTTTTATCGCTCAGCACTTCATTTCTGCCAGTAGCTTCCTTGCGGCTTTCACCACTGGCAATCATACTATTTTTTTGAAGGCCTATTTGCTCAGCGGTTTTGTTTGATTCCTTTGTTGCTGTTTCCGTAACATAAATCTTTTTATAGGATAGGGTTGTTAGCCCTATGCCGAATCTCCTGCTTGGAGGGCGAGGGAATTTTTATCGAGGTTTCCGTCCTTTAGATGAGTTGCCGACCAAGGCTGACGAACCATTATCTGCCCGTTTTTTTTTATTTTGGAGTATCTTTCTCCTAGATAAATTACCTTCCTCGGTTAACGATCTTCATCTAACTGACTATAGTTGGGTCAAGGTTAATGAGAGTAAGGGCGTGTTCACCCGCCGGTGGGTCTACACTCTGCATCTTTATGGCCCTTGCTGCTCCAAGATCCTCTACAGTTAATCCTGAGATGTTAGATCCCAGTTACTATACGCTGTTGCGGGGAGGCACTGTAGAAGTCTTGACAGTGTAGAGGCTATGTACTGTTTGTCTGATTGACTTCTTTCATTTTTAGCCAGGCGTTGTCAGTTTATTTTCGATTTATGAGTTTGACTGCCCTCTAGTATCTTTCGTCCCTCTGTTGCAGATTATCTAGTCGAACCTACCATGATTGCACACGAATCCATATTCCCCCTAAGACTTGGTGAGCAGAGGACTGAGACTAACAGAAGGGGTACTTAAACTTGTAAATAATTGAACACATTAATAAATAAATAAGTATCATTATCTGTACTTTACCTGTCAATAAAAATGTGCGCAAATGTAATCTACAGCTGTGCGCAAGTGTAATGGTATTGCGCGCAAACGTAATGCACCGTTCAAATGCAATGTTATTAAAACACAAGACATTCTTTCATATTTTTGCTTTGGCTATAAGTGTAGAACCATGTATTGGATGTTTTCCTACCACATTCAATTCAAAATATCTATATATAAGAAACCAATAAAACTCGTCTTTTATATTTTTAGTAAAACAGAATACAAAACAACCACATCATACAGTTATTCTGTAATAGTTCCTTTTAATTATCACTTTGAATAAAAATAAAACGGTTAATTTATAAAAAGTTTGACCTGTAGAAGCTAGAGGGACTGGTTCTATTTAAAATTGAACACATTACATTTTTATATTTCATAACCATTTTGATTAATCAATATCTTTTAAGAATCATATGGTAATGTTACATTTCTGTAGGTATAGAAAAAAACAGATAGTTATGCCATACTACTCTGTAAAAAAAGATTGCAAAAACTATGTTTCGTAAATTGGTGAGTATGATATAAGTCCCATTTTGAAGGCTAACAAATGTTGTGGTTTCAATGGTTATAACGAAAGAAGTAAAACGATATGCGTTTTATACCAAACAAGAATGTGTCCCAAGTATACGGATGATCCACTCGCACTATCATTTTCTATGTTCAGTGGACCGTGAAATTGGGGTCAAAACTCTTATTTGGCATTAAAATTAGAAAGATCATATCATAAGGAACATGTGTACTAAGTTTAAAGTTGATTGGACTTCAACTTCATCAAAAACTACCTTGACCGAAAACTTTTACCTGAAGCGGGACGAACGGTCACACGGACGAACGAACGAACAGACAGACAGACGGACGAACGGACGTACAGACCAGAAAACATAATACCCCTCTACTATAGTAGGTGCGGCATAAAAATCAGCTTCTCAAATAAATGAAAAACAAACATTGCTAAAGATTGTATTTGCATTATTAACTGCCTTACCTTCTTTTTGTCTTCGTACACCACACCAACGCCAAATACAAGTTGTTATTAAAAGGGATATTATGAAAGATGCAAGCGCTGAGTATCCTGCTTTCGTGCCGTCTTCTGTGGAGTAAAATGTCAAGTTACAATATGTCATGGTAAACCTTTCAGTAGAACAATATAATAAAGTTTTGTTCTAAAACGAAATCTTGTCATACCACAACAATAATCTAATAGATACAATGAGGCAAGCCTTCATCTAAGTCACAATTTGTAAAAGTAAACCATTATAGATCAAATTACGGCATTCAACACGGAGCCTTGGCTCACACCGAACAGCAAGCTATAAAGGGCCTCTGAAATGACTAGACTTGTAAAACCATTAAAGCAGGAAATCCTACAGTTAAATAAACAAAAAAATTATCAACAAACGACAGCCACTGAATATCATGTTTTTGATTCAGGACATGTGCAAACAAATGCAGCGGGTTTATACGTTTAAATAGGCACAAACTTTTACCCTTACTTGAAGCAATAGTGTAACATCACAAAATAGAATGACACACTATAAGAGATCAGTTGGAATGACTTAATTCAAACAACAGACATACAAACAAAAACCAACTGAACACACACTGAAAGGAAAAACAATTGTGTTTTAAGGTAAACATGGAGTACGAAAAATTATTTTCAAAAATTAAAAAAAATGTTCACAGTACGAGATCTAGAACAGAAATGAAAATTTAGATTAGACAAAGCATTCTATGAACGGTTGTATATATTAAATATAGTGCGACGAGATATTACACTGAATAAGTAAACATTAACAAAAATACAAATTGTATCGATATGTCAAATTATCACGAAAGCTTGTTTAAGACCAAAAACAATTCATAATTAAAACAAATCATGCATCACAGACTTAAATCAAGTAAAAAAAAAGTGTCGGGGTAAATAAAAAGTAATTAAATTTAGCTGTTATGGAAGAGTTAGATCGTAGTCCATTGCATATTGAGATTATTTGTTGTATTCTTATTAAGGGGTCATCCATAATTGTAAATCCTTTTTCACAGTGTACAAAACGTACACTTGAAGGGAGGGGGTTAAACAGTCAACATTTTTACCGTACGTTTTAGAATTATTATTTTTCTTAAAAACAGTCAGATAGCTTCATTTTTTTAAATGCAATTTTTTATATTAAACTAAACTATAAAAGACAGGATCTTCTTTTTATTAAGAATGATTGATTCTTGTCTTGAAATCTGAAAATGGTTGATGCGGGAGGGTGATGGGTCGAAACAAGTGTATGTTTTGTACACGTTAGAAAATGGTTGACAATTATGGATGACCCCTTAATTTGTTCAAAGAATTACTGGTTAGAAAAGAATCATTTGTTAAAACAAGACCCTTAGTCGCAAGTATTGGTTCACATAAATGTAATAAGTCGTTCTGGTATTCTAATATTGTATATATGTATTACATGTAGTACAATGTATTGATCTTTATAATTATAGAAAATTTTGACTTTGAAAAGGTTGCACATATTTTAATTTATAGATACAGGATTTACTGGAAAAATTCTATAGATGATAATGCAAATGTTGCAAAAAGAAAATTGCGTACTAATTATTTCGAATTTAAACAATCTTCATAAGGGAAGCCTATTTATGTCAAGTTAATACATTTCAGTATCGAAAAAGCTTAACTCAATCTATAATCAGTGCACATCTGTTTGCTATTGAGAAAGGTAGATATAAAGAGACCGATATAGATAAAATGTGTTGTGATCAGTGTAAAAATAAGCAGGTTGAAGATGAGTTTCATCTTTTATTAGAATGCATATGAAAATGAACGATATTTCATTCTTATTGAATAAAGTATTTAATTTAAAACTTCCCTTATATTTTAAAGTAAGGACAATTAATTTGGCTGATGTCATGTGAGTCTGAAAGTGTTAATGTGTCAGTGTCAATATTTATGAGAGCTTGCTTTGAATATGAGAATTTATATATTTCAAACTTAAAAAAACATAAAATTGAGAAAGGAAATGGTGAATATGTCAAAGCGACAACCACCCGACCATAGAGCAAACAACAGCCGAAGGCAACCAATGGGTCTTCAATGTAGCGAGAATTCCCGCACCCGTAGGTGTCCTTCAGCTGGCCCCTAAAATATGCATAATAGTACAGTGATAATGGACGTCATACTAAACTCCGAATTATACACAAGAAACTAAAATTTAAAATCATACAAGACTAACAAAGGCCAGAGGCTCCTGACTTGGGACAGGCGCAAAATTGCGGCGGGGTTAAACATGTTTATGAGATCTCAACCCTCCCCCTATACCTCTAGCCAATGTAGAAAAGTAAAAGAATAACAATACGCACATTAAAATTCAGTTCAAGAGATGTCCGAGTCTGATGTCAAAAGATGTAACAAAAGAAAATAAATAAAATGACAATAATACATAAATAACAACAGACTACTAGCAGTTAACTGACATGCCAGCTCCAGACCTCAATTAAACTGATTGAAAGATTATGTCTTCATCATATGAATATCAGGTACAATCCCTCCCGTTAGGGGTTTAGTATCATACTATCATAAAATATATGAGAAGAACATAACCCGTGTCATGCCAACAACTGTTTTTTTAGAAATAAATGTGTTTAGTTCCGATGCAAAGACCCTATCAGTGAATCAATGTTAAAGCCAAAATATGCAATCTTTAATGACCTGACAACAGTATCGTAACTATATCCCCTTTTAATAAGTCTATTTAAAGGTTTTGTTAGTTTCTGAGGAGAATACTGACATTTTTGTGCTTTATAAAGAATATTTCCATAAAATTTTGGATGTGAAATACCTGAACGTATAAGATGTCTGCATGTTGAGTTATATTTACGAATTATTTCCTTATACCGGTGATAAAATTTAGTAAATGTTTTGACCAGTTTGTGATATCGAAAACCCTGGTGTAATAATTTTTCAGTAATACATAAATTTCTCTCGCTAAAATCTAATACATTGTTACATACACGAGCGAATCGTACAAGTTGAGATATATAAACACCATAAGATGGTGACAAGGGAACGTCACCATCTAAAAATGGATAATTAACAATAGGAAATGAAAAATCATCTCTTTTATCATAAATTTTTGTATTAAGCTTCCCGTTTATGATATAGATATCAAGATCGAGGAAAGGGCAGTGGTCATTGTTATCATTAGCTTTATTTAAAATAAGTTCTACAGGATAAATTTCTTTAGTATACATACTGAAGTCGTCATTATTTAGAGCCAATATATCATCCAAATATCTAAAAGTATTGTTAATTTTTTGTATCAAATGTTGTTTTGATGGGTCTTTGCTAATTTTAGTCATAAATTGTAACTCATAACAATACAAAAACAGGTCCGCAATAAGTGGTGCACAGTTAGTCCCCATTGGAATTCCAATAACTTGACGATATACGGAATCTCCAAAGCGAACAAAAATGTTATCAAGTAAAAATTCAAGTGCATAAATAGTATCAAAGCATGTCCAATTGACATAGTTCTTTTGTTTATTGCTACTAAAAAATGATCTAAAAGAGTTTGAACATATGTACTCGCATTCCGACTTTTTAAATGCCCAGTTAATTAGGGATGTGAATTTTTTCTTAATAAGAATATGAGGCAAAGTGGTATATAGGGTAGAAAAATCAAAACTTTGAACAGATTCAAAATCACCAATATATGCATGCAATTTATCAAATACTTCCAACGAGTTTTTGACACTCCAAAAGTAATTAATTCCACTATTTTCAAAGGCCTTATTTGAACAATTTATTATCAGGTTTTTTATTGTACCAAGTGTACTAGTAAGTAAAACAGACAATTTAGTAGTTGAACAATGGCTGGAAGATGAAATAAATCTATATTTGTAAGGTTTTTTGTGCAGCTTCGGAAGCCAGTACATAGTTGGGACTTTCATTGTGTTTGGTTCTGCTTGTAAAGAAGTAGCTAAAAGTTTATGTTTGTTACAGATGTCGTTTTCTGAAAATGAAGTCAGTTGAAATGTTGGTGAATTCGTGATTTCCTTTTGCAGAACCTCTATATAAAATTTACGTCAAACAATAATGATATTATTAACAGCTTTATCAGCCGGGACAAAAACAAATTCCTTGGCTAGTTCTGTTAGTTTATTTTTGATACGCGAAATAGGGTTTTTATAGTTTTTGTTGAGGGTAAAATGTTCTTTAAAATGTTGTATTCGAATATCAACTATCTTCATTACTGAATTAAAAAAAGAGTCCAAAGATTTTTTGTCAGCTTTTTCCCGTTTTACCCATTTCAAACAGTAGGCGCGGAGTGAGTCGTTGATGATATTACGACACTCATTCCAGTTAATAGTTGACGGGGGACGATATTTAGGTCCTTTACTGAGGAATGATTTTAACTCTCGGTCGCGAACGATGTTAAGGTCTCCTGTTATAACATGGGAAATTGGTCCATAGGTGTATTCTGAATTACTGCAATTACACGACATAGGTGTATTTTCAGTGATATTTACATCTTTACACAGTTGGCTATAATTAAACACATATTTTCGGGTAGATTTCTTGTAAATATAACAAATGAGAGGGAGTTCAGTATTATCAAAATATCCAGGAATTTGGTCTTTAACAGAATGGTCGTTAAAAATACCGGCAATATTTACAAAATCAAAACCTTTATTGACATACTTTATTTTAATAAAATGTTTTTTATGATCTTCAGGGCGATCAATTTTTGGAAACAGTTTAGAATAACAATATGCCATTATAATTTGGACAATTTCATACTTAGGACTGTAATATGAAATTGTGTTGCAATCCTCTAAAATTTTATTTAATTTATTTATAGGTAAAGAACAAAGCTTGGTTAACAGATAATGTCTGCCGTTGTTTTTTGAAATGGAAATTAGGTCCGAAATATTTGTATGGTTGGTCCGAAATTTTCTTTGATTGCGATTTTTTCTGCGTCCATGAGAACGATTTTTACGAACAGTTTTAGAAACTATATCCAAAATGTAATCAGAATCGGTTCTTGATATATTGCCAATTCCCATGATATTATCATTAAGACCGAGAGGGTAGACTGTCTGTAATTTTTTAATCCAATTTAATTCATTTATTTTTCGTGATCGTACAAACTTGGAATGAGATTCACCAGGCTGCTTATTTACTACTTCTAAAGGTTGAACTGTTAAATATTTAATAGGATGACTGTGCTTCTTAAGATGTTGATAAATGATACTTTTGAATTTATTGGGTCTTTTAAAACGATACAGGTGTTCTTGCGTGCGTTTAGATAAATATCGCCCAGTTTCACCTACGTACTGAATACCGCATCCCGGTTTGTTTCATGTGAGTAAATAAATAATACTGTTTGTTTTTCAAGTAATATCAGTTTCAAAATTTAGAGAAAATGTGCGACCATTAAATGTGGACCTTACTGTATTGTTGGTGGAAAGACGGGGACACGTAAGTCATTTTTTGGCATGACACTTATCGATAGAAGGGTAACCACGATTTTTATTGTTAAAAACGTTAGCTATGGTAGTATTTTTAGATAAGCGATTCTGAAGATTGAGACGTGTAGATACCCTTTGAACATGTATATGTAGTAATGATGTAGTTTTTTTTTAATTTGATTTTTTTGTATAAAGGAGACCAAATATTCTATTTCATTTATTTTCAAACATCATTTAGTATGGAGTATACATTAGTTAATCGATCATTTATGTTCAGTGTAATATTGTTTTTTAATTACTGTATAATTAATATTATATATATATATACCGTACTTGGATGGAGAGTTGACTCATTTGCACTCATACCACATCTTCTTATATCATATAGTATGTATATGCTCGGAAACGGACCCTTAAATTGGATTCAATAAAAATTCTTATTCTTCATCTTATTCACCCCAGGGATTTAGTATTATAAGGTCATGGACAGTTTAAAAAGACATGTCTTATGTAATGCCAAAATAAAAGTGTCGACAGCAGTAGGATAGTTATTAATTCAAATGTTAAACATAATAAAGTATGTTTAATTTAAGGTGATTCATTTTGTTTTGCTTGTTTCTACAAACCCGACCCGTGAGCATTCATCTTTATGTTGATAACAGTGCATTTATCAATCTAGGAGTACAGTTTTAGCCTTATAAATATGTCAATGGACGTAACAGTAACAATCAGTCAATGATCAAAATGGAAAATGCATCTCGCGGCGGGATGAAATTATAAATCAATAAATCATTTAATCAAGCAAACGAAACAACTAATTCAGTTGAGTAAGGAATGTGAAATTCATTGGAACTTAACAGTATACACAATTTCTATCAATCAACAAACCTACCTTCCATTCACTCTATCTTGATGTTTTACAACGAATGTATCATTGAAATAACAAACCAACTAAAAAATCATATTATAAAAGCCCAAAGTCCGTCATTTACAAAGTTTTATATTAATTGGAAGTAATGTTAGAAAACTTCAAATAGTGTAAAATAATACGTATTTTAACTCTTATGGTGAACCCAAAAATTGTCAACCCTAGACTTGTAACTGTTTCATAGATATGACCGTTAATAATAGATAATAAGAGAATGTTAACTTTACAGTGTCTTTCAAAACTATGGAAATTATTGACAAAGTAAATAAATAACTATCAAAAGTCAGCAATAGTAAACGTATGTAACTTACCTTTCTTCTCCAATTTAGTTGATTTAGCTGAAGAAAACAAATAGAATTGTTACTGACAATTCACCGTCCTCAAACATGTATAAAAGAAACTCAACTCAGCGGTAACAAGATAACATTGAAAGTTAAAATCAAGTTTCGATTTTTTTTTATCAATCTCCGAACATATTAGAGCTATTTGAGAAAACTAAAATCCTACTTATCTTGTATCTTTTGAAGTCACACTACATAAACAAAAAGGGGCATTTTTTAACAGATATTCAAAACACATATCAATGTATGCTTGCTTTTTGTCTACTTTCGTTACAATTGCCACTATTTCATATGCAAGTCATTATGTTTACAACTATCTAGGGTTGGAATTCATATTGTAGCGCACGATGAGAAACATATTATATTTCTCAGTGACAGGATATAGAAAGCATGTTCATAAAAAAATATATAAACCTCATCGACATGTTCCATTTAATGTTGAATTCTTCGAAACATGACTGTCAACAGCTAGTGTTTGCTTTGAATAAACTTTAAGTTATTGCAAGTACGTCATCAAAGCACACAAAAATGCAAATAGAACAAAAAAGACAAAAAGAACAGATATTAGTCATATTGTATCTGAATGCGATTTCAATTGGATTGTCATTTATAGGACATGTACCATATATACTGCAGCCCGGTCAATTTTGTTTGGTTAATATCGATATTCGATGACTTTTTATATAGTAGTTTGCATACTATGGTCTGTAAATTTTTGTAGGTTTTTTTCTGTTTCGTCTGTGTTTCTTTTGCACACATGTGAGAGGCTTTTTCATACAAGTGAGAAGTTCAGCTAGCTATAAAAACCAGGTGTCTCCCCATGTCAGGAATACGACAGGTGTAATCCATTCGTTTTAGTTTTTGATTTTGCTATTTGCTAATTAGTGAATTTTCGTTGAAATTTTTTTCAGAGTTCGGTATTTTTGTGATTTTACTTTTTGCACCATTGTGATCTTGTAAAAACCTTAAAGTTATAAAGATTTCAGTATTACTTTTATCTTGCTTCTTCAAAAGTATCAAGTCATTTATATTTCTAATTTTGTTATTGGTTTTTTTTTTCTCTTACGTATTTTGATGGTCACCATGTACTTTGGGTCTTTATCGCCTGGTCCATTCGCACAGCTCCAATTACCATTTACGTAAGTCTTATCAGCATCTATTCTTAAGATGGATGTTTTTGTAGCGTTGTCATACTCAATCTGACCATACGAAACTTTACTAAAACAAGAACTTGTTGGTATGATAAGACAGTGAGCTATACTTATACTGTCTTGATTGTAAAAATAAATCCCGTTTTCAAGTTTGTCAACCGAGCATTCGAATTGAAGAACATTTTCACGTAATGTCCATTGAATATGTTTAGACTCCATAGAACCTGACATCGATATCACTGCAAAAGAAAATAATCATATAAGTTAGTTGACTCGCGTTTTTCAAGAGTATCAGAAAGCGTGACTTTAGAGTTTATACTTGACTTTGGGTACTAAAAATAAATTAATGGACTACAATAACAACTTTTTATATACCAATTAATTTGTTTAAGATATAAAGTATGAGTAAATGATTCCAATTTATTGAGTACGGATCAGAAAATACCATTCAGCGGATAAGATTAACATATGTGTTTGACGACTGACTAATATTTGCTCAACACATTATTAATAGTTGGCGTAAAATTTGCCTTTTAGGACCCATGTTCTCTTAATTGAAAAAAACCGTTAAATATTTCCAAAAAATATAAAAAGTAGACAAGAGATATACTTCCAGAGAACAAACGATTATAGAATCACATTTTTGTCTAAACCGTATGATTTTATGGCAATAAGAAAGAGTTGGTAGGGTGCAATAAAATCTCCATACATGTACATTAAGATATAAATAAGAAGATGTTGACCACCAGAAACAGAACCATATGTTTTCTCCGCTTGATTGATAATCAATGCGCGAGCTCTGAACACAGATTAAAATGCACCTAGATAGTCATTAGGTCGAAATTATAATCTGCTTTTATAAAAAAAGATTATGTTATCTTTCTATCAATTTTGAATTGTCGAGTGCTATTCTTATTAAGCACTAGTAAATAAAAATAATGTATTTTTTGTGTACTTTAAGTTAATAGCAATATGTCAATGTACAATAAATACTTAAGGTATGCTATCACTAATTCAGGTCAAGTCTGAGAGAGCATTCAAGAAAGTTGTACATATTTATAAAAAACACAACAAAAACCAACAATAGTTGCTACGCATGTAGCTTTGTCAAGAATAAATGTATTTCGGTTATTTCAAATGACAACTAGAAGACTTTGGATCACTTTAGAACTATTGTTGACAATAATAAAGATATATGAAATTACGATAGAATGACGAATATGATGTTGTTCAACACAAGTCAGGGTAAGGTAAAGTTTAAGCATACGCATTATTAGATGAGTTTCACTTCAAGACAAAATGCGTTTGTGAGTTAGAAACGCCAAATATACTTTGTACATTTCAGTAAAACAAAAAAAAGATGGTTCGCAATAACAACATGTCTTCACTAGCCTTTTCTATGATTTGTCAAACTTAAACATGTTAAACGATTAATTTGTTTACAACATTTCAAAAAGTTCAACACAAGAAAAACGCATCTTATCATAAAGTATTATTTTAAACATCTATTGTATAGCCATATTGCTTTCTATTTTGTTATGTTTATCAATTTAAAACTTTCAAAACTTTTTTTTCTTGAAATAGAGTGAAAATCCTCTTATGTGTAAACTAAACCTTACCC
Organism: Mytilus galloprovincialis; assembly: GCA_037788925.1. NCBI lineage: Eukaryota > Metazoa > Mollusca > Bivalvia > Mytilida > Mytilidae > Mytilus > Mytilus galloprovincialis. The sequence continues at coordinate 49,695,084 of CM075343.1, read as the reverse complement.
TGACTGGTGCTGAAAAAAATTACAACGACCTTCTATCTGGATTATATGTATCTGTATTGTCAACAAGGGTTGTAAAGTTATCAAAAGTAGTTTAGTTGTCAATTCATACCGAAATTACCAAAATATATTTCTTCTTGATATAGTGACATGCGAATGGCCTATTGCTTTTGTTTTTAAATATGTACAACTTTCTTGAATGCTTTTTCAGACAAGACCCGGTTAGTTATTATAACCATATCGTATATATATATATATACTTCAATGATATATCGCTATTAACTTAACATTCACAAAGAATTATTCTGCTTACTTAATAGGAATAGCGTTCGACAATTCGAGGTTGATATAATTATAACATGGTTTTTAAAACACAGATTACAGTTTCGACCCTATGACAACATAGGTGCATATCAATCCTTAAATTCCTATATTTTGTTTTAGTATCCCTAACCTAAAAACCATTTACTAAATAATAGAAAATGTTTAAAACATCGATTTAGAAAATACTGTGATTAAGGTTTAGTGTTGTGGTTTATTTCATCGAATTTCGATTATTAAAAGCCTTTAAGTCGCAGCATTAGTAATCATGATGTTTTAAACAAGTATTTATACTTTTAAGGTCAATTGTACTTTCATTTCAGGTACAAATGCATATCTATTTAGAAAGTGAAACAACAACTTGGGTTACTATAAATATAGGAACGAATAGTACAACCTTATATTTTGATATAAGTCAGTGCAAGTATACTAGTCAACAATTGAAACGATACACACGTTTGATTTAAAATTCCTTATAAGATATAATAAATAGGACAAATATTCAATGAAACACATTCATGTACAAAGCAAAATCATATGATTAAAAGAATTTGACAAAATTGAAAAGTTAGAAAATACTGAGATATTGAACACATGGATCAAATTTATTTTGCGGAAAATACTGTCAAAATTCGGCACTTAATTTCGAAGATGAGAATAAAGTATTCAAATGTCTGCAAAGGTATTCCAAATCTTAAGTAGACCATGAATTAGTTTCAACATTTTAATTTCTTCTATCGATTTTTGAAATGTTGGATGAAAATACGATTTTTGAAATAACAAAAATTTCATATTTTTTTCCCGCGTTTTTTTTTTTTATTTAAATCAACGATTTTGATGATAAAAATTACCCTCTATGAAAATTAGAACGATAGGGTATATATTTAGCTCAGTAGAGTGTATCCAGTTTCATTATATATTGAAAATACATTGACTTGTATCATAACGTTTGTTGACCAGTATACATGATGCCTTTTGTTTTTTAGATCATCGGTTATAGAAAATACAACATGTGTTTTGATCAACAGTTAATTGTTGGGTTTTTTCGCAAACAATATTTCTTTACTAAAGTTTGAAATATGATCTGGTTAAAATGTATTATTACGAAGCACAAATATATATATATCAATATTGAGTATTTTGAACAAGACTCAAGATTTTGGGAAGATATTGAAACCATGCAAACGATGAACATAATTTAATGTCTCGTTCAATATTAGGCATATATGATAGTGGTGGTACATATAAGACATTGCTTCATTTGCCAAGTCAATATGTTAAAACTATAAAGGAATTTATAGAATGATACACAAAATGTTTAGGGAGTTTTATATAACTGAAAAATTAAGACAATAAAGAAGATTACCACAAGTTTTACCTTTGACTAAATTTGCAATAACAATCAGAATATGAATCATGGTGACGTCAGTTCTGGTAGTTTGAAAAATCTGGAAAACATAGAATTTCTAGTGCATTAATTTTCTAGGTTTTAAAGTAGTTTGTATGAATGTCTTTAATTTTACCTTTGTTTAGTTAATTTTCTATTTTGTATTTTTAAAAAAAAAAGAAGATTTTCTTATTCCAGTAATATATTACCTAAGTCGTATTGGGCCCAACTTTTTGGAATTTTGGATCCTCAATGCTCTTCAACTTTGTACTTGTTTGGCTTTGTAACTATTTTGATCTGAGCGTCACTGGTGAGTCTTATGAAGACGAAACGCGCGTCTGGCGTATTGAATTATAATCCTGGTACCTTTGAAAACTATTTAGTATTGTTCGTTTAACTTTTAATTATGTTTATTATCAAGTTGTTGTTTGTAGATTCCAGACATGCGGGTTTTTTTCAGGCTGAGTTTTACTAAACATGCAATTAACGAACCTGACATAAAGATTTAAATTAAAGTTTCCGTTTCCACAGCAACAATTTAAACATGTTAAAATACGTTAAATTTCCATAAGTCGACATATTATAGTTCTGTTAATCTCCAAAATCCAAGAATGACTGGCAAATTTCATGAGATAACCTACTATATATCAATAAAATTAGAATAAATAGACAGTTGTGTGTTTTTGTGTCTTTAAGAAATAATTATTGATCATATTCATACAAATTTATTTTGTTAACAGATGAACAATCAAACTTCTTGAAATTAATAAGCCTCGAACTGTTTGTGCATTTTAGACACACGCTTTGTAAATGACAAATGAGGGTACATGTTGATGACGTTTTGTGTGTACAGAATGAAAATAATTACTTTGAATATTGTTCACCACCCCCTTTTTTCGATTTTGTTTTCTTCCAAACTAAAGACTTTATTGAAGAAAATAAAGTCCCTTATTGTGCTTCCTCGTGAACATTTTGAGCTGATCAATTTTGCTGCTGTATATTTTTGTTTCTATTTATTAGAATTTTCTAGATTATAGACAAAAGTGTAAGAGATGGTAAATTTGTCATTTTACTTGAAAACTTGCATTTTACCGTTATGATATATTTTTGCATTTTTGGCATGTAAGTTCGTTAGGCTGTTTTGGCTTAGTTTGTTTGACAAATGAAATATTGCACACGTTTATAAAGGTACTTAAATGGAACAAAACAAAAAATTGAAAGGGTGAAGATGAAACTTATAATTAATCTACTTTTAATACTTGACTAGTTTGCTTTTACAAACTGTGACTTAGATAGAGAGTTGTCTCATTAACACTCATACAGCATCTTCTTATATCTTCTTAAAGTCAATGTTTTTCCCAAGAAAACACTCACTCTTGATGCATTTCAAGCCCAGGACCATTTTCGGAAATTTTTATTACAAAAATATTTCAAAAAGCTGATTTATATTACGTTGTGTACTGTTTAAGATAAAGAAATTCAAGATATACAAATAAACATCCAATATCATATACGGGAACGGACGAAAAACTCATTTAAACAGAATATCCTTTTGATTATCACAAAACTATACAGCGCTATGTCATTCCTTCCATTGAAATGACACCTAAACCTGATGTTTTCTTATTATCACCAATGTTTACGCTTAATTATGAAAATATTTATTCAAATATTCCGTTTTAAAGTTTCCTTGGAGTTCTATATTTTTGTAATTTCACTTTTGAATACTACAATTTGAAAGTCATGTTTTTGATTGGTCAGACAATACTTGTTCATGTGTTATGAACAATTGAATATTTTCAGGCTAAGATGCACTATTTTTTAGTTGTTTTTGGCAAAACTACATGCAGCCGTCAGTAACTGTGAGAACTCTCAGAGAGAATGACTTTGTTGTGGGGATGTATACATTGTAAGTACCCTACGACGTCCACTGTTTTTGTCCGATATGTTTCTATTTGTATTTACCTAATGAGTTCAGCCTCTTGCATTTCATTTTTATAGTTTGTTCTTTTGTTTGACCGTGAAACCACTACTCACAGGTTAGAGGATGGTTGTCGCCTTCAACCTCGTCACATGTCCCAAGTCAGGAGCCTGTAACGCAGTAGTATTTGTGTGCTGCTGTGTAACATATTTGTTTTTAGTTCATAGTTTTGGCCGTTAGTTTTCTAAAAATAAGCAACAGTGAATATGCATAGAGATACCTTGAAAATGGTTCGTCTAAATTTGAGGAGGTAAATATCTGTCTCGAAATCGTAATACATCTTTTGTCAAGTAAATAAAGCATAATGATCAATTGATTTATTATCAAGATACTCAAAAAGTATATCCCTTTTTATGTACGTACTATATCACTGTAGATGATGTAGTGATCGTTATCTCTTTACGACAGACCAGAGGCAGTTCCAGCTATTTCTAAAACCCAGGATTAAGGTGGGTTACAATCATATATCCCAATTTAAATGCATTGATCGTCCAAAAAGGAGGGTACCAACCCCTGGAACCCCAACTTCCTCCTTGATTAGTCACTGACAGACGTTGTCCATTGGCAAATATAATTATATGGTCTTTAAAGCCAACTGTATATATCATTTGTTGTCATACACCCAAGTTGGCTGGATAAGTATTTATAGCGACTTAAATTTAAGTAGACTATATCACATGATCATGTTTATATTCAGACATAATACGTTTATTCCAAAAGAACACTCTTTTTTTGTCCTATTAGGTTAATTATTTTCAAATTATTTATTATCATAGAGTAGATGGATGTTTGCATTCGTTTCATGATATATATGGTGAACATTGGTCACACACTAGACTAACCTAACTAACAATCACACATCCACGGCGACGCAAGCATTCTAACGATTCATAGAGACAGGTCCATGAGCCAAAGCCACTAAATTATGAGTGAAAAATCTACGCCATTACCGATGGATGATGTTCTAATAGAAGTGTTAGGAAAGCTGATACTACTGTTGGCGCTCGGGTTGGATGGAAAGTGAATACAAAATGATTTGGGGACCATCTCTCAAAGTAAAAATACTAAATAGTTATGTGGCCCGTAATGATTGGCGTATGTGTTTGATACTGCTGAAATTACTTTTTTTCAAGAACCAGAAAATGTTTAATAAATTCATTTTTAGATCAATGAATATCAATCATAAGAATAATCTATACACATGGAAAAAAGTATTGCAACACCAAATTGAAATTGAAATTAAAAAAACACTCTTGATTTTTTTGTGATATAATTTGGTAAAATAGAACTAGTTAAACATTATTTAAGTATCACCTGAGTTTAATCAATAAATATCGACTCGATAAGTTTTTATCTGCACATGCAGCTACTGTACCCGTAAACAGCAAAACAGATGTTTTTACCCTCATTGTTTTCAACACTTTAAATAACCAAGTTTTTAAAGTTATGTGATTGACATCTTGTAATGGGTCCTTGACAACTGCAGCAAGATGGCAGATTATCAGCATTAGAGAAGCAGGGATGTCGCTGTTACAACTACACGTATTGTTGGTCATCACCATTCCACTATAAGTCGTTTTGAGAATAAAAATCAGGCAATAAACGCTGTTAAAGACCTTCCGAGATAATGAAGACCCCCTATACCATTTGCTAGAGAAAATCAAGCATAATGAAGGTTGGTCAGAAGGAAACCCATTGCATACAAGACAATCCAAAAAAGAGAGTGGTGGCAATACAAGAGCCTTTTAACAAGAACTGTTCGGGATCAACTCATCGCTACTAGTTATCGTGCGATAAGACCATTTCGGAGACCTTTGCTAACGAACAGACACACAGTTTTCCGTATCTTATGTTGTGCAGAGCTCGCTAAAGTTGAAAATTAGCATCGTGGAGGAAGATTTAATGTTCAAATGGAATTTGGTTCATCTTCCTTGGCCCGATTGTAGTCCGACTTTGGACCATATCGAGCATATATGGGACACTATTCGGCGGAAAGTGCGCGAAAGGACACCCCAGTTCAAACACATCATGAAATAAACAATGCTCTTCATCGGAAATGGTTGCTGCTACCTTAGCAACAAATTAGTCGATTTATGGTAGGAATCAGAAGACGATAAGATGCGGTTATCCGTTTGAATGGAGGCTGCGCACAAAGTACTAATTCTTTGGCATATAACGATCAACTATGATGTGAACAGTCATCTGAAGATTAATTTTGAAATGTCTGACATTTTAAAGTTCGACTACAGTAAAAGTTGTAAAATGCATTTTTTTGTACAAAAAACACTTCATTTTGTTATTAAAATTGTGGTTATAGATAAAGGCAACAGTAGTATACCGCTGTTCAAAACTCATAAATCCATGGACAAAAAACAAAATCGGGATAACAAACTAAAACCGAGGGAAACGCATTAAATATAAGAGGAGAACAACGACATAACACTAAAATGTAACACACATAGACAAAATCCCACGAGAACAATATATATAAAACATCAAAACCAAACACATGAATCTGGGACAGACAAGTACCGTGACACGTCTTATCGCAATGTGAATTTACACTCAAAAATAAGAGAAAACAAACGACACAACGTTATCATGTAATACACACAGAAACGAACTATGATATAACAATGACCATATTCCTGACTTGGTGAATTGGTGGTATGACACCTTTAAGCAAAATGCGGTGAAACATCAAAATCAGAAAACAATTGTTTTTTTTTGTCTTAACTGATCATTTGAGATAATAGTAGCCACATTTCAATCTTTTTGGGGGCAAAATGTCACATATTGCAAATTTAGAGCCTAAAACTTGAGTTTGTCCTATTTTTAGCTTTTCCCATCCTGACAATATGCTTTTATATAAAAAATGTCCTAAATAATGTTATAAATGCACAGAAAGTTATTCTGTGGTGTTAAACATTGAAACATAAGTTGTTTACTACCCCCAAAAAAATTTTGTCATGCAGATTTAATGAAATTATTTGATTTTTACCCCTTATAGCATTGCGTCATACTATGTACTTGGCAGATAGCATAGCCTAATGTAAGCACTGCAGAAACTCACAAAAGCACCATTTATTATTCCAAATGAAATTTGTATATCTTAAATTTTATTAACTGATGTAAATAAACACGGTTAAATGACCATGACTGCACTTTTGATCAATTTGTAGTACTTTACTGACACCAGATGAAAAAAAGGGGGGTCAATATTCCTTGACACTTCAATACCTTGGATTTTTTACTAAATTCATTGCAAAAATTGTTGGAAGTCTTTAAAGAAGTAGAACAAACAAGAAAAAATCAGCAAACAATGATCTTGATATTGAAAGTTTATGTTCCTGTAGCCCAAAATGAAATTTTCAAGTATTTTCTATCAAAGTCATACATTACAGTCAGTTTAAATTGAGCTGTGAAATTTTTACTATAAGTCCAATAATGCTCAGATAGGCTGTTTTTAACTACAAATTGACTAAGGATTAAGAATAAAGCAAAATAAAAGATTTCTAATCAACTTTTTTGTCTCTTTAGGTGTCATACCACCAATTACTCCCTCAAATTTAGAACGTATGTGAAAGTAGGCCTACTCGGACAAAAAAAAGTGCATTTGATGTCATTGTTCACCTAAACTAACTAACAAATTTGCAGAAATGAAAGTTTTGTTGAAAGAGAAATATATTAAGACCATTTTGAGCCAAAATTTACCTGTCTATGAGTTTGCATTAAAAATTGAGGATTAATGCGCTCCATAGTATACTAATTTAAGATTTCCAGAAAACCAGGTATTATTTTTAGTGGTACCTCCTTTCGGAAGCTCTCTGCTTTCTTATATGATTTTGAATGTATGTTGAAAATTGGCATGCAGAAAGGTGACACCTGTACAATTCAGGATATACCTAGTTTCTATGAAGTTAAACTTAAGGTAAAATATTTAGAAAGCTGTGAAAATTGCAAAATTTGGTTGAACAGATAGGGACTTTTAATTGGTGGTATGACACCTTTAATAAATCATTTTTTTTTCAAACATTTTTTGTTCGTTTCAATGCCAATGTTATCATAAACTATGTTTCAATAATATTATACACATATTTTATGATATATCATCCAAAAAAAGAGGCTGATTTTTAAAGTTTTAACAAATCAAGGTGTTGCAATACTTTTTTCCATGTGTATATGTTAATATATATTATATATCATAATCAGGCGTCTTTGTTAAGATAACTTTTCTAATGATTTTGTTCTTACAAATAAAAAGTTTGCAAGACATTAAAAAAAAAAGTTAGCCTTAGCTGTCATTGTATCTCGTAGTAACAATCTCATTACCTTTAACGGGCTTTCATTAATGTAATTTAATCGACACTTCGTCCCCTCACTACCATCGTGTAAAAACATTTCTGCATATCCGATTCAAATGGTTTTTATCATATCGTAAACAAAATGAAGGGGGATTCGTGTAACGGTACCATCTTCCCGTTTTTCCGACCGTCTTTCCACCGCTACACTCTTAATAAAGGAGGAGTGAAAGATACCATAAAGGCATTCAAACTCATAAATCGAAAATAAATAACACAATATTTTAAAAAGAAAAAGACAAACAGACAAAAATAGTACACAAAAACCACATAGAAATGTAAAGACTAAGCAATCTGAACCCTAACTAAAACTGGGAATGATCTCAGTTGCTCCGAAAGGGTAAGCTGGTCCTGCTCGACATGTGGAACTTTTCGTGTTGCTCATGTTAGTGTAAACCCGGTTATAAGAATATTCGATAGATCACATTCGTAGAAATAGAACGGGATTGGGAACATATCCACTATCATCTGTGAAATGGAACTGCCAACCAACTCGTAATGGCGTCCATAAAACGAACGAAGGAATGATTTCAACTTCATTAATTGCAACTCTTGATTTGATAGCTTTCCTGTGAGAACACTCTAGAATGTTGACCAAACTTAGTAATACTTAGTCCTGATGAACATCTTGCATTCTGTTTATTTTCAAGGTCAAGGTCGCAGTTGAACATACAATTTGTTTGATATCCTTGTTAACACTATAGACTCGTCAAAGTTCGACATATATTTACCTAACTTGGCATAGTTCGACATATATTAAACAAATGCTTCCCAATCAAACAACGATTATGTATTAGGCAAATGAAAAAAAAATCTCAAATTTTCATCTTTAAAATAAATCATCAAGCATTTATCTAGTGTAACAAGGGTCTTGTGATTTCCAAAATAAATTGTTTAAACTTTTTTTTCTTTTCAAAATTGTTCCAGAGTTAGAGTCAAACGGTACTTTGTTTCCATTGGGAGATAAGGCGGGACAAAACTTGTATTCCTTTTTTAACAAGAATTTGTTAATTCTGAAAATAAATTGAAAACATGTTCCCCCTTTTTTCACAAAATGTTAAGAATTGCCTCATTGTTTTTTTTCACCATTTGCATTCCGTAGTCAAATGATTAAAACTACATGTATGGGTTATATAATCATCTTCAATGTACCACGTAATTAATTTAAAATTCACATTTAGAAATTAATTTTTGGTCTTTGACAATGCTCGATTGATTATGACTTGATTGAATACTATACACAAAGTATAACAGTGGTCATACAGGTAATAAAACACGATAGAGTATTTATACTTTTTGAGATGTCCCCCATATCATATCGTATTCATCTTTCGTCCAACATGAGCACCAACAGTAGTATCGACTTTCCTAACACGTCTAATAGGGCTCGTGAATTTTTTTTAGGATTAATAAAGTAAAGCAAGCAGTAAATGACGTTATTTTGTGTACTGAATGTACTTTAAAAAATGACAATGCCTTGATAATTTCATGTATTTCGTTTATTAAGTTTGTTTAGAAAATATTTAAATAGCCTACAATATCTTCATTCATTCAGGAAGTTCAATGTCCTCTTTTTCATGATAACACTGCTACCTGTTGTGTAACCTGAACTTGTTGTGGGGAGTCATAAAGGAAATATTAATAATGTATAGTATGAATTATTTAACAGTGAGCAGTAAATGTAGCTAATTTCCAAATTTTTAAAACATTGTCTATTGACAAAAAGCATAACAACAACGACTAGAACAATATAAAACACACCAAATACATGCAAGGAACACCAATAAACTTTTATTAGGTTTTGTGTGTCTAACGTATATCATTTTATATTATATCTGAGGGGTGAGGGATTTTGGAAATACATTTTTTCTGTTAATTATTAATAACAAATTCAATAATTTTAACTGTTCAACTTTACATTTTAACAAATTACATGTAATGGTCAGCCTTTATCATTTATTGTTCTTTGCAATAAGTGTGGATGTAAACAACGATGATAGGAAAGCTTATGTGTGGTATATAAAGAATTTAAACATATAGTTTTGTCAAAACACACTCTAAGATTATAACTGCGCATGACAAGTAATTAAGCTATTGATCCGCAATTGTAAAATGACTCACCTTCAAATGTTTAGTATGATATAATAACGTTTTGAGAATTCGTTTTTGGATAATATTGTTTTCGTTACTAGGTGAGTATACTGAAAAAGATATAATCATATTTCGATAGGGTGAACTACGACCTAAAAGTAAAACACCATGCGACGATTAATGTATTGTATGAGTGTTTTTCATTTAACCTTCATAACGATGGGTTTTCCCAATTTTTGTTGATAATTTTCTGCTAAAGTTGATTGTATATACCTGAATGATCGGTCATGTGTTCTCATTATATAATAGTAAATATTTTGTGTATTGATTTTGAATTATAATTTAAATGAAATAAGTTTAAAAAAAATATCAACTGTTATCAAAGCAAGAAATGTCCAGGCTTGTTCACTTAACAATATTAAGTATTATGTTTGGAATATACGACTCTACATCGGATGTTGTTTTTAATCTATATATATATATGTCGCACACTGTTCCAGAATTAAATTGAATTAACCTCTAATGTTACGGTGTAATTGGCAAAGTAGGCATTATAAAGTCTTTACATTAACCGGCTCATTGGCCGAAGCCACTAAACTTTAAAATAATAAGTGGAACATTCGCGCCATTCTTGCAGATGGATGCGTATGAATTAGAAAAATATGTTAGTTTCAGGAATATGACTTTAGGAACACTAAATGGCGTTATTTTGTGAACCGAATTTTTCGTAAAAAAATACATATTTATCAATGACGGTGCTTTAAAAACATCTTTTTTTCTCTGTATTTGTTCAACTTAGTTTGTTTATGAGATATTTAAACAAAATGCAAGGAATACGTCTTTTATTTTATCATATGTAACACATGTTTAAGATTTTTGAACACAAAAAGTATTATTAACTGGGAATTATTAAATTGTAAATACTTGTTTTTTTTTATTTTACATTATAATATTTATACAACTTACATGTAATGGTCAAACTTGATCATACATTCTTTTACACAATATGCAAGGATATAAACAATGCTGCAATAAACCAGACTTCGATATCTGTAAAAACTTCAATGTGTATTCAGTCGTTTCAAAACTTGAGATAATAACTGCGCATGATCAGAAAATTATTTTGTATATCTTGTGTTTGTAATGGTATCATGACCTACTTACGAATGGTACACATGATATCATAACTTTTTAAGAATTCTGTTTAGGACTAGATTTTGTTGTGATTAGGTAAGTAAACTGCAGAAGATTATTACTTTATTTCTGTAGAATGAGATACACCGTAAACGTAAACATCAAGTGTGACGAATGTAGAAATTTAACATTTAATTTTCAGTTAATTTGGGTTTTCCCGACTTTTGTTGGTAATGTTCTGCTCAAAATATATTGAACATACCTAAAAGATTAGTGTCATGTGTTATAAAGAAAGATATGTGAATGTCTCGTGTATTGATTTTTTAAAATTTTAATGACCTAAATTTTAAAAATTATTCAAGGCGCAGTACGGGGGTTTTTCAGCTGTTTTAGCGCAATAAATGTTCAGTCGTGTTAACTTTACAATTTTTAGTTGCATTGATTTTATTTAATATCCGACAAATACGAAAGGATAAACAATATCACTTAAATGTGAAAACGGCTTTAACTGTGATACAACATTATAAATCTTAAGATATATTTGAAAAACTTTGAAACATTAATATAAAATTAAAGTAGTCAGTTCTGATGAACATGATGAATAGAAATCGTGCGATGCAAAAGATTTCTTTAAATCAACAAACAGCTTAACTAATGTTGTCAATCAAGCAACAATGAAAAAGAAAAAAACAATCATCATCATAAATTCAAGCTTGATTATGGCTTAAAAACTCACCCCTGCATACCCTATTTGCTGTCATACCTTCAAGTTGGATGGTAAAGTGTTTTTAGGGATTTAATTTCCAGTGTATCATATTACATGAACATATCTATATTAAGAGGTTATATTTTGAACAGCGGTATACTGCTGTTGCCTTTATCTATACCTTAATTACAGACGCATGTTTCCTATTTAGATGAATTTTTTATACGCTATTTTAATATAAGTGATTTATTTTCGGAAAGAAGGTGTTTTCCATCTTTCTAGTATAAATAAGTTGTACACTATTTTTTATAATACTAACCTTTATTGTCACGGAATGTAGGCATTCTTATGTTCATCAATTAACGTGACTATTAGCCTTAGCCTCTAAACTTTAAAATCTTTAATAATGACAGTGCTTTAAAAAAACATTTTTTTCTTCTTTTTTGTGTTCAACAAAGTTTGTTTATGTGATATTTAAATACTTTCAACTTTTTCATTGTGGAAATTCATTATAACCCTTTTCACGATAACACTGTCACCTGTTGTGTGACTTGTACCTGTTATGGGAAATTCGGCCAGTAATTTTGTCATTATGTAACATATATTAATAATATTTTAAATATATTAAGCATTAAATGCATTTCATCAAAAATAATGCGAAAACAACAAAAAATCCATAAACGTGTGCAGGGTTTTGAAAATTTAACGTTTGTCATTTTACCCTATATGACGCATATTGGGGGTTTTGAGAAAAAAATAACTATGAATTATAAGTAATACATACAGTTATGCTTTAGATTTTGCTTTATACAATATGCATGAATATGAACAATGTAATATATGTGATATATTATATATATATATATAAGGATTTAAATGTTTATTTATTCATGTCGAGAACATTATATTATAACTGTGCATGATCAATTAGTTAGTTAATCGATCTTTTTTGCAATTGAATAATGATTCACGTACAAAATAACACTATTCATGCCATTATAACTTTTAGAGACTTGTTATAAGACTACAGATTTATTGTGATAAGGTAAGTATACTGCAGAAGAGTAGCATTCTATTTCTATAGAATGAGATACGCCTTAAAAATGAACATCAAGTGAAGATTATGCTATTTTATCATATACTTAACATTTATATGATAACTTTTGCATATGTGTAATGAGCGGAAGTACACAAGCCATAATTTCCCTACCGGGATGATATCCAATATTAGAGGCATCTCGTGCACAAAATCCATAATAGTGCCTCTCGTTCAAGTTGCTTCCGGCATTTCCGGTATTGGTTGGTTACTTTTCCATTGTGACGTCAGATTTTTTTTGTTGACGACGTCAAAATTTACGGGAACTTTTGTGGGGATAGTTTGGTACTTGCTAACAAATGCCATTGACAATTATGATTCATTGTATAGTACAATAAACATGGAGTAATAATGATCATAAAACTCTTCCAAATTTCAATGTTTGAAAATGCCTCTATAGGAAAAAGTAACATAAATAAATATAGAGGTAGTGATGTTATTCTTTGGCAATTAGCGTGTATTTGTTGGAATCATAATTTAACCTTTATATAGAGTTTTTGACTGTTTTAGTTATTCTATTTGTTAATTTGCCATACAAAAAACAATTGTCGGAAGTATATGATACAGAGATTAATACATGGCCTTTTCAATATCGGCACGGGTATCACCCTCGACCCATATAAGCACCTCGACTACGTCTCGGGCTGATATGGGGGTTTCTTAATCTTGAGTTAAACTGGGCTTTCCCTATTTCCGTTTGTAATTTTCTGTTTAAAATATATTTTACAAACCTGAAAAATGAGTAAACATGGTGAATGTGTGTTACTAAATAACTGTTAATATTCGGATATTTAAATGACCTAAAAAAATACTTAATTTAAAGATGCTTTACAATTTCAGTAATTTTAAACGCAATAATGTTAAGACTTGTATACCTCACCCTTTTACGTTTTATTCTATTTAATACGTTATAGCGTAATGTATGGTTTTTTTATTGGCGAAAGGATAGACAATATCTATTAATATGTGACAAAGGTGTTTTTTTAAATGTGTTACTACATTATAAAACAATAGTGTTAAGAATTTATTTGAAAAACTTAAAACCCTAAATATCAAATTAAAATAGCCAATCAGAAGAATAGAATCGTGCAATGCAAAAACATACGATGATTTATGAACAAAACACCCTATCAATGTTTGTATCAATCGACAAAATAAAAAGAAATCATTATCCTTTGTTTTCCTCTTATAGTAGATGTGTTTCCCTAGGTTTGGCATTATTTGTGAGTACATCGAATTACAGTTGAATCAAGAGATTTGTTAAAACAAACGAATCTTAACCGCAAAAACCATAAACTATGCACATGAATAAAAAAAAGAGTATTGTAACTATGACATGCCAGGAATGTACAAAAATATATTGAAAAATTTAAAGTTTGCATTAACCTAAAATTTAATGACACCAGTTTAACATCTGCTATATCAATGAAATTCAACAGTCAAATCAATTATTTAGTAGCAAAGTAAAAATTATGATAAACCATGTATCAAATCACTATTGATTGAATGCCATATTTGAAATGTGGAATCTTCGACAAAGTTTTAAAGCCTTTTCATGAATTAAGCAATATAAACCTCCTTAAATTGGAAGCGACAGATGGCATGATTTTGTGAAATGATAATCTTTATGACATGCCTAAATATCTTGGTTATATAGTTGATAAGAAAAAGACGAAAGGTAAATCTGGTAATGTTTAGTAACTGCTTCATACCTATGTAAATATGTTTTAATCATTAGATTCTGAGTTTGTATATACACCATTTATCCTAATTGAGTCTTCGGTTTGTGCCCTATGCCCGTATCAATATATGTTCGATAAATGGACTTAATGTTAAGATATGAACAACGATTGCTTTAAATTTAAGTCAACAAATAATTTTTGCAAGAAAATTAGCATCTCCTGTGTCGCAATACTTCTAAATGATGTATACGAATTCACGCTTTTTACCTTCTGATAATGTTGTGTCTTAGAATTGTACTGGAATATATTTTCAATTCCCGTTAGCTTTGTAACCAATGTCATTTATGTATTTTATAGAAAGGTAGATCACGGGTAAACATGTATAACAAACAAAGTTTTTCGTACTCCATTTAATAAAATATGTATTTAATCGGTTGTGTTTATCACCAACGTATTACATTATAATATTGAATTTGTTTTTCTATGGTTATAGCATGAAACAAAGACATTAATATATATTTTATTTAAATCGATGTAGAGCGGTCCTAGTTTCAAATTAACTTAGTGTTGAGCAGTTCAGCCAAAAGTTTACCTAGTGTTGAGCAGACCAGCCAAAAGTGAACTTAGGGTTGAGAAGACCAGCCAAAGGTCTACTTGAGATCAGGTCTGGTTCGATCAGAGTTGTCAAAATCAAAGTTAACTTATGTTACCTTACGGTAGGACTGGTTTCAAAGGTAACTCAATTTAGTAGCGGACCTATTTCGAAGTTAACCTTTTATGCAGACATTAAAGCAGTCATATGACCAAGTCCTCTTTTTTTTAAGCTAACTAGGTTTTGGTCCTAGGACTAGTCAGAGCAATTTTAAATCCTGGCACAGAGTAATGTTGACCAGTGAAAATGATGAACAGGTTAGGACTACACCAATCTGTAGGAGATGTGTGCCATTGTTTGCCAAATTTTATGAACAAAATAAAACCAAAGAATAAGACGTGTGACACAATATGACAGATGCTTGTTCAGTATCTGTTAGACTCATGGGTGGCACTTTAAGTAAATTTTAAAAGCAAAATCATTACTAATATAGAGTAGCATTCAACTGCATGATTCTACTATAAAAAAAAACATGTAGGGCTGCTTCAGCCAGTTTATCTCATTATTTGAAAAAGTGCACATAGATAATAGTCCTAAGGGGGAATAAAAAGAACAAAATTCAGATTTCAAATCACGAGCACCACTTTAACTTGTATTAGTTGTTTTGAAAGATTAGAGCACTAAACACATTATGTCTTCGAGGAAGTTTCTACCATATATACCAGTAAATCAATAACTCATTCATAAGGGTAAACATTTTAGACTATCGGGCATGTAGTTTTATGTAGTTCTATTAAGAAGAGTGCGGATAAGACATAAATGTTCATACTAATAATCAGGAAAGAACACATCAATGAAACCATTCTTTAGATTTGATGGTAGCTAAGCATTCTGTGTAATAATCTACTTTGTACAGATTTTATGTTGCACGACACATATGTCCGGAAAAACATTTGGTCAAATATTTCTAAAGCTGAAAATATAAAACAATAGAAATTATTCAATTGAATTGAGCCTGAAATAAACGGCCTATAATATCATTGAATTAAAAAAAATGTCCCGCTCATCCACTCAGCAAGTTATCAAAATAGATAATCATCATAAAATAATCATAATTCTCTAGTTATAGTATTTGAATTTTTACTTTCAAGTTGTTGACTTAAAACAGGTTTTGTTAATTATTTTAAGGATATATATATTTATATAAGAAGATGTGATATGCATGCTAATGGGATAACTTTCCCTCAAAGTCACACTTTATAAAAGTAAACCTGTATAGGTCAAAGTACGGTCCTCAACACAGAGCATTAGTTCACACCACACAGCAAGCTATTAAGGGCCCAAAAAATTACTAGTGTATAACCATTCAATCGGGAAAACTAACGGTCTTATCTATATAAAAATCGAAAAACGCGAAACACTTATGAACCTCATCAACAAACAAAATGAACACCAGATTCCTGACTTAAAACAAATACAAACAACTGCATCAGGTTTAATCGTTTTAATGGAACTTAACCTTCACACTGGTATGAAACAATAGTGCAACATGAAAAGACACACTAAAAATATCAATTGAAATGGCTTAACTCAGGTCCACACATTGTTAAACCGAAGACTCATTTAGGATGATTGATGTGGCGGGTGCTACACACTATCAGATTTAGACTTGGTCCTGTTTTACCATTGTTATCATTGTTGTGCTACGCAAATCATAAAAAAGCATCTACACTTTGTCGAAGACTCCACATTTCGAATATGATAGTGTTTAAAAATATGATTTGACATGATTTTGGCTAAACCACTAAATACTGATTTGACTATGAACAAATCGGTTTAGGGAATTTCATGAATATGACAGATTGTATCATTTAATTTTATGTAAATTCAATATTTCAATTTTCACTTTCATTTTTTAACATTGGATTTCCGGGAATTGATATGTATACTACATATAAATATACATTTGTCAAAATAACTATACTCTCTAGATTAAATTTTATTATCATTGTTTTAGGAATGAATAGAGTGCAGTTATGTTTTCTGGAAAATTAGAATACATTTGTTACTGTGTTTTCGGTAAGTTTGTTAGTGGTATTGTGTATTATTTACATTTAAGGGTAGCTGATTGTTTTGTCACACACGCATACATGTTATACAACTCAGTTTTGTAGAGGTCACCATAAGGCAGTTTATGTATTGCTACCTAGTATTGAACGTGACTTCTATGAATAGTTTTTTTTTTTTCTATTTTAGTGTAATATTTCGATGAATATCTGTTTTTGTTCAATTATATGTGTCGTACAGGTTGCAATCTAACACATTTTTGTTCTGATGAATTGTTGATAATTTTCTTTGAAAAAAGAAAGCACACGGACAAATTAAATCACAAGTCGAAGAATGATGCAAAAGAAACAACAGAAACACATAAACAGTATACAAAAATTACACATAACATTCTAGACTAGACAGTGCGTGTTATCGTATACTATTGTCCGTAAACAGTATTTTTTATGATCATCGTATGATATATTTCACCTTATATTTAAACCAAAACTCCCTGTGAGAATAAATTTGCTCGCTCAAAAGGTGGTAACACGACTGTAACAGTCAGATTAAAGGAAAGGAGTGTGGGAAAAAACATGCAATTGACATGTGTTCTTTCAAATTCGACTAGACATGTCAAAAGTGTGTCAAAATTGGTTATACTAAATACATTCAAATAATTGTACGTAATCATAATACCAGGTTGTTATATCGCGTACTTTTAAAGTCCAGCAGTTTTGCTGATTAACGATCACAAGTCTTGTCATGAAAAAGCAAATAAAAAATGAACAAGAATGAAATTACATACAATGATTGGGAATGTCAATCACACTTTCCTTTGAACAAACTTGCAGAAATGAAACTGTTGATGAAGGAGAATTATAAAAAAAGGGCCACTAGCTGTCAAATACATATTCACCGATTTTAATCATATTCTCATATTTTATTTATAACAATGTAAAACATTTATCCAAACTATTAAAGGCCTAAAAAAATAATAAACAGGGCACGAGCATGCACATACGTGGCTTCGTTGCGTGTGTTTTTTAGTCCAGACGCCATCTAGTTAATCATCAAGTTGACCTCTAAAGTCATGCGATGACCATATAAGCGATGTAAACATAAATATATATATATATATATATATATATAAATAGATTAAGCAAACTCGTGCTGTTGGATTATTCTAGGTTTGTTTAATTTCATATTACAGATGACAAAAAAATGTTTATCATAGTTTTTACCTTTATAAGAATGATTTTTTGTGGATTGAATCATGCAATCAAATGCTTTATCTTTGTTTCACTTTCAATTTTGAGGAGTTAAATTGAAGTTCACATGAATGCGGACTCGATGAGGTCAAATTATTCACTTACAAGTGAATAATTCATAATCAATGTTTGTTTAGCTTTTTTTAACAAAATTGAACCAAACTGGCTGCTAAAAGCTAATTATTATTTCACTATTTAAATTTCGTTATTGATTGAGCAAAACAAAAGATATTAAATTTTGAATACCTCTCGTTTATAGTGCCCCTTTAAGACCATTTTTAGCCACAGTTTACTTGTCTATGAGTATGCATTAAAAACTAAGGACCAATGTGCTCCATATATTACCTTTTTGTTTTATTTCCAGAAAACCAGTGGTTATTTTTACAATGTTTTAGTAGTATTTGTCTTTCGAAAGGCACTACATTTTTACAAGACTTTAAACATGGGTTGCGATTTTTTTTATGTAGAAAGGTGATGCATGTACAATTCAGTGTGTATATGGATTCTATATAGTTAAACTAAATCTTGTCTCTAGTAACCTCTATCGTATATCTAAAAACCCCGAAACAGGTGTTTTTCTTTTGTTCGAAAAACACCCTTTTATGTATCATTATCAAAGCTATACTTTATCAAGAAAAGTAGTACACAAATGTATGTTTAAATTCACGAATCGCTTAGACATATTGTTCAATGATTAATAAAAGATAATGTGTGTATCAACATATTAATCTTTAATGTCAAATGTCAACCGTTTCATAACCATACGGACATTCTTGAAGTAATGTTTGCATAGATACTAAATTAATCCTCTATGTACGTCTGCTATCAAATGAGAATCTTTAACGTATTATCGACAGAAATTATTGCATTCAGCCATTCATGATCGCACCTTAAAACTGTGGACTCAGATTGTTTCCGGAGTCTACCGTATCGTGAAATTGTTAACAATCACTTGAAAGTCAAGGCGCACATTTAGAAGGCGTAAATTGGTAACTATGTAATTTTTATCTTTCTCAGTGCGACCCCTAGTTTTATTTTAAAATTTTAATAGCAGTTAATGTTGTTAACTTATTTGCTGTATTGCGTTTGTTCTTTTTGAAACAGTTTTTAATAATGACATTTTACTGCACATTTGTTTTTCGTTGTTTCATAGCGTTGTTTTTTTAACACTTTCGCTGTGCGTGGCCGACGTTTGAACGATAGGTTGCGTAGTTCAGGTAACTGCATACAGAAAAAGTGATAACTTAAAGAACAAAACGACAATACTTCAACAGCAATATATAATTTGAACATTTGGCCTCTCATACCTACCAAAGAGAAACCGACAGTTAGGTTGAAAAAACAATGATATACGACTGAAGAATGCTTTATGGATATCTAAAAATAAAATTTCATTCATTGGTTTAATTGGCTGTAAATTCAACCGAATTTCCAACAATCCAATATTTGCAAAATGTTGGAAATCCAATTTATATAATCATTTAAAATAAACCATTTTTCATGTTTTTATAGCGATCAATATATTCATTAAAATAACAAAATTACACAGAACCTGACAGTTTGTATAGCAACCATTGATCAAAACTGTCTACAAAATAGAGATTTGCACTATAATTTTTTGACGTTTGTGCCTTAAATCTTATGAACCAAAATGTTCATATTACATCTTGAAAATGGTGATATAAAAAGTCAAATATTGTTATTTAAATTAACCTTAAAATGTCTTTTGTAAATATTTAGTATTACAATTTTGCATGCACGTTACATTACGTTTCTGCTGACAGTTTTAGTATTCCGTAATGATTACTTTAGAATGGAATGTTTATATACATATTTCAATCAGTTATATTCATATTTCAGCTTTCACATCTAACGCAGCTTTAAACATAAGTGATTTTGAAGGAGAAGTTATAGAGAGAAACAATTCATCTATAATAAAATTTACATGTAAAACTTACAAAAGGCCGATTGGAGATAGTATAGTGTTTCTCCTGAACGAAGAAACTACAGATGTTATGCGTGTCCTTGGAGACAAATGTTATCATAAATATGGTGAATGTAAAAATTGTCACTGCTTTCTTTCGAACAATACGATGACGTTCAAATGGGTGTATAACATGACTGTTCCCTGCCACAATTGCACATTTGGAGCTGACATGAGCTTTGCTTATGAAAATTATGGAATGATTAGGAACGTTAATCTATACAGGAAATACAACTGCAAAGGTATTTCTAGATATCTTATTTACACAAATATGACTTATTTTCACACAGGTACTTAAAAATATGTAAAAAATAGTACAGACTCTTTACAAAAATATTGAACCTGATAGTTATATTTTAAATTATAAACAAATAGGGAAAATCGGAAAGGTAAAAGACTACTATAACAAAAAATATTCGTTTCTAGGGCCACACCAATTTAATTCCTTGTTCGACGGACCCGCCCGCACCTATTTTTTTCAAAGTAGAATTTTTTTATTTTTTTTATATTCCCGCTTCCCGCATCAGGAAATTTAATCGTGTCCGTTTCCCGCACCGTTTTTTTGTAAATATTATAAACAGATATTTGCACTTATTTTTATAATCACAATCTAACCTGTATTTATAACGATTTTAAACATATAAGCACTCAAGTACACTGTGTCAATTTCTGTGATAATATTTGATACAGCATAAACCCATTTATCCCAAATGGGAGTGCTCCGATATAAATAGAAAACAGAAGAAAATACCTGTACAGAACAAAACATTGGTTTCCTTCCCCCTTACTTACATTCCCTATCAAAATATGTTCGTTGTTAGTAATAAACTTCAAAGAACTTCGGAAAGAAATGCCTTCAACTGCAATATGCTGGCGATACAAAACTATCCATACCCCCTGCATGTTTATGCACCTGTCCTGATTGATTCAGGGGCCTGTCGTTCAGCAGTTAGATATCGTTGGTTGATGTTCATAAATATTATTTGGTATTTTCCCGTTTGTATATAATATATAAATTAGATCGTTGGTTTTTCTGTTCGAATTGTGTACACTTATAATTTTGGGGTCACTTATAGCTTGCTGTTTGGTCTAAGTCAAAGCCCTGCCGTACGTACTATGACCTATATTTGCTATTATCCCTCAGACAGAGCACATATCATGCATATGGGGTCATTTTACTGTTGTAAAAAAGAAAAAAAGAAATACCAAGGATTTGCATAGTGTTACTATACAAATCCTTTGAAGAACTTAAAAAAATTTACTTAAAAAGAGGAGAAATACATCATATTTTAAACAACATTACTATTTTTAAAGAGGGGTCCACTTATTTTGAACAAGGACGTATAACTAATATACGTCCTTGTTTTGAATAATATTAAAGTACATGTGTCAACATGGCCTAAGTCCAGGAATATTACAAAATTCTTGGGCATGTTTTGACCATTTAATACCAGATAGATATATAGTTCTTTGGGAAAATATGAGCTCTTTTGTACTAAAAAGTTTTATTTACAAAAAAATATATTGCAACTTATATTGACCCCTCATAAAAAGGATATTTACAAAATTGAGGGGTTGTCCCAACCTGATTATGACTTGGATGGAGAATTGTCTCATTAATTAGCACACATACATATACCAAATCTAATTATTCAATTATTTATTGGTGAACAGGGAAAAATACTTCATAAATTAAAGAAATGCCAAAGTACAAGTTTTAATATTGTCAAAACCTACTATTTTATGTTTACAAAAAAAATATATAATCGCTCGCCTTTACTTTTCAAGCTACGCCTCAAAAATTTGTAAAATAAATATCTTTTTATTAAAATTTTCAAATCGCTCGCTCGCCCCAATTTTTGGAGTCCAAAAATCCGTAGAACAAGAAATTAAATTGGTGTGGCCTAATAACTGTAACACTATTACCACTGAGTATACCCGTGATCATTTAGTAATTTGAATCGACAGCATTTGACGCATTTACATATTCATTCACAATCATTAACGCAGACATTGTATTTAACACATGCATGTATGTACACAAAGAATATTCTCACCAAAGCTTCATTATTGCGATGGCATTATTGATATTTAAAGGTTGTGATATCTAGAAAGCCTAGCGGAAATATGAATTCTTTTAAAGTTTTTCAATTAGAAATTGCTGAGCGGAAATATGAATTATTTTAACATTGATGAAAAATATTTCAAAGCAAAATAAACTAGACAAACTAATCATCCACAGCATATAAATAACACATTAATGTGTTTATTGCAT
The DNA here is from genome assembly GCA_037788925.1 of Mytilus galloprovincialis. Lineage (NCBI taxonomy): Eukaryota > Metazoa > Mollusca > Bivalvia > Mytilida > Mytilidae > Mytilus > Mytilus galloprovincialis. The sequence goes on along the minus strand of CM075343.1, from coordinate 49,672,160 downwards.
CTGTCACGTATAATGGATACTAAAATGTAAATTAATTATATGCTATAATTATATCAGATTTGGGGCCTCTCGAAACCAACTCACAAGATTTTCCGGTTAAAAAAAAAGATTTTCCGGTTGAAAAAATAGAAGAAAAGGGTATGTAAAGAATTTTTTGTAATATTACGAGGATCAAAAACATTTCTGTTAGTTGAATATTTTGCACCGTGACAGCACTGTCATTTCACATTTATCAAAGTCTAATTAGATATATTTAAACAAGAAATGATTGTATCATGGTGAAGTTACGAAGTTACACAAACGAAGCTCCCATGAAGACATCTAAAAGACCAGACAAAATTAGTTTGGTCTAGTTAAGTTATATGCATGAGTGATTCCTTGAGACTGACTCTGTAAATCTTTCTAATCTTCTCAATATGACTAATATGACTATATATGGTTTAGAGTAAGGATCTCGATCATTTACAAGATATGCAATCATTTGGGGTGGGGAACCCTTGGTTAATAACTCAATATAATTTGTTAAATGTGTGTGAAATGACGAACCGGAATATAAATGGTTTAGTTGTAGGGATCTCAACCATTTATAGAATATTAAAACCTTCTTAAATTGTAGAGAATTGGGGCGTTTCTGTGGACTGACCTTATATATCTTTCAATGGTTAAAGGGTTGGGATCAATCGTAAATAATAATTAAGATCATTATAATTCGGAAGCCCCTTGAGACTGACCCTATATATCATTTTAATCTTTGTAACATGACGAACAGGAATATATTTTGTTTAGGGAAGATGATCTCAACCATTTAGAATATATAACAGCTTGCTCAAATGGAAGGGAACTATGGTGATCCTGGATGTTAATACTTTACCTCATTTAATGTGCTGAATCATGACTAACCAGAATATCTGAAGTTAGGGTGGGGTGTCCCCTGACTGATCCTTTATTTCAATTCATGAAATGAATCCTGACGAAAAAGATAAACATGGTTTAGGGTTGGGGATCTCGACAACTTACAAGATTCTTTCATGGCAAGAGGTGATACATGTATGACCCCTGTGAACTATATATTTTATTTGATGTGCTTTATCATGACAAACTAGAATACATAACGTGACGGTACCCAAATTGCACCTATTTTGACAGTTTTGTCAACTACGTTTTTTTATGATCAAGACAAAATTTCCATTTTGTGTATATTTTGTAGCCGTATCCTTCTTTATTATATAGGTACACCAATTTGATTTTTAATCCATTTGGAATCATAGAAAAACTGGTCTGAACTAACCTAACCATCAATGATTTTGTAATGAGGAGTACCCAAATTGCATCCATGCTTAAGTTTGCGTAGTAAAAAGTCGAATAACAGAGCTTTTGTTTATTTTTTTCAAATATTTTTCCATGCTTACTCTTCATTTTTTTAGATATGGATACTTGAAACATATTGTATTTGCTAATTTTAAAAAAATGACGTTTTGATGACGTCGCATGGCGACGTTTCGGTACATTTTGCTTTTTTCAGTAAACACTTCATCTGTTGATAAATACTGTGATTTTTTTGTGTATTTCTTAATATTTTTACCTATGTTGAAAGACGTGCATAGTATCAATTCATAAAAATACTATAATTGTTTAGTCTCTAGGAAATCTTGCAAGATTTCCGCTGCTGTTTTTGCTAAATAGGTGCAATTGGGGTACCGTTGCGTTATGGTTCATGAGTGGTGATCTTGAGCACTCGTAAGAAATTTAAACTTGTTCAAAAAAGAGAGAATGAGATTATCTCGGGGAAGTCACCCTTTTTTCATTTAATGTGCTTTTTAATGATAAACATTCACAATTATAATGATTGTGTCTATAACTATCAGTATTCAAGTTATAATCGTTTGAAAATTTAAAAAAAGTAAAATCCTTGTATACGGTACTATGGTAAACTCCTGTTGGTCCCCTAAAGTACCTCTAATTAATCCCAACACACAAAAAAAGTATGGTTGCACCACTGGAAATGTTAGTTTAACCTTAAGTAAATCTAACTAGCAGTTTTAGCGAACAGGTGCAGACAAGTTTGTTTTTTTTGTGTGTAACGTTTTATTAAGTTTGAAACATAGAATTTCAAAAGTTTCCTTGGTTACGGCAGCAATTTTAAAAACCTAAAAGTGGAAGTGCTCCTGCATCGGTAATTCTAATTACCTGACGTGCATTTCTACATATTTTCATGAGGATTGTCATTATGTTGCAGTTTTTATCAGTGTGCGTTTTTAACTCATTAGACAAAAATACAAGTGGACGTGGCCGGGTACTTGCACATCCCAACAACAACAAAACACTATGTGCAGATCTGAGAGAAATACTTACAACTAATAAAAAAGTTAAAAGAAATATGCTCAGCAAACATATAATTTCATTACCCCTAACATGTTAAAAGTTCGAATTACAACCAATCGATTTTTAACTTCTTTATTGTTGAAAATATTCAATATAAGGAGACCAATAAAGAAATGTTCACGTATGACCATGTAATTAATATTAGTTTAAGAAACTACACAAATAAAGAACAAAAACACAGAGATCATTTTTTACTTTACAGGTGTGAATGATAGTTATTCAATACCAATTTTGATATGCTCCATAGCTTCAGGCATTTGTCTTATAACGACTTTTTTGGTGTTGATTACAAAAGGGCGAAAGCTGTCTCGACTGCATAGTAAGTAAACATAAGATAACGAAACTTACACCTTTATTATCAACAGGACAGAAAATCAAAAAACAAACACTTTCAATATTTTTTAGGATAAGCATTGCAAATACACTTATTATGTAAAACAACAATTTAAATTTAAAATATATTTGATGTGATTTATTGAGGAAATGAGACCAAAAATAAGATTTTAGTTAATTTTTTTTATTTTCGTAGATTTTGTCTGCTTCAGTAGTACTTTTTTTTAGGGCGACCTATCTTCAGTCTCATTTTTTCTATCACTTGATGTGATAGAAAAACTAGCGCATGTTTCAATACTTAAGAGTAGAATTAACATAATATCGATGGTATCTAGAATCTAATTTCACTTTAAATCAAGAAATCATACACTCTGTACATGTAAAATGTAGACGTACCTTTTTGGTAATATTTAAACATTTTATATTGTTGAAAATAATTGTTATCTACATTTTTAAACATAGAAAAGAGAACTAACGTGAAGGCTCACACGGAACAGTTACTGAAAAATACAGGTATGCTTGTCAGATTACTTTTATAAAACGACGATTTGCTTTAGGTCAGATTTAATAGGAGACACGTTGAAACAAAGCTTTGCAAACAATCATTCGATATTCATTGTTTTATTAAATTTCTTTGTTCTGTAGTTATCGTGTATTTTAAAAATGACAATTTACATATAAGGAATACAACTCAAAATTGAAGAATTTACTACATCTTTTGTATATACCTTTCTCTATACCTTGAAGTCTAAAATATTTCTTAATTTGCAAAATTTTGCACAATTCTTTAAAAAGTGCAAATTTGATAAAGATTAATAGGGGAAAATTGGTGGTATTACACATGAAAGGTAAATACCAATTTCTGCTAAAAACACGATTATTTTGTTCGGATAATATTTGGCCGCCACCCCTATTTTCTCACCTAGCCCAAATACCCATGTGACATTATGCAATCACTTGACATTCGTCGTCGTCCGTTGTCATCTTTCTTCTCCTCTGAAACTACTGGGCCAAATATTTCCATACTATAACTGAACTTTCTTTTTGATATCTAGTTTATGAATTGTATCCGAAGTTCTGATCCATCAACAAACATGGCCGCCTTGGCTGAAAATAGAAGATGGGATCAAATGCAGTTGTTTGCCTATGTTTCAAAAACAAACCATTTAAAGATCTGACAAGGGATAAACATGTTAAATAGGTCAATATATATCAGGTTCGAAATTTTAAGATTGACCTAACGACCAAATGTTGGATTGCTGCCAATAAAGTGGTCATTGCAATGTGATTTATCAGTCTTTTGTTATTATCTTAAATATTATTGAATACAAAGAAAATCTGTAAACAGCAATAATGTTCTGCAAAGTAGAATCTACAATAAAGTCGTTGAACAAATTGACAAGTGTCCCTTCTCACCCTTTAAAGACAATTTTATACAATTTGTTCACCATAATTGCTAACATTTAAATATTTTCTTCTCTGAAAATTCTATTTCTAATACTTGTATATATGTACAGTACAAAAGGAAGAGGCACAGCAAAATAGTCCCTTAGACAAATAGGGTTGAAAACAAAACTTTACGACACAAGAGATGATTTCAGTTTTCCAATTGTGAACTTTCCGTTTCTATGTAGCAACATTCCAGTAGCACCCGCATACAGAGTTTATATCTCACAATTGATAGGATATGCCCGGGCTGGTATTTTTTATCGTGATTTCCTTGATAGAGGGTTCCTGCTCACAAGGAAGCTATCAAATCAAGAGTTCGCAATGGTAAAGTTAAATTCATCCCTAAGTTTTGGTTGACTGTTATTTCATTGATGATATCGGATATGTTCCTTATGTCGTAAAAACAATCCCATTCCCTCTTCAAGCTGTAATTTTCCAAATAAAGACTATTTCCCGGATTTGTTATAACATTAGCAACACGACGGGTGCTTCATATGAAGCAGGACCTGCTTCCCTTCCCGGTGCATCTGAGATCACTTTCAGTGGTTGGAGGAGTTAGTGTTGATAAGTCTTTAGTTTTCTATGATGTGTCTCGTGAACTATTATTTGACTGTTTGTCTTTTACTTTTTAGCCATGGCGATGTCAGTTTATTTTCGATCAATGAGTTTGACTATCCCTCTGGCATATTCGCCCCTCTTTTACCACTTTTGTTTGCATTCATTGGTATTAATGTGTGCTTGTGAAATGAGTATATATTGGTGATTGTATAATATACATTACTCGATTAATACTTTGTATATGTTATGAACGTGTGGTTAGTTTGATATCAGTTTGTCATTCAAAATTCGATTATAATGTAGAATTGTCTTGCTTTTCTCTGAAATTATCATTGTGACGTTATGAAAAAAGGCCACCATGTCTGATGACGTCACACAAAAAAAAAACACATATTTTTGAAGATCATTCGGAAAGAAGGACTATACATGTCTACATACAATTTAAAAGTCATTAGAGAAACAAATTCCGCCATCAAATATCGTGCAATACGATATTTATCCACTCTTGACAGTTAACATTTTGATATCTAAACGCTTGTGTGGATAAATATCGTATCACACTTGATACTGTGGTAGAACCTGTATTCATATTAGTTTATAAAATATATATTTGTCAATTTGTTAAAACGACGACAACATTTATTTATGTAATTTAGTTTTTCATTTTAAAAAATCCTGTTCATTCATCTTCACTATGTAGGACTGCATGACGATACTTAGAACTTTTTTGGTAATTGATAGTGATTAATAATGCTGATTTGGGTGAAATTAACTTTTCGAAATGCTTTAAAAAAAAAAAAAAAAGAAAACAAACGACAATATGTATGCAATATTTAGGTTCAGACACACCACATATCAAATTTGTTAACTTTCGGCTTCGATTTGTCTTGTAGAGCGCACAATCTGCAAAATTAAACAATAAGAAATGTACGTATATCTTTCGTGGAATACCAAATAACTTTGCTCTGGGACATTTGTGAACAATGAAAGTTAGACGTCCAAATGAAAAGATGGATGGTGTTGATATAGAAATGTGTAGGTCGTATTAAAGGAGCGATTGAATTAACAAATTCAAAAGTTAAAAGAGGGAATATAAAAAAATACCGAACTCCAAGGAAAATTCAAAACGGAAAGTTCAAATGGCAAAATCAATGAAACTACTGACTTGGTACAGGCATATCCTAATGAAAAACACAATTGATTAAACCTGATTATATTATGTCAATATTTCAAAAATATATTTGGTGATATTCAACTAATTAAATGCTAGGTTGTAACTTTCATTGTAACAATGGGTTAATTTCTTGGGTATAAGTGAATCATGAATTTAAAAATTCAAAAATAGTACACACTTTCTTTAAGCGTGTATGCCGATTTTGGATTAACCACAAAATCAAATATAAAAATTGCTACATTGTTTCCGTTAGCCCGAAAAAATCGTACCTACGCATCTAATTCAAAAGGTATAATACTTACCTCCAATGAATATTCGAAACTATAAGTCCCTTATCAAATGGCAAAATTAAAAGCCACAAATCAAACAAAGTAAAGACATCTGTGCTTACTTGTAATTGGTACAGGTAGTTTGCATAAATGTAGAAAATGGTGGATCGAACATGATTAAAAAGCTTGGTAAACTTTTCACTTTATTATTTTAAGGAACATCACACAAATATGTTAATGCATGATTACTACAGGATTGTTTTCTTCTAAAATATTGAATTCTTATTTACAGATGAAACAGAATTAAAATGTCGACTCGCAATGAGCCAACAAGCTAGGATTTCACTAAAACTATCGCGTGAAATTATGCTTGCACCAGCATCTGTTCAAAGTTGCGGATTCGTATCCATTTCAAAATCGAAACTTGTAGTTGTAGATAATGATAACAATACGTTGAAGATATATTCCGATGATCAGCTTGATTTTGAACATAACTTACCTTCCAAAGTAAATGCAGTTACCTGTCTTTGTGAAAATGTTTTTGCAGTGACTCTTGCAACCAGTATAACTCTTTTTAAACTTGAAAACAAGACATGTGAAATGTTGAAAACGATTCCCGTTGGTAACAGTATTTTTGTCATTACGTCAGACAAACACCATTTACTTTTTAAACATATTGATGAGAAAACCAATACGGCCTGGTTAAAGCTTTACGACTACACATCCCAAAATTTAAAGACTTTGAGAAGTGTTCCGTATTCAACGGGTGTCTCCGATAAAATGGCACTAAACATGATTTCAAAAACAGTCTACCGTTGTGATACACATACTGACCAAGTGTTTGCTTTAAACTTTGAAGACAATACAGAATGGTGTATGCCGATTCCAAAACCAACAGAAATCGTTATAGTTCATCGTGATGCAACCAATGAGATGATTCTGGTATACTGCGAGAACCGAAATGAAATATACTGTGTGAACAAGGATGAAATGCACCGGGTGGAAGAGGATGGAGAAACAATAAAGAAGTCGTCCATGTTCAAACAAATGACTTACAAGGCCGACCTGAATCAGCTTCTTGTGCAAACCGCAAAAAATGTTATAAACGTATATGACATTACATTCATATGATTACTGTTAGCTCAGAAGAGTTATTTCAACCATATATGATACCAAGTTTTTGTTTGAAACTAATTTTACAAATAAATAGCAAAGACAAACCATAATACTGTAAAAATAAAGTCACTTTATTAGTGACATTAAGATAAATCTTACCACACAACCATTATAGGTCAACGAACGGCCTTCAACACGGAATCTTGTTGTTAACAACAGACTTGATAACGTTTATCTTACAGGTCCTGGTGTTAAATACCGTACGGTAACATGTATATGATGTAGTTGTTTATCGTTCTAGATAATGTTGGCTCTTTATACTTTCCTCTTTTTGTCATGGAACATTTGTTTCTAGAATTTTATATTGTATATCAAATATGTATTTAAAAAAACAACATGTTAGATATAAATGAGTTGTTGATTGAATTATTTATGTATACGTTTCGATCAGCACTCTGAGATTGTACAACGAAAAATACAAATTTTATAATATAATAACAAACGATATTTTTTTGAAAATTACCAAGGTAAAATTCAAAAAGAGTATGTTCATAAAAACTGACACATTCAAGATTATTCAAGAACGGTACTCTCGTAACATGGGGTTGCTGCTCACAAGGAAACTATAAAACTAAGAGTAAAAATTGGTGAAGTTGAAATTATCTCTTTCTATTCTTCTGTGTTATGTTTGTTTGCCTGTTTGTCTTTATCTTTTTTAGCAATGGTGATGTCAGATTATTTTCGACGTTTGAATGTCCCTCTGGTATCTTTCGCCCCTCTTTTAATATTATGTTGGGCACTTACATCCTTCAATGTATTGGTAAAGTTTGGTTCCTTTTATTGGACAACATCGCCTTATAGATTGTAACTCGCTTCCCAACAAACCAGACTCTAGTTAGCGAAAAATAAGCCCGCGAACGATAAGGTGTAGCACGCTAGCGAACAATAGGCCAGCGAACTATAATAAAAGCGCCAATCTGATTATGTCTAAAAACCGAAGATTTGTAATAACATGAAACGTACTTTGATATCTGATGACAATCATTTCCAGTAGAAAGGCGAAATGCAACTCATTTCCACACAGATGAGAATGATTATCTAGTCGTTTATTTAATACAACTTTTTTAAAGCCGGGCATCTAAAATTACCTAAATATATTCCTTGCTTGTCTTTATAATAATAAAACAAATGATAACAATAGTTGATATTAAATTAGTGTAATACAATTGAGAATGGAAATGGGGAATGTGTCACAGAGTCAACAACCCGACCATAGAGCAGATAACAGACGAAGGCCACTAGTGGATCTTCAATGCAGCGAGAAACTTCCACACCCGGATGCGTACTTCAGCTGGCCCCTAAACAAATATGTATACTAGTTCAGTGATAATGGACGTCACACTAAACTTCGAATTATACACAAGAAACTAAAATTAAAAATCATACAAGACAAAGGCGAGATATCAACCCTCCCCCTATACCGCTAGCCAATGTAGAAATATTAAACGCACAAAAATATGCACAGTAACGATCAGCTTAATAGAAATCCGAGTCTGATGTCAGAAGAGGTAACAAAAGAAAATAAACAAAATGACAATAATACATAATAAATAAAAACAGACTACTAGCAGTTACTGACAAGCCAGCTCCAGACCTCATTAAACTGATTGAAAGATTATGTTTTCATCATATGAATATCAGACCCAATACAATTAAATCTTCTATCTTTAATAATATAGGGCTTTGAAAAAAAAATAATAGACAATTTCCTAAGGTTGCCTGGACCACGTCCCTTCTGTAATTCATAAAAAATCCCTACGTTATTGTTGTGAATCAGAATCAACCTTTTGTTAACTCGAATCAAGGGACTTGCCTTTTTGAAAAGCTGTAAAAGACATGGATTTGAACTTATTGTCTGTTTAATTCATACCAATTCATATATCGTGCTTTTAGTGTGTCACTGAAACATAAAGCACATTAATTTCCTAATGAAATGTGAGAAAAATAATTGCATACTTTCAATTGTATCAAAACGAAAACTGTGAATATTTTGTTAGCTGTTACTTAATATTATGTACCTGCCATTCCAAAAACAATATGCATCAGCATGTGGTTCAGTTTCATCTTTACACTAGATAATCATGGTTTACTTTTATATTTTTTATTGTAATCCATGGTAATCAAAAGGGGGAGGAGTAGCTAAAATTGATTTTGAAAATCCTATAAGAGATGCTTGACTGTCAAGAAAAATATTATCGATTTAAATAAAAATATAAAAAAAACAATTTAGTCTTTGCGAAAATGTATAGCATTTCGTCCTTCTACGGGTAATGATTGCAAGGGACGTTTCCTGTTAATATAAGCCTTCGGATTTTAAGCGTGATCAGTTTGGCGGGTATTTCTTACTGTTCGCTAGGTTATTGTTTGCTAGCTTGATGCATCTTATTTTTCGTTTGCTTATTGTTCGCTAGCTTGAGTCAGCAAAGCAAACGGATAAACTTAGTAGTTCAGTATTTGTGAAGTTATCATATTGTATCAATTGTTTCATCCATATGACAAGTTTTGAATAACCAAGTGTGTTATTTGTGTTAACAGGTGACTAAAGGAATTTGCCTTTTCAATGTTTCGTTGTGCGATTTAGCTCTTATGTTAATCTACATGTACATTCAAAAGCAGAAACAAATTAGTTCCGATTTGACTTTGATGGTCAACATAATATATGCATTAGCCCATTTTTCATTTTTTGACAAATTGAATAAATTTTGTTTTCCATAAATATTATGATAACTGCTTTCTAATTCCATCAAGTACTAAAAATGTTCATACTAATAATGACCATTAACCACTAATAACTTAATTGATATTGCAATTAAGACAGTCAAATTTTATTACCCAAGCTTACAGATTGTTTGTAAAAAAAAATGGAAGTATATCTTTATTCTCAATAAACCATCATTTTGACAAGGTATCGAAAAATACATATGTACAATATTTACAATATATACAATATTCAATAAATACAATTAGTACAAGACATGTTACAAAAAAAATAGGGGTGGCGTCACACTAAATAAAGCCTGGAGTTCACACAGATTTATTTATAGTTTTGATAAATTTGCAGAGTTTAATCAACATTACCTTCTTTTTTGATGACATTAATAATTTATACTTTAAAATATTTGGTTTTGTGTAGCTATACTTTTCTATGTAATTATTCCTCTCCTGTTGAAAAAATTGGCATTTACAAAATAAGGTGAAATTCATCCCCGAGTTCATTGTTTTTTACCCAGAGTACAGTTTCTTTTTGTCTGCTGGTGTTTAACTATCTACCAGCTTCAATGAGTATTTATAATTCGTGGTTCTAAATCTGCAAAATTCTACAAGATTTTTGTTATCTAAAATATCTAAATAAGCTTCAGAACTAAAATTATCTTTAAATACTTTGTAATTGACAGCTTTTGGTGATTTTTCTAATAGTAAGTGCCAATTCTGTTCAAATTGATCTTTACGGTTTCTACAAACTGTAAGACGTAGCAAATCCAGATTAATAAAAGTTTGTGAATTCCAAATATATGTTAAGCCACATTCAATCAAAATATTTTTATGTTATCTAACCATAAAAATTTATCTCCATTTACAAATGACAACTGAAAACATAAGTGATAGACAATTTTTGACGATTTTGACTTCTTTCCAGAAAGAATTTTACCCCAGAATGATATTCTATTTTTTATGTCAATTTCTAGAGGATATCTTCCAAGTTCGCCATATATCATATACGATGGTGTAAAAGATCTTAAATGTAAAAGCAATTTGCAAAATTTTAGGTGGACTTTTTCGATTATTTCGTTATTGCTAAAACGACATATTTCGCACCCATATAATAAAATAGGCTTTATTATCTTATCGAATAGTTCTAGACCAGGCAGAAGCTAGCGAACAATAGCTAGCGAACAATAAGCCAGCGAACAATAAGGCAATATATCGAGAAACCAAAAAACAGAATAAGACAACAACGGCCGTTAAATAAAAAAATGTTCAAAAAGGCAAAAAATCAGTTAGAATATAGCAATTTTAACTCAATTTTGAAATGGTTTTTATCCCATCCATTGATTTAACTAGTCGCATAACTTTTTCGGCTAATATTCAATACCACAATAACTCTGCATCTATCAAGGGTTTATTTGTAGGTGTAGGGCCACTAATGCATCCACTTCAATTTAGAACGTATGTAAAAGTAGTCCTACCCTGTAAAATATAGCACCTTTTATGTCATTTTATTTTTCTCTAGAAGCCCTGGAATGGGCCCACCCCCCTAATTTTTTGACATTTTTTTCAAATTTTGATCTCTTATTTAAGATTCTTGAACATAGCACCCTTCGATACCTAGCTCAAAAGAAGCGCCTGTTTCTCCTCTACGAGACCTATATAGTCATACCCCGTGACACTCCTCATTATTTTTCTCTAGAAGCCCTGGAATAGGCCGACCCACCCCCAATTTTTTAACATTTGTTTTCAAATTTTGTTCTCTAATTTAAGATTTTTGAACATAGCACCCTTCGATACCTAGCGCAAAAGAAGCACCTGTTTCTCCTCTACACGACCTATATAGTCATACCCCGTGACACCCCTCCATATTTTTCTCTAGAAGCCCTGGAATGGGCCTAGCCCCCTAATTTTTGGACATTTTTTTCAAATTTTGAGCTCTTATTTCAGATTTTTGAACATAGCGCCCTTCGATACCTAGCTCAAAAGAAGCTCCTGTTTCTCCTCTACAAGACCTATATAGCCATACCCCGTGACATCCCTCATTATTTTTCTCTAAAGGCCCTGGAATAGGCCGACCCACCCCCCATTTTTTGGACATTTTTTCAAATGTTAAGCTCTAGTTTCAGATTTGTGAACATGGCGCCATTCTATACCTAGCGCAAAAGAATCGCTGTTTCTCCTCTACAAGACCTATATAGTCATACCCCGTGACACCCCTCATTATTTTTCTCTAAAAGCCCTGGAATGGGCCCACCCCCTAACTTTTTGACATTTTTTTTCAAATTTTGAGCTCTAGTTTCAGATTTTTGAACATAGTGCCCTTCGATACCTAGCTCAAAAGAAGCGCCTGTTTCTCCTCTACAAGACCTATATAGTCATATCCCGTGACACCCCTCATTATTTTTCTCTAAAAGCCCTGGAGTAGGCCGACCCACCCCCCATTTTTGGGACATTTTTTCAAATGTTAAGCTCTAGTTTCAGATTTTTTAACATAGCGCCCTTCGATACCTAGCGCAGATGAAGCACCTGTTTCTCTTTTACAAGACCTATATAGTCATACTCCGTGACACCCCTCAATATCTTTCTCTAGAAGCCCTGGAAAGGGTCCACCCCCCTAACTTTTTGACATTTTTTTTCAAATTTTGAGCTCTAGTTTCAGATTTGTGAACATAGCGCCCTTCGATACCTAGCTCAATAGAAGCGCGTTTCTCCTCTACAAGACCTATATAGTCATACCCCGTGACACCCCTCATAATTTTTCTCTAGAAGCCTTGGATTAGGTCGACCCGCCTAATTTTTGGACATTTTTTTCAAATTTTGAGTTCTAATTTAAGATTTTTGAACATAGCGCCCTTCGATACCTAGCGCAAAAGAAGCACCTGTTTCTCCTCTACACGACCTATATAGTCATACCCCGTGACACCCCTCATTATTTTTCTCTAGAAGCCCTGGAATAGGCCGACCCACCCCCCATTTTTGTACATTTTTTCAAATTTTGAGCTCTAATTTAAGATTTTTGAACATAGCGCCCTTCGATACCTAGCACAAAAGAAGCACCTGTTTCTCCTATACACGACCTATATAGTCATACCCCGTGACACCCCTCATTATTTTTCTCTAGAAGCCCTGGAATAGGCCGACCCACCCCCCATTTTTTGGACATTTTTTCAAATGTTAAGCTCTAATTTAAGATTTTTGAACATAGCGCCCTTCGATACCTAGCGCAAAAGAAGCACCTGTTTCTCCTATACACGACCTATATAGTCATACCCCGTGACACCCCTCATTATTTTTCTCTAGAAGCCCTGGAATAGGCCGACCCACCCCCCATTTTTTGGACATTTTTTCAAATGTTAAGCTCTAGTTTCAGATTTTTGAACATAGGGCCCTTCGACACCTAGCGCAAAAGAAGCGCATGTTTCTCCTCTACAAGACCTATATAGTCATACCCCCTGACACCCCTCATTATTTTTCTCTAAAGGCCCTGGAATGGGCCGACCCACCCCCTAACTTTTTGGACATATTTTTCAAATGTTAAGCTCTAGTTTCAGATTTTTGAACTTAGCGCCCTTCGATACCTAGCGCAAAAGAAGCAGCTGTTTCTCCTCTACTAGACCTATATAGTCACACCCCGTGACACCCCTTATTGTTTTTTTCTAGAAGCCCTGGAATAGGCCAACCCCCCTAATTTTTTTACATTTGTTTCAAATTTTGAGCTCTAGTTTCAGATTTTTGAACATAGCCCCCTTCGATACCTAGCGCAGATGAAGCACCTGTTTCTCTTCTACAAGACCTATATAGTCAAACCCCGTAACACCCCTCATTATTTTTCTGAAGAAGCCCTGGAATGGGCCGACCCCCCTAACTTTTTGACATTTTTTTTTCAAATTTTGAGCTCTAGTTTCAGATTTTTGAACATAGCGCCCTTCGATACCTAGCGCAAAATTAGCGGATGTTTCTCCTCTACAAGACCTATATAGTCATACCCCCTGACACCCCTCATTATTTTTCTCTAAAGGCCCTGGAATAGGCCGACCCACCCCCCATTTTTTGGACATTTTTTCAATTTCAGATTTTTTAACATAGCGCCCTTCGATACCTAGCGCAAAAGAATCGCTGTTTCTCTTCTACAAGACCTATATAGTCATACCCCGTGACACCCCTCATTATTTTTCTCTAGAAGCCCTGGAATGGGCCCACCCCCCTAACTTTTTGACATTTTTTTCAAATTTTGAGCTCTAGTTTCAGATTTGTGAAAATAGCGCCCTTCGATACCTAGCTCAATAGAAGCGCCTGTTTCTCCTCTACAAGACCTATATAGTCATACCCCGTGACACCCATCATTATTCTTCTCTACAAGCCCTGGAATAGGCCGACCCAACCCCAATTTTTGGACATTTTTTTTCAAATTTTGAGCTCTAATTTAAGATTTTTGAACATAGCGCCCTTCGATACCTAGCACAAAAGAAGCACCTGTTTCTCCTATACACGACCTATATAGTCATACCCCGTGACACCCCTCCATATTTTTCTCTAGAAGCCCTGGAATAGGCCGACCCACCCCCCATTTTTTGGACATTTTTTCAAATGTTAAGCTCTAATTTAAGATTTTTGAACATAGCGCCCTTCGATACCTAGCGCAAAAGAAGCACCTGTTTCTCCTATACACGACCTATATAGTCATACCCCGTGACACCCCTCATTATTTTTCTCTAGAAGCCCTGGAATAGGCCGACCCACCCCCCATTTTTTGGACATTTTTTCAAATGTTAAGCTCTAGTTTCAGATTTTTGAACATAGCGCCCTTCGACACCTAGCGCAAAAGAAGCGCATGTTTCTCCTCTACAAGACCTATATAGTCATACCCCCTGACACCCCTCATTATTTTTCTCTAAAGGCCCTGGAATGGGCCGACCCACCCCCCATTTTTTGGACATTTTTTCAAATGTTAAGCTCTAGTTTCAGATTTTTGAACAAAGCGCCCTTCGATACCTAGCGCAGATGAAGCACCTGTTTCTCTTTTACAAGACCTATATAGTCATACCCCGTGACACCCCTCATTATTTTTCTCTAGAAGCACTGGAATGGGCCCACCCCCCTAACTTTTTGACATTTTTTTTCAAATTTTGAGCTCTAGTTTCAGATTTTTGAACATAGCGCCCTTCGATACCTAGCTCAATAGAAGCGCCTGTTTCTCCTCTACAAGACCATTATAGTCATACCCCGTGACACCCCTCATTATTTTTCTCTAGAAGCCCTGGAATAGGCCGACCCACCCCCAATTTTTGGACATTTTTTTCAAATTTTGAGCTCTAATTTAAGATTTTTGAACATAGCGCCCTTCGATACCTAGCGCAAAAGCAGCACCTGTTTCTCCTCTACACGACCTATATAGTCATACCCCGTGACACCCCTCATTATTTTTCTCTAGAAGCCCTGGAATAGGCCGACCCACCCCCCATTTTTTGGACATATTTTCAAATGTTAAGCGCTAGTTTCAGATTTTTGAACATAGCACCCCTCGATACCTAGCGCAGATGAATCACCTGTTTCTTTTCTACAAGACCTATATAGTCATACCCCGTGACACCCCTCATTATTTTTCTGTAGAAGCATTGGAATGGGCCGACCCCCCTAACTTTTTGACATTTTTTTTTCAAATTTTGAGCTCTAGTTTAAGATTTTTGAACATAGCGCACTTCGATACCTAGCGCAAAAGAAGCGCCTGTTTCTCCTCTACAAGACCTATATAGTCATACCCCGTGACACCCCTCATTAATTTTCTCTAGAAGCCCTGGAATGGGCTAACCCCCCTAACTTTTTGACATTTTGTTTCAAATTTTTAGCTCTAGTTTCAGACTTTTGAACATAGCGCCCTTCGATACCTAGCGTAAAAGAAGCACTTGTTTCTCCTCTACAAGACCTATATAGTCATACCCCGTGACACCCCTCATTATTTTTCTCTAGAAGCCCTGGAATGGGCCCACTCCCCTAACTTTTTGACATTTGTTTCAAATTTTGAGCTCTAGTTTCAGATTTTTGAACATAACGCCCTTCGATACCTAGCTCAAAAGAAGCGCCTGTTTCTCCTCTACAAGACCTATATAGTCATACCCCGTGACACCCCTCATTATTGTTCTCTAGAAGCCCTGGAATGGGGCCAACCCCTAACTTTTTGACATTTTTTTTCAAATTTTGAGCTCTAGTTTCAGATTTTTGAACATAGCGCCCTTCGATACCTAGCGCAAAAGAAGTACTTGTTTCTCCTCTACAGGACCTATATAGTCATATTCGTGACAACCCTGATTATTTTTCTCTAGAAGCCCTGGAATAGGCCAACCCCCCTAATTTTTTAACATTTTTTTCAAATTTTGAGATCTAGTTTTAGATTTTTGAACATAGCGCCCTTCGATACCTAGCGCAAAAGAAGAACCTGTTTCTCCTCTACAAGGCCTATATAGTCAAACCCCGTGATACCTCTCATTATTTTTCTCTAGAAGCCCTGGAATAGGCCGACCCCCCTAATTTTTTGACATTTTTTCAAATTTTGAGCTCTAGTTTCAGATTTTTGAACATAGCCCCCTTCGATAACTAGCTCAAAAAAGCGCCTATTTCTCCTCTACAAGACCTATATAGTCATACCCCGTGACACCCCTCATTATTTTTCTCTAGAAGCCCTGGATTAGGCCGACCCGCCTAATTTTTTGACATTTTTTTCAAATTTTGAGCTCTAGATTAAACAATGACATAAAAGGTGCTATATTTTACAGGGTAGGACTACTTTTACATACGTTATAAATTGAAGTGGATGCATTAGTGGCCCTACAACTACAAATAAACCGTTGATAGATGCAGAGTTATTGTGGTACTGAATATTAGCCGAAAAAGTTATGCGACTTGTTAAATCAATGGATTGGATAAAAACCATTTCAAAATTGAGTTAAAATTGCTATATTCTAACAGATTGTCTGCCTTTTTGAATATTTTTTGATTTAACGGCCGTTGTTGTCTTATTCTGTTTTTTGGTTTCTCGATATATTGCCTTATTGTTCGCTGGCTTATTGTTCGCTAGCTATTGTTCGCTAGCTTCTGCCTGGTCTAGAATTATTCGATAAGATGATAAAGCCTATTTTATTATATGGGTGCGAAGTATGGGGTTTTAGCAATAACGAAATAATCGAAAAAGTCCACCTTAAATTTAGCAAATTGCTTTCACATTTAAAATCTTTTACACCATCGTATATGATATATGGCGAACTTGGAAGATATCCTCTAGAAATTGACATAAGAAATAGAATGATATTATTCTGGGGTAAAATTCTTTCTCGAAAGGAGTCAAAATCGTCAAAAATTGTCTATCACTTATGTTTTCAGTTGTCATTTGTAAATGGAGATAAATTTTTATGGTTAGATAGCATAAAAATATTTTGATTGAATGTGGCTTAACATATATTTGGAATTCACAAACTTTTATTAATCTGGATTTGCTACGTCTTACAGTTTGTAGAAACCTTAAGGATCAATTTGAACAGAATTGGCACTTACTATTAGAAGAATCACCAAAAGCTGTCAATTGCAAAGTATTTAAAGATAATTTTAGTTCTAAAGCTTATTTAGATATTTTAGATAACAAAAATCTTGTAGAATTTTGCAGATTTAGAAACACCAATTATAAATACTCATTGAAGCTGGTAGATGGTTAAACACCAGCAGACAAAATAGAAACTGTACTCTGTGTATAAAACAATGAACTCGGGGATGAATTTCACTTAATTTTATAAATGCCAATTTTTTTAACAGGAGAGGAAAAATTACATAGAAAAGTATAGCTACACAAAACCAAATATTTTAAAGTATAAATTATTAATGTCATCAAAAAAAGAAGGTAAAGTTGATTAAACTCTGCAAATTTATCAAAACTATAAATAAATCTGTGTGAACTCCAGGCTTTATCTAGTTTGACGCCACCCCTATTTTTTTTTTTTTTTCTAACATGTCTTGTACTAATTGTATTTATTGAATATTGTATATATTGTAAATATTGTACATATGTATTTCTCGATACCTTGTCAAAATGATGGTTTATTGAGAATAAAGATATACTTCCAATTTTTTTTTACAAACAATCTGTAAGCTTGGGTAATAAAATTTGACTGTCTTAATTGCAATATCAATTAAGTTATTAGTGGTTAATGGTCATTATTAGTATGAACATTTTTAGTACTTGATGGAATTAGAAAGCAGTTATCATAATATTTATGGAAAACAAAATTTATTCAATTTGTCAAAAAATGAAAAATGGGCTAATGCATATATTATGTTGACCATCAAAGTCAAATCGGAACTAATTTGTTTCTGCTTTTGAATGTACATGTAGATTAACATAAGAGCTAAATCGCACAACGAAACATTGAAAAGGCAAATTCCTTTAGTCACCTGTTAACACAAATAACACACTTGGTTATTCAAAACTTGTCATATGGATGAAACAATTGATACAATATGATAACTTCACAAATACTGAACTACTAAGTTTATCCGTTTGCTTTGCTGACTCAAGCTAGCGAACAATAAGCAAACGAAAAATAAGATGCATCAAGCTAGCAAACAATAACCTAGCGAACAGTAAGAAATACCCGCCAAACTGATCTCGCTTAAAATCCCAAGGCTTATATTAACAGGAAACGTCCCTTGCAATCATTACCAGTAGAAGGACGAAATGCTATACATTTTCGCAAAGACTAAATTGATTTTTTTATATTTTTATTTAAATCGATAATTTTTTTCTTGACAGTCAAGCAAGGTCGTTAAAAACTTACATTTGATGTAGTGTAAAGATGAAACTGAATCCACATGCTGATGCATATCGTTTTTGGAATCGCAGGTACAGAATAATAAATAACAGCTAAAAAAAATATTCACAGTTTTCGTTTTGATACAATTGAAATTATGCAATTATTTTTCTCACATTTCATTAGGAAAATAATGTGCCATATGTATCAGTAACACACAAAAAGCACGATATATAAATAAGCGAGTTCGGAGTTCTGTAATGCGCAGGTGCGAAAATATTCAAGGGAGATCACCCACTAAGGTCGAAAGGTCATTGCAGATAAACAAACGGGATAAATACACAACGGACGTGTGTTTCTTTGTCAATTGTATTCTCCAATTTATTTATATTGTAGTCCTGTGGTGTTGAGTTGTCGTTTTAATGTTATATTTCACATGGCTATAAAAGGGGAGGTTTGGCATGCCACAAAACCAGGTTCAACCCACCATTTTTTCCTTTAAAAATGTCCTGTACCAAGTCAGGAATATGGCCATTGTTATATTATAGTTCGTTTCTGTGTGTGTTACAATTTAACGTTGCGTCGTTTGTTTTCTCTTATTTTTGAGTGTAAATTGACATTGCGATAAGACGTGTCACGGTACTTGTCTATCCCAAATTCATGCATTTGGTTTTGATGTTATATTTGTTATTCTCGTGGGATTTTGTCTGATGCTTGGTCCGTTTCTGTGTGTGTTACATTGTAGTGTTGTGTCGTTGTTCTCCTCTTATATTTATGCGTTTCCCTCAGTTTTAGTTTGTTACCCCGATTTTGTTTTTTGTCCATGGATTTATGAGTCTGAACAGCGGTATACTACTGTTGCCTTTATATATCGTGAATATGCTTTAAAACGTTAGAAATCGATGCGCAGGTAGACAAATATTTATTGTTACGCAACAAATGGTAGTATTGAATGATGAACATAGGGTTTTCAAATTAAAATGAGTTTCATGGAAAATTGTTCTAGAAAAATTAAAAAACGGAGATACTGGACGGTCCTGACATTACCGATGGCAATAATGCATCTTGTAAAGATTTTTTCTGTATATTTTGTCATGACAACGATGTACAGAATGCATATATTTGTCTTCTATTGTACGCAAGTAATTGTTGGGTCCCGTTATGGCCTTAATCATAGTCATATAACTTACTAATAGCTTGCTGTGATGGCTTATTTTAAAATAAATGAAGGGATAGTTGTATCATTGGCACTCACACCACATCTTTTTATATCTATAAACAGACTTTTTTTTACCACAAGTCTATAAACAACACTCGAATAAATACTGAAACACTTAATGTAAGCACATGTGTATTTATTTATTTTTAAATGAGATAAGCACAACTTAAAAATAGGTATTTACAAGGAAGGCACTTAAATTATTCCACCTACATGTAAACTACAAATTTATGTGTGACCTGGAAACAGTATAACTTAAAAGTAAATATGCTATGTCCAATATGGGACCATTGACAAAACCCAACACTCAAAACACAAGAAATATTTTATGCTCTGTTTATCATGGTATATATATAATTGACATTAACTTTCACCAGTTTTAATACTTTAGTCATGCCCAGCAGTAGTTATTCCAAATTCAGTGTTGCATACAATTTCCTATTCCTAATGAATAAATGAAGGAGATGATTTTTTTTTAGACCATGTCAATACATGTATAACATGTATAACACAACTACTAAAAATAAATAAAGAAATAACAAACTGTTCTTAATTAATGCGCATAATGACAGTTTGGAAATGCACAGAAAGTATTTCTTAAAAAGTGTTTGGGGCAAATTCTAACAATAGTCTAACACACATGTCACATCACAATACAAAAATTCTGTTATTTATAAAAAAACAATGTATAAAGTTTATAGTGGCAGTCATTTCTTAGTTTATTCCAAGGATTTGTCTAGTTGGTAGTTGGACACTGCATAACAGTTTAATTTGTAATATATCTTAGTTAATTGGCACAAGGTACTGGTCATCAGCTAATAATAAAGATCTCTTAAGCCTAAAACTGTTTCAGTTAACATCTATTAGAATTTGACCCAGGTTGCTCTGTAATGTTTATTACTTGGTGGCAATAGGTTTTTATTGGTCTTTGTTTCTTCCAGGTATTAGTCAAAGCAAAGGTCAAGATATTTAAAGTTTCCTTGTAATGTTAAGAAGTAGTATAGTATGAGAATTTGTTGTGTTGTTGGGTGTACATGTGGTAATTCCACCTACCACCTCAACAAATGGATGAAAACTTTGTGTCAAGTTCATAAGTGTAATTTAGGAACAAGGTCTTGTGATTGTGAACCACCCTTTAAGTTGTTTCCATTTCCAACAGAAAACAAGAATCCTGAGTTAAGGAGAAAATGGATGATTCAAGTTAATAGAATTGACCCAACAACTAATAAAAACTGGACTCCAAAAGCTCATGACAGGGTTTGCTCAAATCATTTTGAGGAATGTACTCCTTATCCATCGGTTAATTTAGGGCACACTGTAAAAACAACTGTAAGACCATCCAGAAAGATAATTGTTAAACATCAATTTCAAAAGAAAAGCAAGTCTGTGTCTGAAAATACAAGTACAATTGAGTCATCTGCATTGCAAGACATTCAAGACACAAATTTACCAGCAGAAGATATTCAAATATATACTGCTACACCGTATATTGACTATGTTAAAAAATCTGCACAATCAGATCACTGTTACACTGGTCTAAATAAAGAGAAAAACAGTACATGTAAAGAAAAGCTGCAATCTGACAATCATCTTAGTAAATCAGACCATTCATATGCTTCTAAATGTGACTGTTCCTCCAACTGTGTTTGTAAAGGTTGCTTCACCAAACAACAAACTATCAATAAACTAAATTCTCAATTAATGTATTTACAACAACAACTACACAGCAAAGGCACAAAAAACAGGGTTCATACAACTATGACAAATAACATAGTGTAAGATGACAGCAAAACACGATTGTACACAGGGCTGCCAAATGCAGATGTATTTGATAGGCTATACAAGCATTTGTTACCACGTGCAAAGCGTTTGACTTATTGGAGTGGAAGCAAGAAAATCGTAAGCACGAAAGCGAAAAGGGTTTTCAAAAAATCACCTAAAGAATTTGGTCTCAAAAGAAAATTGTCTGTCAAAGATGAACTTGTCATGACTTTGATGAAGTGTAAGGTTGGTATGAACAGTGAGCTACTGGGTGATTTGTTTTTGATGTTAAACTCTCAGTTGTCTCACATGTGTTGAATACATGGTTGAAGTTTCTGGCGTACGAGTTGAAGCCTCTTATACATTCGCCAGATAAAGAAATAACAAAAGAGACATTGCCACATGTATATAGTTCAATTGCTCCTAATCTTAGGTGTATCGTAGACTGCACTGAAATATTCATTGAAAGACCCCGAGATATGGAATTACAAGCACAAACATGGTCCGACTACAAAAAAAACAACACGCTTAAGTTTTTAGTGGCAATGGCACCAAATGGCAGCATTTCATACATTTCCGAAGCTTATGGTGGGAGGGCCTTTGATCGCTTTATTGTAATTGACAGTGGTTTTTTAAATCTCATTGATCCAACTGATGAGGTAATGGCAGATAGAGGTTTTCCCATACAATCAGACTTGGTAATGAGACAAGCAAAACTGGTCATACCACCACCTGGTCAGGGGTCAGAGCAGATGACTAAGGAAAATGTACTGAAAACAAAGGCAGTTGCAAATGTCAGAATTCATGTTGAAAGGGCAAACACTGGACACTTTAAATTTGCAAAACACTCATTTGCAAATCCGTCGCCGCCTCAAATAAGAGCTACAGTGTCATGTATATAACCAAAATGTGCGGAATTACATGGGATTCAATAATTTCATTTGTTTTCTACTGTTACTATTATATTTTGCTATTTGATTTATAAAAACATGGGATTTTCAATATCCCATGGGACAGGGCAAAATCCCATGGGATTTACCATTATCCCATGGGATTTTGGTTAAATCCCATGGGATTTTTTTGGTCCCATGGGATAATTGTAGTCCCATGGGATATTTGTTGTCCCATGGGACAAAAAAATCCCATGGGATTATTATTATCCCATGGGATTTTTAATATCCCATGGGACAAAATAAAATCCTATGGGATTCAAATTATAAATATATAGATATAAATATACAGTATGTGTATGTTGCAATGAATGCTGTTTGGAAGTAAACAAGTATACAAGTTTTTTTTATATTTTTTATATATAAATATAATTTTTTTTTCATTTTGTCACAAACATGTTTTTTATTTGTTAATATGACAATAAAGATTATAATTCTGATTTTGGAATGTTTAATAAAATTTAAGGTCAAAGAGTAAAGTTCTTTCACTGAAACAAAATGATGACATGTTTAAATAAATAAAAAAATATTGTTTTGAAATTTTTGTCTTGTTTATTTTATAATGAAAAATAGAACTGAAAAAAATATTTCATATTCTGACTGAATAGTTTACTCTTTTCATGAAGTAAGGTTTTCTTTGTTATAGTTTCATTGCAATACATGAATATGCAAACAATTTGAATTATATACCTTTGTGGTGTACATAATATTATGCTTATATTTGCAAATTTATAATTTAAACACTTTTTGTGTTAAAGTTTTAGTTTTCTTTTTCGCTGCTTGCTATGTACAATTATTCAGTCCACTATATAAGAGTCAAGTCAATAAATTATTTCATCCACTAGAATATTCCCGCAATTCTTAGACAAAACATTTTTCAATCTGTTCTTCAAAGATCTTCCTCCGTACATCTTTATTGGATGGAGCGATTCAAATGAGAAGACAAAGCAGGTTTATTTGGACAACAACATACTAATATTTTTTTCATTCGTTCCTTCTTTCAATTGATAATTACATTGTTGCATTTACATGATCAAGTTCTTGAGCATCTATGATTGTGATGGTATGACTCCTTTTTGTTTATAGTCATTATGTTGAAATTTCCTTTTTCTATTTAATGTAGGAAAAAAACGTTCCATTTCAAATTAATAAAAAAAAAGTTGCACTATTGAGAAAAATATCATCTTCCAAGTTTTCTGTTCAGTATTGATCTGTTGAATGATGACCATGAAAACCGAGTTCTGACCTACAAATACACAAAACTCAAAAATTATCAGTGAAGAGAAATACAGCAATAAAATGGCTATTTTATCATGTTTATGAACATTTTAATAAACTTTCATTTAAATATCTATTGTTAGTACTCTTATTTCAGTGCTTTGTGTCTATGATTTACATATTACTGGTTATTGTTTGGTTCCTTGTTGCAGTCTTTTGAGTTAATATAAAAAAGAAGATGTGGTATGATTGCCAATGAGACAACTATCCACAAAAACTTAACATTAACCAAGATAACTAAACAAAGACCAATGAACCTTGAAAATGAGGTCAAGGTCAGATGAACCATGCCAGGCAGACATGTACAGCTAACAATGCTTCTATACAACATATATAGTTGACCTAATACTGATAGTTTAAGAAAATAGACCAAAACACAAAAACTTAACACTGTGCAATGAACCGTGAAAATGAGGTCACGGTCAAATAAAACCTGCGCAACTAACATAAAGATCATAAAATATTTCCATACACCAAATATAGATGACCTACGGCATATAGTATTAGATAAAAAGACCAAAACTCAAAAACTTAACTTTGACCACTGAACCATGAAAATGAGGTCAAGGTCACATGACATCTGCCCGCTAGATAGGTACACCTTACAATCATTCCATACAACAAATATAGTAGACCTATTGCATATACTATGAGAAAAACAGACCAAAACACAAAAATTTAACTATAACCACTGAACCATGAAAATGAGGTCAAGGTCAGATGACACCTGCCAGTTAGACATGTACACCTTACAGTCCTTCCATACACCGCATATACTAGCCCTATTGCTTGTAGAATCTGAGATATGGACTTGACCACCAAAACTTAACCTTGTTCACTGATCCATGAAATGAGGTCGAGGTCAAGTGAAAACTGTCTGACAGACATGAGGACCTTTCAAGGTACGGACATATCAAATAAAGTTATCCTATTACTTATAATAAGAGAGAATTCAACATTACAAAAAATCTGAACTTTTGTTTCAAGTGGTCACTGAACCATGAAAATGAGGTCAAGGACATTGGACATGTGAGTGACGGAAACTTCGTAATATGAGGCATCTATATACAAAGTATGAAGCATCCAGGTCTTCCACCTTCTAAAATATAAAGTTTTTAAGAAGTTAGCTAACACCGCCGCCGCCGCCGCCGGATCACTATCCCTATGTCGAGCTTTCTGCAACAAAAGTTGCAGGCTCGACAAAAATAAAACAAATATGTAACATATAAACAAACGTCAACCACTGAATTACAGGCTCCTGACTTGGGACAGGCACATACATTAATAATGAGGCGGGGTTAAACATGTGAGCGGTATCCCAACCCTCCCCTAACCTGGGACAGTGGTATAACAGTACAACATAAGAACATAAGAACATTGCAACAAATATTTACAATTTGTTCAAATGTTGTGCTGTTATACCACTAACAGGTCATCACTGGCCTCTAATAAGTAATTACAATGGTTACATCCACTTAATTGAACTCTGATGGATAGTTTTCTCATTTATCGTGTACACCACATCTTATTTTAATAAATATTTAATCATTACTCAAGGGCTAAAACTTTTTTTAACAGTGGACTTACCATTTAGGCTTTGTTGACCTTTGTAAATCTATGTTTGTTGAAAATTTCTTCTGTTTATAGTTTCCCTTTATCTTCAATATTCTTGCCCTACACATAAAAGGGTAAACAATATCATTTAATGACAAAAAAAACCTACTAATACATAAAAAGTAGGCAACTGAAAATGTTGCCTCATTTGTATATAACTTCAACTTGATCCTCATTCTTGCTGTTTAATATTATCATTGTTTTATGAAAATGAGGTCTTAGTAAAATTAACCTTGGCAAACAGACATCTTTTTTTATATGACACCTTGCATTCATTCCGTACAACAAGTAGACCTATGCTTATAATATCTGATAAAATGACAAAACCAAGAAAACTTAGCATTGACCAAAGAACCATAAAATGCGGTCATGGTTTTATGAATCTGCCAGAGAGACATGCACACCTTACAATTGTTACATATCCTACAAATACAATCTACCTGCATAATTATGATAAACAATGCAGTGTTTCATTGACCATTGAAAATGAGGTCACGGTCATATAAAATATGACAGACAGACATGTGCATCTTACAATCATTCCGTTCACTAAATAAAGTGGCCTTATTGCTTACAGTATCCGGAAAATAAACCAAACCACAAAAACTAAACATTTTCATAGTTCCTTATACCCTGTCACATTCATAATATATGTGCCTGTTCCAAGTCAGGAGCCTATAATTCAGTGATTGTCCGTTGTTTATGTGTAACATTTAACTGTTTTTCCATTTTTTGTACATAAATTAGGTTGTTAGTTTTCTGGTTTGAATTGTTTTCATTGTCATTTCTGGACCTTTTATAGCTGACTATGCAGTATAACTGGGAGTACTCTCAGATCTGTTCATTGTGTCTTTTTGTGTAGGGATGTATAAGTACCTGGCCACGTCCACTTGTATTTTTGTCCATCTGATGAGTTAAGCCTTTTTCAACTGATTTTTATAGTTTATTTTTATGTTGTACTGTTATACCACTGTCACAGGTTAGGGGGAGGGTTGGGATCCCGCTAACATGTTTAACCCCGCCACATTATTTATGTATGTGCCTGTCCCAAGTCAGGAGCCTGTAATTCAGTGGTTATCGTTTGTTTATGTGTTACATATATTTGTTTTTCGTTCATTTATTTATATAAATAAGGCCATCATTTTTTTCGTTTGAATTGTTTTACATTGTCTTATCGGGGCCTTTTATAGCTGACTATGCGGTATGGGCATTGCTCATTGTTGAAGGCTGTACGGTGACATTTAGTTGTTAATGTCTGAGTCATTTTGGTCTCTTGTGGACAGTTGTCTCATTGGCAATCATACCACATCTTCTTTTTCATATTTGTTCATTGTTAAGGCTGTAGGGTGACCTTGAGTTGTTAATTTCTGTTTCATTTGGTCTCTCATGGGGAGTTGTCCAATCATACCCCATCTTCTTTTTTTATATTGTCCTATCCGTAGATACTCGCTTATAAGTCGGAAGTTTGGGAGTAAAATTCAGAATCCAGAGAGGGGTACCGACTTATAAGCGAGATCCCGAGACCAGAGGAAAAATCCAAGCTCGAGAAAAGTGGTCAGGAGTGAATTTCCTGGTCAAAACTACGTTGGTGATTGCCAAACCTACATAAATCCTTGAATAAAAAGTTTTTGTTGAAAATAAATGACTACAATACTGTCTTTGTGTTTTATTTGTACTTTGTTAACTTTTTTTCTGTCAATTTGTGTTGAATTTCCGACTGTTTCCGGTTTGTGTATTGATTTTCATGGTCAAATGGTTTGTGCATAAACCCAAAAGAAAGAGCCAAGAACCAAAAATGAAAACGAGATAAACAATGTACCAACTATGTAAAAGGATGTATTCAGCGGAGTTATTGTGTCATTATTGTGATATCATGATATCAATTCAGTACTTATAAATCATACAGTAATCAAAAATAATTTTAAGATTCATTCCCAAGATCAAAATATTATTCATTAAAATGTCTCAGGTAAACACAAAGATTACAAAATTAATTGGCAAGCCAATATAATCCATTGATAACCCCTAATTAAGAGACAAAGAGTTGTATTCACTAAAGGTGTGAAAAATATCATTGATAGGTGAACAGATGACACTAATGAGTTGGAAGTTATTTTAATATAAAGTTGATTAGCTTCACTTATTTTTTTTAATCCTTTATCATCACAATATAATAAGAATTATGAAGTGTACATGTTCTTTTAACACTGAGTTATGTGTGCTGTGAAAAATATTGATTGACTTTAAATTTTTTCAGGTTCATATTGATTTATGTTCGCTTTTCTCAAACAATAGGTTCTTAGTCATACCCTACAAAATCATTGATGCATTACGTAAACAACACATGGCTAATCTGTAATCAAACAGTGAACAAAACAACAGGAATAAATACATCTTTATTATTAACAGCTATATAAATTATCATAATCGACATCAACTAAATTCAAACCAAACAAACATTCATGCAGAAAATGAATATTTTTGCATTGGTTTTACCGGCGTTCAGTAACTGTCAGCTGCAAAAAAAATGTCAAAATTTTGTCCGACTTATACGAGGGTCAAGACTAAATCCTCAGAATTTGGAGCTGAAAAGGGCCTCCGACTTAAAGTCGGATCGACTTATAGGCGAGTATCTACGGTATGTACTATGAAAATAAAGTAAGATGAAACTTCTCAGTCAGACATATGCACCTAGTTGACCTTTTGCTAATTTGAAAATAAGAAAATAGAGAAACTGGCTAAAAAAACAAAAAAGTAACATTAAGCAATGAACCATAAAAATGAGGTCAAGATTGAATAAAACATGCCAGTCTAACATGTACATCCCTAAAAATTTTCATACAACAAAATTAATATACTTGACATGTTGCATACAATATTAGAAAACCCGATCAAAACACAAAAACTTAACAATAACCACTGAACCATGAAAATGAGGTCAGAGGATAGAAAACCAGATAAATTGACACAAATCCCTGTGGTAAGACAAAATGTGCCATAATATTAGTCCAAATGATAATGAAGTCTTGCAGGACTATTCTGTTCTGTTCTGGTTTAGAAATTCCCTCCTGCAAATGAGCTCTTCGCACAATGACGAATAAATGTTTATATATATATATATACCTAAAAAGACATGTCGTGAGATGAGTGTTGGTTACTGTCAAAGACCCTTACGCTTGCGTGGCAGAAGGTTTTTAATAATGAATACGAGTTCGTAGTCCATGAAGAGCAAAGCAAAGCTTCCTTGTTATGTATTCTAGTGTAGCAGGCATCCATGCATTTACATTTGCAACCACAAGCACATATAAAGCTACTAGGGCAGGTAGGGTCCAATATAAAGTTAGTGTCTAACGTGACGGTACCCAAATTGCACCTATTTTGACAGTTTTTTCATCTACGTTTTTTTATTATGAAAACAAAAATGTCCATTCTGTGTTTATTTTGTAGCCCTATCCTTCTTTATTATAAACGTACACCAATTTGATTTTTATTCCATATGGAATCATAGATAGAAAAATTGGTCTAAACTGACCTCCAAACCATCAATGATTCTGAAATGAGGAGTACCCATGATTCACATGGTCAAAAGTCTAATAACAGAGCTTTTGTTTAATAAATTTTCTTTAAATATTTTGAACAATTGGATATTAGTCCATGCTTACTCTTCATTATTTTTTAAATGGATACTTGTAACATATTGTATTTGCTCATTTTAAAAAGATGACGTTTTGATTTCAATGTTTCAGTACATTTTGCTTTTTCAGTAAATACTTCATCTGTTGATAGATACTGTGAACGTTTTGTGCATGTCTAAATAGTTTTACCTATGTTGAAAGATGTGCTTAGTATCAAATCATAAAAAAACAAATTGTTTAGTCTCTAGAAAATCTTGTAAGATTTTCGCTGCTAGTTTTGCTAAATAGGTGCAATTTGGGTACTCGGTGCAATTTGGGTACCGTTACGTTGGCTATTTCAACTTTTTTCTTGGACGCCATCATAGTAAAAAAAAATCCTTTCAATGCGTAATAATTGTTTATATTACAAAAAGAAAGTTGGTTATACATACAATACAACATAAGCTCTAGAGCTTTTATCCAACATACATATATGACAAGCACAATACATAAAACATTAAGTTCATCACTGAGATAGTAGTCTCAGAAAGAGGGAGACGGGGTCAACCAAACCCCTATTCAATCTGAATGTAGGACAGAAAGTCACAGGACAAAAAGTCACGGTCAACAAGTCACAAACAAAAAGTCACAATTCAGTAATAGAGATTATTTTTCTTTGTCTTTGAACAAGAAAACACTTTTTTTTTGTATTTTTCTTGAAGTTTTATATAAGAAGCAACTTAGTAATTAAAATTTATTCAATAAATATCAATAATAATCAAATAATTTTTATGAAAATAAAATGTCAAAGTGGCTTGGTACTTAAATGGCTTCAATTTGCCAATAAATATGGCCCCATAAATATATCCTTTGCAAGATTGAAATCTAATACGTTTCCATTTATCATGTTTATCAAGCTTTATGAGCAATTTCCTTATATCAAAATTGAATGTATGTAATAACAAGAGGCTCTCAAGAGCCTGAATCGCTCACCTGAATTTTTTTGGTTTAATCTCTCATCAATGATTATTTTGGCTTTTCAATTTATTTAAATGTTCTTTGAATCGTCCTATTTTCTTCAAAAGCAAAAAAAAATCATTTTCTCCTATGTTCTATTTTAGCCATAGGAGCTATGTTTCTTGACATACAAGGAAATGAAATATAAAATTTATACTAGATACTCTAAAACTCTGAAACTCATTTAGCCTAAGTTTGGCTGAAATTGATACAGCAGTTTCATAAGAGAAGATTTTTTAAAGTAAGTCAACATGATGAACAAATTGTGAAAAAGGTCTTTAAAGGTCAATAACTCCTAAAGAGGTCAATTGACAATTTTGGTCAAATTGACTTATTTGTAGATCTTACTTTGCTGATCTTTTTTGCTGTTTACAGTTTATCTTTATCTATAATAATATTCAAGATAATGACCAAAAACTGCAAAATTTCCTTAAAATTACCAATTAAGTGGCAGCAACCCAACAATTGGATGTTTGATTCATCTGAAAATTTCAGGGCTGATAGATATTGACCTAATGAACATTTTTACTCCATGTCAGATTTGCTCTTAATGCTTTCGTTTTTGAGATATAAGCCAAAAACTGCATTTGACCCCTATGTTCTATTTTAAGTAACGGCGGCCATGTTTTTTGACGGATCAAAAATCAAAGCACACACTTTGTGCAGGATAATCTAAGGAACAACCATGCTAAGTTTTAACCAAATCCATTCAGTAGTTTCAGAGGAGAAGATTTTTTAAAGTTAGCAAATATGATGAACAAATTGTGAAAAATTGTCATTAAAGGACAATAACCCCTTAAGGGGTCAATTGACAATTTTGGTCATATTAACTTATTTGTAGATCTTACTTTGCTGATCTTTTTTGCTGTTTACAGTTTATCTTTATCTATAATAATATTCAAGATAATGACCAAAAACTGCAAAATTTCCTTAAAATTACCAATTAAGTGGCAGCAACCCAACAATGGTTTGTTTGATTCATCTGAAAATTTCAGGGCTGATAGATCTTGACCTAATGAACATTTTTACCCCTGTCAGATTTTCTCTAAATGCTTTCGTTTTTGAGATATAAGCCAAAAACTGCATTTGACCCCTATGTTCTATTTTAAGTAACGGCGGCCATGTTTTTTGACGGATCAAAAATCGAAGCGCACATTTTGTGCAGGATATACTAAGGAACAATCATGTTAAGTTTCATTCAAATCCATTCAGTAGTTTCAGAGGAGAAGATGTTTGAAAAATTGTTAACGACGACAGACGACGACGACGACGACGACGGACGCCAAGTGATGAGAAAAGCTCACATGGCCTTTTAGGCCAGGTGAGCTAAAAAGAAAATATTTCAAGATCTTTTTCATATATATTCAAACCAATTGTCAACAATTTGTTTGTGACTTTTTGTCCTATCAAATTTGTGACTTTATGTCCTGTGAGTTTTTGTCCTGCGACTTTCTGTCCGTTTACCTTCCATCTAAATCAGTTAACTGAATAATTGTTTTTTGCAGTAGTCCGGGTAACGAGTCGATATCTGTTATTTATCATGCAAATTGCGAGTAAACACTTACACACCTTTTTCAGAATGTCAGCTAAAAACAAAGAATCACTGGTGATAGGGGAGTGTAACCGATGAATTGATCCTGAATCAGATAAGATTTTCCAAGTATTACGGAGACCCTCTTTATTTGATCACACTCGCAGGGGCGGATGCAGGAATTTTCGAAAGGGGGGTGCTAACCCAGGGCAAAGGGGGGTGCAGGGGGGATGCAAAACATATGTCCCGATACAAATGCATTGATCGGCAAAAATAAAGGGGGTGTGCGCACCCCCGGAACCCCCCCCCCCCCTCCCCCTGGATCCGCCACTGACTCGCCTGGAGATTTAATAAGGCTACTAAAAACATTTTATTTCCCCATGTTCGCTGTTTTTCGCTATAATTATTAAGCTGAATAAAGCTATTTGAAAAATACATTAATTTGTGTTTTTTACTGCTACAAGATATTTGAATAAAATGCTAATTACGCACCAGTTGCTGAGCAGAGAATCATTCTAATCCAGGAACAGTATATACTAACTGTTAACAGTAAGAATAGAAATTCCCTGTAAAAAGGCAGTCAAATCTTAACAGAACTGTAACTTAATGATACATGTATATCAAGTTCCAGCACCTCACCAAGCACCCTGGCCCAGCACACTGAGTTAGCAAACTGGTGTGTGTCAGTCCATGGAAGTAATATTAATATTACTTCCATGGTCAGTCTTATTATATAAATCTGCGTAGGTTCATATCGTTAGATTTATCGTTTGTTTGGATATTTTTAGGATCGTTGTAAAATTATATATCTTAAACTTTGTTAAAATACTATTTTAAATTGTTCAAATCGTTATATTTCATAATTTTGTCAAAGTGTACTTTTTAAAGTTTTAAATTTTAAAGATATAAAAATGAATTTATATATATATATTCCATTTTGATTTGAGGAAAATCTGTTTGAACTGTAATGACATGGTCAGTCAACTGATTTGTTGCAAAGCTGATTACAGGTAATTATAACATACAGTAATTTTCCATTACGACAGTGCGTGTACTCTCCGGTGTGTATTTTTATAACGTAAAGAACATCCTGTCTACGTGTAATACAGATTGATGGCATTACACACAATTTCTTTTGTTAAATGTGCTTAGGTATCTGTGTCTATTCCCTATTTAAACACCACAAATTTTTCGAAGAAATTAATAAAAAAAAATCAATTATATGAAATAAAGAAGAAAAGTAGCAAATATCAACTTCAGTAACTAGTAACTGCGCATTGAGTAAACAAAATCTCAATATTGCATGAACCAACAAATGGAAGTTTTTAACGAATACAGCCCTTGCACGGTCGGTAATGAATCAACCCTTGACAAAACGTATACATGTAGGCCTATGTAGAAGTGTTTAAAAAGACCAATTCCTTTTGGTTATATTTCACACTAGGACCTTAGATAACTAGAACTAAGCAGTGGTTGATCCAGAAATTTTCATAAGTGGGGACCCATTGACTGCCTAAAAGGGGGTCCCTGTCAGTGATTCCCTATATAATCTCCCATTTTCCAAGATTAGTGTGGGGGTTGGGGCTGGAAAAAAAACCTAAATCCGCCTCTGCTACTGATTGGGAAGTCATTTTGTCTGATACACACATATAAATACCTATTATGTACAAAATGCTTCAAATATATGCATATATAATGGTGCGTCTAAAAACCGTTAAGGATCTCCTCGGTGCACGCAAGACATAAAAAGTCACTTAGGACATGTATTTTAGTGTTGAGGGTATTCATTCGATTCAGAACTTATTTCATAATCTTGTAATTTTTGTTTTGATAAAATTTGAGACATAAATACATGTATTGAGACATATATTACATGTATTATATGTCTCTGATAAAATAAAACCAACTTTAAAGAAGTTATTTAAGTTTGAATCGGCTGTCACCTGTGTTTTGCATTGGGATGCCAAAACATTAATGTTATTTAAAAAAATGCCAAAACCTGCAAATATATTTTAGGCAAAAAGAGACATTTATAAATCGATGATTTTTACACTTAACGTTTTTGTAATTTGTTATAGAAATATTAATAAGTACATGTACATAGTTTTATCAAGGATTTGTATAGTAACTATACACATCCTTGGTTTTATCAGAGACATGTATATATGTCTCTGGTTTTATAAAGTCCTTCATTGCTTCAACCCCTTGGTGCAATTTAAATGGCGAGACGATAATTAATAAACTATCTATCGACATGCGCCGTTATTTGGGATTTTAGAATACGTCACGGATGACCGATGATCATATTCAATACCAATCATCATTTGAATTTTGTCGATTGATTTTTAATGATTAGGACTGATTGGTGATGACAGAGAATGTGTCTCTGTTGATGGTTATAAACACATAGAAGTAAACTTTACAAAAAAAAGTTTACTTGGAAAAAAATATAAAATTATATGAATATGCTAAATAAATTTTTCTTTGGTATGAAATAATTGAAGACGTTTAGAAATATAAAAAATCTTCACATAGTTGGGAAATTTTCTATTCAAGTTATATCATTTAAAAACGTTTAGAAATATAGATCTTTTTCAATGTACAATTTGGCCCGCTTGAAGTTTGTCTACTTTTGTCTATTTATATTGCTGAAATTCTTTAATCAAGGATTTGTACAAGCCCTTGCTATAATATAATGAATCTCGTCGCCAATATCACCATAATAACTTAAAGAACAGATACAATCTTATCCTAAATAGTTTGCCATCTAACAATTCAAAAAGAAATTTTGAGTCGAAACTGAAGTACCAAATCTTTAAAAAGAATCACCTTTTTGGAACAGTATAGACGTCGAAAATTGAACTGTATATATATATTCTTTTTTCAAAACTCCTGAAATAATTTAAAATTATCTTAAGACAGCTTTCATATGCAAATCTTTTTAGAAGTATGTGAGCGTATTACCCCCCTCCCCTTTTCCTTCTATAATAAACTATTGAATGAATCTGAATCTATAAAATTTATTTGTAAACGATTTTGTGTCTTAATTTGTGTTTGCTAATTAATTGCGGTCCATGCTGTCAAAAGTCAAAAATGTCTCCTTGTGTAAAGCTGAGACTACTATAACACACATGTGTTATAGTAGTCTCAGGTATAAGTTATTGATAAAAAAATATTTGAAGCCGCCAGAAGAATAAATCATTTCCTGAACTTAAATACATTTATCTGTAAATAAAGACAATTTGCCTAAAACATTCTCGCATATATTTAAACAATTGTAAAATAATTAATTCAACGTCTTTCTTTTCCTTTTTCCTTTTCTTCTTCGTTTTTTTTTTTTTTATACCCATTGCTTTTTTTTTAATCCTATTTTCGTATAACAACATGTTAGCAGTTGAACGGAATTAAGTACATTTTTCAGGAATTTACAACTTAAATTTTCAACAACAAAATTCCACACTTTTTTACTTGAATTTTTTTTTCTGTTTTGAAGGCGCCACCAGTGACCCCGTAGCACACATAACCAACACCTCACATGGCGTATTCACGATGTTGAGGTATTGACATACAATCACATTTATCAATATACAGCAAGTAGGTAATTTGTGTTGAATGCCAGTAGGTCAGAATTTGTTAATTGAATTTTACCTGTAAAAGGGTCACTACTAGCTGTCAAATTCATGTTCATCGGTTTTAATCAAATTCACATAACGTGTGGTGTTGAATTGTTTATTTTAATTCCACGCACAATCTTGGCTGATTTGCATAAAACCATTATTTCATAAACCTGCATGAAATATTGACCCATCACAGAACTAAAAAAATAAACCACCGAAAGTCCACATAAGAGGGTATGGTACAAAAGGGGGGGGGGGGGTATGGGTAATATCCTATTATTTGGTATACGGGGATGGGCCAAAAATATGGGTCATAATTTTGCGAGATTTTATATAAAAATTACCCTCCTTTTTAATGACATCCTATATTAAAATGCATTTACGTTTGATAACTGTATATTGATTTGGGGTATGATCTACATATCATATATAAATATGCTATTGAGAATCCATGCGTATATGAGGGTCTGGATGGGGGGTCTGTTATTCTGTAAACATTTCATTTTTACCCCTTTTTTCTCTAATCTTTAAAAAATTAACCCCTTTTTTCTCTTATCTTCAAAAAATTGACCCCTTTTTTCTCTAATCTTCATTTTTTGGCCCGTTATTCTCTAATCTTCATTTTTTAAGGGCATTATTCTTTAATCATTTAACCCCATCCAAACCCTCGTATATATAACGATAAAATATATGTGCACCAAACGATGTCAATTCATATATAAAAACTTAAGGGTAGCTGGTATATTTATAAATTATGAGTGATGATGAGTTAGTGCTTATATAAGCATGGGTCATATTTTAAATATTGTATATAAGTATAACGTAACGGTACCCAAATTGCACCGAGGACCCAAATTGCACCTATTTACCTAAAATAGCTGCGGATATCTTACAAGATTTCCAAGAGACTAAACAATTTCAATTTTTATGATTTTATATCATGCATGTCTTTCAACATAGGTAAAACTATTTAAATATACACAAAATGTTCACAGTATTTATCAACAGATGAAGTGTTTACTGAAAAAGCAAAATGTACGAAAACGTCACTGTGCGACGTCATCAAAACGTCATCTTTTTAAAATTAGCAAATACAATGTGTTAAAAGTATCTATTTGTTAAAAAATTAAGAGTAAGCATGGACTAATATTCAATTGTTAAAAATATTTGAAGAAATTAAACGACAACTCTGTTATTCGACTTTTGACGATGCAATTTTAAGCATGGATGCAATTTGGGTACTCCTCATTACAGAATCATTGATGGTTTGGAGGTCAGTTCAGACCATTTTTTCTATGATTCTATATGGATTTAAAATTAATTTGGTGAAATCATATATTAAATAATGATACATCTACAAAATAAACTCATAATGAAAACTTTTGTCTGAAGCATAAAAAAACGTAGGTTAAAAAACTGTCAAAATAGGTGCAATTTGGGTACCCTCACGTTAGGTCATTCTTTCTTAAATATTTATTTAACTATAGGTACTGAATTTCAGTGAATGTGACATTAAAATGGGTACGTTTTTTTAGGCAAAAATGGCACACCCCTACCAAAAAAATATTGAAGTTCCCCTCCCCCCCCCCCCCCCCCCCCCGTGGTATGGTATGGTGGATGCGGCAATGGACATTTGAGCGCATTGACAGGACATTTGAGCGACAAAAAAAGGACGTTTGAGCGCCAAAGTATAGGACATTTGAGCGCCTAAATTTTAGGACATTTGAGCGAAAATAAGAATAAGCGTAGGACATTTGAGCGAAAACAAGTCTTGGATAGAGAATTGTCTTATTGGCAATCATACCACATTTTCTTACGAATATAGTTCATTAAATGAGGAGTTTACCAACAAAAAGATTAAAACATATTTTAATTGTAAAAAACAAAGCACTAAAAACAAAGCACAGTCATAAAACAGGAGTTTACCAACAAAAAGATTAAAACATCTTTTAATTGTAAACAAAGCACTAAAAACAAAGCACTGTCATAAAACATAAAACTCGGCAACGGCATTATTTACAAGTCTGTTCGGGCTTGGAACTTATATCTCAGGCTTCTGACATAAAAATCCCTCGTAATTTCCTGCTGGCAGTATTTCGAATGCAAATCCCGGAGATTCTGTTCCTTCTCCTTTTCTGTTCGGCTCTGCGGTGCATCAATGTTCAAACTCCGAATTTTTATGTAAGTCACAGATTGCAATTTGATAATAGTGTCAAGGAAAATATAAATTGATGGATGACTGTGATAGAACTGCTCGTTATAATGGGCATGAAATGATTCGGGCCCATTGTTAGAATTTTAGAACAAAGAAAATTTGCATAGCCAATGAATTATAGTAGAATTGATTGGTAAATAGAGATCAACTTAGGATTTCACTTACATAAACCAGCCAGAACCGGTCGAATTACTCGGGTGTGAAATAAAATAAAAAATATTTATAACTAAATCTTACTTTTTTTTCTTACTTTTAAAAAAAAATCTTAATTCGTGTAAAATTATCAGGGAAAATTTCGCTCAAATGTCCTGTCTGAAAACTCAGGTAAGGTTAATATCCCGGCGCTCAAATGTCCTATGAAGTCGGCGCTCAAATGACCCTATGTGCTTTTTTCTTTTTCGCTCAAATGTCCTATGCCCGGTGGATGTGAATTAACAGAATAGAGAATAACGGGCAAAGAAAAAAAGGAACAAAGAATAGTGAAAGAAAAAGAATAATGGTAAAAAGTGTAAGTCATTAAAAATAAAGCTTAAAAAAAGAAGCCTCTGTCATCAATTCTCAATTTGAGGAATTTACCCAAGGTTAATTTTACGGCGGCTTATTTTATTTTGGATTAAAAATAAACACAATTGACAAGTTTCCTTCCCCTGCATTTTCGATCGCACATGTAAATAGCACGTTGGTCTCAAATAAGACACTGATACATTACAACACTTGCCGTCAGAAAATATTAATTAAGAAGGTAAAGAAAATTAATGCACGCACACTTTTATCCTTCACAGGCCTAAATCGTTAGTCCGCAAACAACGAGGGTGATTAAAAAAAAACCAGCACTTTGAACACAGACTTTTGTCCTTCTTTATGAAAAATGAAATATGTTGATATTAATGGTATAAAGGTTATAAAATCAATTTATTCATATATTTGACCGACTAGAATTAATTGGGGAATTTAAACCAATTCCTATCGTAAGTGATAAAACTATTAAAATTTATATCAGATCATATCAAGGTGATTGAAATGAGGAAAGGGGGGGGGGAGGAGGTGATCAGGTATTTTTGGGGGAAGAAAGAAGGGAGGGTGAGTCCCTTGAGGGTAATCCTCATCCCCTTCAATTTGAGAATATGCTATTATCTTGTAAACGGTTTAGATCCCCACCCCTAAACCATATATATTGTTGAATGGGACAATAAAACGAATCAATGAAAATTAAAGGGAAGTCCCTGTGGGTCACCCCACCCCGTTCAATTTGAGAATGTGCTATTATCTTGTAAACGGTTTAGATCCCCACCCCTAAACCATATATATTTTTGAAAGGGACTATAAAACAAATCAATGAAAATTAAAGGGAAGTCCCTGTGGGTCACCCCACCCCGTTCAATTTGAGAATGTGCTATTATCTTGTAAACGGTCCAGATCCCCACCCCTAAACCATATATATTCTTGGATGGGACGATAAAACAAATCAATTAAAATTAAAAGGAAGTCCCTGGGGGTCACCCCATCCGGTTCAATTTGAGAATGTGCTATTATCTTGTAAACGGTCAAGATCCCCACCCCTAAACCAAATATATTCTTGTATTGAACAATTAAACACATCAAATGAAATATAGGGAGAGTCCATGGGGGGTCAGCCCCACCCTCACATGTTTGAAAAACGTTTAAATGGTTGAGATCCCCAGTGGTTAAGTGAAAAAAATTCCGGATCACAGGGGGAGGATTCTAGGGGTTGGAAGTTCAACTTGGAAACCCCCCTTTTTCTTTTGGACAATCAATGCATTTGAATGCGAACATATAGTTGGAACCACCCCTCCTAAATCCTGGGTTGGGAACAGGGAACCCCCTTTATAAAATGGCTGGATCCATCCAGGCATACCATCTAGCTAGCTATTAAGGCTTTAAAAATATGAAATAAATCAAACAAGGAAATTAACGGTGTAGGCAACTGTTTTAAATTTTAAAAAAAAGTCTTTATTAACAATGTTAAATTTTGTGTGCATTTATTTTTGCTTATTTTCAATAACAAATAAATAAAGGACAGAATTGCGTGATTGATTATTGTAATTTACGAAAAAATCTGCATACATGTTATAAAATGGGAAGTAGAAACTGGGAATTTGTCAAAGAGACAACAACACAACCAAAGAGCAGACAACGGCCGAAGGTCACCTATGGGTTTTCAATGCAGTGAGGAAATTTTGGCACTGGTCTTCAGCTCATAAATATGTCTCAGAAATAAGAATGATATACAGCTCTCATTTGCATTAATAAAAACCTCACAATATGTTCTGAATATCAGAATATACAGTATTGCAAGATACTCTCATATTGTACACATGGAGCTGAGAAACTGTAAAATTAATCAAGCTAATTTATCGGAATTCATCTTAATATGCATACAAAGGAATATAAGTATGCAAAAGACATATATATATATATGGTCTTCAAAAATAAGAGTATCAATGCTATTAATTTATGACAAGATCTTAATCAAGTAATAATTTTGGTTTGTTTAAATATTTCGGAGGTTAGTATGACCTCCTTTTTTGTGATGATGTTTTCCTTTTAAGCTGGGAATAATTGTTTGTATCAACAAAAATAAAAACACAAAGTTAATCTAGAATTATGTTTTTATCATTTTTTTATGTTTAGATCATGTAGATTGTCAGCAAGATGAAAAGAAAAAAAAATATGCAGCTCAAAAGTCAAAATGTGGATAAGCTGAGGTTCAAGGTCCTACTTTTGCAGATTTTCATATTTTGCATGATTGAATTTAAAGTTTATACCATGGACAGCAGAGAAAGAAAAAAAAACTTTTCAATTTTCCTGCTTCTGAAGAATAAATGTAAAACATCTTGTTTTTGGTAAGTTTTATGCTCTGTCTTAATAGTGTTTGTGCATTCATTTGTCCAGTCCTTCCTCTAAATTGTATCCTCTTTAATTTTTTGGTGAGTGTTTGCCATGAATTTCAGTAAGTAGGTTGTGGATTTACATATATATATACTCAAAATTTAGTACTAATATTAAGGGATTTTAGCATGACATCCTGTGGAATGCTTGTTAATCATGTTTATGTTCCAGAACATATGAGTATTAAGACTACGCGTACAGTCTGCCCAATTTTAAGAAGTTGGTCAAGTTTATTAGAAACAAATATACATTATAGATCAACATAACTGAAATCTTTAATAGATTAATACAAAAGTTAAATTGCAGTAGAAATAAAAATACATGTTTGGTTGAGCTCTGGTATTAGACAGTACAAGTACAGGGTATACTCAAATGGTCTGATTGTATGCATATGGTCGGACTGTTAGAGTATAATTATATGTTTCGGACTGTAAACGTACGATCCAAATATTTATATGGTCTGGAACATTTATACGTGTCTTAAAACTAGTATCTGACAAAAACGTTGGTGTTTGTGAACTTGGTAATAAGTTATTTGATAGAAATATAATGTTTTCAGATTATAAAAATAATATCTAATATTTACTTTTAATAAAGAAGAAGATTATTGATGTATGTATAACTGTAAAATGAGACAGCAAGCCAACAACACAAAAAATAAGTATAAAACAATATATTTTTTTTGTATCAATGTTATAATTTCCAATATGTCCGAAGATTTCAAGGTATTTTTACATTGAAATTAAACACAAATTGAACTCTGTCAGAACTTCAAAAGCTTAAAGATATATTGTTTCTGTTGTCTGCATTTTGTATAATATATTGAAAATTCTAGTGAATAATGGAATATGTTATTATAATTGCCTAAAGTTTTAACATTGATCTTTATATATATATGATATATTGGAAAATACCCAAATATTTTAAAGAAGAATAAATTAATTGATTGTTATATACCGGTAGTATTAGAATAAGAAGATGTGGTATATTGCTAATTTGACAACTCTCCATCAGAGACCAAAGGATGTAAGAGGTTAGCAACTGATGACACTGGACAACCTTTAACAATCAGTAAAATCCATACCGCATAGCTATTTTTATTAAAAATCATATTATTGCTACATGTATGCAAAATTTTTTATATAATACTTCAGATTTTATTGGTTCTTTTTCAGAAGGATTGAAATTCATCATCTAGAATAAATGGAGAAAATATAGAAACAAGACCAGAATAAATTCAAAGACAAAAGTTGGATCAGCTATTATTTTCATCACTCAGTCAATGATTTGAAGATCTTTTAAATACCAAAAGATATTGAAACCACAATAATGTCAATGTTCTGTGCTGAATGACCAAAAAGTGGACTATAAGATCAAACAATGCGGATGATAAGAAAATATTAATGTTTTGTGTGGAGAGATATTGTGAAAAAAATAGATTTACTTAAATAGCTACTGTAAATTCAAGAATTATTGTGAGGGTTTATATTTGCAAAAATTGCAACACAGTTGTAAAAGCAATAATTTAAACTCCCATTTAGAAATATTTTATATGAATTAAACTGATCTCAAAATCGTAAAAAAATAAAATCTCATTTTAGTCTTAAATGACAAAAATCCAATAATAAATGCACGCAATAATTTCTGAATTTACAGTACTAGTATGTTCAGCCTTATATTAGAGTTTTTCATTGATTTCAAATGGTAAATAATAGTGTTTCAAAGTATTCTATAATTCATAAATAAACATATATTGATACTTACATTATCTACTTTGTTGTTTAAAAGTTAAGTTTTGAACAGTTATAGAACAATATGTTGAATTAACATTTCCAAAGAAAAAAGATATTCAATTAAAAAGATTCATCTTATAACAATTTTCTACCAAATAGAATACATTGTAACATACACATTACTGTATATTTATATCTATATATTTATAATTTGAATCCCATAGG
This sequence comes from Mytilus galloprovincialis, assembly GCA_037788925.1. Lineage (NCBI taxonomy): Eukaryota > Metazoa > Mollusca > Bivalvia > Mytilida > Mytilidae > Mytilus > Mytilus galloprovincialis. The sequence goes on along the minus strand of CM075343.1, from coordinate 49,629,634 downwards.
ATTTTATTTTGTCCCATGGGATATTAAAAATCCCATGGGATAATAATAATCCCATGGGATTTTTTTTGTCCCATGGGACTACAATTATCCCATGGGACCAAAAAAAATCCCATGGGATTTAACCAAAATCCCATGGGATAATGGTAAATCCCATGGGATTTTGCCCTGTCCCATGGGATATTGAAAATCCCATGTTTTTATAAATCAAATAGCAAAATAAATATAATAGTAACAGTAGAAAACAAATGAAATTATTGAATCCCATGTAATTCCGCACATTTTGGTTATATACATTACACTGTAGCTCTTATTTGAGGCGGCGGCGGATTTGCAATTGAGCGTTTTGCAAATTTAAAGTGTCCAGTGTTGGCAATTAACCGAATCAAGTGTTTTCAAATTTTGAAAAACACATTGCCTATTACTTTGGTTTCTTTGTCAAATGAGATTTTTACAATTTTTTCAGCTGTATCTAATTTGCAACCACCTTTAGTAAAGTGATAATTAAATAAACCCATCAACAATAATAATTGGTTTTCATTAACACTGATTTAAAAAGTTTAGACAATTTGGCTGTAAAAGTTTATTGAAAATACAATCTGGAAAAATAAAACAAAATTTCATAAATACAGTACAAATTCACATGCAATTTTTTTAAATACATGTAACAAAATGATTTCATGCAATTTCAAATGCAGAATACATTTTTATACATGTACCTCCTTTAGAATAATGTGGTTTCATTATTTTTAATTCAGAAAGTTTTTTTGTACTTGGTGACTTCCAGACACATGGTTAAAAACTTTATGCAACAGTCCGAATTAGAAAATGTTCTAGTATGCATATGCGTGTCAAAAATTCTGTGTAACGCATGTGAATATGTTGACTTTAAGATGAAAAACATCAATAAAAGATTAAAAGTGGCGTTTCTATATCACTTTCATGACTTTGAAGCCTTTCAATTTGAATGTTTTTAGTTTGTTAAGTCGGTTCAATGATCCTAAATATTTTTATATATCTATATATATATATCTTTCAATATTCTTTCTTTTCAAATTATTACCATGGTTACTGCATATTTTTTAACATACCCAGCAAAACATAAACAGTAAGCTGTCTGAATTTCCCCGGAAACTTTCTCAAGTGAAACCCATGCTGTATATGGCACATCATAAATGCGTTGAGATGCAGTACATTCTGCCTTCAAAAACAATAAGGACTATTGCTGTCGATATGATGGTAATGAACTTCCTTCAGCCATCCGGATGTAAAATAACTGTTGGCCTTTCCCTCCTTGTAGTCCTTCATCAACCTGTCACTCAGCGATTTGTCTTCTATTTTCTGAAGGAAGGTGGCTATGTCATAGTATATAGTTGGGGGGCCACATAAAAACACCCTTGGATTCTGTAACCCATCCACTTGTCAAGTCTATCAAAGGATCTGGGACAATACCTATAAAGAAGATTTTCCTGATTGTTTAAATGATTTAATTTCAATTTATCCATAACACTGTAAAGCTATCTTTTGCTACATGTACATTGTACTTCCAAAGGATAAACTTTTTTTCAAATAGATTCAAGCTTCTGGCAGTAATGATTCAGTAATGGTCATGCCATATAATTGGATAATTGATTATGTAGGATTTTTAAAATAATGTCCTTGGCCCATGAAATAATGTCCAGCAGGCATAATTTTGTAATACAAGACAAGACAGGTTTATTAATCCATGGACAATATTTACTTATTCAAATGTGTCCAGGACACAATTTCCTATAAAGATATGTCCTCAGGAATGAAAAAGTGTCCATGAAAATATGGACATAGAAATAAATATTTGTGACGTTTTATTCTATTGTCCACTGTCATCCACCCAAGTTTTTTAAATAAGGGGGCTGAGGGGGATAAAGGATCTGCATCTAGAATTAATCTTGCTGCCCTTTTTATGACTTTTAAAATTCTTGTTATCCCTTCATTTTTACATTCACCCCAAATAATACAGCAGTAGTCAATAACCATTAAGGGCAGAATATACCCATTGTAATATATATGCTTTCCTTGGATTTTATATAGACTTATATTATACAGGTATAGGCTGTATGTATATCTTATATTTTTTTTATTTGAGCTAAGTGTATTTTGCAAAGTAAATGTATTTTTATAAATGTAACCTTTTGGTGCCTTCAATTTGTCACAGTACTGATCAGCTTTCAGCTTTCTCTTTTCGGCGGGTGTTAGCACTGGCTTAATCTTCATCAAGTCAGCGGAATAAACCAGTGCTACAAGTTCTTCTTTCTTCCCAGATGTTCCCAAACCACGTATCCGCAGATACTGTTGCAGCACTGGTACCGTCCACCGTTTAAAAGTATCAATCGAGTTGTCATTTTCAGACATCTCGATAAAAACCAACTCTCTCTCCTCAAAATGTAACCGCCAAAATTCTTTGTTTATCTTCCGTCCGATCCTACAATGCAAAGCGGCGAATCTCCTATGTACCGGAAGTAATCGAAACCCCGAACTCGCTTATTGGTATGAATTAAACAGACAATTAGTTCAAATCCATGTCTTTTACAGCTTTTCAACGAACTATAATATAACAATGGCCATTTTCCTGACTTGGTACAGGACATTTTAATTTAAAAAATTGGTGGGTTTAACCTGATTTTGTGGCATGCCAAACCTCCCGCTTTTATGGCAATGTTAAATATATCATTAAAATGACAACATTACATGATAGGACTACAATACAAATAAATGGGAGAACATAGAAAACAGAATGAACTGGATGATTAATGATCTCTACCATAACACACGAATAAAACAGAAAGAATATAGATATACAACTACAAACAATAAGACATTTGACAAAATCCAATGAGAATAACAAATATTACATCAAAACTAAATACATGAATTTCGGAAAGAAAAGTACCGTGACAAGTCTTAATTATTGCAATGCGAATTCACACTCAACAAAACAGTCACAATCGGGAATACGTCACGTTCGGCTTATATTGGGTTGGTAAAAAGGGGAATTTTAAGGATATAGTTTACTCGGACTGGTAGCCTAGCTTTTTTATGTTAATGCTACAATTTGAAAAGAACTACAAATTAGGGAAAGCCATTAAGACTACGAGGGATTATCAATGGAAGGACTAATAAATAACAGAAGATTTAAAAGAACACGTGCACACAAGTTTATGATTAAAGTATGCGGCATTTCGATATTAAATAGACATTCCTTTTAAAAATCGACAAGATATAGATACAGGTCCTATTAAAAGGAGGAAAATTTTGTTTTTCGTGACATATACGGAGGGGTCTCAGAACTAGTTTTACATCAACAATAAATTGTTATACTACATGATACGCGCTATAAAGTAACACAACTTCATTTTGAAGAGTTATGAGACCCCTTCGGCTCGGTATTTCTAATAATTGCACGTTTTTCAACATATTTCAATATACGTTATAATTTTACGAATTTCCGGGAATTTATTTTTCCTACCGATACTATGAAGGTAGCACGGTTACCGTAGTATTTGCATTCCGTAGTTAGGTTGCTCTTTTGTGTACCCTACTTAAGTCAAAATGAATGTATTTGAACAGTGTGATTTGACACAAAACACAGTATCAACTGAAAATACTTTCCCAAACTGTCGGATGAATCGGGTGTAGAAAAATATGAAATAGTTTTACATACAGGTGAAAATGATTTTTTGAGATTTAAAGTCATTAAAGCGCTAGAGGCCTTAGATGTTTAGAGATTACAAAAAAAGTAACGGTCATGATACGTATTTAAATTCATTTCTGAATATTATAATGAAAGTACTTCAGTTAACTGTGTATGTAGAATTTTGGGCAGTTTTAGAAAGTAGTGAAAATTCTAAAAAGGCTACATTATTCCTTATGGGCCAGGAATTACTACCGTGCCACCTGTAGAATTACTTTTTATTGACGAATCGCTTCAGAAATTCATCATACTATTGTACTTGCTTTGCCCATTAAATATGTTAGTATTGATATTTTTGTTTTGCAGGTTTATTCAACATTGTTTTAAAATGTTTTTGACTGATAAATTGTTGCCAAAAGATCCCGTTTTTTATAAACATTAAAAATATATTTTTTCTAACAATAAAAGTCAAATTGGAGCAGTTAGATGTTATTCTCGGAATATATCTATGTATAATAGTCCAATAAAACTTGATTTTTATTATATATCCTAGTCTGTTCTGGCCAGAAAAATGCCCATGACTTTCGACTTGACCGCTAGTATGTTCTGCAAGCACAAATCGTACAATTGCGACACAAATCTCCGTTTCACTGAATGTGAAGAAGGGCTCCAAAAAGTAGTAAATTTATCTAAACAACAATAAGAAATAAAGACACTTCATTTTCACGTTCTTTTTAAATCCATGGTTTTTCTACAGTGCTAGCTTATCTAATTTTTCAACTAGGCAAACGGGGCTTCGTTGGCCAAGTGGTCTAAGCAGTTCTACTACTGTAATCACTAGCCAGTCAACATTGAGGTTTTGAGTTCGAACCCCGCCCGTGCGGGTGCAATCGACTCCAATCTTAATTGACTAGGATTGTCAGTTTTCGTATCGAAGGTCGGAGGTTGTCTCAGGGCACTCCGGTTTCCTCCATCAAAAACTTGTCGCCACCAAATAACCAAAAACTGGCGCTTAAAAGTGGCGCTTAAAAGTGGCGTTAAAACACAAACAATCAATCAATGATCAATCAACCTAGCAATCCGAAGAAAGAAATTGAACGATGATTTGAATGTTTTACATATACAAGAAGGCTTCTTATCGCCTGTTTTGTGTTATCCTTGAAAACTTGCTTGTGCAGAAAAGCCTTTGTCATTTCTTTTCTTTTTTTTAAAATACAGTTACTGATTAATACTGCTGCTTCTTACTTCCTGACGACAAGATGTCTTAAGTCTTGGCAATAACAATAATATTATTTTCTTTTTATACCATGTTATCTAAAATTGGTATAAAACTACACCATGAGTTTTGATACAAATCATGTAAATGACAATCTAAATTCTCATTGCTTTCATGCTTGATACTTGGAAAATTAGGAAATAGGCAAAATCCAAACATCTCATATTTACCTCATGATATTGCTGCATTTGAATAAAGTGTTCATATAATACAACTTATTATATTGAAACAGCTGCATTTACAAAGTACAACCTTTAGAACTTGTGTCAAATCTCATTTGCTACTTTTGCAAATAAACTAAGCCCAACAAATCAAGGTAGCAATGACTTTTTAGTTACGGCTATGTGATTTTTTTTATTTATTAATTACTGATTATTGATGAAATAATCACGTACTTAATGTCTTTTTCGGATTTTCACACTTACACAATTTTACCATTAAAGGCATCGGCCAATAAACATGCACGCGAAGCACAGTGTGTATAACTATCGAGAGTGTCTGACATATATGGAGCAACTATGGCAAGTATTAAAACACGAAGTTTAGTGCACGTGACTTGTTCAAAAGTTTCTATTTCGTGTTATCGTTTGGTAAATATTACTTTATTGAAGTTCAATTTCACTTGGAACATATATGAATCAAATACGCATCAAGAATTTAAAAACTAGTTTAATTTTGCCATATTTTCAATTTGAAAGTAGCATAGTAGTTGTTGCAAACGGTATAGATAAACTTATCATACTATAAGTTAAATGGTTCGCTACTGACCCCCTACATATCCATAGAGGGTTTAACTTAGTAATATTCATAGGGGTTGAGGCCGGAGGCCGGATCCCTATGGATTTTCTTCACCCTCTATGGATCCGTAGGGGGTTAGTAGTTAACCGTATAACGAATTTATCGCACGCTGGACTTTTTCTGCTCCGTTTTGTTGAAAAATAAACAACAGTAGGACAACCGGAAGCGCCTGAATAAGGATTTCGCCGCTCAGTGATACGGTTCACTAGACGACGTTGTCAACACGTAATGGCGGCCATTATTTGACGTTGGATTTGGCATTCCAAGCTGAAAAGTTGCATTTATGACATTCTTGGATGCTTAAACTTTATGCTAAACAACACAAAAGGTAAAGGTATATTCCAGATATTTAAGTTAATTATTATCAAACTAAGTCGGATAAAAAAAAATGATTTAAACGGCAAAGATAAAATGTAAAATTATATAAAACATGAAAATTGAAATCCAATATATCATCATTTCAGTATTGAATCAACTATTTACTGGTGAATTACACATTGAAATTAACCACTGAATCACCCACCCATTCTAGAGCTTACACATTCATTAGAATACATGTATCTCATGACCAGGAATTATTACAAATTTAATACATGTATGCCTGTACAGATTCTTTATATCCATTATGTTCATGATGTTATATTATTCCTATAGGCTATAGTCATATATATACAACTAATCATGCTAATTAGAAATGATAATCCATTGACAATATTAATTACTTTCAAAAAATGTACTCCAACTTACATTTGTAATTAATATCATAATATTATCAAATTAATGGTGTTATGACAGTGGTGGTTCATGGATTCAAATTAAAACTAGGTTGTGAGTGACCCGAAAATGTATAAAATTTCAGCTTGCATATATTTATGTACATTATTATAATATGTTTTCTTTGCCTGCAACTTTTATGTATTGAGCAGAAATTTATAAAAATAGATATATAAAATTGAGAATGGAAATGGGTAATGTGTCAAAGAAACAGCAACCCAACCAAAGATCAGACCACAGTCGACAGCCACCAATGGGTCTTCATTGGAGCAAGAAAATATGTTTTCTCTTGGTAATTTATTTGACAAATTTGTATTCATGTGAAAAAACTATGTGAATTAAGTTTTTTATCCTTCATAGAACTTTTGATGTCGTCCCTAGTAACAATGCAAAATTAATTAAATTAATTAAATTTTGCTTTGAATAATTAAGTATAATAGATTTAGTAATTGTATGTACATTTGCTTTTATTTACAGGATGGAGAAAGATGTTCACTATGAATCAAAAATTCAAAACAGAGGACGTTTTAATATATATCAACAAAAACACTATCAGAACATGCACATATACATGTATACAATGTATGATATACATACAGCAAGAAAACAGTAATCAAAAGGAAATGGAATGTCAAAGACAAGTAATGTTGAAAGCAAAATTATTTTGTTTAAAATAGAAAACAATATGACTAGAATATATTAACATGATTAAGGGTAAGTAATTCAAATCTGTCTGTTCAGGGTAACACCAGTGGGTTTATATTTACAATGCGCTATGATTTCAATCCCACAAATATGAAACAAAACATGATGGACATTATGAATTAACACTATTTTGATAATGAAAAAGACTGAAAATATTTTACATTTAACAGTCCGACAAGAAATTGCCAATGGAATAAATTTGGAATGGAAGTTAAAATTTATAGTTTATACATGTAGGTCCAAGAATCATACACAGACTTTTAAGGCCAAATAGTATACTTTTAATAGTTTAAAGATTTTATACTACAAGTATTATCTATGCTGTATAATTTCAAGATAGTTTCATTTGGATTTAAAACCTAATTTCAAGAATGAAGGGTACAGTAATTTAAAATTCATTTATCATGTTTTTAAAGATTAAAAACAATATAAGGGAATTAACTCTTACATGATGGGCATCATATCCATGAGAATGTCAGAAGTGTTTTAATAAACTTGAACATTTTTTCAGATAAGAGAATGACTTAAGCAGACCATTATTGGGTCAAAAATGCCCATAACAATGAAATATAATTATCATTTATCATTACTTTTTATCAACAAACTTAATTTAATAACAAAATAGCAAACTTAATTTAATAACAAAATATGTTTTTTTTTTATTTTCAGTACACTGTCAGCATGGTCAGAAGAATAATTTTACTGGAGGATGACAATTTTGATACCTGGAATCAGTAATGTATATGAAAATGAAAATGAGATATATTCATGTACAGAATGGTAACCGAGGTGGTTCAAGTGTTTATTAGCAGACATTTTTGTTGAACTTATGCAGGATTGAATAAATGAAACTTAAGCTGACTATGGGCTCAATGTGTAGTAAAAAGAGGATTTTGAAATATGCAAGATTCATCAACATTAATTATTAAAATGTGCACTAGTGAAATGTCACCATATTTAGAAAAAAAATCAGATTATTGACTCAGTTGTTTTCATGAAAAAAAAGTTTCAAAGCAATATCACTGTTGTATAATTAATTAGATTCCTCATTTTTGTCGAGCCTGCAACTTTTGTTGCAGAAACCTCTAAAAAGGGAAAGTGATCCGGCTGCTTTGGAAGCGGAGTTAGCTAACTACTCAAAACCTTTATATCTTAGAAGGTTGAAAACCTGGATGCTTCATCCTTGGTATATAGATACCTCATGTTAAGAAGTTTTCGTCAGTCACATGTCCAATGTCCTTGACCTCATTTATGTTTCAGTGACTTCTTGAAAAAAAAGTTAAGATTTTTTGTAATGTTAAATTCTCTCTCATTATAAGTAATAGGATAACTATATTTGGTATGTCATACCTTGCTAGATCCTCATGCCCGTCAGACAGTTTTCACTTGACCTCATTTCATGGATCAGTGAACAAGGATAAGTTTTGGTGGGTCAAGTCCATATCTCATATATTATAAGCAAAAGGTCAAGGATATTTGGTGTATGGAAGGACTGTAAGGTGTACATGTCCAACTCGCAGGTGTCATCTGACCTTGACCTTATTTTCATGGTTCAGTGGTTATAGTTAAGTTTTTGTGTTTTGGTCTGTTTTTCTTATACTGTAAGCAATAGGTCTACTGTATTTGGTGTATGGATTGATTGTAAGGTGTCCATGTCTAGCTGACAGGTGTCATCTAAACTTGACCTCATTTTCATGGTTCAGTGGTAAAAGTTAAGTTTTTGAGTTTTGGTCTTTTTTTCTAATCCTAATACTATATGCAATTGGTAAACTATATTTGGTGTATGGAAATATTTTATGATCTATATGTCAGTCACACAGGTTTTATTTGAACTTGATCTCATTTTCATGGTTCATTGGTCAATGTTTAGTTTACTTGGTTAATGTTAAGTTAATGTGACAGTTGTAATAAAGCTTTATATTTAGAACTATCAACATAATATCAATGATTAGTAAAGAAGGCGAGACATTTCAGCGTGTGCACTCTTGTATTGTATACTTCTGAAAAACGAATATATCATCCCTCTGGACTCAAGTGTTTCCCTTTTATTTTACATGCATGTAGTTTAAAGAAATCTCACTTTTACCTTTTGGCTAATTCAAGTTTTCCCATTCCAGAATTATTTGACTTTTTTCATGGTAAATTAGACTTTTACCTTTTACCCATACATTTGTATGTTGTAAAACTCTATTTTGATTCGATATTTTTTCAAGAATTGAATCACAAGGATGAATTTGATCAAATAAGCTCACTTTTGGATATATTTTATCACATACATGTATCACATACTTAAATAATCTGTTAAATTGAAAATGGAAATGAGCAAGGTGTTAAAGAGACAACCCAATCAAAGAGCAGAAAACATGTATGACAGAGCAGAACCAATAGTGTGCTTAGATTGATTCCCTTCACTTTTGCCCTATTATTGAGATTTAGTGAAAGGATTTAATTATTTTATCCCTATCAATTTAGGGAGAGGGGAATCAGTATTCAACACTGCATTACTACATGTATAATATATCCTACCACCAGTTACAAATGTATGATACAAACAACCATGCAACATAGCCCCTGTGACTGAGAGGAGAAAAGAGATGCACAACATACAAAACATATTCCATATGGCTAGCTACATTGCATCATTTGAAATACTTCATTGATTTTTTTTAAAGTGGAACAGTTTTTTGTAAGAAGTTATTTGTTAAAGGTACTACAGTTCCCTTTCAGTTTGCCTGCTTAAGGCTTGATTACAGTTCTTATATGAAAATCAGAAGTTTGGGTACTATGATTGCCAATGAAACAACTCCTCACCAGATACTAAATGACTAAATATAGATCTCCGACAACCTTCAACATTTATTTTAGAAGAACCAATAATGTATAGTAAGCTACATATATATATATAAAAGACCTCTAAATAACATGACACAAGACGACCTGAAAAGGAATATTCTGGGACTGTATCCAAAAGTGAAATATGTTTAAAAATAAAAGCATATGATGCAATGGATGCAGATTAATAAATAGTCAATCCAGAAAAAAATCCTACTATAGATCTCTAATGTTATGGTTTATCAAAAAGTTGGAAACAAACTTTTACCAGAGACATGTGTATATATGTCTCTGCTTTTACATACTTCATTCAAATAATTTACATTAAACAAAATAACAAAAAAAAAGATGAACAGATACTGTTGAATGGATATAAAGGTAAAGCACCTAGGACAGACAAGTACTAGTACAAACACACCAGGATTTTCTTCGAATTTTCACCACCTAGTCATACATAGAATAGCAAATGGTCGTCCCCCCCCTTTTACCCTATGCATAGATACATGTATATTACTATATATGTAACACTAATATAGTAATTATAAATAATCATTTTCCTAAGAAACTGCAGATTTAAAATATTTAAAGTCATGATATGATTGAACCTTCACTGCAAATCAAAAATTGAGAACCATAAGCCCTTAAAAATTACGCATGCCTTTTATAAAATTTTGACCTTTTGACAAAAACAAAAAGAAACAAAACAAACCCAAACACATAACGTAACGATAACTGTATCAATGAACGAAAGGAAAATTATTAAAGAAATCGATATGACCAAACAGATAAGTTGTTCATTTTAAAAACTAAGCGGTAACAATATGCACGAAATTATAAATCTTTTCTCAACTTTAAGTACGATGTCAACAAGTCAATCTCATGATGATGATGTAGTAGGCCTTAAACTGTTAGTTTACCAAGTAAGGCCTGTTTTGGTATAACGTTGATATGGATTCAACATATCGCATGACTTTCTTGACATTAAGATAAACAAAATTGATACAAAGAAGAAAAGACTCCAACTTTTATTGACATTTTACGTTGACATTTTCGGCGCCGGAAATTGACAACGTTGATCTATGTATTGACACAACATCGGATGGGGTCGATTCCGGCATATTCTGTTAAAAAAATCAGTAGCACTTAAAATTTATTGATGTCTTTAATAAAATATATTCATTTTGTTTCAATGATATTGAGTTGATAATTAATTTCGAGAGATGAATAGCTATCGTGTACTTCAGAAACAAGGGGAAAGGAGGACCACGCCCCCATAGTGGGGACATACAAAATTAAGATGACCGTTCTCCATTTCTACTCGATAGAAGTGTCTAATTTTTTCATAACATCTGCATTATGTACCAAAGATTATAAAATGAAAGTATAAAAAAAATCGAGGCGGAGATTTTTTGGAATCAGCTAATAATTATAGAAGACAAATAGACGTAATAGAGAAATAGGCGAAAATGGCCCCTTCTTCAATTTCGAAAAAAATCTATAATTTTACAATTTATTGACACAAATTGATATTTTTATAGGGGTTACATATATAAGGATTCAGCTATTCTTGATAGTTGAATGAATATTTACTTTAAAAACAGAATCTTTCCCAATTTCTAATTCTACCGGCCATGCAAGGAAAAACCTATAAAAAATTGAGACCCCTACTTTAAAATGGGTACAATTTTTTGCCCTAATTTGGACACCCCTTTTCTTTACGGATTTCGATGTGAAAAACTAGAGAAATTACGATGTAAAAATTTTAGGGTAATTGAAGGATAGGCTTTTTTTTTGTACCCCTTTTCAATATGGCTATTTAATTCTACAGTGCAGAAAATCGAAATCCGAAATTCTATGTTCACATGTGAAAAAATAAGATTTTCTTTTATTTTTTTGTTCAAACATGAAAATAATAAGTAAACTCATATATTTTTCTCTTATAAATGTGCTTACAATCAACACCATTTACCGCCGGTACTTTGCTATAAACGAATGATTTTTTTTTACAAAAGCGCGCCATTTTTCGGCTGACGTCGGCCGACGCAAAATAGTCCAATTTTCGGCGTAGGACTACTGAGCGCCGCCGAATCACATTTTGGCCAAAAAGGCACATCCGGTTGTCCTACTGCAATGAAACACAACAACATTAATAGATGACGTCACCATTAACGCGTCATGAACCCCCGATGAAATATACTACCCCCCCCCCCTTGCGGTATCATAGGGGTCACCATGTGACGGCGTTTACCCAATCACAAAGTGATAATTTACCTGCGGTGCGATAAATGTATATACCAGGATTAAAATTTTGTATTTGCAGCAGACGCGCGTTTCGTCTACAAAAGACTCATCAGTGATGCTCGAATCAAGAAAAGATAAAAAGGCCAAATAAACTTTTGAAGTTGAAGAGACTCAAGTTGTTAGAAGCTTTGTCTTTGGTGGATAGTTGTCTCATTGGAAATAATAAGATAATATCTTCATGTTTTAATAAATTACTACAGCCTATTCGTTTAATGAACGTATACTTTATAGTATTTATCTTTGTCATCTGGAGTCCTATATTTTCCAAATGAATCGTTCTGAGGTATCAGTTCATACATATTACCTGGAAGTATTTCATGATTCTAAGAAATAAAGCTTAAAATTACGATCAAAACAATAGTTATTATTAGTAATAGTAAATAAATAAAAGAATTCAAATAGTATTAATGAAATAAATACAAATCTTTACAAATCACAGCGTCTATTCATTACTAACGTGAGTATTCGCCGTTTCAAAATCTAAGGATAGGCGATAAATCCATTCTTTGTACCAAATAGAATTAAGATTACACAAGAAGATAGGATATCCATTGCTGATGATGTTATGAGCCAAAACAGAATTACTAGAATGGTTTTGAAAATATGGTCCATAATAATTTGATACTTAAAAGGTATATATAAAAAAAAGACTAAAAAAACTTCGGATCGGCGTTGTATATGCAGCCGGGATGCTGTTGTAACTGAAAGATGTAAGACCTATCAGCAAGATTAAAAATAACAATACAAATACCAGTTTCTTTGATATATCCCTAAGATTAATAGTAATCCTGTAGGTCATGTCATTGTGTAAACATAACTTTATACATGTTATTTAAATTGTTTACCAGACAAACATATTTTATCCAGTATTGCCCTAGTGATGATGTCATGTCAATCCCTCGGATGTCATTACTATTCCCCCAAAAAAATCGTTACATAATATTCTCTTGCGTTTTGTGTATTTATGAAAATAATTACACAGCTCATTCTCACTGTTCAAATTAACCCTTTAACAAGGTATGTGTATCAAACGAACATTTAGATGTGCTTAGTATATTGTTAATGTTTATAATAGAGAACAGAGCCGGGGAATGATGAAAGAGATTACAACACAACCAATGCAAAGAGCAGCAAATAGGTTTACAAATTAGCGAGAAAGTCCCCTACCCAGTAGGTTGGCTTCAAATTGTTCCTTAAGGGCATACGATACAGTTTTGATCCCGTATTTACAGTTTGATAACAATTTCCATATAGACTATTTTTTACCTGATTAAATCAAATATATAATAAAAAATATACCTTCATGTGCTACTTTTTGAGTAAAATGAGGTCGAAATTTTGTATATTTGCTCAAAATTCGGATTTGTGGCCGTATTTTTCTTTTCGAAAGAAAGGCATAACTTTTTTTTGTTTTAAAAGATAAACCAAAATTTTTTTTTGTTAATTAATTTGTAATTTCTGTATTTAATAAGTATCCTAAAAAAATATATACATTTTTTTATTCAGAAATAACTCATATTTATCAAATGTTCATGAATGTAGAAAAAAACATCATTTTTTGCTGTATATTTATCAAATTAAAAAAAATTGCACTATTTACGTTTTCATGAAAATTGGCACACATAATCTTCTTACGTAATCGAACCAAATAGCATTTTAAAAAGAGGGGTCCATGCACTCGTTTTCAAGTTAAATAAGTTTGAATGATAAAAATCAGTCGAAAAATGAATCTTTCCCTGATAAGTCATAGTTTGACGTCGCGAAAATAACAATTTACGTTAGCAACGTCATTACCTCCCCTGTAACTGTATCGTATGCCCTTAACAGTACTTTGTAATAGTTCAGCTAGTCACACTAAACATCCCAAATTAAAGACAAAAACATACAAGGATAACAAAGGACTGAGGTTAATGACATGGCATGGGCGACGGGTTAAAACATGTTTCTGAGGTGTATCGTTTCTGCATGTTTCAATGAGTCGGGCAAATATTGGCATTATTTGTTTGATTTCTTTGTCTGTTATTGTCTATAATATGTGTATACTAACTTGCATTTATTTGGTTCAATGCAAAGATGAGACCTTTTCGACAAATAGCAAAGTGGATGCTCCAAACTAATGCAATGTCCATGCTTGAATTAGTACTTCGTCGTGAACTTGTGGTCCATTTTGAAGGTCACACTGTTACACTGTGATCTTGAGGTGAACAATATGATCAAATGCGCTATGCATTTGCATTGTTTTGTTATATGCACGTGTGTGCAGGGAACTAGTGTTATGAACAATCATTGCTTTTTTATTCTTTTTCATTTCATGCAAGGGGAGATTCAGGGTAGATAAACAGAAAATCTATAAAATTATTTGTTAGTAACGGTGTTTTTTGCTGCTTTAGTCTACATGTTATTTAAAATACCTAACGTCAACCTTGCATGCTGGTTTTGCTAGAATACCAAAATACAGTTATATGTAGAATTAGGTACCGTCGTCGAACCCGTTAGATTTAACGAAAATTTGAATATGACGGACCGGCGGTCGACAGTTGGTTGAACTAGTTCTGTAGTTAAACATCTTCCGGGACAAGTTTCAATTTTCTACTGAAACAGTTGTAGTAAGATAAAGTGAGTGTTAAAAAATGGATCACTTGACATGAGTATGTCAATGAATTCAACACCAAAACTTTTATATAAAACCTGTATTTCTGTCGATAAATATTTCAACATGGTTAAAAATATTGTTGTTTTGACATGCATTTGACATCAATGTCACATTTATACTGACCAGCAACGCATTTATATATTAACATAAATACTTTACATTTATCAACATTTTTCTTCTACCTCGTGTATATATGTGTATTAACTGTCACCTTTGACCATGTTAATGTGACACAATTAAATTATGACGGACGTTCAACTGATCTTTAAATATAGGATTTATTTTAATTGCATTGTTGGTCTTGAATGCCTTTTTTTATGCAAACACAATGTTCAAGACACAATATATGCATACTCAAAGAAGAGATGTACTGGAACACAAAAACATAATAAGTGTGCCATGTGTCTTCGGAATATTTCAATGAAATGTTGTGTTTTGTGAACTTGTGTCAGTCTGTTGGTCTTTTTTCTTTCATTTTTTTAACTTACCAATTTGAATGTATCTTTGGTATCGCTGCCTCTCTTTCATAAATTTGTATATCTTGTGTATGCTCATATTATGTGTATCATTGATTCAATAGAATGTTTATTAATTTAAAGCTTTAAGGAGAAATTTTCATCAGGAACGGTTGACGTTGGTTTAGTAGATGGACGGAAAGACCATTTTCGGAAAGTCAAACTTGTGCCTTTTACATGAAAATACGGATTTCGTGTTATTAAAAATTGCTG
This sequence comes from Mytilus galloprovincialis, assembly GCA_037788925.1. NCBI lineage: Eukaryota > Metazoa > Mollusca > Bivalvia > Mytilida > Mytilidae > Mytilus > Mytilus galloprovincialis. Next base: position 49,613,900 of record CM075343.1, on the reverse strand, counting down.
TTAAAAATATTGGATACTACTTAAAATAGCAGTGTATCTTCCTCATGCAAAGCTTTTATTCATTGCCTGGCTTTGTCTATATTTTGTTGTCTTTTTGTATTTAAAGCTCGTCGTCTTTTTAATAGATTATCAAAAATGTTTGCCTAGAGCATCACTGAAGAAACATTGATTGATTGTCGAAATACTCATCTGGTGCAGAAACATAAGAACCATTTGCTATTACTATTATTGGACCGATGCATCTGCTGATGGACTGATAGTCCCCGGGGTATCACCAGCCTAATAGCCAGTACCGAAATGAAAATGTGGATTTTGTGTTATTAGAATTTTGCAAAATATTTGAAATAATTCAAAATTAATGAATATATCTCCCTCATGCAAAGCTCTGATTCCTTGCCCGGCTTTGGCTATAATTTTTTGTCCTTTTTATGTTTTTATTTCTTCATCTTTTTAATACGATTTAGATTTTCAAATGTTTTGGTCTCGAGCATTACTGAAGTAATGCGGCTTTCTCATATTGAGTTTTTATTCATTTCAGCAGTTATAAGGAACATTGTTAAATTGTAAAAATTAAAATGTTATACATGTACAGTGGAGATCACTTCTAACCTCTCATTAGAACTGTCAGAATATCTGTCATAGAACTGTTCTAACCTGTCCTAGAACAGTTCTACCCTAGAACTGTTCTAAGTAGAACTGTCAGAATCAGTTCTAGGTAGAACTGACTAAATCGTTTCTAGGTAGAACTGTCAGGATCAGTTGTAGTGTAGAACTGTCTAAATCAGTTCTAGGTAGAACTGTCCAAATCAGTTCTAACCGTAGAACTGTCAGCAGAACTGACTAAATCAGTCAGGACTGCAGAACAGTTCTAAATGACGTCACTGCAGTAAGGGCACTTTAGAATTTAGAAGAAATAAATCACTTCCAATTACTTTGCTACATAAAATAGCAGATTTTCTATATTTTTTACTGATCAAACGTTACATGTACAAATATCGAAGTGAATAGAAGGTTATCCAACTCATCGGAGAAATATTTTTATAAGATTGCATAGGAAACATCATTGTTTACGTTTCTTCGTTCCCCGTTATTAACAGTCTCTTCATAAATATAACTCTGCATTTAATTCGTGGAATTTTAATCGTAATTTACCTTGTTTGCCTTGGATTTACATTCATTTAAGATTCTGTTTTGACAAATGTTCAAACGAAAATTGTAAAGTGGATGAATTATGGGATATTAATGAAAAAAGTGTTGTATTATAACGTAAAAAAACTATATATACATTTGCACCATCTCGTCAATTTAGCCAGACTTATCAATAACGATTATAAATGATATCTGTGAGTCTGGAACTCAGAAAAATATACTCATCTGAACATGAATGAAACATTTGCCCCTGGACGTTCGGCTACAAACAAAATCGTGCATTTTTCTTTGCCTTCTTCAAATTATATTAACAGTATACTATTCCAAGAAGAGAACTTCCCATACATGTACTTTTTATTTTTAAATAAAGTATATGAATCAGTCATTAGAGTGTTGGATGATGCCGTAAAATAGTTTTGAAAAAAAAACACCATTACAAACCTGAGACTACTATATAGTAGTCTCAGCACAAACTAACGGACTTAAAAAGTCACTTTAGTGACGGTTCATTATTATGGATGCAGAGAGGAAATAACGGTGCGCTAAATTTTTAGATATGGTATAAATACACCTTATCGCTATTTGTCTGCCATTACTGGATATCACACAGGTTCCCGTAAAAATTTGACGTCATAAAACAAAATATCTGACGCCACAATGGAAAAGTGATTGTTGTATGCTTCAAAAGTTCAAGAGGCCGGGTCAGCCAGGATTAGCAATAAGGTGTATTGTGTTCCAAAGTTGGTGTCATTTTTATCATACAATCCGTCCTGACATAGAAATATTATTGGTTTACAATGACTGAGGCCATATATATTTACATAATAAGTAGTTCAGTTTTGGTTGATGTGGTCAAATAACTCAGTCTGATACATGTATATCGAAACTACTAATTTGTTTAAAATTCAATATTTTGAATAAAAAGAGAAAAGAAAAAAGAAGAAAATTGCTGGTACTCTAAATTGATGTGGAATTTTTTTTGTAGCCAATGTGTTACAATATTGCTGTCATTTGAATTATACAATCCATCGTGATATGTAACTATAAGTGATTTACTATGCGTCTATATATATATTAAGATTTACATTATAAAGTGTAAATATGGTCAGTTTTGGTTGATGTTGTCACATATGGTCAGTTTTGGTTGATGCTGTCAAATATGGTCAGTTTTTATGGTTTTGGTTGATGCGGACAAATAATTTTGTTATATCCATGAGTCAGTCTGAGATATCAAAACTACTAAAATTAGTATACGATTCAAAATTTTGATTAAAAAGAGGACATGCTGGCACTATAAACTGATGCGAGCATAATTTTGTTTTCCAATATTGCTTTCATTTATATAAAACAATCCATCCTGCTATAAAAATATAAGCTCGTGCAATATAAAATTCTACTCGGAACAATATTCCCCAATATTCATGCAATAACCCTATAATATAGATTATTTGTATTATCCTGATTGTTCACTCCATCCTTACATAAAAGTATTACAGATTTACTATGCGACTATAAGAGTTACATAAAAAAAGAACAAATATGGTCAGTTTTGGTTGATGTGGTCAAATATGGTCAGTTTTGGTTGATGCTATCAAATATGGTCAGTTTTGATTGATGCAGACAAATAATTTTGTTACATGAGTCAGTCTGAGGTATGAAAACTACTGACATTTGTTTCTGATGCGATATTTTGAATAAAAATAGGAAATGCTGGCACCCTCAATTGATGCGAAAAAAAATTTGTGGTCATTGATTTCCAATATTGCAGTTATTTATATACTACAGTTCCTCTGGACCTAGAATTATAACTGAATTGCTGTGCAGCTATATAGATTTACATAATAAAAAGCAAATATGGTAAGTTTTGGTTGATGCAGTCAAAAGATTTTATTACACTACTCAGACTGAATTATAAAAACTACTGATATTTGTTTATGATTCAATATTTTGAATAAAACGAGGACATGCTCATTGGAGGATCAAGGGGAGGGGGTCCAGGGGTTGGAATCCCACTTTTTTTTAACATCAATGCATTTGAATAGGAGCATATAGTTGGACCCCCCACCCCCAGCCTTTTAAAAATGGCTGGATCTGCCCCTGCATGCTGGCCCTATAAATTAATGCGAACATTTTTTTTTCCAAAATTGCTGTAACTTGTATATTACAGTCCCTCTAGACCTAAAATTAAAACTGAAGTACTGTGCAGCTATATAGATTTGCAGAAAGAAAAAGCAAATAATGGCAGTTTAGATTGATGCGTTCAAAAGATTTTTGTTAAACAGGTCGTCCGAGGTATGAAAACTACTGGTAAACTGATATTATATTGGTTATAATTAATGAGGTCCGATAATTTTGTTATGTGATAACGAGCCATCCTGACTCCCGGAATAACAAATGTAAAACAATTCAAATATGATGCCCCCCCCCTCCTAATACTAACGGCCTAATTCATGCAAAATAGCAAAACTATATAATTTAAATCGCTTTTTTACCCAAACCTTTATATTAAGGCAAAGAGTTCTTAAAACTTATAAATCAACTCTAGCTGTAGAATTTATAAATCAATTTTAGCCGTAGAATCTATAAATCAATTTCAGCTGTAGAACTTATAAATCAATTCTGGCCGTAGAATTTATAAAAATCAATTCTAGCCGTAGAATTAGAAATCAATTCTAACCGTAGAACTGTTCTAGAAGTAGAACTGACCAAAAAACTGTTGTAGGGGAGAACTGTCAGGACCAGTTCTAGGTAGAACTGTCCAAATCAGTTCTAGGTAGAACTGACCAAATCAGTTCTAGCTAGAACAGTTTTAACCTAGAACTGACTAAAAGGTGTCAGGCTGACAGTTCTACGTACTGTTCTAGAACAGTTCTCCTGATCTCCACTGTACGTGTATTAAAGATCTGTCATTTTTACGAACACCATACCTTGAGAATCTTATTTTGTAAATGTGTTCTTTTATGAGCAACACCATGGTCATCTATGGAGTAGGATCCTCTTACCAGTCAGGAGCATCTGAGATCACTACAGGTTTGTGTTGGCGTTCTAATTGTTTCTATGTTGTGTTTTGTATACTGTTGTGAGTCTTTTTGTTTTTATCTTCTTCTTTTTTTACTGCCTAATTTGTTATCAGTCGCCTCTCTTTTATTGAATTTCCATGTTTTATTTTTCAGACGACAGAAAGCAGTCGTCGGTTAATCCTCAAAGGAGAACTCAACAAGATTGTTACAAATATAAATCTAGCCATTTACAAAATGTATTGCATATTGAATAATATATAAATGTTAAGATATATGAATTAGGACGCAGTTACTTTATCTGCAACGGCTATAATTGTTCTGTTCATATAAAAAATGAAGAGGTTGTATGATTGCCAGTGAGACAACTCTTCACAAGAGACCAAATGAAACAGAAAGTTACAACTAAATATCACCGTACGGCCTTCAACAATGAGCTAAGTTCATAACGCAAACATGTAGTCAGCCTTCTGTAATTCATAATGTATATTGCATGTATGTGCTCAATAATAAAAACAAGAAGATGTGGTTTGTTTGCAATTAAGACAACTCTCCACCAGAGGTTTAAATGATGGAGAAGTTATTGACTATATAGGTCATCTCGGGGTATTGAAAAACGCGCAAACACATACCGAGTACTAAGCTATAAAATCAATGCTTCGAAATGATATACAAAACTATCAAAACAAGATATTAAACGGTCTGATTTATGCAAAAAAACGATAAACGAAAAAGTAAATATGATATCCATCAACAAACGACAACCTTCGAAATAACAGAATCTAAAAGTTATTCGTCTTAAGCTACTTTGTAAGATTCTTGCGAAATATCTACTTTTGTCGAATGTAAGTTATTTTTTGTATTTGGTCTGTGTGGAGGAGGACCTGAATCAACACACATTACACACATGAAATATCAAAAGGAAGGTAAATGATGTATCTTTTGACTACAACAATAGATTTCCCTCCTTATTATATTCTTATAATGTTTGTTCAAGTGCTCCGCCACACAAATGATATCATCATTGTAAAAATCAGTGCCACAATACAAACATTTAAAAGACTATATCAAGATTTTAGATGACTTAGCAGACAAAAATGTATGAATATGGTAAATAGATGTCTTGACTGCATACCCGTATAAAACTAGTCCCGTGCTAGAGTTCTTGCCTTGAGACCAGGAGGTTGTGGGTTTCTGACGTTTAATTAAATTGAAATATCTTTTTTTACTCATCGGTGACCTATATTTTTTTATTATTGTATTCAAACAAGCTATACATAAACTAAATAATTGTAAAATATAAGCGATTTCTGTAATTTGGTTCTTTTTTTATTTCGATATTACCAATATATCTCCTATAAGTTCAACAGAAAAAAAGGACATTAACAAAAAAAATATGCTTCTTTCGGAGGCAGATTGTGAGCTTAAAATGAACGGTGATCCCATATTTTTATTTTATATTTCATTTAGGTATAAGATAAATTTTAATCATAGAAAAAATAGCAAAATCCTATATTAGATTGATTTAGTCCCGCGAGACTCCTTAAATATAAATTGCCACTGGAAATTAAACAGCCATCCATCCATCAAAAGTTAAGTTGCAATGAACAACACTGGTTACCTCTAGTTGAGCAGAAACTGTTTACCCATTTGAGTCACCTTTACCATATTGGTGTTGTTTATTGTTTGTAAGTTCTGGTATTTAGTGTTCGGCTTGGCACAATCAACATTATTACCACTATTTCATACTTTATGCAAAACCAAAGTTAACCGTATACTAATGAGACCAGGGAGAAGAAAACTTCCTGTAATTAGACTAAGGAATTCCTAATTCCCTTTACTAGTTTATATTTTATATGTTTTCTGTTGTGTCATTGCATAAAAGCTATTGCTACATGTATGACTCGAATGGCTGACTGTTGGAAAAAACAATAAAGATCACTTGTAATTTGGTGTGTCATAAGCATTTTCCGCATACATGTGACTCGTCCGCCATTGACGCTCGAATCACGACAATTGGACGGCAAAATTGAATACGAATTTGATTTGCATTGAAAATAAAAGAAATGGAGTTAGCTACATGTATGCAACATACAGAATTTATAAACACAGATTTTCGTCACTTTTTAAATTCGGTATATACAATACGAATGTCCAAACGAACCAGTTTGATAATCAGTTTTTAGTGGAGTTCGTGTTGTTTCTTAATTATTATTTATAACTGTTGATGTAAATGTCGTTTGGTTGTGTGAGTCTTTGTTTACTCCTTGGTTTTGATTGGTATTGTCTCAAAAGCGATAACAAATAACAAGGAACATGTTGAGGGCATCAAGATTCCCATCTCTTTATAAGTTATTATTTCGGCATGTACAAAACGTTAGTTTAAAGAACCGGTTCGATATTTAATTCAAGGGGGCGATAAATATTGATGAGAAAAAATGCGTTTCGGTAAAAGTTGGAATGATCTTCTCAGTCTTTTAACCTCCACATCTGCAAAACATAGATACATATCCAATTAAAAAGTTTTAATATTCATAGGCAGGAAATGTTGGACCTCAGTATATATATATATAATGATAGTATATGTTTGATAAAATCTTCATCCATGCCTGTCATTAATCCATTTTAAAAATATTGAATTTTCATAACATTTGATTATTTGATTGATTGGTGGTTGCCTAGAGTCCAGTGGCAAATATTTCTTGAATGTTCAGGATTCTCATAACACTTGACTAAGAAAACCTATGCATTGAACCGGGTTCTATGTGTCAGTTGAACATGATACATTGTAGATAAAATAATGAATAATAAATCAGCCAATAACTTCACATCAATTGTCACATTTCCTTTCACAGCACCAATGTGACTACATTATCTGCGAATACTATGTGCCTGCAAAGCCTTTTTACAGAAGAAATCCATACACATATAGTAAATATAATGAACACAAGATAAAATGTTCATAAAAGTTGAAATATGTATCGAATATAAATGATCTTGCTCCTATATAGTTAACATTTATTAGACTAATTATGGAATATGCATAAAATGTATGCGATAGTCGTACTCAAAAAGATTCTTACTACAAATGTATTTAGAACATTTTCGGTTGGAAGCAGGAAGAATAGTAACTAGGATGCCCGTGCATGCATTTGTTGGTCAAATATCTAACTATAATTTACGAAAATAGTAAAATTGTTATAGACTAGATATATTAACAGGGGGAAACCTTTACCATCAAGTGTATTGAATGGAATCGCACAAACTCCGACATACGGACACCCATACGGACTTCCCGAAATATAAATATATTCAAACGTAAGATCAATTTAAATCAATACAGTCAACCTCTAACATGTACTTAAGTTGTAATTATAGAAAACTCATAGATATAAAAATGGCAATGAGATAACTCTCCATCCAAGTCATAATTTGTGATACTAAACCAGTTCAGGTCAAAATACGGTCTCCAACACGGGGCCTTTACTGAAACCAATAGGGAGCTATGAAGGGTTTGTTACACTCTTATGTCAGAGTTACACAAAGATTTTGAATGTTCATTTAAAATTCTGAATTCCTACTTTCTCACACTCAACTCCATGCAGTCCACTATTTAATTCATATTATAAAAGAAATATAATTTTCTTTCTGTATAGTTAGTATAACATGCATTCCTACTACGTTTTTTCGTCATTACCTGATGTAGTTTGTGTTTTATTTGTATAGAGAGAGGACGTCACTAACATTACAATAGCTTGTGTCAAATCGCGTTTGCTACTTTTTTCTAATTGAATTATATAAAAAGCTGTGTATTAGTGCCAATGAGACAAATCTCCATCAAAGACATAATGCGTAAACACATTATTTTAAAACTAAACAGAACAAATCACTATGGCAAAGACTACTCAGTTATTAAATACATCCCGCACAGCCAAACGGACGCCCCACTTCGGCAAGCGTTCTACTGCCGGTCGGGAGAAGACCGAGTGACCATATTTCTATTCCTCAGTCACCCTTTGGGAACTCAGTTATTAAAGGCTACACGCTACTTCAATGTATATCATCCGCCTACATAATTGAATGATGAGTTGATCTGCGGTACCTATAAAAATTCAATTGTCATAATTACTAATTAAAGATTACATCATCACATCTTCATGTCTTTTTATCGACTTTTACCTCACAGAATATCACCCATTAAGGGCCTCGGGCAATTGACATGTTCGCAAAGCACAATTTGCATACTGTCGAGAGTGTCTGATAATGGTAGACAAATCTTGAAGTTAATTTTGTGATGTCACTTGTTCCTAAAGTAAGTATGGCTTTAGATGAGCTTTTATTTGGAGTAATCCTTTTAAAAAACTACTGTAAATTTCGATTTCACTTTGAAAATATGTAAATCAATTACGCACTAAGAAAATAGAGAGAAAAAAAATGAAATTGAATTTTACATGTTTTCAATAGTATGTTTAAATGGTCAAAATCATACAAGTAATTCACTTGGTTCAGACATTTTCAAAACATTGCTTCAGAACGTTCATGGTCCTCTATACATTTTCGACATCATTGGCTTTCAAAAATATAGCTGTGAGCAATCCCGACGAAGGTATACCCAGAAAAGCACTTCGGACACATGAAGTGTATAGAGTGATCTCTTTTTTTTACCTATTTTGCCTTTTCGTAATGATTGATTGGTTTATTGATTGATTGATTCTGGGTTGCTTAATGTCCAGCTTCAAATATATCATACAAGTTCAGGACAAAAATAAGTTAACAATTAATACAATAAGTAGTTACTGTTATAGAGGACGTCATGAATGATGGTCGCGAAATTTCGAGTGCCACTGGAAAATGTAGCCATATAGGATAGAGATAGCAGTTTGGCTTTACAACAAATCACCAACGGATCCCAAATAGTTGATGCAAGGGTTCTTAGCGTGCTGAGAGTGTGGCATTTTTTCTTCACAATGCATCGGATATAACATCTCCGTTCTGACTGGACGCAACTGCGTACTTGATACATCCCGTACAGCTAACGGACGTACGTTTCTCTTCGGCTAGGCTCTTACTGCCGGTTGGTAGAAGACATGTAGTGAGTGACCTTATTTCTATTCCAAAGTCACCCGTCGGTCTTAATGACAAAAGTCGCAAAAGAATATGTTGTGCTTAATATGGTTGTCGCTGGTTGATGTATGGCGTATGAATGATTTTTGGTTAATGATAAGGTTGTCAGATTTGATGTGTTACATATTTTTTTTTCATTTTTCATTTTTTGTACATAAATAAGGCCGTTAGTTTTCTCGTTTGAATTGTTTTAAATTTATCATTTTGGGGCCTTGAATAGATTTGCCCGTTGTTGAAGGCCGTGCTGTGACCTATAGTTGTTAATTTATGTGTCATTTAAGATAAAAAAAAAAAGTAGGACAGGAGTTTTGATTAAAAAAAAGGCAGGATGACATTTTATGTTAAAAAAAAAAGATGGAATAAACTTTAAAAAAGGCACGACCGAATAGAGTGGAAAATAAAAAGCCAGGACAGAGGTTAGTCAGTTCATTTTGTTAACATAACGTTAAATGGATGATCATGAATTGTCTCACAAGACGAAATAATTTACTCACTGGCCAGTATCGACTAGTTATTTTGACATCATCACTGTACACCTATCAGATATTTTTATCTTCCAAATAAACTACTTGTAACCGCGGGTTACGTTCAAGTTGTGTTTTTGTTAGATGTATTTCCTTTTATATCCATCTGATTAGTTACAAACTATAAGCCCTTTTTCACTGATTTTTTTTAGTTTGTTCTTATGTTGTACTGTTAAACCACTGTCCAAAATTAGGTATAGGCTTTGTTCATTGTTGAAGGCCGTACGATGACCTATATTTTTGTGTCATTTGGTCTCTTGTGAATCGTTGTCTCATTGGCACCATGCACAACTATTGTTTATCTATAATTTCATTTTTCTCTTTCGTTCTATTTATTTATCCTAATTCAGGAATATGACAAGTGTTATATTCGTTTAATGTGCTTTAGCATTTGAAAAGGGGCTTTCCGTTTTGAATTTTCTCGGAGTTGGGTATTTTTGTGATTTTACATTTTATCGAAGTCCATTCTCAAAATTCAAACAGTATTTCTTACCAAGGTTTACTACGAATATGTGGATGTGCCAAGTGGGGTGTTAATGTTTATAATAGAGAATGGAAACAAGGGGTGTGTCAAAGAGACAAAGTTTAGACTAAAGAGAAAAAAAAACAGTTCAAAACCCCTAATGGGTCTTAAACGCAGCGAGAAAAATGTCGCACCAGGATGCAGGATTCAGCTGGTCCTTCAAACATAATGTACACCAGGGTTCCGGCGATATCACACACTAGTAATAACATTTACTAAATGTTACCATCAATATAAAGTCAGGCTGAGCATTCGTAAATATAAATCAACATGCAGACATCTTATACTTTTAGATATTTCACATCCAATCTTTTATGGTAATAGTCTATGCAAAGTACAAAATTGTCGTCATTCGCCTCAAAAGCTAACCAAATCTTTAAACAGACTTATTTAAAAGGGATGTAGTTCCGATACTACAGATAACATATTTTTTAAGTAAATAAATTATGGACTTTGATCAATTGTTGAAAATCACAGTTATACGGACTTTTTTTCTCAACGCTTTCAGATATTGGGCTGATTTTTGGTATGTGAGTTACTCATGATGAGTTACAGATCAAGTTTAAGTTTCGTTCCGCTCTGCTAATGTTTGCTGTAATTTCGGGCTTTGGACTTTAATAATTTTTAGAAAATCACAGTTTTTTGGAACTTTTTTTATCTAAATGCTTTCAGATATTGGGCTAATTTTTGGTATGTGAGCTAACCATGATGAGGTACAGGTCAAGTTTGAGTTTTGTTCCGCTCGGCTAATTTTTGCCAAAAATTAAGGGTTAACAACTTTGAAAATCACAGTTATACGGACATTTTCTATACGCCTCCAGATTTTGAGCCGATTTTTGATATGTGAGACTACCATCATGTTTGTGTCCACATGTGTTATTGAAATTGCAGATTTTTCAACTTTTGGAGACGGGGCCATTCGTGTCGCTTTGACACATCTAGTTTAAGTTACGTGCGGATATTTAGGGTAATTATGCATATATACACCATAGGTATTCTTTCCTTTTCCTTCCTTCTACGCGGGAAATAATCTATAAAGTTATAATTCAGCAATATTTTATTTCAAGATCGGTGACACCATTTCATATTGGATTTTTAATATTTGATGTCATAGATTTCTATTTATGCACACAAATGTGTTTCTTCATGTTCAATATAAGCAATTTTTTGCAATTCTGAATTCTTTTTTAATTATATTTTAAAAAAAAAAAAGCATACGGTAAAATCATCATTTTTTTTGCAAAGTATAAGAAAAAAAATTCTGAATATAATACCGATGATCTTCCATTGAATCGGGAGAAATATACATGAACCTTCTACCCATTATCCTGGATCCGCAACCCTTTAACTGAGAAAAAATAAACATCATTTAACCGTGAATGTTATATTGCGAGATAAAACCAATTTCGAATTTTGTGAGAAAGTATGCAATTTAGTTACATTCGCTTTGACATAAGAATAAATATGCGAGCCTCGTTTTTCTCTGTTAGTAAGGTTCGTTGACATTATTTTTTTTACATTTTCCTACAATGCACGGATATTTTATATGCACCATTTGTGCGAATTCCCTTACGATTTACCCAAGACAAGATTCTGACAAAGCATCAATATAATAACTTATAACAAATCTATTATCATATTTTATTTTTTTAAATTCTATCTCATATTTCAAAACATTAATTGTCATGACATGGTTGCCAAAACCTGCTTTGATATTTTAAGCAGAAGAAATATCTTTTTATATTCTTAAAATGAGATTATTTTAATAATCGTATGTATTTAAACTATTTTTATATAGACATTATTTTACAACCTCTTAATAATTCTTAATAGAATTTTACTTTTATTTTATATTTGTACATGTATCTTGTCTGTCTTATATAATGTGCTGTATGTACTGTATATTTATGTATTGAAGTAGTGAGACTATAATAAAATATTGAATCTGAATCTATTATTAATCTTAGATATATATTTATTATCATATGTACCCTACATGAAATATTGAATCTGAATCTATTATTAATCTTAGATATATATTTATTATCATATGTACCCTACATAAAATATTGAATCTGAATCTATTATTAATCTTAGATATATATTTATTATCATATGTACCCTACATAAAATATTGAATCTGAATCTATTATTAATCTTAGATATATATTTATTATCATATGTACCCTACATAAAATATTAAATCTGAATCTATTATATATATTAATCTTAGATATATATTTATTATCATATGTACCCTACATAAAATATTGAATCTGAATCTATTATTAATCTTAGATATATATTTATTATCATATGTACCCTACGGCTATATACCGTACAGTTAAGAATGTGCGGTTGACAATCATTTTATTAACCGATTAACATCGATCAGTCAAAAGAGAGGAAAATAAAATTATGATGACCATAAAGACGTTAAAACATATGATATATCGAGTGGTCATTCCGTGGTCAGTTTGTACTATTATGTCCACATCTAGATCATTTCTATTACTGCCAAATGGTAATCGGAATTTCAAGGTATGAGTAAATTTTCATTTTACTTTTTAAAACTAAGCTTGTGTATTTGTTTTATTAGTTTTGATTACGTTTTTTTTATTTACTTATTCGAATCAACATTTCGACCACGCTTGCAACTTATTATAAAGTCAGTGCTTAGGTGTGATCTTAATATATGTGTACCACGGAAAATGTAAACTCTATAAGTATATTAATTATGTAGGTTAAATTTCATTATTTCATATTCATATAGTTAGATAATATTTTAAATTCGGATTTTCCTATTTTAGGGTTTTCTCTTTCCGAAATGAGTTAGCATTTTCCTATGAACATAAACGACAAAATTGATATATGAACAATTTGACATGTATGTAGAAAAAAGTCAGTAATTGATAATTTTACATAGAAAATGTACTAAGTTTTTTTTCTATACAATTACCTAAGGAATGTTTTAACATTGATTGTATATTATGTGATACACTTATAAATGCACTAGGCAATACTATTGCATATTTTGAACAGAAATTGTAATACATATTCCAAAAGTCCAGTGCCAAATATTTCATGCATGTTCAGGACGATAAACTATATATATAATATTGAATTTATATTTGTTTAAGGGAGATGCCATTTAACTAAAAAATAGGAAGCGGGGAGGGGGGAGGGGTTGTTCTTTTATCGCTGTAGATTATTATTTTTTTCAAACTATCATCAAATCATTTTTTTTTAATTCTATGAATAGTGAAAATTTGTATTTAGAAAAAAAAAGTCATCTGTTTGATCACCATTTTTTCTTTTAGAAAAAACCCATACCCACACTTTATTTTAAGTTAAATGGTCGTTCCCTCAAAACATATTTCATTGTGAATGCTTATTTAAGTATAATGAAGTGTTTTTGATTTTTTTTCTCTCACAAAAAACACCCTTTTTGTCAAATAATCTTTCGTCTCGGTGTAGCTTTTGCATATGTCAATCAAACAGGTAATGAACAAGCAAACAAATTTCAACACTAGTTTCCTTTGTCGGATTTCATCATCAATTCACGAAAAAAAATATGTTACATATCAAAACACTAGGTTCTCTGTCAGAATTCGTCAAATTGAATTATTTGTTTAAATAATTATATGTTACATTCTTAAACAAAATTTCATTGTTTGAAAAAACCACTAAAACAAAAACTGTCGGTTTTCCGTGTTAAAGTCATAAATTTCAAATATGCTGATTATTATTAATAATTATACATGATACATAAGTCAACGTACAAATGTACTAGAGTATACTTTAGAAAAACAAGGGCTAGCTCATACCAGACACGGAACATATGTATCTTATTGTACTTTCGTCATGTTCTTTTCTGAAAACAAGACATTATATTTCATACTTCATTTTTTCTAGTATTGTTAAGCTTTTCTTGTCCACCAATTGTAATGAAATAGCAATAATACATAAATTGTACTAAGTGTGATAAGGGACTTTCCGTTTTGAATTTTTGAATTGAGTTAAGTGTTTTTTTTTATTTTACTTTTTGTTGAATTGAAACAGAATTTAAAAGATCTTTCTATGCGTGCTCGTATTTAAGGTAAAAGGATTAAATTGTATAAGATAAAAGTGAGTACATGTATAGGATATGTTAATACAGTAAGCGGCACTCGAACAAGCGATTCAACGACCACTTGAAGTTTTTGAATATACAAAAAAAAAAATAATCTCCCGATAGTAATTTTTAACGGATAATTTGAAATTTGATTCGTAAAATCTATCTTGAACATGCTAATGAAGTGCAAAGGTACATGCGTTTATATGTTCCATTGAGGATTACTATTACACGAGTAAAAGGTTATATAGTTATGCGTCAATGAGACAGCAATCCGGCGACAAAATAGCTAAACGAAATCTTAATGTCAATATTAACAGACAATAACAGAAAGATGTCTAATATATTCTAATCAATGAACCCGAGTGCATTTAAAATTTTGAATAGCTTTAACTGAAGAAACAGGGGCGGATCCGGTTAGTCAAAATAAAGGGGGATCCAACTTATGTCCCCATTCAATAGCATTGATCGTCAAGAAAATGGGTACAGCCCCAAACACTGGATCCGCCACTGAGCAATCAAAGACCTAACATTCACCCTAAACCTTCGTCGTAGTTTTCCTAAAATTAGAAGGGAATGTATGATAAGAAAGTTAGATCTGAAGTAGACAAATAATTATTTTTAGTTCGGCAACCTCACTCTTCTTTCCACAGAGACTTGTCTATATTTTGTTTGAATTAATAAATACTGCTGAGTCGTTTAACAGAACTGCTGAAGAATTATTATATTTACTGATAATGTTGCATGTTTCAAGTCCATCAGAATTTAATCCTTTTCTTATTTCAAAGATATAGATAGGCTTTTTTTTTGGCCCGGGGGGGGGGGGGGGGGTGTCTCACGTTCTGTTCGACCTTAAACAATATAGTTATCACAGGCCTTCCAAATAACTAATATTTGATCTGGGAGAATTGATAAAATGTTTGGCATTACACATTGTTATGTATGTCTATAATAACATTACCTCATTACATGACAGGGCGTTTACTAATCAAGCAAAACAGTCATTTTCACGTCCCCTTTCTCTCAATGAAATAGAAAAGTTTGCTTATAAATCAATGATCGATTAAGCACTAGCTCTGTCACAATCGATCAGTATCTTTTTAGTAGCATTCCATTCTTACAGAAGAAGTCACGTGACAATGGAGCAAGATTCTGCTAACCAAGTCCATGTGAACTTAAAGGGTTTTGTGCATACGGGCCCATGGTATGATATTCATTATTTTTTTTCTACCTAATAAAAAATAACAATAACAAAAGTTTCTGTCTAAGTTTAAGCTAAATAGTAGAAGGAAATGGATTTGTCATATTAGTTACAGTAGATATTTTTATTTTAATTATTACTTTCGGATTTGACATGAATTATTTCCAGCCATAAAATTAGGGTTGCCATCTCACAAAATATGTTTAACACCGCCGCATTTTCGGGCCTGTCCCAAACCAGGAGACTCTGACCCTTTTTAATCTTGGATTTAAAAAAATAAAAAGTTAATTTATATGTTCTGGAGTTTAGTATGACGTCCATTTTTACTGACCTAGTACACATAGATATATAAGAAGATGTGGTATTAGTTCCAATGAGACAACTCTCCATTCAAGTCACAATTTATAAAAGTAAACCATTATAGATCAAGGTACAGTCTTAAACACAGAGCCTAGGCTCACACCGAACATCAAGCTATAAAGGGCCCAAAAATAACTAGTGTACAACCATTCAAACGGAAAGCCGAACGATCTGATCTATATAAAAAACGAGAAACAAGAAACAGATTCCTGACTTAGGACAGGTGCAAATAACTGCAGCGGGATTAAACGTTTTAATGGTACCAAATCTTCTCCCTTTTGTGAAACAATGATATAACTTAAGCCAGCTGAGGGCCACCTCCGGGAGCGGGATTTTCTCGCTGCGTTGAATACCCTTTGGTAACCTTTGGCTGGTATTTACCCTTTGGTCGGGATTTAGTTATGACGGACCTACGACGGACGACAAGTGGTATAATTTGCACTATATCTTAAGCTTTTTTTTTTTTTTTTTAAATAAGGCCGTTAGTTTTCACATTTGAATTGGTTTACATTGTCTTATCGGGGCCTTTTATAGCTGACTATGCGGCATGGGCTTTGCTCATTGTTAAAGGCCGTACGATGACCTATACATTGTAGTTGTTAATGTCTGTGTCTTTTTGGTCTCTTGTGGACAGTTGTCTCATTGGCAATCATACCACATCTTCTTTTTTATATCTTAATATATGAGAACGTACATAGCCCTCATGAGACTATTGATCAATGGTGTCCAAATAAATGTAAACTTTTTAAGGGATAATTGGAATAATTAGAACATAGAACTGAGTACAACAAAAATGTATGTCAACGAAGTTTACACCTAAATATTTGTATAAAACCTGTATTTCTGTCGATAAATACTTCAAGATGGTTAAGAATTATTAATATTGTCTTGACATACATAAGGACATTAATGTCACCTTTACTGACCATCGACACATTAATAATATAATATCTACTTTTCACTTATCAAGTTGAACGCTTTTCTTATACATCGTGTATATATATGTGTATTGACTGTCACCTTTGACCATGTTAATGTGACAAATTTCAATCACATTCGGGACAGACAACTGATCTGTTAAAATGAGGTTTGCTATATTTGCAACGTTGGTAAAACATGTTTGTATAACGCTAGCCCAAATTGCGAGGCATAGATACAAAAAGTGTAGAACAAAGAACTTTACTAAAATGATTTATAACTTCAAAATAAATAAGAAGTAGTTAACTTGACTTTTAATTTTTAAGGGAGCTACCATTGTTTTATATAACAGGTTGCTCGGATGAAATTTGAACAAAGTCAGGACAGGAGCTTTGAGTAGAAAAAAAAGATGCAGGATGCGCATCTTTTCAAAAAAAAAAAAGAATGGATGACAATTTTAGAAAAAAAGAAAAAGGCAATACCACCCCTCCCCCTTCCGGCACAATCAATTAAATGGTAGCTCCCTAAAATCATTGTTCATATCAATTATGGAAATTGACAATGCAACGGGAAAATAGAAAGAAAACAGTAATATTATTTTTTTTAAAGGTCATTTAGAAATAATTTTATTAGAGTCGTTTTAACATAATTTATTGGTCTAATATTGTTTATAAGATATTTAAAATTATTTTTCCTTTCACTGACTGATTAGTTTCCCTTTACATGTACTTCGAGTTAACTTGACATGATACATTTAGAGTATCATCGGTTGCTGAGTGGTTTCGGTACTCAAATAATTGTTCACTAGCCTATCGACACTGAAGTTGCGAATCGTAACCCCGCACGTAGGTGGTGCACACAACTTTAATTTAATTCATCATTTTCCTATACCAAAAATCAGTGGTTCTCTTTAGCTCCCTCTGCCAATAAAATCTGACTGCCACAATAGCTCAATAGTGTTTAAAGTGCCACCACCAAAACTAGTACACCAATCCATCAATCAGTATAAAAAATTAGAGAATACAAAAACGAAGCACCAAAATCTTGACCCTCATAAATAATTGATGTTTTGCTTTTAATTTCAGATGCAGTTTGTGTTTTTTGTAGTATCTCTCTACATAGGCGCAACATCTGGACTGATAGAACCGATTCCCTTACCATCATCTTTGGAGGAATGTATCAATTATAAAGTTAACTTAAACAAAGGCTCCGGAGTTCCATTACATGTTATCCAAAATTTATGTCTTAGTAAATTTATGTCGTTTGAAACACCTCATTCCTGGGCTCGTAATGTGACGACAGAGGAACAAAACTATATGAGGTCTCTCATTCGGAAAGTCATTTCGGAGACAGAAGGCTCTGGTCGACATCGATTCAAAAGAAATGTCTTGATCCCTCAACGGTTACGTCGGGAAATAAGAGCAGCCCCATTCAAGCAGTGGGATGACTATGCCAAGGCCGTGAGACGCTTGAAATTTGAAGAGGTTAGTAAACTCATGAACATAAACTATAAGTCACCAATAAACAAATAATAAATATGATATATACATATAGCAGTAATTGACAACCTCTGAATTACATGCTCCTGACTTGGAACATGTACATGAATAATGCTGCAGGGCTTGAAATATATAGTGGCAGCAATCCAGATGTAAGATGCATGTAAACCCAATGCTGAAATACACATTTAGAACCATAAAAACAAAAACGGTCTAAACAAAAGTGGAAAAGAAAAAAAAAACATGTATTTCTCAAGTCTTTATTTCCTCCTTAGTTCTAGTTAAAGAACATAATTTATAAATTCACAATTTGAAATTAAAATAAATATTTAGGTACCTTACTATTTGTAACTAGTAGTTCTCCTCAAGGACTGCGATTACTTACCACAAGAGTATAAGTACAAAGAAAAAGCGTGACTCGCATGACCTCATCTGAATATGGCGTGTATAACAACAAACTATGACATAGAGTAAATCAGACTGCAACTCTTCAACACAACAAAACAAAAAAGTCAGTTTTTAAGACCACCATATGATCTTCAAGTATATACAAACTTGCATTTAGTTCTATTTACCATATGTCAATCTGTTAACCGACTCAAATGTTAACGATTTTTCAACAAATTGAACATAGTATCGACTGATCTGTTATTAACGAAAAAATTATTCGTTAATAAAAAAAAAAAAAATAAAAAAAAAAAAAAAAACCAGAAACACAAGGAATTTAACAAACTTTCATGTAAAATGTTTTGTCCAATCACTTGATATTTGGTTTCATGTGGTGTGTTTTGAATTTCTGTCTGTGTGTCTTGGGTTTTTGTTGCCATTGTGTTGTTTTTCTTTATTTTTCGTTCCGTGGTTTTTATTGCCTCCGTTACAGTACCTTTTAACACTTAAGTAAAACTGTTACTGTATCCCCTTTTAGATTGGACCAAGTGGTAGAAGCAGGTATGATACAATTGCAGATATTCACATGACAGCCATTAATTCATCACATTTTGGACCAAACTTTTTACCATGGCACAGATTGTACCTCATAACGTAAGTGATCAGGATATTCTTTTACTTAATGATACTTTTTGTTAAGGGAATAAATTATACAATGCGCTGAAAGAAACGATTGAAAGTTCATTTTTAATCAAAATCGACCAAGGTAGATGCTTTCTGAGCTACAAAGTATTCCTTAAACAATAATACTAACAACAGAAAACCATGCAATATAATGCAAAATGAAATAAAAAAAAAATATTGTGTGTTTTTCATTTAATAATATTTCAAAAGAATTTTCAAACGCGGAGTCAAAGAAAGATTGGTATTTAATTTATATATTTTTTTATAAAATTTGCTATCAATACACGTAAGCAACAATGAATCTAACGCATATTTGGTAAACTGACATAACACACATTTTTTGGTGAGTAGAATTTGCTTGAATGTAGCTGTTTATAAAATAGACCATACCGATTAAATATAAGAATAGCAAAACATAGCAAAACAAAACAAAACAAAAGAATTAAAGTTGATTACAATTATTTTAATTATTTCATGGTGTTTCTTTCTGGTCACTTTAACGATACCAAATTTACTGTACGAGGTGTACTTTTGAAAAATACAGGACCTTCATGTAATCCTCGGAATACAATAGATGAACTCAAAACTTATAGAAATATTGAAGAGCTAGTCCACAGTGTTTTGTTTTTTTTTCAATATTATGTCCATCATTTTACAGGAAGAAAATGATAAAATTCCAGTGGCAAATATTACATGTTAAATCTAAAACGATAACTTGAAATTTGATCATGAATTTCCTATTTTACTAGATCGACATTTACAGCAGATTGTTAGCAGGCATGCAAGATAAACATACACATTGTAGGATGAGTAGTGAGATGTGTTACTACACACTGAACTATGTATATTAACGAACACTAAAAAGCTTACATACGTATATATATATACAAAATGTATATATATCAGAAGATTTGGTATAAGTGCCAATGAGACAACTCTTCATCCAAGTCACAATTTATAAAAGTAAACCATCATAGGTCAAGATACGGTCTTCAACACTGAGCTAAGGCTCACACTGCACAGCAAGCTATAAAGGGCCCAAACAATACTATTTTATATAATAAAACCATTCAAACGGGAAAGCCAACGGTCTAGTTTATATAAAAAGAAATAGCCTACATCTTTTAATCACATGTTTAAGTCTTTGTTTTAAAACTACATGGGATAGTGTGTCATTACTGGACGTTATCATAGAATATACAAATGGAAGTTTTTAACGACATTGACTGGCTATATAGCCCTTGCACGGTTGGCCCTGGCTTGCGCCTTTTTGGGCAGTAAACATTTTTTTCAATAGAATGTATAAAACCCATCAATCGGCATCCGGATAAATTGAAACAATATAAACATACACACATTTTTATACATTTATAATTACAGAATGGAAACTGCATTAGGTGTGCCTATTCCGTATTGGGATTCCTCTATTGATTACGAGATGGAACATCCGACAAAGTCAATTATGTTTACACAGAAATATTTCGGGAACGGATTCGGTATGGTCAAAACTGGACCCTTTGCTAAATTTCAAACGCCTTCTGGTCCATTGATACGGAACATAGGAAGTGATGGATCTTTATTTAATAAGAGGGATTTAAATGCTATTTTCACTAGAAGTCTGATATCTAAGATTTCCGAGCCGACAGCCGAAGAGAGGGTAAGCTTAGAGGGACAACACAATTCTATTCACAATTGGATAGATGGACAGATGAACACACAGGAGTTTAGTCCACACGATCCAATTTTCTGGACACATCACTCTTTTGTTGACTATATATGGGAAGGATTTAGGAAAGTACAATTTGCACGTGGAATTGACCCCGTACTAGACATTCCCGAACCACCAGAAAATGTAACGTTTCAGAGCGGGAGTGATCCTTCTGTTGGTTTATTTGGATTTTATAATCGTGAAGGATATTCGTCAAAAATTGCAAAAATGGTTTCATATGAACCTCATCCCGAATGTCCAAAATGCTGTGGAAGCCCTGATATGTATTGCGATACCAGAAAACATGTGTGTGTAAGTAAGATAAGAGATCTAATGGAATATGAGGGAAATCGCGCTGAAGCACAGGATATAGCAGATAAAATGATCGAAATATCAACGGGAAGGCAGCGTAGAGTATTTTCGGAATACATGCGAGATGATCGAGTACGAGGCGACTCTTTAACATTAAAAAAGAAAGCAAAATTGAGAAACCTTAAAAGGCAACTAATGAATGGAGGTATTAACAAATTTCAACCCTTATACAATCGAGTTTCGCCTTTCAATACGGAAACTATTTACCATGGACTCCCACAAGGATTTTCACTGATGAATGATTCTCCGCCAATACAAATAATCCCGTCCCCAGATTTTCGAATTGGAGGGTTAAATTTTCTGCCCAAGCCAACAATGGATATAATTTATGGTCCGATACAGTTTGATTCACTTGTCGTTTATCCAAACAACAATATCCACACTCCAGGTCACCACTATAACAACGCTGGTCCGAAACATACACCCTTTCCACATTATATGACAGACATGCGCACAAGAAATCATGTTTTGCATTTTCGAAGAAGACGAAGTCTGACTAAAAGGACAAGAACGTCTGCTAGAAATCAAATATGGAAACCGACTCTAGAAAATAGTTTTTTCTTAAATGGTAAATCTGACCTTGATGCATGGGCTTTTGTTCCTGTCAAAATAATTTATAATAATATCAAAGAATCGACATTCCAAAACAAATTGAATTTTACCGGAAGTAATACTGCTCTGCAGACGATACTCGGCGACAAAACAGAAACTTGTGGGGAAAGGATAGATAGTCCTCTGAAGATTTTCGTACAATCTCATGGACTGAACTATTATGGAAAATACAAAGACTTTGCAGTTTATCAAAATAGAGAATCAGAGTTGAATTATATCGCAATTAAAAAACCTTCCAAAAAATCAGTGGAAACATATATTTCTGCATATGATTCGTGTGGGAATACGTGTAACACAAGATGTATAATCCCCGGTGTTTATCCACCTGTTTATAGAAGTTGCGCAGGCGCAATCAGTGTTTCTAGTAAAGAACCTTTAATGTACAACGATGTTCTAAGCGCAATTCAAGGATTGCCCGTTGAGGAAAATATTCCTATAGTCTTTGTATGTGATATACTGTGATAACATCTTCCAAATAGAGTTGAAATACTGGATAAATGCATGCAAGCAATGAACATTCTATTCCAAACTGTAACTTGCGTTCCATTGTTTCGTTGGGTTTATTTTCTAAATTAACCAGTGTTCATAGGAAGATAAAGCATTGAGATAAGACGAAAAGGCTCATCCAATTATATAGGCCGAGTTCACATGAAACTCTAAGACATTTTTACTAACTCGGGTTCCAACAATCCGAGTTTATTTGAATCTCTCGAGATAACCCCGCTTACCCCGGTTCCAACCTCACTGTGCCAAGGTTAAACTCGAGAAACACTCGTCAAACCAATCAGATGTAATTCTTTTTTATGCTTATTCAAGACCCTACCCTAGATTTTTTTTTCTGAATAGCAACTCGACTGCGTTCATGTGATACTTTTGAATCTCTAAAGTGGACTCTTGAGTTTTAAGTGAACTCGGTCACTGATGTGTCAAATTAGTCGAGTTGTGGCTCCATGTGCAGTGAGGTGTGACACATAACAATTGTTTGGCGTTTAAAGAATGAAAAATAAGTATAGTCTTAACTGAGAATTGAAACAAAAGAAATGTGCGTAAATCCATGTAATGGCGTGTTAATTAGTAAACATTAGCTGTAATTACATGTATGCGAAAGGGTAATTATCATATATTTATAACTATTCCTATGTGTTCCTAGATGAGTGACAGCTTTATACCATGAACCACCAATTACTTGTGTGAATCTGATGATTGAGGTACATGTACATGTATATAACATGTATAAATCTAACACCTAACCCAAATAAAGACATGTACATGTATTTATATGTATAATAAATCTGTAATTGCTTAAATTCAATTCATTTGAACTTAGGTGGATAGTTATCTCATCGGCAACCATATCACATCTCCTAGTTTTTATATTGGTGGGTTTCAATCTTAAATCACTTAAGAATTAAAATTGTTGAATTTTTGGTCGAATAATCATAACTTAGTAGCCAAACATTGTCAAGTATTATGCATTACTATATATTCTAGAATGTATTATTCAAAGTGAATTGAATGTTTACAATCAGTTAGAGACAGCACATATCATTGTAGATTTATTGTGAAACACAGTTTGTTTTGAAGATGAGATTTTCTATATGTTTTCGTCTTCCACGAACTTACGAACCAAATCCTGAATCCTTGTTATTGTATTTTTCAAACCCAAAAATTGAAAAAAATATATATAATAGTTCATTATGTATTGTTATCGTGTTAGATTACATGTATGATATTCAATATTTCTGGAAACAAATCACAAACTATCTGATGTATAACTATAAAGTACACGTATGTATGTCCTTCATAATTTAGAACTGTTTTAAAGTTAAATCTTAACAATATATCGAATTTCTGATTTCTGTTATTTCGTGACATTTTCAACATTAATGGAATCGTTGTAATGATAAAACATGATTATATAAGGCAGAACTCTTTATATTTCCAAGTATTTCAGAGAATACATTTTATGTACATGGATATAAAGGGGTACCAAGCACCTCCACTGCGATGAATTTTACTCGTTTAATTAACATACCATTTAAATAGACATGTTCATCGACCCTCTAACAAGAATATACAAATTTCAAAATATTGACAAATTTAGCCAATACACATCCATACCCCTATTGAAAAGCCCAGAGATGTTCCGAAAACTGTAAATATGACCTTTTTGCACTTGGCCTAATCACTCATTCCATATCAAAATCAGTTTAAATACAACATCCAAAAAATTATTTCACCTTCCACTCAAAAAAATTTAAGAAATGAGTCGGGAAGGTAAAGAAAAAAAATTAAGGAAAAATACACTCTAATTAAAAAGAACTATAGTCTTGTTTTGCAATTTTAATTTTGTATATTTGCTGAATGTGTATCTTGTGTCAGCGTTGTATGCTGCCTTGGTGATCAATAAAATATTGAAATCTTGAATCTTGTATATCTAATGTTCCAGACTGCAAGACAGACATTAGAAGAACAGACGAACTCATTCATGAAAGAACAAACACATATAAAAACAATAATGTAAGGGGACTTTCATAAGGTTTTCGGAAAAGGCCACGGGGTGGGATAGGGTGATAATTGTTATATGAAAACGGTGGATATATGTATGGCATGTTAATTTTCATTATTACTGTTTGGTAACTTTTACACATTACTTGACGAATAAAGAACAGATGCGGCATCGGGAGGGATATGAATAATCGACATAGAAGTAATACTACGCTAATAAAACAGCACCACACCAACTCAATAAAACAAAACAAAAAACAACTCTATAGCATCAGACACATACTTTAGTAAAAGGGCTCTGTTTTCCTTGTTGAGACAACCCCTGACTAAATCTCACGAACACTAACAAGTAAACCACCAAAACAAAAAGAATATTGGAAGGATGTGTCTGAAAACACAAATGCCCGCAAATGCATTATTCTTTACAAAGGAAATGGAACGGACGGACAAAAATTAAGACGAAAAGGCGGTCCAGGATAACATTTTAATCCCCAAATTGCTTACAGCGAGGGTCTTAAAACGAAACACTGCCACTGACGACGTTTGCAAATCGTACTGCTTATAAGTATATTGTTGTTAACCTTGTCCCTTTTCTTTGGTTAAAATAAGTCGAAAAGTAACCGGTACACGAGATCATGCATATAATTATTTTCAAGGAAAAAAAAGGTGTGCGATATGAAATTTTGCTTCATGTTGAATACCTTACTGTAACGTTGAGATGAAGAAAGACAATAACAGCACTGTTTCTTTTGATTTTTGTTTTGTCCTGGGTTTTAATTAGACAATACACGTGATTTTGGAAAAGATTTGATTCATTATATATTTTCTATAAAGCTATTTGTAAATAAAATCATGGTTGAGATAATTGTAAACCCAGCATTATTCTCGACATCATTGTTGTCGAAACAGGCAGAGGCGTATTGAACTAAATGTACCGCCGATAAAACAAATCAGAATATACTATGGTCATTGTGCTTACATTGAACATGTAAAACCTTTGATACTGAGTCGAAAGATCCCACATTCATCTAATATTTTCTATAGCGCATTAGCTTTAATGGCTCAGATGCATACATTGTACCTGTGTGGTATGGGAGAGCGTTAGTTTACATAATTAAAAAAATGTTGCACAGTAAAGAAGCTAGCAATATTCATATTTAAAGCTAGTTTTATTAGCAAACAATGTTCTGTGATTGGCTACCATCCTTAGCTGAAAAAAATAATAAAAATAATTATACTATAATGCGATGTATCGCTATTTTGTACATTTTTCCTTTGATCTTTTTTTTTGTGATAATTTTTCATATCATGCTACTCGCTTGAGATGGAAAGTTTCCGCTAGAAACTAAGAGGCATGTGGTGTTGCTAAGGAAAATTCACATGAAATTTACATCATCGTCATAGGTAAAATAGCGATAAACAAATTATCATTGGTCATCTCAACTGGATTGCTTTCTCGCTTTTGCCGTCCCGGCTCAAGCGAGAAAATCAATCTCGTTGAGATTATCAACGATAATCTATAAAAATCATGCATTAAATGATCTCTTGAGATTTGCAACCATTTCAACAGTAGCTGTCGCCATACGATACATTGTTATCTGTCAATTACAATATGATGCAGGACTTTCATTTTGCGTTCTGCACCACGAAAATGATTCCATATCATTGAACAGATGTTAAAATGTTACAGTTAGTTTTAGTTCTGTTACTTAAAGCGACAATTTGACAAAGTCGATATCAATTTGTATGCAATTATAATAATTAAGTACATGTAACTTCTCGTTTGAACTGTTTTATATTTGTAATTTTGAATCCTTTTATAGCTGACAATGCGGTGTGGGCTTTGGTCATTGTTGAAGACCTATAGTTATTCATTTCTGTTTTATTTAGTCTCTCGTGGATAGTTGCCTCAAAGGCAATCATACCTCATCTTCTGTTTTATCTAAGGAATGACTGTAATATTTTTTCTGTCTATGAAGAAATAACATAAAAAATTTGGTGCACACTGAATAACGAGCGTAGCGGGTTATTTAATAATGAACCACATTTTTTATGTTATTTCGAATAGACAGAAAAAGTATTACAGTCCTTTCTTATAATTTAATTCTAAATTCCATTTTAAACCGTAGAAAACCATGCAAAAACGTTTATGACGTCACAGTCACATGACTAAATTATGTTTATTGGCTAAAAACAAAATAACGTCAGCCAATCAGAAGACGCGTTGCATCCAAACTAAAATTATATATATGTTAAACTAAAACTAACGAAAGATGTCATAATTATTGCATGGTATTTCATTACTTAAAAATTGAACAAATAAATGAACATACCATTGAACTTTCGTTTTTCCTTCATAGAACTCCGCCTTACAACCGTTACAGTAATTTGCTCTGAAATAAATTGGTATACTACTAGTAAGTACCCCATTATAATTATTGGCGATTTCTGTTGGCGTGTAGTGCGCGTGTGCACCCTACCCACGAAGCTGAATTTTTTCTCGTATAAATCTATTAATCACAAAATATCCTTACTCTCCACTGAAATGTTGAAAACACAGTATAAAATTAAGAATGGAAATGGGGAATGTGTCAAGGAGACAACAACCCGACCATAGAGCAGACAACAGCAGAAGGTCACCAACAGGTCTTCAACGCAGCGAGAAAATCCCACACCCGGAGACGTCCTCCAGCTGACCCCTAAACAAATATACATACTAATTCAGTGATAATGACCGCTATACTAAACTCCAAATTGTACACTAGAAACTAAAAGTTAAAATAATACAAGACTAACAGAGGCCAGAGGCTCCTGACTTAAATTGGGACAGGCGCAAAAATGCGGCGGGGTTAAACATGTTTGTGAGATATCAACCCTCGCCCTATACCTCTAGCCAATGCAGAAAAGTTAACGCATAGCAATACGCACATTAAAATTCGGTTCAAGAGAAGTCCGAGTCTGATGTCAGAAGATGTAACCAAAGAAAATAAACAAAATGACAATAATACATATTAAATAACATCAGACTACTAGCAGATAACTGACATGCCAGCCCCAGACTTCAATTAAACTGATTGAAAAGTTATGTCTTTATCATATGAATATCAGGCAGTATATATGATAACATGTGCTCTCCTTGACAAATCAATATTTAGGAAACGGAATGACTAGTTTACTCGTATTTTCTTCCTCTTTAGCGCCATTTGATTACGGAAACTTCAAGTTATTTCTAGTATTTCACCAAGGCTATGATTGCATTGACCCTATAGTTAGGAACATTTAAGTTCAAACGCTGTTGTTTCCAAATGAAACTACAAAAAGAAGTATTCAGTTTTGAATTGAACAGAAACAACAAATCATGATAATAAACAGATATCAACACAACCGAGTAAAACAGTAATATGCGCATGGCATACGTAAAACCTTGTGATAAGCTTTTCTTTGAAGTTGGAAAATGGTGATATCAGTGAACCGCGTTGGTTAAAATCTTCTATGCAATGAAAGCCACGTTTGAAGAAAGGGATGAGGAGCGGGGAAAAAAAAGACACAATCGAAAATATTAGTTCAGAGAATGGCAGATTTTAAAATATGATAGCCAAAGTTCCTTCTTGTGTCGAAATACGGTAACTTACTTGCATATTGCATATGGATGAGTATCGCATGTAGTTACAAGACAGGGGTCAACAAAACAGGAAGTGACGTCTGTGTCACACACGCCATTCACCGTCGTCACTGAAACCATAAAATCATGTTACTGTAATATCATTCAATTGTTATCATGTAGTTTGCTGTTATCATGTAGTTAATACTTATGCATAGGTGACTTCGTTACCTTCCCCATCCTTGTAACTTCCCTTATTAAAATAAAACGTGCAACTCAACTGTGGTTGTTATTACATAGTGTCAGATGATTTGACGTATTACACGCCGGAATTTAAGTAACAATTCAATTAATCCTGTCAGCAGTAACGTCCGGAAGATATTTTAGAGAATATTATTGCACAATTTGTGTACAACAGGTGACATTGATCAGTAACAAGTATGGCAACCGGGTTTCAGTTCGAACACCCATCATTAAATTGGGGTGCACCAGACGTGTACCAAGAATTTCAAAGATTCAAACAACATGTTGAGTTTACATTCAAGGGTCCCCTAGTTAAGGCAGAGCCTGCTGACCGCGCAGGTTGGTTAGGACTATGGATTGGACAACAAGGACGTGAAGTCTACAAAACTTTTGTGTGGCAAGAAAATGAGCAAGACGACCCCGACATAATTCTAGGAAAACTGGAAACATACATCCGCCCTAGGACAAATAAACGTGTAGCCAGATTTAAAGCATGTCAAAGGAAACAAACTGAAGGTGAGAACTTTGATAATTTTGTTAAAGACCTCAGATTATTATTGATGGACTGTGACTATGGAAACACCGAAGATATCTTGATAGATCTAATAATCAGTGGCGTTAAACATTCAAAAGTTCAAGAGAGAATGCTTGACAAAGGCTCAGATTTGACTATAGCAAAAGCTATTGAGATTGGGCAACAATTTGAACTATCACAAAAACAACTCAAAATGATTCGTGGCGAAGAAATTCTACGCGTCAGTGAACACTCTTACGACAAAAAGAAAGATCACAAAGGTACAAAACAACAATACCGTAGACCGCCTGTAAACACTCAAAATAACAATAGACAAGATAAAAGAAGACAAGATACCTATCATCATGATCATCAGTCAAAATGTGGAAATTGTGGAACAACGCATGGAAACAACAGATGTCCAGCAAAAGGCACAACATGTAAATACTGTAAAAAGCCTGATCATTGGTTAAAAGTTTGTAGAAAGAGACTTAGAAAAATCAACATGATTCAAGAAGTAGATCAGAACAGTTGTGATAGTCAAGATAGTGGAGATGAATTATTATACATATCAACCGTAAAAACCGAGACTTGGCGAAACTCAGAAGATAGATGGATTGTAGACGTTCACATCGGTGACAAGGCACTTCCGGTCAGAATTGACACCGGTGCAAAGTGTAGTATTATTTCAAAGAAATCACTAAATAAATTAGAATTAAAGAGTAAAATGTTTGAAATTACCGATTCGAAGAAAATTCTGAAATCGTACACAGGACACAAGATTCAACAGATCGGTAAAATAAGACTTCCGGTTATATTCAAGGATCGTGAAATTCATGAAACTTTTGAAATTGTCGATATGGAACAGGACAATATTATCAGTGGTGACTTTGCAGAGAGTTTGAATCTCGTGAAAAGAATAGACACAATTGACACTATAGAGGAAATTGCTAAGCCAAATGAATTGTCACATGACTTTCCAGAACTGATAAAAACTTCTGGAACATTACCAGGTGAATATCGACTCACAGTAGCTGAAAATGCAAAGGGTGTAGTGCATGCACCGAGACGAATTCCTGCCGCTATTAAGGAAAAAGCGATAACTGAACTTAGAAACATGGAAGAAAACGGTTACATAACAAAAGTTGAAGAACCGACAGAGTGGGTCAGTTCCATGGTAGTCGCACTCAGAAAGGACAAAGTTAGAATTTGTATCGACCCGAAAGATCTGAACGAAGTGATTCAACGTGAAAACTATCCGTTAAAGACAATTGAAGACGTAATACCGTTGATACCAGATGCAAAAGTATTTTCGGTACTAGATGCTAAGTCTGGATTCCTACAAATTAAACTAGAAGAACCGTCTTCATATTTGACAACTTTCAATACTCCGATTGGCCGATATAGATGGTTACGCTTACCTTTCGGAATCAAGTCCGCACCAGAAATATACCAGCGTATTATGGATCAGATGCTCGAAGGCATTATAGGAGCTACCGCTATTATAGATGACATTCTTATTGCAGGCCGAAACATGGAAGAACATGACAAAATTCTGAAACAAGTGGTTGAACGTGCTACTAAACATAACTTACGTTTAAATTTTGATAAATGCTTTGTGAGATAAGCTAAAGTTGCGTACATGGGCCATGTTATCACCGACAAAGGACTCCTACCGGATCCTGCTAAATTTCAGGCTGTAGTCGAAATGCCTGCTCCACAAAACAAGGAAGGTGTTCGTAGATTCTTAGGACTTGTTCAGTACCTTTCAAAGTTTATACCAAATCTCAGTCAAGTGGATGCTCCGTTAAGGACACTATTGAAATCTGATGTTTTATTCATATGGGAATACGAACAGGAAAAGAGCTTTTATGAATTAAAGCGTTTGTGTAGTACAACGCCAGTTCTTGCATTTTTCGATGTTAAGAAACCTGTTGAAATCGAGTGTGATGCTAGTCAAGAAGGTCTAGGCGCCGTTTTAATGCAAGAAGGCCGTGTTATTGCTTATGCATCTCGTTCCTTATCTGAGTCTGAAAAACGTTATGCACAGATTGAGAAGGAGATGCTCTCCATAGTGTTCAGTACGAAGAAGTTTCATTGTTATATTTTTGGGAAGAAAACTATCATACATAACGACCATAAACCGCTAGAACAAATTTTCAAAAAGCCATTATTAGCAGCACCGCTTCGTATACAGAAAATGATGTTAAAATTACAATGGTACGACATTCAAGTGTGTTATCGGAAAGGAAAAGACATGAAAATATCCGACGCTTTATCGAGAGCATTTTTGTCCGTAGAAAACAATACTGAAGAAGGAGATATCGTCCAGGACATGATTTGCATGATATCAGTCAGCAAGGACAAATATTCCGAAATACAGGATGCAACGAAATCCGAATTGTTTGAACTTAATGAAATAATTCTTAAAGGATGGCCAGATCTTAAAGTCGAAACTCCGTTTGAAGTCCGAGAGTACTGGGATTCTCGTGATCAGTTATCTGATCTTGATGGAATTATTTACAAGGGACTTAAAATTGTGATTCCGCCCAGTTTGCGGGACAACATGTTAAAACTCATACACAAATCTCATCTTGGCATGACAAAATGCAAGAAACGTGCTCGAGAAGTAATGTACTGGCCACGTATGAATACAGAAGTTGAGCGATATATTGAAAATTGTGCGCTTTGCGCGTCATATCAAAATCAGCAGCCAGCTGAACCTCTTAAACCTACTCCGAACCCGGATCTACCGTATATGTTAGTTGGATGTGACTTGTTTGACTTTCAGAGTAAAGCTTACATACTTACCGTGGATTATTATTCTAAGTACATTGATGTGTTACCGTTGAATTCAACCAATACTACAGCTATAGTTGAAGCGCTAAAATCCATATTTGCAACACATGGAATACCAACTACATTACGTTCAGATAATGGACCACAGTTTAGTTCGTCCGATTTTAAGAAGTTCAGTAAGGAACTCGGAATTGACCACCAAACATCGAGTCCACATTTTCAAAGTGCAAATGGTGAAGCCGAAAGATCAATACAAACCGTTAAAAATCTCTGGAGAAAATCTGATGACAAACATTTGAGCCTGTTAGATTACCGTACTACACCATTAGAAGGAATTGACTTGTCGCCTTCCCAACTTCTAATGGGTAGACGACCGAGAAATACTCTGCCTACGTCAAAAGAAGTGTTGAAGCCTAATATGAACAACTCAATGAATGTAAAAAGACACTTTGACCGCGAGAAAGAAAAGCAAAAGT
This sequence comes from Mytilus galloprovincialis, assembly GCA_037788925.1. Lineage (NCBI taxonomy): Eukaryota > Metazoa > Mollusca > Bivalvia > Mytilida > Mytilidae > Mytilus > Mytilus galloprovincialis. The sequence continues at coordinate 49,581,567 of CM075343.1, read as the reverse complement.
TTTATTATGACAAACGCAGAGGAGTGAAAGAATTACCAACAATAAATGATAAATGTGCCGTGCGTATGACACCTTTACCCGGCTCGAAGGAATGGAAACCAGGAACTATTGTCAAGCACAGCGACAAACCGAGATCTTATATTGTGCAAAGGTCCGATTCAGAAAACAATCGCTTGTACAGGAGAAATCGTAAACACTTGCGTACTTCTACCGAAACAGCCTCCAAGGACATTAACCGTGAGACAACAAGTGACAATTTCGAATTAGACAATCTACCTAATAGAATCGAGACCGCCCCGAAAGAAGCAAATGACAATAAGCTAGATGTAAGTAAAGAACGCGACGAGGAAGTGATGCGCTCAGATGTGACAATGACTAAATCAGGAAGGCTTGTCAAGAAACCAGAGAAGCTTGATTTGTAAAATTTTGTGAATTATACTTTTAAGTTTTCTCATATTAGCGTAGAACTTTATGAGCGAGTTTCATTTTTTTAGTTTTCATTAGAATAGACTTTAAAGTTGCTAGTTCCGAAATCCGAAATTTTCATATAATGACAATTCAATTTGTAAGTGCGATTAGAGACTTTTAAAATTATTCAATTAGTTTCATTTGCGAGAGAAAGAGAGATGTAATATCATTCAATTGTTATCATGTAGTTTGCTGTTATCATGTAGTTAATACTTATGCATAGGTGACTTCGTTACCTTCTCCATCCTTGTAACTTCCCTTATTAAAATAAAACGTGCAACTCAACTGTGGTTGTTATTACAGTTACATCAAGAGTTTTGCATTTCTTACTTATATATATTTTCGAAATTCTGTGCACCAACAATTGGTACTTAAGCTTGGTGTTACCGCCATGGAGGTTTTGTGGTAACGTGTTCGCCTCTAGTGTGGGATATAAAAAAGAAGATGTGGTATGATTGCCAATGAGACAACTATCCACAAAAGACCAAAATGACAGACATTAACAACTATAGGTCACCGTACGGCCTTCAACAATGAGCAAAACCCATACCGCAGATCTCTCACAAGCAAAAAACCCCTAACTGTAAAAATATAAGGGCATACACGACAGGCACGGGGACACATTCTACTGAATCCACAGTGGGATGTCAATTCTAACATTCGGAGTCAAAATAAAGTCTTTCAAAATAGAATAAGTATTCTTATGACATTAACATGCTCTCGTCCTGAATTTCCATTATTTTGATTTGTCGAAGGACGTTAAACAGCCAGCATCCTTGTTCATCATCATCATCATCATCATCATCATAACTTAAATGTCCAAGTTTCTGGAGAAAATATGTTTCTTTTAATGATTTATATTTTTTCTAAAATGTGAAGTATTCTATACATGTCCGTATATTATCTTAGGTGCTCCGTAAGGGTAAGCATTTCCTGCTCCACTAGTGTCACCTGTCACGTGATTCCTATAAATATCGTTTCGTATCTAACAATTAGTCATTACAAATTTCCTTAACCATTCGTCACGTTAAATATGCTATCAATTAAACCTGATTGTACGGTAAATCCTTTTTTCTAGGACAAATGATAGACACAACTTGTATCAGGAGAAACAACACACTTATATACAAATAACATAGCACAACACTGTAGCATAAAAGAGGAGCAATATGATATAATTTAAAATAAAAATAGTGGTGATCGTATGTACGATGTGAGCATTTTATAAGGGCGGCATCGGTCGTGTTACCATTATACATTAAAAATCGGTGATTAGTCTCTTGAGCCTTGTGTGAAGTCACAGTTCAGGGGCCGGTAACAAGAAGCATTCTTATGTCTTACGAACATCTAAAGGGCGTCTTAAGATTAAAGAATGTAACAAGACCCAACCTCAGACCTACCTATCTTAGAATGATTGACAGCCCTTAATGTTTTGAAAAAGTGCCTGATTTAAGAGCGATTCTTACGTCTACCTTAAAGCGATCTTACTAATTCCGGTAACACAAAGTCATTCTTAAATTTTGGTCAGTTATTAAGTGTTCTTAAAACAAACTTAGCAACTTAGGGGTGTACCAAGAACAATTCGCAATAGCTTCACTTGATATTTTTTGTAAGAGTGGTCCCGACTACTCTTAGCTGTACATTCACTTGTTAATAATAGAACAGGTTGCTTAAAAAAAGTTAATACGTGAACCTTAGAACTTTTTTTTTCTAATTATTAATTCATCTGAATATGACTGAAATTATATATCAGTGTTTTCTTGGCCATCTATGTGGAGGATGGTAGTTTCTTTTTATTGTAAATCATTACAATTTTGGCTTGTTGAGAGAAGTGTTAAATATAAATCAAGGAGAAATTTGTGATCTTTTTCAATTTTAAACCAAGAGTTCAAAATTGTGAAGTTTAAATCATCATTTCTTAAATTTCACAGAAGCCATCATGAGTTGGTTGACCGTTATGGAATATCCGTCATACAGATGCTATCGGATATGTTCATTATGTCGTAACTACAGTCCCATTCCTTTTTCACGAATGTGACCTAACCAATTAGAATATTTACTGGCTTCGTAATATAATGAGCAACACGATGGGCGCCACATGTGGTGCAGGATCTGCTTACCCTTCCGGATCATCTGAAATCATCCCCAGTTTTTAGTGGGTTTCGTGTTTCTGTTATACACCTATTTTTGACATTTTTGCCTATTGTGACTGTTTTGTTCACGCATCGTTATCAATATAATGGAATTTGATAAGACTGTCATACAAGTGAGAGGTTCAGCTCTTTAAACCAGGTTCAATCCATCATTTTTTTCAGGAAGTGTCGTCCATTCGTTTGATGTGTTTTATCATTTGATTTTGCCATTTGGTTAGGGACTTTCCGTTTTGAATTTTCCTCGGAGTTCAGTATTTTTGTGATTTTATTAATTGTAAGAAGGCTTTCAAAATGTGAAAAAAAAATATTGTTTAAAGTGAAAAGATATAGGAAGATGTGGTATGAGTGCCAATGAGACAACTCTCCATCAAAATAACAATTTATAAAAGTAAACCATCATAATAGTGATTTAACCGAAATGAAAGTAGGATAGAAAAATAAGCTAACGTCATGTATACAAGATTCAAATTCTTCCATTGGTCTGGTGAAAAATTGGTCACTCAAAAGAAAAAGCACTGATGGATTGTCCTGAGACAAGCATATTTTTATTAAAATAATAATGGTCTATAGCAGTTAAATTATGTTCATGTTTGAAACGGTGCAATTTGTGTTTTATAAAATAAAAAGCATTGCAGCAAAGGGAAAGAATAATGGTGGTCTGAGGCCAGAATTGTTTTCCTTAGGTTAAATGGGTAGTTGATTGTTATGCGCATTTTATCGTTCATTAAAACGTTTTTATGATTCATTTAAGGTGATTCTAATTTCTTTGCGAGGAACCAAAAAACGGAGACACCAGAAAATTATTAAGAACTCGTAACTTGAAAACTATTACGATGCAACTTAAGTGGGAAATAAGACCGATCTACGAACAACCCGAGGGAGCTTTGATTTACACTCTTTGAATTATCTTAGAATTATCTTATCTTCCCCTTAATTCAATACTTACGACCTCTCTTAACAAAATTTCTTGTTACCGGCCCCAGGGTTTTAAGATCTTTTAAAGAGGGACGGTTATAGCAAGCCGTTCTCGTCAAAACTATGTTTAAACCCTTTTTTTTTCGAAAAAATACACACTGAGATTTAAAAACCTAAAATAACACGCTGAGAAATCGAAATTACACACTGAGATTTATAAAAATAAAAAACACACACTGCGAATTCAAAATTACACACTGAGATTTTAAAAAGACACACTGAGATGAAATAAATTGAAAAACACACCCTGAGAATTGTTAATTACACACTGAGATTTAAAAATACACACCGAGATTAATATGCAAATTACTAATGAATATTCATGAGAAGAATAATTCAACAGATTAATATCTTGATTTCAAGAACTCTTGTCATTATAATGAAATGTGATTCCTTCAACCAACATTCGTAATAAATTTCAAGACTTAACATCGCCTATATTTATAAGTCTGTTGCCTATAATTCAGATAATTACTACCAGTGTATCGGGATTTTTTTTTACTTAACACCGTTTAAGCATGGGTCCCTTTTCAAAAGTATTCTAACTGTTTCGCAAGGTAAATTAAATCTTTTATATTTTTGTTACGTTTATATGCTATAATAGACACTTGAGTAAAAATTTCACTGCATTCTTTTTTTCTGCAGATTATTTCAATATTTTTCTTATAATTTTAATAATGTTTTTCACCATTTGGTTATATTTTGTAATAAGAGTAAGGCAGCAACCATTTGATTTTCTGGGGGGGGCTATGGTTTTTTTTTCTGTACAAACTTTCTTTTTCGCCTGCGGCGAAAAACAATCTATTTTTTTCGCGACAAGTCGAAAACAATTTTTTTCTTTCAATTTTAGCATTACATATAGTGGCAGCTGAGAGTGAAACAAACAATTTTTTTTTCTCAGAATCAAAAACAAATTATTTTTTTCTCCAAAAACTGGAAACAAACTTTTTTTTCCAAAAAAAACCATAGCCCCCCCCAGAAAATCAAATGGTTGCTGCCTAAGTGGGTATTTCTAAAGTTTTTTTTATAAATAATTTGAACCAAATCGAAGGAATAACGACTTCTGTCCCCTAGTTGTTTTAAGCTTGAACCTCAGAGTGTAATTTTAAATTCTTAGTGTGTAATTTCAAATTCTCAGTGTGTGTTTTCAGTTTATTTATTCTCAGTGTGTCTTTTGAACTCTCAGTGTGTAATTTTCAATTCTCAGTGTGTAATTTTAAATTCTCAGTGTGTGTTTTTCATTTTTGTAATCCCAGTGCGTCTTTATGAAATCTCAGTGTGTAATTTTTAATTCTCAGCGTGTAATTTTTAATTCTCAGTGTGTAATTTTTAATTCTCAGTGTGTGTTTTGAAGTTTTAAAATCTCAGTGTGCTTTGTTGTAATTCTCAGTGTGTGCATTTTTCGAAAAATGGTTTAAACATAGTTTTGACGAGAACGGATTGCAATAGACGGTAGTGGTTAGGACAATTGGAATATATCATCATTTGAGATATAATTATATTCCGTAACAGTCAACCCACCGTCATGGCGCCAAAATTACTTTCGAATGGATGAATCCAAATTTACCGGTTCAGTAGCTTCTTTTTAATCAGTCGAAGTCAAAATCTGTATAGAAAATCATGAGTTGAACTTATGTAATCATGTTTAAAATATGTTGATGGGTTTCCAAAACTTGGAATAACACGTTATACGAAGAGTGCGCCTGGAAAACGCAAACACTGGTTGCCGAGTTTGTTGTTTGTAAGCTTCAGCTCTTGTTCAAAAGTTGGTATATTGCTTTCCCTTTTGAAGCATGCGAGTTCCTTTTTTTTTAATAAAGCCTAGTATGTTTATAAGTTTTTCTTTGTAACTTCTGAACCCCACTCCTACTTTTCAAAAACGTACACACGCCATAAAATAATTTGATGAAAAGAATATTATGAATAAAAAGCTTCTTACCAAAGACCAGAAAGAACGAACAAATTAGAATTGTTTTCATGTCGTGTTCTTGATTCAGATATTTCTACTGTTATCGAAAAGTTGGGTAAGTGCAACACACCTGGTTATCATTGCAACCTGATAACGGACATACAAGGTTACATAACTACGCTTCTTAATACTATAGAGCTTACATTTTCATACAAATTCGGAAATGTTTCGTCTAGTGTAAGGGAGACAACACTTCTAATCAAGTATTTAGAAAAGTCATTGCAGGGATTGAACAATTCCTTTAAATTCAAATTCAGATAAAAGTTCCAAGAAGGCCGACCAAATAAAGCAATAAACAAACTAGTTGAAAGTAGACTCCCCAACTGATATGACTGAGAACTTTACAAACCCAACACACACTCATACAACTGTCTTTTCTCCGTAATACTCCGTTGTATGTAAGGTTTTTTGTACATTCTGTGACCGTTGCATAAACTTACACGAATATTTAGAACTTGCGGAGCAAGATCTGTCTACCCTTCCGGGGCACCTGAGACCACCCCTGTTATAGATGCGGTTCGTATTTTTCAGTCTTAGTTGTTTATGTGGTGTCTTGTGAACAATTGTTTTTCAACTTGGAATTGTTCTGTTAGCGCCATGCAGGGGCGGATCCAGCCATTTGATAAAAAGGGGGGGGGGTCCCAACCCAGAGTAAAGGGAGGTTCCAACTAAATGCTCCCTTTCAAATGCATTGATCGACCAAAAAAAGGGGTTCTAACCCCCGGACCCCCCCCCTCTGGATCCGCCAATGCCTTGGCGTTAGGCATCAGTTTATTTTCGACTTTTCGAGTTCGAGTATAAATGTCCCTTTTCCTCGGAACTTTTGCCACTCTCTTGGACGTTTAGAAAAGCAGACTTGTATTCCATTTTCTTTTTGCATCTCTCATCAAATATATTTTAACTATTCTGTTTCACATTTACACTCTGACATTTAATAAAAATCCAACTAATGATATATAAGTCTTTAAGGTACAATTTCTGTCACGCTATATATTCAAGCTGGTCACGAAACATTATACATAAGGATGTATATTATATAAATGCAAACAAATTTATCTAACTCAATGCAGATTCTTGAAATAATTATAGCATGCAGATACATGTAGTTCTCTGTTGGATTTGTGTACTGGATAAGGCAATATTGGCAGAGAAAAATGTTCTCACATCCGCTTCTGAATCAGGTAAAATTTCCATGCGTTATACAGACATAAAATATTTATAATTTATGCTATCATTAAACATTTATTCTTATTGAGCAAGATTTTGTTGAGTACCGCTATGTAAATAAGACGTCATACTCTTGTTCAACTAAGGATAGAAAAAAAGTGCTCATTAAAGGCTTGGCATTGAAAAGTTGGTATGGTCGAAATTAAAAATAAAAAATGAAAATAAAATTCCAAAACATTGTTATAATGTTATAATAAACAATGCGCAGTAATATCGGTGTTGACAGAATAAATTCATAAAAAAAAATCAATTATAGTTATATTGGTATAACCTGAAGTGTAAATTAAGGAATTTCACACCCGTTCGGTGTTAAAACTTTATATACCCCGAGCGAAATTAAAACTCCGTACATCCCTGATTACACCCCGATGACTAAAAATATACCATCCATGGTACATTTAACCATGCAACATACATGTATTTATGCATTTCAAATAAATCGTTATTTTTACTGTAGATGTTGAACGTACTTTAATCTATGCTTTCTGTATACGTAGGTGTATATCTTTATGGGAAAATAGCAGAACAAGTCATGAACATCTTGTTGAAGGGTAACCAGCGAACTTTTTTACCATCAGGTATGTGGTGATAGAGATACTGAATATTTTTAAAAACATTTATAACGCATTTGATTTTTTGTTTCAGCTAGGATATTTAGTAAAATTGTCAAAAGCCTATTTTGTTAATGTTATGTATTCATAGATTATCAAATTTATATATAATGTGAGCTCGAAACCATTGTAGGTAAAATTTGAATAAAAGGGCATACAGGGTATTCGTCAGTGAGACAGCAACCTAACGAGATACAAACTTAAAAGACATCCAAATAATGTATATGCTTTAGGGAGCTACCATTTGATTTGTATGGGGGGGGGGGGGATGAAAAATTTTGTCCTGCTTTTTTTTAGTTGTAATCTCTGTCCTGACTTTTTATTTTTTACTCTATTCGGTCCTGCCTTTTTTTTTTACTAGTTTATCCTGACTTTTTTTACACAAATTGTCATCCTGCCTTTTTTTTTAACAAGTGTCTCATCCTGCCTTTTTTTTTTACTCAAAACTCCTGTCCTGCCTATTTTTTTCAAATTTCATTCTAGCCCCCCCCCCCCCCCCCCCCTAAAAATCAAATGGTAGCTCCCTTATTAAAGAACTGAATGCCTCTTTTTATACTTCTATTGGGATGTGAAATCGTTGACCGAAGGACATTTGAAAGTTCGCATGATCAACACTTTTACAACCCTATGAAATTGTTAAAAAAGAAGCATTCAATTCTTCTAAATGCTTTGTGTATGCTGCAATTATGAAATTAAGAGTTACATCAATTGAAGCTTCTCGTGTTTTCGTTCATTATTTTATCATGAATTGAACAAGCTAAGCAGTCATAGCTGTTTTATTTTACACGCAAATATCAAACGATATTGGAACGCCTCGTGATGGTTATCAGTCAAATCAATTTATGGATTTTATTGATTGATTGTTGGTTGCTTAACGTCCATTTACGGATTTGAAGACAACTAACACATAATTTCATTATCATTTCATAATGCATGTAGTATCGAAACCAAAGGACTGCTCGGATCTAAATAAACAACTGGATAAAAGTGGCGTATACAAAATATACCCTGATAACGGACCAGGATTTGACGTTTTCTGTGAAATGGAAGTTGACGGTGGCGGTTGGACGGTAAGCTTCTTCACATTTATCTAACTTATCTAAAAAAAAATATTATGAGATGATTTGTTGGCTCTAATACATGTACTTTGAGTAAGACATACAACGGTATTAGAATGAGGCGTATCACTGTTTTATGTGCCCCTAAGAGTCAATGTTAGTAAATTTAAGGTATTTCAGGGGTATACTGCCATCTTGAATTGTACAATTACAGAAAATAATCGGTCTAGTTCTTTACCGAAATCTGCAAATTTGGACACAGATTTGCAGTTTTTTTGGTTACACTGTTTATTTAGAACTATAAAAAAAACTTGGTTATTTTTCGAAATTGTTTTAACACATACCAAATATTTGTACTTTAGAATTAGTTTTTCAGATAATCCATTTAAGGGGAGATAACTTATTTAGTACAAAATTTATACTGGATATATAGGGAAATATTCATGTTTTACTTGTAGTAAGAAAGCAAGATTAGTGACACCATTTTTTCTTTTTATTTTCTTGAAATAAATTAGAAATCGATCTACTCATATTTTAAATTTTTTCACAATTCTGTCTCAGTTTTCTTTTTATGCACAAAAGATGGTTTTTTTTCATGATCAATCTAGGCAATTTTTGGCAATTTTGAATAACTCGTACCTTGAAAAAAGCGCGATGACCCATACTTTTTATCATTTTTTGAAGAAAAAAAAGAATAGTAAAATTTTCATTTGGCAAAGTAAAAGAAAATCTGTCATTTTTTTCTATACCCCTGAAACTACCTTTAAAATAAATATCTCGAGTTATAATATTTGGTTAATCCTTGACAAATTGACAAATCTATTAAAATGACTTTCTTGTTACATTTCGTAGATCTTTGACAAATTGATTAAAGTGGGTTTCTTCTTATTTCTATTACCATTGTGCAATGAGTTTAATAACTTATAACATTTGTAATTATATATATAGGTATAACGGTTTATAGTTTGAGGTCATGACGTTGTGTTTATCTAAATTCACAGGTTTTTGTAAACCGAATGGATGGATCCGAAAGTTTTGATAGAAAAAGGAAGGAATATGAAAATGGTTTTGGGAATTTGAAGAAAGAGTTTTGGCTCGGTATGTTTTTTTATGTGTATGCATCGCTGAAGAGACATTTACTGTCAAGATACGCATCTGGTGCATCAAAAATGGTAACGTTTTTATTATCGAATTTTTAAGTAATATTAAAAAAAACAACAACAGATTATTCATTTGACCGATATCCGATAGTGCCTGTAAAACAAATGGTTTTTCGTTAATATATCGATAACCGTAACGGTCAAATGGGTTTTTATTTCCTTAAAAAATGTCATGTTTCAGGTTGGATATGGTATGATATGCAGTGTCGCTTTATATTATGGATAAAAAAAATATGTTGGTATATAGGATATATAAAAAGGAGAAGTAGTATGATTGCCAAAGAGACAACTCTTCACAGGAGACCAAATAACACAGCAATTAACAGCTATAGGTTACCGTACAGCCATCAACAATGAGCAAAGACCATACTGCAGAGTCAGCTATAAAAAGCCCCCAAATGACATATGTAACCATTCAATGGAGAAAACTAACGGCCTTATTTATATACAAACTAATGAACAAAAAACGCACTGAATAACAGGTTCCTGCATGACTTGGGACAGAATCTGGGTATGTTTCAATAGACAACTTTCGAGTTCGATGCATTTCCGTCAAAAACTTTGGTTTTAGTGAACGTCACTAGTGCGTTTAGGTGCGTCCTGACTTCCGTTTCAATGTTGAGCGAGTGGTTGAAAAACTATAAAGCTATATTGCACGAGTTATTCGGCAAATTAAATTATCATAATTGACACTCTGCACCGCTGTCATTAGGGAATTGTGATTAAGTACCCACTGAACAAACCTTATTTCTAGTTTATCCTGCAAAATGACGATCACTACGACGCTTGATAAACGTTTATAGTGCAGGAATACAGGCAGGCCCCTCTATCTGGTTAATAACGTCACAAAGACGCGTATAATTGACGAGTTTTTTCCGGTGTCGGATGAACTCGAAAGTGGTCTATTGGACAGCAACCCGAATATAAAACAGGATACATCTTTAATTTGGAAAAGAGAATTACATTGATTCATGTTAGGGAGCTACCATTTGATTTTTATGGGGGGGGGGGGGGGGGGGGGGGGGGGGGCTAGGATGAAACATTTTGTCCTGCTTTTTTGTTTTAGTTAAAATTTCTGTCCTGCCTTTTTATTTTTTACTCTATTCGGTCCTGCCTTTTTTTTTTTACTAGTTTATCCTGACTTTTTATACACAAATTGTCATCCTGCCTTTTTTTATACCATGTTGCTCATCCTGCCTTTTTTTTTTACTCAAAACTCCTGTCCTGCCTATTTTTTTCAAATTTCATCCTAGCCCCCCTGGAAAATCAAATGGTAGCTCCCTTACTAAATTTTTTGTATGTTGTGATCTCTGACTGTTGGTTGTCTTTTCGTCTTTTCATGTATTTTGCGATGACATTGTTTTTGACTTACAAGTTTGCCTTTCCTTTGGTATCTTTAGCCTCTCTTTCAATTCTATCATTTAAAGCTTTATAATCAATTATGACATCACACATAAGAGTTTTACAGTAACGCGACAAGTATCACAAATAATGGGTTTCCCTTCCAAAGAACCTAAACTCGCCCTGGTTTAGTATGTCTTCGTGTTCTTCAAACTTTAAGCGTTAGTTTAGTGTGTTTTTACAAAATTATTATACATTAGTCTTTGACTTCTTTTCAATTCATTCCTTGCATCCTCATAAGAAAATGCCTGTAATAAGTCAGGAATATGGCAGTTGTAATCATTCGTTTGATGTGTTTGAGCATTTTATTTGGCCATTGGTTTTTTGACTTTCCTCGAAGTTCGGTATTTTTGTTATTTTACTTTTTGTGTGGTATCTATTTATCGAACAATTTACTATTAAAAAACGTATATATAAATGCATGTATGACACAGACTTAAGGGCAATCATATCACATCTTCTTTTTTATATTAACAAGATATGTTTTTCCCTAGGAAATATGAATCTCCATCGACTGACATCAAGGGTCAACACAGAAATGCGGGTTGATATGAAAAACTTTAAAGGAGAAAAGAGATATGCTAAGTATTCCTTGTTCAAAGTCGGAAATACTGCTTCTAAATTCAAATTGACAGTAAAGGGCTTCACCGGAAATGCAGGTGAGAATTATTGTTACATCCCAACTCCTATGTTTTAACAGGGGTGATAAAAAAAGAGGGACCACTTCTACCAGATCACACAGCTTTGAATTTCTTTGCATGTTTTCCTTGTTCTGTAACATTTTAGCAGCTATGTTTAACAAACAATAAAACTGTTAACTATTTATGCGGAATAAGGACAACTTGTACCTCTCAAAACTTATATAGTAAAATCCACTGAATTTCTAGTGGCAATGCGGAGAATCGAACTCATGGTTCACACCGTTAAACCAGCACGACTTCAGACTAACTCATGGTTAATTTAACATTTTAAACATTGTTTCCGGGGCTCATGAAGGTTACATACTATATAGTAACACATTATATTTTTAATTATTTTATGGAATTCTGAACTTCATGTAGATGTTTCAAAGTGTGAATAGTTATTCATCTGGCCTAGAAACGCTGGGATGTAAAACAGTTTTCCCACTCGGACTTGCTGTGTCAGTGTAAGATCGCCCTCCGGTATACGGCCATCGGGGTGATCTTACACTGACACACCGCATCCTCCTTTTAACCTTACAATTGGGTCAATATGCGCATTAGATTCTCCATAGGCCATAATGTTAACGTTTTCTTCTGTTGCTCAGGCCATATCGTAAACTTGGATATGTATGATAGCTCGTTTTGAAGCTGAGACACTTGGACACATGTGGTGCGATTTTCGGGGTGGCAAGTGTGATTCGTTTTCCCGTCAAGTGCCCAACCCCGAAAGATAGTGAAAAATGTCACTCTCCACAGGAAATAATCCCAAAATTCTGACCATAAAAATCATTAAAAAATATGTCCTTTGTAATTTTTTGATCAGGTTTATTTTTGTACACTTTTTTTCACATCACATCAGCTCTATAAAACACCAGTCCTAGTTCATTTATGTCAATTTTTAAAATCACAGCTCCCACATATGCATGGCGGACTAATTTTTTAATGAGAGTCAAAAATCTGTGTTCCTCATCTCAAGGTCCTTTAGGGGTCTTGTCCCAATTACTACACCAGCTCTTAACTGATGTATGCATAATTATTATTCTCTGAGCATAAACGTGTCTAAGTAAGAAAGGAGATTCGGTTAAGGGATTACCTTAAAATGGTAAAAACTAAAAACAATATGATAATTTCCAATTCAAATTATTACGAACAGACTTCTAAACATTATTAAACCTAGTATGACAGCGACATTGATTCTTCTGGGTTTGAATTTATAGAATATTTTATATTAATTAAGGAAGTTTGTTGCTCAGTTTCAAAATATTAAAATAACTTTTCAAAAAACCAGTATGTATTGATAGGGGATTAATTGAGGAATCAAAAAAGCCAAACAAATATAGGGGTCAATGTGCCTGTTTTCGAGATATTAGCCATTTGGATTTCGGCGGGAAAATGTTCTCTCTTGATTATCCAAAGCATGTTGATTTTGTTTGTCTTTTTCATTGGATTTGATTTTACCTTTTTGATTTCTTCATTCTTTTGTAATTTATATCAAAAAGTTACAAGCGTTACTACAAATTATATCATTAACTTAATTCGTGCTATCATGATGTTTTGAAATTTTAATTCGGTCACCGTCATTTACCGGATGGCTACTGTAAAACACCCATATTCATATTCAACGAATTCAGCATAGAACAAATGTGTATCTGGTTAAATAAATAGATATTAACAAAATTGAGAATGGAAATGGGGAATGTGTCAAAAAGACAACAACCCGACAATAGAAAAGACAACTACAGAAGGTCACCAATCGGTCTTCAATGCAGTGAGAAATTCCCTCACCCGGAGGCGTCCTTCAACTGACCCCTAAACAAATATCTATACTAGTACGGTGATTATAAACGACATACTAAACTCCGAATTATACACAAGAACCTAAAATTGAAAATAATACATTGTCTATATTACAGGAGATGCTATGAAATATCATAATGGACTTGCTTTCTCGACGAAGGATAGGGACAATGACAGAAATAGTCGCGGTAACTGTGCGCAGTCGAGTGGTTGGTGGTTCAATGGTTGTGACCTTGTTTGTTTCACTCTTTATCATAGACGAAATGGTAAAAAAGGGGAACAACTCATTAAATGGGAAACTTGGAAAGATTCGATGTATTCGTTAGAGACTGCTAGTATGATGATCCGGTCAAATTGAAAAAAACAAACCCACATGTTTTCATACGATAAATCAATTAATAAAATTGTCTTTTTTCTGTCTCTTAGATATTTGTTTAAATCATTATGATGATAGTTTTGTGAAAATAAATTTGATGATATAAAAAATTCCGAGTTACTAAACGTACGGACAGACGTTAAACTTATGTCATCTATCATCATAAAGAAATTGTCTAAAAATATTCATAGATAAGATCTATCAATTTTTACGAAAGCAATAATGTTGCTAATCCCTTTACGATGTGCAGTAAAATCAATAGTAGTATTTCCATATTGATCATTCAAATTGATCTTAAAAAAATTCAGAGTGCAGTATTATTTGAAAGGTTTATCGCATATACATCGTTGCATTATTGTTATAAGAGTTTGATAGATCTGATTTTTGAACATTTTTAGACAATTTTTTTCGTTGAAACAATAACTTCAATCTTAAAATCTACCATAAACGTGCTTCAGATACGGTGAAACTACCTCTAGTCGTTTCTATGTTTCTGACACCTGTAATATATTGTGCTGTGTTGGCTCTTAAGGTTGTCAGTATACTGTCCGAAGACCTAGTATGAAAGCACAGGCCGAACCATCTGTTGATCTGCTGGAGTGTTATTCCATGAGACAAAATATGCACGGAATATCTGTTTACATAGAAAAACCCGTGTACGTTGCCAAATAACATCTATGAACATCTACGACAGCCGCCGAGAGGTACAATTAAGGAATAACAGTACTGTAGTTTCCACCGTCAATTGGCGATTTGACGGTCGCAAATGCAGTTTTCGTCATAACTGGGTGCACTCATAGCTTTTCGATACTTACATGTACCTCAATATTTCATGCATTTTCAGAACAATACAGTACAATTTCATTTCGGGGCCTTTTATCATAGCTGACTATGCGGTATGGGCTTTGCTCGTTGTTGAAGGCCGTACGGTGACTTATAATTGTTAATTTCTGTGTCATTTTGGTCTCTTGTAGACGGTTGTCTCATTGGCAATCATACCACATCTTCTTTTTTATAATTTCTCTGACTGTTTATGACGTCTTTACACTAAATCCTGGATGTTGGATGTGTACTGATTGATGATTTAGTCTTAGATGCATGTTTTTTTAATAAGCTGTTAGTGGCTTTGAACTAGCTGTTACATGTAGCAACTGCGAGTACTCTCAGATATGTACTCAATGGCTATTGTTGTTGAGATATACAAGTACCCGCATACGTTCACTCTGTGTTTTTGTTAGATGTATTTCTATTTGTATCCATCTGATGAGTTAAGCCTTTTTTAACTGGTTTTATAGTTTGTTTTTATGTTGTACTGTTATACCATTGTTAGGGAGAGGTTTTGGGCCCCGCCAACTTGTTCAAACACACCACATTTTGTATGTGTGGGTCTGTCCTAGTTTAGGAGCCTGTAATTCAATCTTGCGTTCGTGAAAAATTATTAAAATGAAATGATCCTGAGAATATATATGTACACTATATAGGTACAAAAACTGTATGCCGTGACCCTCAACATTGCACCTTTTGAAATAGGACAATAACAGCGCAAGTGCAAAAAAAAAAAAAACCTCGAAGAAAGAGAAAGTAAACGATTCATGAAAGAAATTTAGTATAAGTAATAAACAAATATGACCGGACGTAAGATAAACAAATAAGACCGGATGTAAGATAAATAAACAATCAATCAAACCTCTCCCAATAAAAACTCATATGCTTCAGGATTCTGTGGTGTTGAATATCAAGATCGCGATTCGATAAACTTCGACAACAAGAATGAAAGTTAATAAGTACTTATAAATTTCGATCAACAACCACCGAATGAAAAGTTTTTTGTCGATTATACGCTATTGATCTTCAAGACTTAACTTATTCGTGGATTTGTTCAATATTTATTTTAGCATAACATAATTTCCTTAACATAAATATGTATGTACCAGAAAATCGTTTCATACAACCTAAAATTAATAAAATTCAAATTTGATAATAACTTTATAAGAAAACGAGTTGACAAGCTTCTTTCTCTTTATTAAAATGAATAAATATATGATAGCATGGGTATAATTGTACTTTCTAAAATTAATTGTCTCCCTCAGGCAAAGTTGACTTTAGATGAATTTTGCTATCAATTTTAGGCCGTATTTTTGTAATATAGCTCTTCAACGGTTTCGGTACTTATACATCCTCGGATTTCAAATATTTGGCTTTGAGCGTTCCTAATGAAGGTATACGTAAATGCAGAAAAGCACTTCGGACGCATATAACTTATAAATCGTGTTGTTTTCAATTTTGCACTAGATATATCATATTTCACTCATCCGAAAACATGAATTTCGTAAAATATATTTAGTTCCATCAATAATCTAGTACGGAGAGAAGACAATATTTTGACTTTAACTCACAACAATTTAATTCGATAGTTTTATAAATTTTTAGAAAACATGAACGTTCTTTAACATATTTAGATACGACAAGTAGGTGTAGAGGGTGAATGAAATACTATAAATATATTGGAACCAGATCACAATGAGAAAACATTGTACGTTCCTCAGTTAAACACTTGTATTCAAAGTAGTTCTTCGGCTATTTACAGGTTATGTTACTCTTTGCTTTACATTATTATGTCTGATATAAAAAAGAAGATATGGTATGATTGCCAATAAGACAACTCTCCACACGAGACCAAAATAACACATAAAGTAATAACTGTAGGTCACCGTACGGCCTTCAACAATGAGCAAAGCCCATACCGCATAGTCAGCTAAAAAAGGCCTCGAAATGACAATGTAAAACAATTCAAACGAGAAAACTAACGGCCTAATATAACTTAATCAATTATATAAGTTAAGTTATAGATATTTCATATCTTTTGGACAGTTTTGTGGTGTTTCGTAAATTATACCATAGCTTTTGTTGAAACCCCGGCAATAACCTCACGAGACGAAGTCGAGTGAGGTTTCCTAGGGGTTTCAACAAAAACTATGGTATAATTTACGAAACACCACAAAACTTTCCAAAAAATATGAAATATCTGTTTTAACCTATTGCATCTTTCGCTGTTAAAAATTGTGTATTTCATATATTTTTGTTTGTTTACTTCGAAATTATTTTAATAAGAATCTGTAAAATAACCCTTTTCGGACCTTACACGTAAGGCTCCGCCTACTTTTTAAAACTAGCACGGGCCTCAGAAACAGCGGGTAATCAGTTTGAAAAGATTTTTCGACAGCGATGGATGCATCTTTACACTGGTGACGAAAAAACTGTTTTAGATGTTATGGATAAGGACACAAGAAACTTCTAGTACAGATTTCTAATATTTTGGAAGATTGCTGCAATCCCAAACTTACGTACAATTGAACTGCAAATTAGGGTAGGTTTTTTTTAATTTTATTATTTGTTTTCAAAATGTTCGAACTGTTTAAATTTTTTTATATTAATTAATGATTTTGAGGAATTAATTTCACAAGAATCTGTCTGTGTCTGAAGAGTTTGTATGAATTATTCCCCGTTTAACTTGAAACCAGAAGCCCACGAGGGAGGGTAAGAGGGGTCCTGATCCCGCAATCCCGGGCTTAAAACACGAAATCTCGAAATGCCGGGCTTAAAAACACAAAATACCGAGGTCCCGAAATTCGAAAAAAAGAATTCCCGGATCCCGAAAGGGTCAATCCCGAAATCCCGAGCTTAAAAACACCCGATCCCGGAGTCCCGATAAAGGTC
Source organism: Mytilus galloprovincialis (assembly GCA_037788925.1). Classification (NCBI taxonomy): domain Eukaryota; kingdom Metazoa; phylum Mollusca; class Bivalvia; order Mytilida; family Mytilidae; genus Mytilus; species Mytilus galloprovincialis. Next base: position 49,563,972 of record CM075343.1, on the reverse strand, counting down.
CTACCCCCCCTCGCCCATGGCGTACATTAATTAAACGGGATTTCAAAATGTTCACGATTAAATTCATTGACATGCGTCCAATATAATTTAAGAAAAAAAGAAAAAATAGCTCATTTAGAGCTGGGAACAGTATATCTAACATATATATATATTCCTGTTTAGAGTAAACAAACGCATATCTAATTTTAACGGTCAAACATAGATTAGCCTCATTAAAAGTCTAGATGTCAGCAGTGTTTAATAAACCGGGTGTGGATCAAACACTTTTAAAGTGGGAGTGGGGGTAAAGCAAGCCAACATTTGAAAATACTATTAAATAGGTTATTTGTTTACCATATGTAAAAATTTTAAAAGGGGCGTGCTTCCTGTCACCTCCATCCCCTAAAAACTAACCCGCCTTGCCAAACAAACGGTTAGATGCGATTCATGTAAATGTAGCTGTACAGTGGAGCTTTTAGAAAGTTTACCATTTAATAACCGAAAATCAACATATTTTAAAACTTTATTTGTTTGTTCTGGGAGCGAATCTTGGTTCATTTAAAATATAGAACAACAGAGTTGGTGTATGTGGGTTCGATTCCCACCCTAAGCAATCATTTATTTCAGCTGGTGCAAAGCGGGCAGTTTAGCTTAGTGGCCCCACACTGACTTTGTTGTTTCTATCAAAAAATTCAGGCGGCCGCGTCCAGGTCTTGACAATTTTTTTCTTTTGAATACCTAATACAACAAAACCATGGTATAATTGTGAAAATTATACCATAGATAGCTATGGTATAATTTTCGGTTATTGAGATTTATACTCGGGTTGCATTCCCATAGGTTACATTGTACAGCTATAGGTTAACTTTAAGTTATTAAATTCTTTAAAGCTAAACGCAGGCATTCTGGATAGGAATACACTGAATAATAGCTACGCAAAAAAGCCATATAACATTTGTTTATTGTCTTTTTATTAATCCTAGCTTTTATAAATGTCCAATAAAAGTATCTTTTCCGTGTGCAACTTGATTCATATTTTGACAATACATACAATAAACAAACAAATTGAATGCACATGCAAAAAACAAGTATTTTATTAAATAAAAAAAAAACAACTGTTAAGCAAGTTCGCTACTCAGTTACAAAATAACAAGCTTTTTATAACACTAGTGTATTATATTGATAGGGGATTAATACAGAAACCTAAAAGAACCAAAAATATATATAGGTCAATGTCCTTGTTTTTGAGATATTAGGCATTGAAATTTTGGCGGGAAAATGTTCTCTCTTGATTTTTTTTTATAGATTAATCTTTGGCAAGTTTAAGTCCACAAAAACTATTAAGAAATAACAAGGATTTTATAAAAACCCCTTACAGATGGCTTATAATAATACAAGTAAAAGATTTATAAACAGAAAAATGGGGGTCAATGGGCAAACAAAAAATTGTATTCAAATGGATTAAATTAGAGGATTTGAAAATCTGACAAACATCCCAAAACATGACAAGCGAACATCCTTAATCTATTTCAGCATAATGGTTGGTGCTAATGTAACTCGACGCATCGTCGATAACCTCCAAATATCCTGGGTTTGGAAGGTCATACACATTCGGCGTATTGCCTGAAGCTGGAGCTGAATGGTAACTGAAAATGGTTTTTAAAAATATATAAAAATACAAAACACTGATCTTAAATTATAGAGTATAAAGGGTTAAACATAATTAATACCAAGTACTTTCTGGACCAGATGCTGGCGAATAAAAGAAAGGAAAGTTAACCAAAGAAAAAAAGAAAAAAGAAAAAAATGTCATAACACAGCAGTTAAATCTTGTTAATCGCGTCTTAATTGTATACTGCTGGCGACTGTCGACGTTTGGAATGGATAACCAATCAGTTTCGATACAATTATTGTTCCAAATGACTGATAAGAAATATTTCATTATCAAAACACCAGACATAAAAGTTTAGAATTGATTGCTTGGTTAACCTTTAGTTCAACGGCTTCTTTGTGAGAAACAATCATATATGAAGAAAATAATTTGATGAAATGCAATTCCTTGAATATATCACCAACTGTGAAGCAAATACTACAAATACAGGCGACACAAAAATATTGCTTTACAGAAATGAAAATTTCAGGAAGAAATTTAAAACTCTTTGTCGTAAAGCTATTTTCACAACCTGCACATGTTGACATTTTCCAAATACAAGGCAACACAAAAACCAGATGCCACTATGTCTGTGGTATTCCAATGTCAGGTTCATTTGGATAGATACAACCTATCTTGTTAAAAAAAATCCATATTATTAGTTTAAAACCTATAAATATTACTTACATTGGAATTGAAGGGCATCTTTCATGTGGACCAATGATATGTATAACATCTGTAATATAATCATTTCGTAAGTAATTAATATTACAAAAAAGCATATAATTCTACATGCTAGACAGCGATTTGTTTGCTATACGAGACTCATTAGAGACGCCTTAATCACTAGTTCTGCTATGGTTTCAGTAATGAAGACAAAAATGTACTCATAAATACACAAAAGTTTGCATCTGAAAGAAAATATTAATCATGTTCAATCTTTAATTCATTTTATTGTTTTACACCTTTTTTGTGCTTGCATTTTCCCGTATTTTTATCATAAACTAAAAGTATAAATTGAAACGTTTTTAGTTCAAATCTTATGCTGAATGACGTTAATAAGTTCCATTACAATCAAAATAGAATATTCGTTTATGTATTATAAAAATTGACACAATTAGTTTTCTGCTACATGCATGTTTATATTTATCTTTTAATAATTTTTAATTTGACGATTGATTTTAATTTTATTAAAAAATATAAAATGAAATTCTTATCTAATTTTAACAATCTTTCAGTCATATTATATTTTTTATAACGTTATGATTCCAAATAACATCTTTTCAGCATACTTATATGCAATAAATATTCTATTTTCCTCTAATCACTGCTTCAATACCAATGATATTGATCCACAGGCTGTTCGGTAGTGGCACTATTTATAATGTGCAGAAATGCTCAGTGTTTGAAATGTCTATATACACTGAAGCAACATATAACTATATTTTAGACAAACTTGTCTGTTTATGCTTGTCTGCCTGACAATTGTTAAAGAAAGAAATAAGCATAACATTAGAATAATGTCGAACGCTAAGTGGGTGTATTAATACAAACATACTTGGGTGTTTTGTCCCTTTTGACATGATAACTGCTCCAGTTGCGGTGAAAATAAATATTCCAAGGGCAACAATGCTAAAAACCAATACCCGCAAATCAAAGGAAGCTGTCGAATCCAAATCTAAACCAAATAAAAATACATTTTATAAATATACAATAATCAATAATAGTCTTCAAGTTGGTTTTCAGATCGACATAGTTTTGGGTTTTAATTTGATATGTGATAATTGCTGTTTCCACCAATAACTTTCTTCGTTTATGACATCACCGAATGTTACCTGTTACTAGAGATTTACTTTCCTTTACTAAAAAGCAGTAAACATCTAGTAAAGATTAAGCTGTTAATAAGATTAAGATGTTAATCCACGGGTCGAATATGACTACACCTCCATTTTCCGTACTGTGTATTTTCACTCAATCATTGGTTTTCTGTGTGATATTTTATTAATAAATTTTATTAATACATCATTCAGTCTGAAATTAATCTAAAATAAGGAATTGTGATATGATTACCAAAAAGACAATAATCCGACAGAGAACAAAAATAACGTAAATAATAGAAACCGGTTATCTGAATGCTTTTAGCAACCAACACACTCATGCTGTATAGCAAGCCTAATGCAAACGTTCTATGAACATTGATGTTTATGACATTAAGAGACAGAAGATAGCAACCGGAGAAGCAACATTCACGAATCTTATGCGCATATACAAGCCACATAAAATACCAAAAAGTGACAAATAGACAGGCTATAGTTAAAAAAACATTTTAAAAACGGGAAACGTTAGGAACTCAAACTCTATCATCCTATCAGATGGTTATGCGTATCGTGTTCTTTATGGACATTGTAGTCATTGAATTCAATGTTAAGTCTCATTTGGTGATGTCATGTTGGTCTATAATCATTTAGATTTAATGTTAAAACTTGGATGTAAGGTGATGACTACATTTTTCAATAAATTTTACAGGGACGACATTCAAAGACATTTGCAAACGATAGTGCCGATGTATTGATTCTTCCAGTGGAAATCAGTATTTTAATTTAAATCACGGAATTTAAACACGCTCATACGTGAATTACAATTATCGATATCAGAAAGATAGAATATTACAAAAAGTGATGTTAATTTGCGAAATACATCATGTCTCACCTTGTGTTATTAACTCATCTGTGTTAAATAAGAGCTTTGTTTCACCAAATGCATTTCGGACGAATAAAACGTATTCCACATTCAAAGATGAACTGATTGACAGGTTAGCAATATATCCATCGCACTCGATGCTTTTGTTGAAAACTGAAATTTTAATATTTCTCCTGTCTAGTGTTTGCATCAGATCTGTCGAATTGACTATTGTTTCGTTTAATTGTTGCCAAACAGGAATGATTTCTGTTGAAGAATAAATTGAGGCAGAAAGAGTGGTTTTTCGTCCAGGAAACACTGCCATTGAGATAATCACTGGGGAAGCTTAAATATAAAAAAGAAAGTTAAAAGTCAATATGTATTTATACCGGAAATATTAAAAAACATAGTTGAGCATTCGATAGGTTGTGTACTTGAATGGTAGGTTTTATTGTGATTTCTAAGTTCGGATATCATTGTAAAGCATAGTGCATGGAACAGCCAATAAGGCATGTCAAATTAAAGAAAATTTGAAAACATTAGAGGAATCCTTAAATTAAACTAGCCATGTACGATTCTGTTCAGTTGAAAACAAAAGCTTCAACATTATTCATCAGCATCAATGCTTATATAGCTTGTTTTAGCTTAAACATGTAAAACTGACGAAATAAAAATAGTATAAAAGCAAAAATTTATATCTACTGTTAACTTGAAGCGAAATGTTCTTATTCACAACCAGGGATGTTTCACCACGTGTATGCCATGCATTACATGTGTACTCTCCTGCTTCCTGGTAGCTACAAGTTTCAACTTCTAAAATGGATTCCATACCATTCATGGATCCATTCAGAGTGCGAATATGTATACCATTTACAGAATGCGTCCATAAACTAAACCCGTATGAAGGGAGTCCTGTTTTAATAATACAAGACAGATTTACCGCAGAGCTGTTGCATGTTACTATTTCTGTAGACTGTATGATCGGTGTATCTGTAAACAGAAAATTTGATCAATGAATTTAAGATTATAACTCTTAAATGGAAAACAAAATTTTACGATTCAAAACTATAAAGCAGTAGATTTATCTTAATAGATTTGATATATCTGTACCCGAATCATATTTGAAAATCACAGTTATTTTAGATAAATAAAATTGTAATCCTATTCCTTTTGGACTTGTATATCACAGTCATATAACTAGTGCCATACCGGTAAGAGCTACGTCGGATAGAAATGAAATCGACCTTATTCAATTGCATATCACTATATCTTCTGCTAACCTATTTCGGGTTAAAGTGTCTGCGACTGAATGAAATATTATGCGTCAATAATACGTATAGAAAATCGTGCATGCAAAACTTAGTTTAGTATATATTTTGTATGCATTGATTAATTTATTTCGATTTCATATTACAATATACAAAAATCATATAAATATAACAGTTTAGCGGTTATTTAGTAAAAAAGACAGCTGATGTCAACACGAAAAACAAATATGTATCGTGCATGCGAAACTTAGTTTAGTATATTTTTTGTATGCATTGATTAATTTATTTCGATGACATTATATTTTCAAAACAACTCTTTTGATATTACAATATACAAAAATCATATAAATATAACAGTTTAGCGGTTATTTAGTAAAAAAGACAGCTGATGTCAACACGAAAAACAAATATGTTAAATTCTAACCTTAGCAAAAAGGACCTTACACATTTATTCATGCAAAACAAAACTACAGGTCGTGCATCTATCAAACGCTGACTCACACTATTGTCTCCTCTGATAATTAGCGAGTGCTCCGACAACGATAAGAGAGTGCAAATAACAGGCACGTAGGAAAATAGTATTGCCAGTGATAATTTGCATTATGAATAAATTACTTAAAGTAATGCACTCCCTTAAATAAAGATGATTTGAAATGAATTTTATCTTAAACGCAGGTAAAGTAGTCGTTTTATCCAAACAAAATTGAAATATCTCTGTAACATGTTTGCACACAGTTTTCAAACATTATTCATTCTTCAAATTGTCGATCATCCATTTTATTACGATTCCTTACACATCAACTGTTATTGCAGTACTAGCATATGCATTTAAGAAATTAATCTATATATTTAATAACATATACTCACTAATGATGCTAACTGAAATTTCCGATTTTGCTGTGATGCCATCTACATTTAAACAACATCTACAGATGTTGCCATCGTGGTTCATATTTATATCGTTCATAATGACTGAAGAATATTTTGTCGAATTTAATAAACCAGCCTTTACACTCATAGTTTCGTTGTTTCCAAGACATTCCCATTTGAATTGTATATTCGTAGACAAAGTTTCTGTCATACAGATAAACGAAGCTTTGATGTCAGCTCGGAAAGGTAACTCTGGGTCTGTGCTAAGTGAAGGGCCTGTAAAGTCTAAAGAATGAAAATTGTACAAGTTCAATTAAAAAAATTGTTAAAAAAAAGTATTTTTTAAATACGCCTATTGATAAATTTGGTTAAATAGATATACTGGCTACTTGTTAGACAATTTGGTACAAAACAGTCCAATTCAAACGGAAGGATCAGGAGAAACGAATACGATCAGGTAAGTTTATAATCAAAGGACCGCAAGTACACATCAGAATTGCTTAACAGGAAGTATGTTAAAAATACAAAATTGATGATAATTTATATATTTTTTTTATACCAAAACAACGATCTTTCAAAGATATTTTTCTTCACCTTAGCAATATTTAAAAAAACCTACAAACATGTTCTTGGATCAAGGAACACATGTGTTTTAGTGAATATTTTATTTCTTTGTTTTCGTGCCTATAGAGCGCCTACATAACTGTAACGGAGTAAATCATGCTTTATAGAAAAGTCGGAATGCTGCATAGTGGCAAGGTATTTGGTGAATGGTGGTTGTTTGCCTTATTGTCTTTTTCAATGTTGCAGGAATCTCCAAATTATCTTTTGTTAAAAAGAAGATTATAGTTTATAAAATTGTTGCAAACGAAATACACTCTCAGTTACCTGCGTTGAGAAAACCTAAACCCATACATTTATCTGATTAAAAAGGTAAAACTTTTAAATATTAAGATGATATATTAGCTCTCAATAATGACGACTTCAGTATGTACATGTACAATAAAGAGATTTATCCTGCCGAACTGAATTAAAATAAAGCTAATACAAACGGAAAGCTTAATACCAAAATTTATGATAAAAGAGATGATTTTCATTTCCTATTGTTAATCATTTTTAGATGATGACGTTCCCTTATCACCATCTGATGGTTTTTATTTATCGCAACTTGTTCGATTCGCTCGTGTATATACCAACGTATTTGATTTCACTGAAAGAAATCTCTGTATTACTTTAAAATTGCTACGCAAATAAACTCATCATAGATACCAGGATTAAAATTGTATATATACGCCAGACGCGCGTTTTGTCTATAAAAGACTCATTAGTGACGCTCGAATCAAAAAAATGTTTAAAAGGCCATATACAGTACGAAGTTGAAGAGCATTGTGACCAAAAATTCCTAAAAGTTTTGCAAAATACAGCTTAATCTATTCCTGAGGTAGAAAAGCCTTAGTATTTTAAAAATTCAAAGTTGTGTTAACAGTTAATTTATTATCATGAACATATCAATGATAACTCAAGCAGGGTTTTTGATATCTTGATCTTGTTGAAAACCAAATATAGCTAGTCGGCTTACCAATTACATTCACTTGAACGCTGTCTGACGATGATCCATGTTCTTTCAATATCATCGAACACGTTATATTAATTTTACCAACATGTTGAACTACGTCATATATATGACTGAACCACAAACCTCTGCTTGAGCAGGCGCATACATCAGGTGTACATTGATTTCGTAAGATGCTAGAGAAACATTCCCCAGTACTTAATAACGTTATTGCAGTAAATGATTTTCCGTTTACTTCTAAATTGGCAGTTTTTCCAAGAGGTATGGTGTCTGACGAACAGTTAAGTCCTACGTTTTCATAACGCTTTACATGTTGCTTCGCTGTGAGTAAAACTGAACCTTGCGCTGTAAAAACTAAAATAAAGTATAGTTAAAACAATATACAAAAATACATATCTGAAATAAGCAATCCACTTTATAAACAACAAAACAATGATTAAAATGGACGACTGCGACATATTTAACATAAAGGATCTTACTGTAGTAACTAATTTAAAACAAAAAAGAAAAAAAACCCAACTAATTTATATATTCATTTATAAATGGACAATCACGTGATTTAGACTCTAGTGGTAAGTTGTCTCATTGTCAATCATACAACATCGCTTTACTATTTGCAAGTCCTATAAATGTGGGTTCAATTTAAACAATTTTAATGGTTCTCAACTTTTTAAAACCATTTTGTGGAAACAACAGACCATCTAACAGAAACATTATTGAAATAATACATAGAATATGATAATGTTAAAACCTAAAAAAAATAAGACTCTTAGTCTCATGGAAAACGTTATCGGTCAAACACTTCAACAACTATTCTAAAAAGTAAATAAATATGGAAGACAAAGATATGTTATTTAAAGAAGGAACAACATTAATATAATTTTATCAAAAACTCAATTGAAGACACTTTTCTTATTTGATACAATGCGAAATTTTTCTTCATCAGAATCACTATTGAAAAGTGTATCATATAACAGAAAAATGTATACCCAACGAGAAAGATGAAAAAAGAAACCCAATAATAATTGTTTCAAAATTTGGCCTAAATCATGAAGGAGTAAAACAAATATAGAAGTCCTAGAAATCGTTCACAATTATATAACTAATACTTGATCGTATGAATAATATTTTCTTTTGCAAGGCCAAGTTTTTATATGAGTAAAGTTCCCGTATTCGCTGGATTATTGGGGGAACGCATCCGCTGAATTCTAATTCCATGACATGTACGAAATACAACACAAAACGTATTTTCTACGGCAAAGCAATCATAATTAAATCAGATGAAGTATGGATGTATTGAGTATAGTAAAAACTTCCTGTCATTATTTTCCTTTTCCCTTATATATAGTAGTACCATCTTTTAAAAAAAATCACTTTTGTTTTTCTGTTAAACGAATGAGAGTTATGTAAATTATACTTACATATCATAATGGCATTAATTATAAGATAAGACATTATTTTATCCATTTTGTTTTCACAATCGGTTTACCTATCTTATAATATTATTTGATAATATTTTCATTAAATATTTCCGTGTTTATGATGGTATTGTTTTATTTAGCATAATTTCCCGTGTTATTTTGTTAATGAAGTATGTACATCATCAATTAAACTTGTTTTGATGAGTTCCCTTCCGTTTATAATTGTTTTGTTCAAACAATGATGGGTTCATGTTAAAATTGTGAATGTAAATGAGAGTCATTGAACAATTATAGGGTTAAATAGAACAGGTATTCAAGTTTATATTGATTGCCTACAATTGTTACAGTAATAACCTGTATAATGGTGCTTAGAATAAGCCAAAGTTATCAAAGGTTTATAATTTTACTTTGCTAATTAGATTATTCAGAGAGAACAAAATAAAAGCAGTGTAAACTAATTTTAATTGTTGCGGAAAAGGAAAAAAAAAACATTTACAACTCTTTCCCCTTTATCCTTTCCACCAACACAGTTTTTTAGACGCCTCTAAAATTAAAACGATACCCCTTCATTACAATTAAGTCCTATTCAATTACATGTTACAGGGGCAAACTACGTTGAAGTATTAGTAACCTATATTATGTATATAAATGGTTGATACTTCCGTATCCTTTTCAATACCACTTATACTCATTTAGGGATATTATTATGTTGTTGGTTTTTTAAGCATGTTGACACTTATATATAGAGTCCTTTTTTCCTGTTTTTATCAGTTTTTTTTTTCATGTCCAAGACTTTTAAATTGATTACTTTCTTTAAGACAATAGATTTCTGGACTTTCTTTTAATCATCGTAAAAATGAAAATTACACTTTTGAGTATCACATAGAAGAATATATAAAAATTAGAAATTATTCAAACCTGCTGAATATATATAAGTAAAATCACAAAAATACTCCGCGAAAAATTCCAAACGGAAAGTCCTTAATCGAAAGGCAAAATCAAAAGCTCAAACACATTAACAAATAGATAACAACTGACACATTCCTAAGCAAATGGTGGATTGAACCTGGTTTTATATAGACATTTAAACCTCTCACTTGTATGACAGTCGCATAAAATTCAAATACATGAACTGGATACATCATTTACATTAATTTGGTCAAATACACATTCTGTTAAAACAATATCACATAAGAATAAGAACTTATAACTTATAAATATTTACCCCTATTACACAAAGAGTATATTATATAAAACTGCCAGGGACTGTGATAGGTGATTTAACCATTGCATTACTGACACAAAATTTATATTTATTTATCATATGTTTAGTAGTAAATACAGTAGTTTTGCATATGTGATGAATAGCCTGCTGTTTAATCCATATCGCGCAACTTTGATGCGCACCCTTTATCGCATACCCTTTATCACACCCCTACCCTTTATCGCATACCCTTTATCACATCCCTACTTTTTTTTTTTTTTTTTTTTTTTTTTTACATAAAGTCAGTTTTGGTTTTTTTTTTGCTTAAGAAAAATTTTCCTCAAAATAGGTAAATTTTTTGAATGACGTCATTGTTTGGTATGTGACGTCACGAACGTCGAGTTTTCATATTGTATGTGACGTCACGAACGTCAAGTTTTCAGATTTTTTGGCACACTTAATGCAACTATGAAAAATACAAAACACACAAATTAATACAATAATAAACAAAATATTTTTAAAACAACAGCACGCAAATTGTAAGGTAACCCAGGTGCTTCGGATAAGTAATTGAGCAGTTCTTTTAAGGCCTTTGAAACAAGACAAAAGTAGAACTGAAGGTAACCCAGTAAACAGTTCATATAATATAATACTCTTCTGTTGAAATATATGATAAAGTGTATAATACATGGCAAAATCCGTATCACATGCCGTATCACCCTCGACCAATATCATCCCTCGGGCCTAAAGGCCCTTGGGCTGATATTGATGTCTCGGGATGATACGACATATGATACGGATTTTGCCATGTATTATTCTCTATATAGTAGTCAACAAAAGAAACGATACAAGACTTTTTTTCAAATTAAAGATAAAGTTTTCCGTTCATTGGACCAATATTGAAGGTAGTAATACTTAATCATTATGGAAATATAAATCCGTTTAAAATTTTTTTTTTTTTTTGCTTTCGTGACGTTTTTTCGCGATTTTTTTTTTTACAAAATTTACATAAAACGACAATTTAAAAAAACAGAAGTTCCAAATAATGATGCCAACCTCTCATTTAAAAGTAAAGACAATGTTTGCCATCAATTTGTTTTTAAAAATCATACAGTTTCTTTGTTTATTTGTTAAGCAAAGTTCGGCCCACGAGAAATCGTTAAAATGTATACATTATCGGTCGTCCAACTGTCTATATCAATCGGCTCAGCTTTTAATAAAACTCCATATCACGACTTTGTGACGTCAAATACGTTGACCTGGCCTTAATAACTTTGACCTGGACATATCAGCGACGTCATAATGTTTGAACCGACGTTGATAAGTTTGACCCGAATTTATCAAGTCAACTTCCGGTTGCTGGTGAAACTAAGACAATACTTCCAAAAGACGCAAATACAGTCCGATAAATCGATTATCAGGTTATCGGCATATTAATATTGTAAAATATCAGCTGTTCGACATAATATGAAGGCTTTTTGATCTCGTTCGCTGCGCTTACTCGACAAAAAGCTTCATATTATGTCTCGCAGCTCATATTTTACGATATCAAAATGCAGACAACCTGATAATCGGTACTTATCAACTGATTTACCATAGACAGTATGTGTAAAGTGATTTCAAAAAGCGGTAAAAATCTTAAAACTTATCCGAAAGGTTCCAAATTTACTGTGTGTTGTTTTCATATCTGAAGCATTGATTTGAGACGAAAATAAAAAAAACATTTTTTTAGCATTTTTTGAGATTTCAAAAAACACTTAACTATTTTGATCTGAGCGTCACTGATGAGTCTTATGTAGACGAAACGCGCGTCTGGCGTATAAAATTATAATCCTGGTACTTTTGATAACTATTTTTTCCCAAATATAAAAAAAAAACAATATTTCAACCCATTAATTACAATATGAACATAACTTGATTAGCATATTGAATATTTTTAAACAAACTTGAAATTTTATTTAGTACTTAGAAAATTATCTGTCAATTTTTTATTCAACTTTCCGCATAACTAATTTGCACCCTATGCTCGTTTACACGGAATTTAGATACTTTCCGACAAGTTTTGATTTATATTATCACATGTGCATACATTGCAAATGAAAGCTTTTTAAAATAATATATCTCATTTTGTTTTATATTTAATACTTTTTAATAAATTTTATTTCAAAGTCGTGTATCGTTTCTTTTGTTGACTAGTATATTATATATTGTATTTGTTACCTACAGTTGATGTAATAGGTTTTAAAGGACATATTGTAAATGGACATTTACTGTCAAGTTCATGTACACTGATTTGACCCAAATGATTATATTTTATGTCATGCATACGTATACATAAGACAAATTCTGTCATTTTCCGTAACAGTCGCGTATTATATTCTGAATACCAAAACAAATGCATATACCTCAATATAATAATAAGTATCAATTTATGAAAACAATCCACAGTCAGACTGTTTTGCATTTTTAACCCGTTCTTTTTGTAAAAAAGAAAATTAAGTTTGCAATAAATTGATTTTGGATAGCTGAAGATTAATATAGCCTTCAAAGTAGGTTTTTGTATGACAGTCCGTATTTTACTATCCATATCGATCAGTTGGACAGAAAATATTGTATTGTATTTCAACTTATGAACTTTGTTACTTAATTTTGTCAAAGGCACCCATTTTTTTTTATCCATTGTTAGATAGTCTGAGGAAGGGTTTGAAAGTGATTGAAATTCCACTTTGAAATCAATTTCGAGAGAGCATAGGACATTTTCATGACCCTTTAACAAAGATAGCATGGTTATCAAATGCATAATTGTGTCATGAATATTACCAATGTTATTTCAACTGATCTGGCGGAGTTTATGTTTTAATTTGCATAAGGACAGTCTATTTGAAGATGTGTGTGATAAGGATGATTGCCGTTATAATTATTACTGATTTCTAATCACCTATCAGTGTCATCAAATGAATTTACAAAACAATGATTGCACACTTTATTGATGAGTTTATCCTAAAACACCTATGTTAAGATTGACAGGTTTATTATGAACGAACCGGCTAGACTCCGCCCAGTCAAGTGAAATAACTTGAGTAATACACAAAAAAGAATAAAATTTCACCATTTTAACTGTTGAAAATTAAATCATTGGAATTAAATATACAAATGTACGACACAGATAGTTGTTCAAGTTTTAAGTTAAAGGACATCAATGTAACGTACAGGTATCAGGTAAAACCAACATAGAAAGAACTTTGAGCTGTCACAATTAAGTTGATAGATCATCATCATTTGGAATGTACAAATGGGAAACATTTGAAGATACAACAAACATGATATGATTGATGAAGATATTTTCAATATAAAGCAACAAAATGTACTTATAGTTTATCCAGTTTTAATTAAGTCTGAATGTTATCTTAAGGTCGCACTTTGTAAATGCAGCTGTTTCTCAAACCACGCCTCTTTTATTCTAGAATATTAATAGAAAATTAATTTTGTTTACATACTGGTTCCCAGTTATGCTCTCTGTGATCCATCTCATAGAGACATAACTTGCGAATGTTACCAGTAAGTATACCTGTGCATATTGTTTACATTGAAATCTGTGGTAATAGTTATCAAAGGTACCAGGATTATAATTTAGTACGCCAGACGCGCGTTTACCCTTTATTCGAGATAGGGGTAGTTAAAAAAATTTGTGTTAGTTTAAACTATGATATGTTTAGGGCATATAAACGTTGAAAATATGCCGCACAGCCCTGTATTTTGACCTTTGAAAAAATTGTAGTGCATATGAACTTTCAATTATAGGATAACATTTTTTTCAAAACTTCTTAGTAAGAGTGGTACAGTTCTAGCCGTAAAAGGAGTTCCTATGGGAAATTGTGTCAATATTTACAGAAATGCAACCTTAAGCTTTCAAATATTTCGTTTAAAACCATTACAATAGATTGAGACCATGTGTAGACCTGGGACAAACAAAACTAGGGAAATTCAGGAAATAGATTGACTTTGTTTTTCGAAGGATTACGGAACAGTAATGTGATTCGTTTACAGGAATATACAAACATCATTCATGAAAAACAAATTTTAAGATAATTATTACAATTGTTTTTATTTGTTTTGGTGATCAATTTAATATCACGCTACTAGTGTGACAATAGAAATTCTATGTCGAGTAGAATTGACTTTGCCTAGATTTGAGGAAAGACACTATGCTGTATGATTCTATTCAAGAATAAGGAAGTAAAAAAGTGAGACCGTAACCAAACTTCCGGATATCACGCTCAGAGAGTTAATGTTTCATTCAACCTTTACCAAACTGTTATGATGGGAAATGATAATATTATTATCGTGTGTCTAAATGCATTCTAGAAATATATTGATACAGGATAATCCTTTACACATTGCATATGGTTTAAACAGTATCTGAATTTGTCTTTACACTCTACGCTTTCGTGAAAATCTTTACCTATCTTTGTCAGAAAGTGATAAAAAATATGATATGTATTCAAACGCTGCTCTAACACAGTAATCAGTTCGTATAACTTAAAAAAAGACAATACATAATTTGTACAGACATCGTCACAAAACGGTAAGCTACCTATATGTTTGAGCAGTATTAAATTTTGAGATATCAGAAACACATTTAATTTGTAATTCTATGAACTATTTCTTGTTTCCCAATTGTGACATCTATAATTGGTATATGTTCGAATAGTATGTTATACATGTCTGGCTTAACCGGTAGATTCGACGTTTTCGTTTCTTCCTTAGTTCGTTTGATTTTCCAGTGTTTGTTACCTTGCTTTGTCTACTAAATCTTTTAATGATTTCTGATCTTCTATAAACTACTGCTGCATACATGTGTCTGTTTTCATTCGCATCTGTCAGAACATTCAATGAGTTCGTCTGTGAACATACTTGACATCTTGAATATGTTGGAGACATTGTTTAAGTACTTTGAAAAATGTTGACGGTTCTTTATTGTGTAATCACATGGTATATTGGATCTTACACAATAAACCATTATGATCATAAGCACAGTATTTAAATTAAACGAAAATTGGTACTTGATCATGTGGCCATTTGCTCCTTTGTGTGTGTGTGTGTGTGTGTGGTTTTTTTTTTTTACTGTGGATGTACTTATTTTGTTTCATGAATGGATATCCAATATTTTCTATTTCTTTTATATTGAGAAAATATGTTAGGTATCCCACTTAGTGTATTAGGGGAATATAGTAAATAAATCATGGTCAATGATAGTTTTCGCAAAGTAAGTAGATGGATCATTCACGAATTTCACTTTCTAAATAGGATATATTGTGATACAGCATATGCATTACAATTAACTCAAGACGAAATTGGATTACGACCAAACTTTTTTTTTAAAGATTCATGTTTCGGTGAACGTTCTCATTTGCTTTGTTTTGTTATTGTGTTTTATATGTTTCTGGTTTCTAGTTCCAGTCGCATTGCTTTCGATATATGCAATAAACAGCCAATGATATGTAAGGCGTATATAACATAAAACATAAAACATTGTGAAATATTATAGTTCAAGTATGGATACCCTATTAATTTAAGACTTGGACAAGGTAGTTATTCAGGTAAATACACCACAGATCCAAGTACGAACGGTTCTTAATTTGATCTTCGATCTCATTCATTCAAAATCATGAACGTTCAGCTTCACTGTCTCCACTTTACACTTCAGGTGTAACAACACCAAATTAATGTACGCCACGTGCGGTTGCAGACACAAAAAAAGGGTAGAAAAATATATCCCCTTGATTGAATTCGTCAGTTGTAGGACATTAATCATACATTTCATTGCAGTAAACCTTTTTGAGTTGAACGCATTTATCTTGGGTTTTTCAACATGTTGAAAGCACTATTCTTTTATTTTATTTGATGTTTTTATAGATTTTTTTTTAAACTTGAGAATACATGGTTATTTAAGATTTTACACATATTAAGGAGGTAGACCTAGGTTAAGGGAAGTAACTCTTAAAATCATCAGTACGTTTGTGTCAACCATTTTTTAAGAATATATTCTAAGCTTCTAGGTTACATAGATTATTTTCAATCTGTTTCAGGTAAATGCTTAAAATACATTGATGAACTTGACTTTTACAAACGCTTAACTGATTTAATAAGTTATCTCCCTGAACCAAGGTCTACCTCCTTAAAACGGTGAAAATTTGATTGGTTAACTTATTATGATAGTTATAATCCTATATGCAATGAAATGTGAAATGTTACGTGACATTTTGTCTGTAGTATAGACAGGATAAAACTTTACACATGTCAATTATTTCTTTATTTGCAATGAAGACAAATATATCATTTGTTAATTGTGCAAATGTAACATGGACTAATAGATGCACAAGAATGGTAGTATTACTCTAAATATGGGAAGCTGAATATACACCTTATATCTTATGTATACTGTCAGTTGTCGAAAATGTCATGCTATGTAAGTGAAATATTTAAAAAAAAAAATATTCCTAGTAGATTGAATCTGAAAAAAACATATTTAAAGAGAAAATTGACTTGACATAGGACTATTTCATATTTCTTACTAGACAGAGCAAGCCATACTCAGCGTATATATTATATGTTATTCAGGTCTCAGACAGGGTATATACTGTGACATTCCCGGCTTAGAGTTTATATCCCCTGAGCCGAAGGCGAAGGGGATATAAGCCCTAAGCCGGGAATGTCACAGTATATACCCTTTCTTAGACCTGAATTACACATATATTACGGATTACCCCTGACTTAATGTTATTTTCCAGTGCAGGTATTTGTTGACAACACATATATATTGAAAAACCCAACCTGATATGTTCGGCATACGTGAAGGATTTTCTAATTTGCTGTGAACATAATTTTATCGTGTATGTAATAATTTATAATAACACTTTTAACATTAAATTTAAGTATTAAAAGTGTAAAATGCGTGATTTTGTATAAAAAATGTATTATTGACTGAAGCACGTCATTATTTTCCCTCTGTGAGCCTCTTAGTCTGATAGCTTTTGACTACGTCACATAGTAACCAGTGTTATGATGACGTTTTTGAGGTTCCAATTGGGGATAAAAACGTCGTATATACCCCGGCAGTTTCCTGAATATATACTGACATCTCTGTGCTGTTATCCAATCACAAACCTCGACACATTTGTAATCCGTAATATATATTGATGCAAAAGAAACAATTTTGTTAGTTATACTTTAATTGATCGACAGTAATGTTCTAAATAAACTTTGATATGGATAGTTTATTCAGCTTTAATACTTCAATTACTCATTATTTAACTAATTATGGGATATCAACTGTGTGTCTTTCCTACATACAATAAAGACAACAGTAGTATACCGCTGTTTGAAATTCATCAATCGATTGAGAAAAAAAAAGTAAATCCAGGTTACAAACTAAAACTGAGGGAAACACCTCAAATATAAGAGGAGAACTACGGTACAACTGAAACACAGCACCAAAATGTAAAACACACAGAAACGAACTATAATATAACAATGGTCATTTTCCTGACTTGGTACAGGACATTCTAAGAACAAAATGGTGGATTGAACATGGTTTTGTGGCTAGCCCAACCCTCTGCGTGTTTGGCAATGTTAAATATAACATTAAAATGACAACATTACATGACAGGACTACAATACAAATACATGGGAGAACATATAGGACAGAGAAACACACGAATAATAGCTATACGACATCAGGTTTATAATTTGTTTCGTCTACACAAGACTAACCAGTGACGCTCAGATAAAACAATTCGAAAGCCAAAACAAGTACAAAGTTGAAGAGCATTGAGGACCAAAAGTTCAAAAAATGTGTGCTCAATACGGTTAAGGTGTTCTGCCTGGGATAAGAACATCATTATTGTTTATAATAATTCATACTTTTGCAAACAGAAAATTTATAAAAATTACTAATATACAATAGATATACATGATAACAACGAAGTGGTGTCTAACTACAGAATAAAAACGAATACATAAAACAACATAAAATAGCACATAAAAAGTCACAGCCAAGTTAGTCGAAGAGATCGACGCACAAAGTGACGTCACATATGAAGTTCTAAAAATTACCAAAAAAATAGGATAGAATTAGGATAGAACTCAAGATTAGGTTTTAATACTGATATAACATTTATTAATAACAATGCAAATTACAATACTTATTAATATAACATTGTGGTAGTAATTAGATAATTAATTGTATTATCTAGCTATGCCGGTGTTTAGTCTAAATCAAATGGAGAAACCAAATACATGGATATCGTATAAATTTAGTTGACCAAATATAAAATCTAATAAATGAACTGGGTGATAAATTATCTTTACCATAACACACGAATAAAACAGAAAACAATAAGATTTACAACTACAAATGATAAGACATTTGACAAAATCCGATGAGAATAACAAATATAACATAAAAACTAAACACATACACATTATATTCAAATAAAAGAGTAGTTGTTTACCCTTTTCAACCTTTCAGTAAGGCGTGCTATCGGGATGGTGTTATCTATTTAATTATTCTAAAACTTATATATAAAGTAGCTTTAAATTTCATAGTAGTACAGATATTTACTAGAAAAAAATCAAAAATTGTGGGCTTGTGCAAGGATTTATACAGAACGGCCTTTAATTTTTTCAACTTTATGTTCTTCAATTATTGACAGGCTGATAAATAAAATACTTAAAGGAAAATAAAAATCGGAAAGTTGTCAAATGTCAAAATCAAAAGATCAATCACATCAAACGAATGGAAAACAAATGTAATATACCCGACTAGGTACAGTCACAGGTACAGGCATTTCCTGATTTCCTGAAAATGATAGATAAAACCTGATGTTATAGCTAGCAAAAAATCTCACTTGTATGACAGTTGCATATATTTTCATTTTATTGACAACAACGTGTGGGCAAAACAAACAGAAGCTTCCACAAACAAAATGGAGAATTGAAATGGGGAATTGTTCAAAGAGACAGCAACCCGACCATAGAACAGACAACAGCGGAAGGTCACCAATAGATCTTCAATGCAGCGAGAAACTCCCGCATCCGGAGGCGTCTTTCGGATAGCCCCTAAACAAATATGTATACTAGTTCAGTGATAATGGACGTCATACAAAACCACTATTAAAGTCCATAGTCCTGATCCGAGTGAACATCATTTTAAAATTGCCCTCTAAAAAAAATTTCTCGAATATCATAAAAATATTTAGGGCAAAAAAAAAAATGTCAAAATCGTCATTTTGTAAATTAATATATATAGCCAGATCAAGAGTTCCAAAAATTATATGCCAGATTGTTTTCGATTTCCAATAGTTAATTTTCCTCAAAGACGTTACAATTTTAACTTGCATCTGCCCAAAATAAATACTACAATATCTGTACAGGAAACATGTCGACCCGTAGAGACTGATTTCCGACCTTCCAGCAGATATTGTATTAGGTAATATCACAGCAACTGTTAATAAACCTAACTACTACAATCCTGACAGATTAAGATATCTAGCAATTCTGAATTGTTTTAAAAACCAATGTAACAAATCTGCCATATGTGTAAATACATACATATATGTTGTCTCGTTGTTAGTGTCAACAATCTCCTGAGCAATCTTAAAATAAAATATAGGTTTTATTTTTTATTTAATGCGTTTTATTATACTCATATATTGATTTTTTTGGGGAATGTATTTCAGCAATTTTAATCTGTTCATGTATTACAGTTTGCCAGAACATGATTAGTAAGCAAATTATCTTTCAAGAACATCCATACTAAGCATCTTATAGTCCTTTAATTGGCTATAACATCAATAATAAGCATTTCATAGTCTTTTCGCATACCAAGCATTGCATATTGTAAAAACACCAACACCAACGGAACGAATGAAAAAAAAAAAAACTGTCATTTTCCTGGCTTGGTTAAGCATTTTTCGACTTAAATGGTGGTTTAAACTGTTCTATATGTATCCAAAAGTCCCATTTGCATGACACTTGTCATCAATACTAAGCATCTCAAAGTCGTTTAGCGAGAACATCAACATAAATCGTTCTATACTCTATAAACAATTGTATAATAATCAGAACCGGTTTATATCTGAAAACAAAGAAATATGATGAGTTATTTTTTCAAATAAAAAAACATGACAAGAAAAAAATCAAGATTATCATACATTTAACATTTTCTACAGAGTTGAGTAACAGAAATTACTATAACGCGAACTTAAACAGTAATTCGCAATATAAAACGTGTACGTAGATATAAGAAGATGTGGTATGACATGTATGAGTGCCATTGAGACAACTCTCCATCCAAATCACAATTTGTAAAAGAAAACAATTATAGTTCAAAGTACGGTCTTCGCCACATTTTCCGAATATTTATGAAGAGAAACCAAAGGTATCAAACATTTGTAAAGCCAACGGTTTTAAATATTTAAGAATATCAAAACCAAAATAAAAAAAAAAAAAAAACGACAACCGCGGACTATGTGTGAAAATTGAGAAACACCGTATGCTCTTCACTTCAAGACTGATTAAAACATTTGTATTACCAATGTTCAAAAAATCTGTTTAAGAATCATAAATATATA
The DNA here is from genome assembly GCA_037788925.1 of Mytilus galloprovincialis. Lineage (NCBI taxonomy): Eukaryota > Metazoa > Mollusca > Bivalvia > Mytilida > Mytilidae > Mytilus > Mytilus galloprovincialis. The sequence goes on along the minus strand of CM075343.1, from coordinate 49,542,693 downwards.
TGCATCCCCATTGTTGAAATGATTGAATATATATTTCTAATGAATATTAGTATAATATTAAGGTATTACAATGTTGAACTTTCTAATTACAGCTGTTTCACAAACCACGCCTATTGTGAGGAAAAATCTAATATACAAAGATATTTTGCTTAATTCACCTACTAGTTCCCAGATATCATTTTTATGCTTCGTTTCGTAGAGACACAAATTGAAAATGTTGCCAGAATAAAAACACATGGATTGCAGCCAAATTTAACTATTAGGAAGGCCTAAAGTGAACGGAGGGAAAGTACAGAAATTTGTACAAATGTATCAATCTAACATCAGCTAACAAGGGATATTTGTCAAAAATACCACTTGTTAGTCTGATATAATTGTTTATTTCCACCGTATGTGTTTTTGTTTCCATCTTGACCTCAGATTTTTTTTTGTAATCAGGTATCTTATAGAGTTTCTGCTTGACTGCATACTTTTTGTATATACTGCAACTGTGCTATTTGCATTGATCGTATAATTATTGCTGATGTAGGCCTACAGTCACTGAGCGTATTTCGCCGTATTTATGCGTTTCTGTAGAGTATTATTTATGACCTCATTATAAGTACAGGTTCTCGCAATTTTTACGTTGTTTGCTCCAAATTAAAAAAAAGATGGTTATTTTGAACCGTTTTAGAAGATATAATAACCATACATTTGTCCTATTGGATTAGATAATTCATGTGGTGTTAAGACATGCTATTTCCCATATACCGTGGTATTTGCCAGCAAATATACCGGCACGTGAAATTCCCTTATGACTAATACACCGGTAGAGAAAAGAAACTCTCAATATACAGAGAATTTGTGAAAAATACAATGTTTCTCATCCAAACAAAATTCAGCATTATTACATAAAGTGGAAATATAGTATAACGGTTACCGCTAAGCAGTTCGAGGTAGATAAATGTTGAAAATATGCCACACAGCCCTATGTTTTGACCTTTGAAATTATTTTTTGTACATATAAACTTTCCATTCTAGGATATATGTTTTTACGAACCTTCTTGGTAAAAGTGGCACAAATAAAGCCTTAAAAGGAGTTCCTGTTGGAATTGCATTGTCTATATTTAATGAAGTGCAACCATTATTATGTATCAATAAAACATTAACAAGTGTGGAACTACACATCGAAGAAGCTTGCGTGCAAGTGCAACATCTGAAAATAATTTATTTTAAATTATAATCAATAAGCAAGTATGCTTTTACTGAAAAAACATGGCTTGAATATTGACACTAACAATGTAACTGTAGTTTGCAATTCCCATTATCATCTTAACATTATCTGAAAAGACAATACATTTAAATGTTTGCTAAGAGTATACTTTATTTGTCAGATATATTTTTATTGTCCATTCGGTGCTGTTTAGATATTTGAGTAACACACAATCCAGTACTGTCTATAACCCTTCAGACAATTCAGTACTTTGATTATTTGTACAGGTTAAACACCAACTACTGAACAGTATGCCTATAGATTTAACATTTCTTTATTTAAAGCTGGATGTGTCTAACCAGTACTGAGTTTACTGCAGTTGATACGTTTTGAATCGACGAAAAGATTGAACATAACTTCTCTAATGATTGTTCAATGTTGTAAAACCTGTTCAGATCAAAATGGGATTAGTAGTGAAATTAATTAATGTCACGGTTATCTTGTGTTTGTGGTGAAGGTTAAGTTTTAATCGTTAGGTCACGTTCGGGATTAATTCCACATTAACATCAGCATGATATATAATCTTGATTATTTATCAATCGACAAATTGATTCGAGTTATAGATTTCACGAACATCTTTATAATACTCATTAGGTTTCACATTTAAATTTTTGGCAATAGTTTGTCCATAACCACTTTCGCATGGAAACATGTCGCATTGAAACATCCATCGACCAATAAAAAAAAAACATATACAAAAATAAAACCAAAACAGCTCATGTCGTTCCAATACAAACATGTAGTGCTTAAAGCTTTTGCTTTTAAATCTAAATGTTTTGTTTTGACTGCTTGGTTTATTATAACTTTTTGCTGTCATATCTAATGTGCATATTGCGCTCCTAAACGTTGTATCTTTTAGTTTTAACCATCAGCATCTGGACCGTTACATATGGTTTTGCGAAAGAAATAATTTGCATACTTCACATTACATTACAAAAGCATAATCATTCATTTGCTGGGTCAATCTTCACAATAATAAAAACCTACATGTAAGTATATCAAAATATTTAGGTGCTGTTTGATAGATGTCTATTTTATTCATACCACATGTCCCAATTTTCATCTAAACACTCATTATTGAACGATATGACTACCGATCTGACTTTTGATAAGACGGAAGAGTCATTTTATAGCGTGAAATTAATTTTGATGCAATGGTTTTCATATCTTTAATATGTGATCCATTCACTGAATGAATTTTATGCATTGTAAATGTTAAGTTGATAATAAGTTTAGTTTAAACAGTATTATACATACATTAATTGAATTGGATTGGGCAACAGGCAAAGCCTATGTTAGCCCTCTTTATGAAGTATAGAATGCAGGTATGTTGCCAAAAATGTTTGTAATGTTTGTATAATAAGTGTATGTTAACACTTACTGACTCACCTAAAACAATTTGCTACAGTTTCTTAGTAAAGAAATAGAACGTATAAAAGAAAACGATAGTCCCATTCCGTTCTGTGCCCATAAAACAAACACCAATTTCCCGTGTACAATAAAGACACGAAAAAAAAACACAAAAAAAAGGACATTTGGAAGAAGTAATGAAAGTATAAAGCTTTTGGCTTGATTTAATTTTAGTGGTTTTCGATAAAAGTGATGGTATTCCGATGAACATGATAAGATATCCCTCTGCTATTAGATTTGTTATCTACCAGTACTGCATCAACAAGCATTTCTTCCTAAACCGAAGAGCGTTTGACAGATTTAAAAGAGGTTTAATGTTTTATTTTCTATGATGAAATTACCTGTATTGGTCTATGATTCCTCTTTCCTCTAATTTTAATGATTGTCTGCAATCAATAATGCAGACGAATCCGCTGTCGGTGTTTCAATTTTTGGAACCAGATCTGAATATATAACGTTATTTAAATAGTTTGTTTTTAGATAACAGTTATAAAACTATGAAGACTTCATTGTTAAAATTGTAAATATTAATAAAATTTTGAATTCAAGATATTTATAGCATAAAAAATAGACTAATACATTCAGACTACACTATAAACAGACCAGAGTATAAACATACCATATTTTGTGCTCGACAAGCAAGGTCGAGTTCAAGTTCTACTTGAAAAGACTCGTAAGAATCTTCTGACAACAATTAACTATATTTAACTGTACTCGACGTTGGTCTCGACTTTACTCAATAAGTCTGATTTAGTACTTGAATATCTTGGTATAGTCTGAATATGGCTTCAACAAATAGCCGATCTATCTCGACCTGTTTTGACTCATTCTAGACCTTTAAATTTAGTCTCAACGGCTCTGAATCAGCCCATATAAGCCGGGATAGAACGTTAAATTTTGATCTTCTTACTAAGATTTGAAATAAGGAAATGATGAATTGTGACTGTCAAGGAATGACGATTGTCGAACAATAACAGTGTTTTTAATAAAATTGGTAATTTTAAAATTAAAACTTGACATAGTTCCTGACATCTTTTTTAAAGATGTTTGTTAAACATGGCCTCTAAAATCCTAAAATTTAAATGGCGTTTGATATCCGTCTTATCAATGTTTACGCCATGTTTTATTTCATTCAAAATGAATTCCTAATCTTTTTAAATCTTTTTCCAATCAAACTTTACGGTCTTATTTCGTCGACAATTATGATACCTGTACTTGCCGTTGGTTCGTCATTAGGATTAGTTGTTTTCTTCGCAGATGTGTAATCGTTATCTACAAAAGGAGCATTTATAAGATTTTGAAAAAAAAGTGTTTCAGTCAAATTTGTAATACTTTGATTTACAATTCACGTTACATACAAGTGGAAATGAAAACACGAAAGAAAAATTACAAATTCTGTATCATTTATTTTCACTTTTCATATTGATTGGTTAATTTGAAAAATTGAGATGAGCTTTTACATCTTTGAGTTAGCGATTTCAAGTTATCAACACAAACTATTAAAAGATCTGAAATATTTGTGAATTAAGCAGTATAATTCACACTTGATTTGCGTGACTACAATTGAACATTTGCGCTAATGGAATTGGAAATTGATGGAAAATCAACAAGCATCGTTTTGTAAGAGTTACTTAGAAATAAATATCAAAAATACTAAGAGATGAAAATATTAACTTAACATCTTTCACTTGTAGGTATGTAAAATAATGTTTAAAACATATACCAAATAAATTCATGAAATTATTATAACTACTGAGATGATATGGAGATATTTATTTTATATGCCATGTTTCATTTCTATATGCAGATAGTATTTATTTATTGTTTATGACACAATAACACAACTGCTTGCTACAACTAATACTATCTTTGATCAACTTAAGATTTTGTTAAACACTGTTTTGTGGATTTGCTAATGTTTCCTGACATTTATTTTATTTCTAAAAAAATTAATATTTCACAAAGAAGGCAAATCTTTGTTATTCTTGTATACTTTTCAAAGGTTGATATTTAAAAAAATGGTCTCTACATAATTTCACGATTTGATCCCCAAATTATAAATTAAATTTCCTACATCTACATGTTAGCAAAACAAAACAACTATTTTATGAAAATAATTCCTGGAGGAAATATTTATAGATACCTATAAGGAGCTGATTTATGACACGACATCCACAAAATATTGTAAAAATTCCTATCGGATAAAAGACCACAGAACTTAATGTTATTGTTCTTGTTACTATATACCCGTAATTGAATACATTGTTAATGAAATGGAAATATAAACCTCATCAGTGATACCAAGCATATAATTTAGTACATCAGACGCGCGTTTCTTTTTCATAAGACTAATCAATGGTGCTCAAATCAAGACAGTTATGTGGCGAATCAAATATCTCGTGAAGAGGATTTAGCAAAGACAAATGTACAAAACACTGTCAGGAAATCATTGCCTAGGTAGGAAAAAACCACCTTTTTAAACAAAAGTTTTCTTATAAAGGAACCCGAAATTCCCGCAGAGGACTCCTGACCTTCGGCTTGAGAACTGGTTATCCTAGTTAATGGAGATTGGCGTAGACACACGCTGTCAATGACGGATTTGTGGCAATTATGTTAATTTAAAACGGCAACTGTTCACTAGCAATCACTGTCGATTAGATAATCTGACCACTTAAGGGGGTACCCAACACTATACCCAAAAAAAATCCTGTCTTTTAATTTTTCTTAATTTTTTTTCATTGATTAACTAGGCCAACCTAAACATGAAAATTTTAAAAGATTTGAACCATAGGTTTAAAAGATTTGGCAACTCAAATATGGCATCTTTTACATATTAGTATCGGTCAAAATTGGAAGTTTCTGAAATATGGGTATAGGGTTAAATATGTTAAAAATTTTAAAATTTAATCCTACATTGACAATATCATAGCTAATAATGATAGCTGAGGTGAATATTAGGTCACTGATACACTTTTCTTGCAAGTTTTTTATTCCGGATTTCAAATTTTGCCCAAACTTTAATAGGGGGTATCAGAATCAGCCCCGAAAAGGGAATGCTATGCTACTAGTATTTGAAGAACAATAATTTTTTTTGTTGAAAAAAAAAGTGTCGTTTAATTAAAAAAAAAAAAAAGTTTTTGGAGTGCTATACTAGTCGGTTGTTCTTGCAAAATCTTTTTAAAATTTAACCGTTAGATTTTTGGTATTTAAGTTTAAAATACGCCCCACCAAATTAACGCCTTATCAAATTGGTTCATTAAATAAGAGCAAAGTCTATTTAAAAAGTACGTAATGGCCATATTTTTTTTCGTCTTTTGAACTAGGCCTTAGATATATTCGGCATGTGGATGTATCATCACATGGTTAAGTGTCTTGCAACATGATGACCTTTTTGTGACCTTCAAATATGACCTCAAGGTCAACTTAATGTTGTTTTTTCGTGAAAAACACAACCATGTAACTATGCCATAACTTCTTTGCCTTTTGACCTGGGCCTTACATCTTTGGCATATGGATGTATCATCATGAGGTGGTGTGCCCTTTCAACATTTAGACCTTCATGTGACCTTGAACTTTGACCTCGACGAAGATAATCGTGTTTTTGGTAAGAAACACTTGTACGGGCCATGACTTTTATGAAGTTATGAATTCATATTTATTTTAAAAAATCATACTACACAAGCTTCAATCGACCATACAACACTATAGACACATTTTATGACATGGAATACATAATGGACATGTAGTCACATAAAATTGTTTGAAAAAGGAATAGTTTCTATTAAAGCGCAGTGTACTCAACAGACAGCAAAGTGAAAACTTTCTAGGAATCAAGCAGTTGGAGGAGTTATGCAAAATAACTATATACCAATAATGGGACGGACGGAAGTACAGGGGTAAAACGATACCACCCCCACCCCCACCCCCCAAAAAGGATGTAATTGATTTCTGATTGAGATACGAGCTGTTGAAATTAAAAGCATGACATGCCAAAAATACATATGATACATAGGGAGAAGCTTTAAAGTTGGCAGCTGCTTTACATGATCAAGAATTTCATTTTATTGGTCCACAGAATAAAAGTATACAATTCAAAATTTAAGAACAAAACTATTCATGCAAAGAACCACGGCTCATGAGAAGAAATAGAGCTGACTGTGAAAAATCCTTATACTGTGAAATCAAGTTCGTTAAACATAGAACTTTTTTAGTATTTCTGGGGGAGGAGGGGTCATAATCACAAAACCCCAGGCATAAAAACACTGAGGTCCCAAATATAAATTCCGACATCCCGAAGTTCGAAAAAAGAATTCCCGGATCCAGAAGGGGTCAATACCAAATCCCGAGTTTAAAAACACCCGATCCCGGAGCTCAATAAAGGTCCCCCCTCATTTCCACAGAGGTTATGAAAATTACAACTGGTTTTTAGATGAAAGCACGACAGTTACAAGTTTCCGTTATTTTTTGGGCCCCTTATTATTATAGAGAATGATTACTCTATTTAGTAATAATTTTGAATTGAGACTTGAAAAGAAACATTTTCACTTGTCACTTGCAATAACACCACACTTTCTTTTTTATATTTATTTCAAAATATTTTTTTAAAGATACACAAACATTACAAAAGCAAAACAAAAGAAAAATAACAAATTGTGCTATCCCTTCGAAATTTAAATTTGATAAAGCAAACATAACATGTTCTATTTATATCATACATGTGTAGTTTCAGTTTCAACCATAATTCTAAATATAGACTTTACTTTCCCTAAAATTGCGGACTGAATAGAAGACACTCGTTTTTTTCACCTGTCAGGATAAAGGTTGAAAAAAGATACTAGAAAGATGTAGTATTTTTTTATTCAGATGAATGTGAGGGTGCGGTAATATGTGAAGTGTTTTGTGGACTGAACCGGATGTTAACATTGTTTTCCCTGTTTGTCTTTGTTCCGTGCTATGTAAATAATGCACGGGTTGTTGACGTGGTTGATTATCCCCCTCGGTATCTTCTTACTTTTTACATAAATACAAATCATGTAATAAAATATTCAATTGCACTTCAAAAAACATATGCCAGAAATTTTAAAATTATAAAATATTCATAACCTATTTAACATTTATTTTACTACGTGTTTTACCAAGACCATATATATATAGTGTATGTCATTAAAAACAACATGTATGGTTTTTAAAAAAAAAGTATTGGGAGTCAATTCAGTTTTGATTTTAATCAATTTGGTACGAAGATCTACGAACAAAAGCATTGTATAATTGTCCATGGTTTATTTATTTTTTTGGTTAAAATTTTATTGTCGGAGGGAGCTACCATTTGAGGAGGTAGGCTTGAATGAAATTTAGAAAAAGGCAAGACAGGCTTTTGAGCAAACAAAGGCAGGAACCGTAATTTGGCATAACAAGCAGATTACAATTTGTGTAAACAATTTCAGAATAAACTAATGAATATTACAGGTCCCTAAGGAATGAAAAATAAAAATGCAGATAATGGAGGGTAGAAAAGGTCCTGATCCCGAAATCCAGGACTTAAAAACACGAAATATTGTTCAAATAAATTTAAATCCCGACATCCCGAAATTCGAAAAAAGAATTGCCGGATCCCGAAATCCCAGGCCCAGAGCTTAAAAAAAGATCCCGGTCCAATCTCCCCTCCCCAATGATTACAAAAAAAGATGCAGAACAACATTTTTAATTCTAGCCCTCCTCTCTCCCCTCCCCCCCCCATAAAATCAAATGGTAGCATCCTTAGACTTTTGACTTTTTGTACTTTATTTCATTTTATATAAGACTTAGGCATTGGCAGGTAAAAAACGAAAACAGTTATGCATGGTCCTTTGACCTTTCTGTTTCCCTCCTTTTCTAATGTCCTGGTTTTCTTTTGGTAAATTTATTTCACTCTGACATTTCCCTATTATGTCTCTTTGAAGATTCATTCATGGAAAATAAGTCACTTTAAATGGATTAAAATATTAAATGAATAACAATAGGTGTACAGCTGCTCTTAGCAATAATGTAAACATTTTAATCATGATCTTTTAAAAGCTTGCATATTGCACATAATTTTAAAACGTAGCAATGAACCAGACCATGAGTAAGAGTTATCTTTTCTTAGGTGTTCTGTACCCCCTTAAAAAATCAACAATGCCATAATGTAATGGTAGATGTATTTTCGAATTAAATTTGTTCTTGTGTACAAAACTGACATTTGTTATCGAACGGATTGCTATCGACGGAACTAAATATGTCATTTATATCTTACTTGAAATTGTGTGTATGTGCAGAAATTTGCATAGACTGTTTTTTGTTAGCACTTACGCTTTTTTGAAGTCCATATTACAGGAAAAGAGCTGAATATTGTTGTTCCCGTTACCAAACACACAACGAAAATACCAGCCTTTAGATCTGAAAGTTATCAAAATGTGTTTATTCAACAGTAATATATATATATATCAGGGCAAGGAAAGCACAACAAGACTTTATAATAACGACAGAACCTATTATAATAATAAGAAGAATATTAATAATAATAATAATAATAATAATAATAATAATAATAATAATAATAATAATAATAATAATAATAATAATAATAATTATTATTATAATAATAATAATAATAATTATAATAATCATCGTAATAATAACAATTAAAATGCTATTGACAATAATAAAAATAATTTTGCTGACGATAAAAAAAAGTATTTAATTTTTTATTAAAAAAGAAAAGTTCTGATTTGCAGTTATGATAAAATTGTAATGAAACTGACTATAAGTCTCCAGGATAAAAGTTGGGACATGCTTTTTTTGCACAGCCCCAGGTTAAGGTAAATATTTAGAGCTATAATGCACCGTAACGTACATGGTCATTATGTGAAAGAATTTATAATCACTTCCTAAATGAAAATTTATATTGTTTATATGAAATATCAAGTATATATACAGTTGTAAGATCAAGAATAGCAACATATGTCCGAAAACTGATTCTTATTTTTATGGGAGAATTTTGGTGACCATTTCTTTTTCCCAGGGGGTATTCTAATATAACATTATCCAGACATAAGACAATTGCGTTTCATTTTCTATCATGACGTCAACCCCTCCCCATTACCTGGGACAGTGGTGTAGCAGTACAACATAAGTAAGCTACACCAATCAGTTGAAAAGTGCTTAACACATTAGATCTATACGAAACAGACATCATTTAATGAATTCATAGACTGGGCGTGGCAGCGTATCTATACATCCGAATGGTTGATAGACTGTTCAGCATCGGCAGCAGGTTTATTATATAGTACATTAGATATGTACTTATTTTACATTAGACGTATCGATCAGTGAACGAATCAATATAGTTGGAAGGGGAAATCAAAAGGGATTTTAAAGACCATGACAAACGTTATTTCAAAACGTTTCATGAATCCTAGTTCAGCTAGTCTATGCAAATAAGGTAGACGAAATTGTATTTTTAATTCTTACTTTTGAGCAGAATCTACACATCCCAAATTGCAATTGCTTATTTGAAACTATTAATTGTTTAAACAAACACCCTGTTATAAATACTAAATATATCTCGTAGAAATTGAATTCGGTAGATCAATACCAAGCAACTATATCACACGCATTGTTTTGGTTCATAGAATTCTGATTTTTATGATTCAAATGTTTGTTCCTCGGTCGAAATCTAACCTAATTCAAATGATTTTATAATACTTTCTTACAATTTTTTAGTATTGTTTTTACAGCAAACAGCATTAGTTTAAAACATAATTTGCATAACTTAGCACTAAGTGCATATAGTATGTTACTCAGAATTAATGTACGGAATTGAAAAGAAAATGAGTTTAAACTTACCTTTGTCAAATGTAATCACAGAAATACATGTTGCGATTATAACGTATACAACGACCATGATTAAACAAAACGTTATTCCACACACTGAAATATGAAGAAACAATACATTATTTCAAATGCAAAAAGTCCACGGCAATGCTAAATAAGAAAGCAAAAATGTGGGTACAAAATTTGTTGTTGTTTCAGTGAGGGTCAATTGGTTAAAATATACTATATACAGATGTTTTGACATGGAACCCATTGCCTTCGGCATAGTTGTCCAATCTTTATTTCTGACGATCCATATGAAAGATGAACCAGTAAAAATCACATGCAAAAAGATGTTACCGTATTGGTTTTTTTTTTCAAAAGTGATGTTTATTCTGCAAATAGTTTTCAACAAAAAGAAATGCACACTTCTGCATTCCTCTTATAAGCCATGAACCTCTACAGGAGTTTACAAATGTGATATCGTAATGTTTTACTTTATTTTGGATTATTTTGATTTGATTGTTTCTGTTAAATATATCTTCAACTTTTATGAACGCTTGAGTGCATGGTATTTTGTATGGATTTTTTTTTTTAAGACGGTCCAAGCATATTGCTCTCTATATGTAAGGGAATTTAAACATCAATCACAAAAACAACAAAAACACAAAGAACAGATCTGAGACTTCATAGTTACACAAAAAGTTGTTTAAATAAAATTAATCCTAAACTCGCGTTGTGTAAGTCGTCTTTATATAATAATGCATAAACTTGTAGTCTGCAATGATAACAGTAGTACAGATTGTCATGTAACTATACCGTCCCATGCTTGTACGTCTGTATGCACTAGATATCCTTGCAATATTTACTTCCAATAAAAAATGTCAAGACAAATGCACGTTACATAATATCTTCGTCGTAGCACAATGGTGTAAATTCGAAATATCATTACTGACTAAATGAGTTAAGAGAGAACTTAGGTTGGACATATATATAATACATTGTGTAACTATATTGTTTTTTTTTTATGTATTATTAGTTAATAAAGTATGCAACTAAGACTCCAACTAAAATCTTGAGACACAAATCCCCATCAGGTATTTTCTAATGTGGCTAAACAATTATTAGGTAAGTTTGCATCGTCAATTGGTTAAACACACAAGAATATTTTACAATGCAACCCTATCTACTGTAAATTTTCTTATTTAAATCGGTGGCTGAGTAAACATTTAATGAGCCAGCATTTTATTAAAGAACGTCTCGTTAATAAATAAATTCTAAAGTTGTGTTTATTTTTTTTTTAAGTTATTTTCCTAGGTGGTATTTTGCTCCTTTTAATCGTATAACTTTTGATGTGACACTGTATCTATACCTCTCGGTATCATGTTTTTTACTTTTCAACTTTAAGCATGCCTTTGGCAAGTGGGTCCTAATGTACGATACATTCTCAAATGGGGTTTTCGAAGGGCAACTTAAATACTTGACTGATGAGGGGGTGCCGCTGGGGTTCAGAAAGTATATAAAGTAATTCTAGAATATGGCAGTATTTTTTCACTTGTTCTGTTGATTGATTTGATTTTATTTTGTCAGCTTTTATGGACTTTTCCTTTTTTTGAATATGATTTAGAGTTTATGATATTTTTTTTAATTATTGCCATTTTCCAATCTATGTATACGTAGCGGGTGAATAATTCTTTTCATCACCCTTTAATGATATCTTACTTCTGTGAAATATCAAAATGACGGTCTCGAAAGTTCCTTTCATCAGAAATCATTTGTATTTTTTTTTTGCTTGCACTGTCCATTTATTACTAAAACTACATTAGTTTTTTCCCGTAGTATGCGATTCGAAAAAAGTAGCACCAAAACATGCATTTATTCATCAGGTTAAAATCATGTCGAAGGGATAGTTTAGCTTTGTTTTTGTTCATACCGAACAGTAATTTGTATAGGCAGCTTTTGCAACATTAGTATTTTTTTCTAAATTTGTTATAACGACCGGATTTGGAGGTGTTCCAAATAAGTATCCAATAACTTGATGATATGAATAGAAACACTGGAAAAGATAAGATAAAAGGAGTTTAATTGTTCTCTTAAAGAGTCAAAAAAAGACCAGAGATCGGCCCCTAAGAAAGATACAAGTCGTCTTTTGTTAATGCCAGTCGAGGGTTTCAAGTAAAAACAAAAGACTCAATAGTGAAGCTCGATCCAACAAAGGAAACTTAAGTATCGTTATTGAAGTGTAAAAGGAGTTGACAAGACATGATCTCTCTCTCTCTCTCTCTCTCTCTGATTACCTGTTCTTATTTTCTTTGGTAGTTCCCAGGTTTTATGAACATCAGTACAATTTTGAAGTGGGATCGTTTCCTTACAACTGGTAGTCACATTGTTTTCTTCTAAAATCAGAAATGATGTCTATGTTTACGACAAAATAAAAAAATTCTGATTTAATACAACCTATTGTGCTTTTATACATAATTAAAAAAAATGTGGTTATTAAGAATACGAAAAAGATGATTTGAGCAACTATTAGAAAAAAAAAAAACAGTTTAATGTACCAGACTAAATTCAAATGATAAGTTTTCATTCTGAATCAATCTTAACAGTTTCTGTAGTAAAACAATGTTAATGAAATTAAAAAATAGTTTTATCATGATTAATGCGGTAATAAAAATCAAAGTATAGGCATGTACTTATTCAACCCTAAATCATGAATGTTACTACTATAGTCAAATCAATGTTCATTGTTAAATTCAATGTTGTACTGTTACATCTTTGTCTCAGGTTAGGGGGAATGTTGGAATCCCGCTAAAATGTTCAACTCCGCCAACATCCTGTATGTATGTGCCTGTCCCAAGTCAGGAGCCTGTAATTCAGTATTTGTTTTTGTTTCTGTGTTACAGTACTATTTGTTTTTCGTTCATTTTTTTGTATACATTAATTAGGCCGTTAGTTTTCTCGTTTGAATTGATTAACATTTGTGATTTCGTGGATTTCGTGACCTTTTGTAGCTTTATATACGCTATTTGCTTTGCTTTTTTCATTGTTGAAGGCCGTACGGTGACCTAAAGTTGTTAATATCTATGTCATTTGGTCTCTTGAGGAGAGTTTGGAATAAACAGTTTTTGTTTGAAATTAGTTTTTCGTGTATGTAAGACCCTGTTATATTGAACCGATAGTTAAAATAAATGTTTGATGAAATGAAATAAAAAAAAAAAAAAAAAAAACACTTTAGAATGAAATAGGAATAATGATATTAAATGTATAACTACAATTACCATGGATTTGATTTTTTCTTTCATGACAACATACCAATAGGAATTTCTTCTTACAAAAAGTATTATGGTCGTCTGCTGAAATCAGGAAAGATAACTTCGTTCAGACACAATTGTCTGTAAACACTGTAAATTTTGAAAGATTTTTTACCAGCTTAGAAACAAGAGATATAAAAGATACAAACCTTTTCTGAAAAATTCGAATAAAATCTGCTAATTTCGCCGATATAAATTTTCAAAGTTTGGATACTGAAAGGAAATGTGTGAAAAATTGAAGAATTTTACTGAATAAATAGAGCGGGGTTTAATGCTGGGAAATTTCATGTGAGCTTACAAAATGTCATCTGGGTCCGAAGAATGATTTTCGAATTTTTTTTCAAGTTAACAAGTTACATGAATTAATTGACATTATTTTTATGTACATTGAAGGTACCTGTTTGACGTCGATATATGGCTGTTAAACAGAAAGCCACCAAAGGAACCACTATCAACGATACATTCATGAAAATATTCAGTTGTTTATCTGCAATGAAAATATAACGATCACATGCATTGTTGATTGTTTATTTTGGTCCTTATTACAATTTGGATACATATTTTGTACTAGTCAATTTTTTGAGAAAAAAAAAACAATATCTTAATAAGTATTCTAAATATAAATTGACAAAACGTGCAGACATGTTTGCGAAAATGATTTTTTTTTTTTTTTCTAGATTTCAAAAAAGAAAAAAAATACTTAAGAAATATAGCGCAGTGTTGTAATCAATTATTAATGTTTAGTATTTATTATTATAAAAGCAAAAATAGTTGATCAATTGTAACGCACTGTAAGAGTTTAATAGGCTAAGAAAGGTATTAGTTCTGAAATGCAGCTATCATATTATAAACTAAGTACTGGTTACTGCTATAATACACTGTACGGTACACATTGTGCAATAATATTGCTAAGTTTTGGAACACATTCCTTGCATATACAGATATACGATGAATGTGATATATGTATATATGCATCTAAATATGTGACAACTTCGTGACAGACATTCTGCATCAGATAACGCATAGGTTATACAGCATGGCTAACACTATGAAAGATATCAAAAAGCATTATTCTCAAATTTAGTCTAACAATGTTAGATATTATATAGCCGTCTGCGGAATTCAAACCCTTGCTTTAATGACATCGTGACAACACCACCGGCACCGTGTAAATCACCCTAAACCACTCGAACTATATCGAGGCTATATGAAAATATGTGATTAAACACAAACTAAACATCATACACTGTGTTACAACGCTAGATAAAGCCAATGATCGAAGGCATTACTCGACCATCGAAAGCTATATTTTCATATGTTCGAGTAGTAATACAAATGTATATATAAATCAAATATTTTCCAAAATTGTTATGTCAAATATATATACTTTTGTACATAAGATAATAACCATGGCCTTCATAATTTAAAGTTAAAAAACATTTACAGTTTATATTCTTATTAAAAGCGCCAAAACATTCATATATCTATTCTATGACAATAAAATGAATAATGAATAACAAAATGCTTATACTATAAAAATGAACAAAATGACAGCAAACCATTTGCCATGAAATGGATGTGGATGTTCACCCATTAATAACACTCTGTTAATTATTGTACCTGCTCAATTAAAAAAAACCAATACTTACCACTAAAGGAAGGAGTTTTTGATATACCTACAACAAAAAGAATACAAACAATAATTATATGTAATTGATAAGGTTTTCAACTTGAAATTAACAGGAACAGTTAATGACACGTAATTTTTTTTTAAATTTTAAACCGGCAATGTTATGTATATTTTCATATTTTACCATACGTTCAGTGAAAATGTATGCATCATATTTAGAAAATGTTACAGTCCTCCACTACCGGAGATATTTGGCTGTTCAGTTTCAAATCGTTTGATATTTCTTCTTAAAGAGATTATGTAACGGGATGTCATAAACACAAGGTAGAAACATAAGAGCCTCCCTATTTCGATGTTGTTTTTCATCAACATTATACTTTTTTCATAGATGATATTTAAAATTGTTCTTAATAGCCATATACAAACAAACAAATACGTTTAAAATTTGCCAATCATGACGTCCAAAATGAGCCGAGTAACTGTCACATAATATTCAAACAAAGAATCAAAGAAAAATAGAAAATTTAATACCTTAAACAAAATACAATATGATTAGTTTTGATTAATTAATATTTAAAATATCAAAGTAAATTAGATATTAAATAATTTGTAATAATAATAAAAAGACAAAGTATGGTCCATTGTTGAGTACTCTGGACCCATTACTGGACATCACACTTCTCTGTATTATCATTATCAAATAAATGACAATAATGTAAATGCATATAATATTTGATCATATATGTCTATATATTATTTTCGATCTATGAATTTGACTGTCCCTCTGGTATCTTTCGCCCCTCTTCTATATCTCTTGTTAAAAATCTTTGAAGATATACTAGTTTTAATAAGTTTGATTTGATTAATCGATTAGTTCTAAGTTAATTTCAAGATGTCTTATGTTGTAGTATTATTATTTAAGAACTCTCTCTTCAATATGTCACAATCTTTAGATATCATTTCTTTTTCATCAAATCTTTAATGTTTCTTTTAGATAAGAGTACTTGATACCCTCGAGCAATTATAACAAAGCATGAATACAACATGTACAAATAGTTCAAGAATTCTTCCCAGATTTTGATAATGTGTTTCAGAGAGAGCATACTAGAATTTAGTCACATGTGTTAGTCTGACTTCCTTTTTACATGTATTATTTCAACTCTATTCTCTAGATATATGATATCATAGTGAACTGTTTGGACAATATAAAAAAGGATAAAAAGGAAAAGAGGAGATATGTGTTGGATTTCGTTACCTGTCTTGGTATGGTTCTGTAGTTTAAAAACGATCTGAAGTGAATTATGATCGCTATATTAGATTTTATGATATTTTTAGATGTTCAAAACCTATATATTAAAAATGTAATTAGAAATCACGGCAAGAGTTTCAATGTTCACAAATAAGTACACTGACACCCTCGTCGTAAAACAACATTAATCTGAAATATCAAAACATTAGGTACATGCACTTATTTGTCATATATAATTCGAGGTTTTTGTCTACTCTTTTGAAATATGTTATACATTAGGTTTTTTTTTTACCTTTTTCGGAATAAGCTATTCCGGGGATTTTTTGTTTTTCGAGCATTTAATATGCACTTACATTTTCCTGTGAATTCGAATTATTTTTTAATTTGACCTTTTGCGTTGCAAATGTAAAAAAACGCTTACTACTTGTATTTGTCATAACGGTAGCACTTTTCACCGCTAAATACCAATTTGTTTTCGAATATCTATATGCGTTAGCATCAAAGTGTAAACTTACTGAAATAAATGCAATCGCCAACTGAATGTGCCGATTGCCTGCGTTTTTGACACCATTTTGAGGAAACACGCATGGTAAATTTTTCAACAAAATTAAACAAGCAGAAAAAGTCGTCAAAGAAGTAGCGTTTCTTATCTTGATTTTCTCGAGATAAAGTTTCTGTTTTAAAAGAAGCACAAACTCAAAGGTTTCCAAATGCTCAAAATTAAGTCATCCAATTGAAAGTTTACGAACGCCATTGTTAGTACAATGTAGGTCGACAGGTATGAACTATCTTTGGCATATTAGGCTTTGACCTCGGTTATGTATCAATGTTTGTTGCTACCACCCTGTCCCCTTTTAATCGATTGAGAATTCACCGAATTGGTATTTACTAACGTAACACAAACGGTCTTAATCCACAAATGATATCGTCTAACATTGCAGCTCAGCACCATAAAAGATGAAACAATAGTTTTGACTTAAGAACTTCTTTGAAGCGTAAAGTAAAACACATATATTCGATTTTATACTTACAAGTGAATATTGAGATTTTCATATTTGTTCTTGGATCATTTTCTCCTCCATTCTGACAAGCCCAGTTTCCTGGGAGAAGATCAGTTTTTGCTGTTTCAATCGTGTAAGTCATAGAAAAATTATGTAAATTTGTCTTGGCGTTTCCATCCTGTGGAGAGCTGTGCTCACAATATGTATATGGATATTCGGGGAACGTTAAACACTGTGAAACTTCGATGCCATTTTTAAGTATTTTCATTACATTCAGATGCTGCACAGTGCAAGTAAGACTTAAAGTACCCTTTCCATCGATACATTTCATCAGCCTTATATCGAAATTGACAGAATCATCTCCTAAACAAAAAATCATAAGATAGGCATTAAATTTAAAACATTCAAATACAAGTGATATTCAACATGGATCCAATGATGAAAAGAAATATATCTGCTGTCCAATTCCTGTCAACGATCGCTATAGAGAGAGTGTACTTAGATTAAATTAAAAAAAAGTCTAGAATTTAAAATTGATACTAAAAGTCAGGAGAGCATTATATAGGGAACACAATGGGTTAGACATATTTATAGGTCACGGAGCTCTTTTTCGATATATTTAATTTGTTTAAAATGGCAGGAATTTGAAATCATCACATTGTTGCAAACTACTCCTTATGTTTTGTATCATTTTAGTGCCAAGGTCCCAAGTAAAACGTACTTGGGGGACGTTGTTTGTATGGGGATGGTGGACTTGAGCAATCTAAACATTATAAGTATGACTTGATAAAACATAGTGTTAGCATTAAAAATGTTTTATGTTTATTGAACTCTTCATTGTTCATTGATCAAAGTAGTATCTAATTATAATAATGATTTCTTACCTTTCGCAAGATTGATGAACACTAATAGACAAAAATGTATTGCTATTACAAACATCATTGATCTTTCATATACTGAAAAACAATGAATGATTATGTTCAAACCTATGTATTCTAAAGTATTACAAAATGCATGTGACAATTGGTACACTAGGTGTTATCATTGGGCTTGATAATTGTACCCAGGTACATATTTCGTAATGTGAAAAAATACGAATGTGAAAACTTAGAATGTACGCCAATACTTGAGGAACTATAGACAGGTTTTTCCAATTATCTGCCTTGGTTTATGGTGCGACTCCTAGGCATCGTCGTAATAACGGCCGCCATTACAACCGTGAAAAAAAAAATGTAAGCAAGATATACATCTATTTCCCAGACCGCATATAATTAACGTAAACACACGAATGTGAAGCGTACTTGACCTCGGCAAAATTACAGAATAAATAATAAAATAATTAGATAAGGAATGGACATTACAATTATAAGTGTATTGCCGGCCAGGTGATGTGTCCTTAAAATATAGCTCACGGTATTTGATACGTTACACCCGGGACATCAGTAATATATACGAATACTAATCACAGGTTACATATCGATTATAATCATTTGGTAATCATATTATTGATCATTAAACAAATACATAAATAAAAATAAATTGTCTTGCCGGGTCGAATGTGATATATCAGAAAAACCAGGTGCAAAATTGAGTGACGTTTTCGTATCACTTTTGTATCCGCATGAATTGCGCTATATGCTATCAGTGCGTCGGGCCATATGTAGACTTAACTTTGCGAAGAAGTTTTGAACTTTCACGCTCCATGTTATCATATAGGTGTTCGATTCCAATTTCTTTTGCAGAAAAATTACTTGACATAAAACAACTAGTATGCGTAGTATAACACCATGCTGCGGCCCGTGCTTAAAATAAATGAATGTCATCAAACCACAAAAGACGCAAACGTGTAATTAAAAGCAATGATTAGTTATGTTTTAAAAACGTCATTTAGTGTTATGCCAACTCCCCCTTCCCACCACCCCAAAAAAGAGGTCTCGGTATATTTTCATCCTGAATCTGTATTAGACTCCTTTATAAGTCCCCGATGTATAATCTTCATACTTGGTTGATTTGCTTCCTATTATAACTGCATGCATGTAGCATCGGGGTAGGTTTCATTGTTATTATCTAAAGAAATTTGCAGGAACGTGTAAAGGGGGGGGGGGGTGCCTGGGCTCCCTTATGAAGCTTCATTCATGGTTAATCCAGACTTTTTAACCGCTTCCTCTACAATACAGTGAAATACAGTATTACAGTATTACATTAGGGATGTACATTCGACCATCGGACTACTGAACTGTCGAAATTTCGGGTTGTCGGATTATGGCTACGCTGCCATAGGTTCTAGTAAACTATTTGATTACCAAGACCTTTGAAAAAACTATTTCTAATATGATTTTCTAATGAATGCACAGAATAATCGACTGAGGAAAGTTCAAATCAAGTTTCAACAGAAAATACTGTATACGTCGTATAAAACAGCAAAGTGAATATTTACTTTAAGCACACATGCCTTCATATATGGACCAACAAGACGAGGTTTATAGAGAAGTGGCCTTAATTGTACGTATTGTTGGGAATTGTCTATGGATACAGCTGTTTGTAAAACCTTTAAGTTTTTCAACAAGAACTGGCAACCAGGAATAAAATAGTTTACAACTTCAAGCCTTACTTTTCGAAATATGAAAGCGCCATCCAAATAATCAAACATCAAACTAAGTGTTAACATCATCAGCTAGTACGATCGATCAACAGCTGATCTGCAATGCCGGGATGACCGTAGTTGAAAATTAAATTTTTGTGTAGTAATTCCACTAAAGTAAAGCAAACTTAGTTACATAAGTATACAATAAGGCGTAACTGTTATTCATAATATGTCTATACGCTGGCGTGGTTTCCCCCTTTTATTCAATTTTGAACTCCTTTCTCCTCTGTTGACAATATGTTTGTTTGTCCGAGTTAATTTTGTCGGAACGTCTGTCCATTTTGCAGCATAAAGATAGTCGTCATGTATTAAAAAACGTTCGGATCTTCATACTTTGTTGATTTGCTTCCTTTTATAACTACATGCATGTAGCATCGGGGTAGGTTTCATTGTTATTATCTAAAGAAATTTGCAGGAACGTGTTTAGGGGGCGGGGGTCGGTGCCTGGACTCCCTTATGAAGCTTCATTCATGGTTAATCCAGACTGTTTAACCGCTTCCTCTACAAATTGTGTCTTGTTTGGAGACCCGCGGCCCCCCTTTTTCAAAATCCTGGATCCGCATTCTGATGTGTAGATCTTCTATACAAACAGAGGCAGATGCACTGTAGTCATCGGATTAATTTTCATAGATAATTTAAGTTTTTTTTAAAGTCCTTTGACGACGTATCAACATTCGTCTGCCAGTGTAATTTTACTTTTATAACAAATTTTATTTAAAAAAAAAACGGATTGTGTGCAGTCGGCACAACTTATTTATTGATTTTTTCCACATCTGAAATTTTCTACGATTTTTCGTAGAACTATTAACTGCACAAGTAATGCATTCACCTTTTTTTATAACTTTCGGCAGTATCCATAGTGAAATAAATAGGAAAATAAAGGAAATACAAATGTAATCAGAAAATCGATAATGTTTTGATCAATACACGTGCGTTATTTTTCACGGTTGTTATGGCGGATCGGTCACGTGAGAGGGTAATGGATGCGCCCATGTTTTCTAGGTCAATTACAGATAAACCCGTCTATATGACCAACAGGGACTTCTATTGACAGCCAAGTTCATCTTAGAAAGTCTAAAATGAAACTGAATTTTCGATCATATGGATGAAACATTGTTGATTTTGTCATATCATTATAAATTAAACATCAGAGGAGCCTTATACAACGATGTGGTTAATTTGGCGTGTTTCAAACCAAAATAAAAAAAAAAAAAACACAAACTATTTCTTCAGTTTCCTTTTTGGCCGTTGTGTATGACTTTAACCGTAAGCTAAGACTCGAAAGAAGGGATATCAGCGTCCTCGGAGACAGCAATATATATATATATAAGGTACAGTGTGTTCAATAATTGAACATTTAATGAATAATATAATCGATTAGCGAACCAACTATTCATGACAAGGAGCTTTGTTGAAGAGTACTTATTAATAATACATTGATAAAGGAATCATTTCGCACAATAATTAATTATAATACTGTGACATCAAAGCACCAATGAAAACGTAAACACATAGTATTGATTGAAAAAGATTTAAAAATATACGTTAACATTAAGCAAGCAGCACATATGTAGATACAGTATCTTATATAACTTCAAAATAAATGAAAGGTGATGTTGCGACATTGCCAATTAGACATCTATTCACCAAAGTTTACGTTTACATGCAGTGGATGTAATCAACTATAGGCAACCGTACGGCCTTCAAAAATGAGGAAAACCCTAACTGTATAGCTATATAACGCCCTGACATGAAACATATGAAATACTAATTCAATTGAGGAAACTAACGGCCTTATTTATAAAAAAAACAATGTATGAAATTTTCAAAAGCAAATATAACAGACATTAACCAACGACTTTACTAAACTACAGGCTCCTGACTTTGGACAGACACACACATTATGTGGGGGGTTAAAACATGTGTTTGAGCTCCCAACCCTCCTCTAACCTATGACAATGATTTAACAGTACAACATTTATTTTGCAAAGCAGTGATTCTGATTTGATTCAAATAAAGACAAATGATAAATAATAGATTCTAAACATGCTGAGTAACTTTCATTTAGTAATCTCAAATTATATTATCTATAATAAACATTTCTTTTACTCGTATGTTCTTCATTAAACAACATTCTTATTGTAACGTATACGGCCAGCTAGACTTCTCTTGTATTATGGACATTGATTGACTAACAAACAAAAAATATTAGTTTTGCCAGACGTGTCTGATGCGTTGTATGTAACAATCAGTTTGATCATTGGAAAGATTAATAATTTCTTAACAATAGCATGTGATTGAAACGTTCAGCTGATTTTTACTGTGATATGTTCCACCTTAAATAACGGAATTGAAGTGTGTGAGAGGAGTTATAATTAAACATTTAATATTTCGTTAAAAAAAAACTTTAAGGTACACCTCATTTGAACACACTAGTAATATTTATGAGCTGCAGTTATTGTTTTCCAATTTCTATTCCGATGACAAAACTTAAAATTATGTAGTTGGTACTAACTTTTTTATACGAATTTTGAGTGTTAATTACATATCAGACATTTAGTTTAAAGACTGTTCTTTTAATTTATCTATAATATGTGTCATTTATTAGTTAAAGATAACTTGAAAGTTTTCGAGATACATTATTATACTTTTAGTACTCTCTAATGGCATTGACATCTGATATTAATAAGGACAAATACATAATTCAAGCAGTTTGTATATTGTAGAATAATCAAATCATCCTTAAATTTAGGACTATCATAGCTGATCAAGAATTCTTAATTTTATCAAACTTTTATAATTTCAAGGATTTTATCAATAGAATTAGTGAAAATCAATGTTTTTTATTGATTTCCAAAAATGTTAAAAAAATATTAAGATAACATTAACCTTTCGGTATGCTTAAACATATTTCTTGGTGACTGTCTTATATGAATTTGAATGTCAGTTTCAAGTAGATGAATACTATTACCGTTTTTATTTTCCTGATCTGTCATTTCGTAGTTATAAGTTCATTGTTCTGTTTGTCACAACCTAATGCGAAAACAACATTTGTCATATGAAAATGTCAATTACAGTATCTCAAACTTTGGCTCATGCAGCTCAAAAAGAGAAACTATACCGAGCGAGTGGGCAATCAAAATAATAAGTCAAAAACAGACAATACCATGGCCAAAATTAAAAACGACGAAAAACCAAACATCAATTTCTAAACTTATCACTGGCAACCAAAATTTGAGCAACACCAATCCTTCCAAAAATTGGGTTTTACAATGCTTTGAAACTTAAGCCGTCCCCTTGAAATTGAGGTTATTTACGAGCTGCTATCTAATTACTGATATTTCAAAAGAAAAAAATCAATGGAGATGATATGAAGACACATTTCGAGAATATGAATTCTGATTTATCACAGACCACTGTCTGATATACAACTAGGATGTTGTTTGACAAATAAATTGTACTATTGGATTTTTTGTCGAAGAGGGCAAATAAATGGCTTATTGCACATTTTTTAACACACTTTTATATGCTGTACCAAGTTGTAGTGTGGGCGTTTGTGAATAGATTAGTTTAAATTCATGTAATAGTATTCTACAACACTTATGAAGCTGAAACAATAAACTCGGTGTTTACGTAAGATGTTTTGTGGTACCGTTCCCTCATATTTTACTATTGTTAGCTGGTTCATTTTTTATAAACCCTATAATTATTTTCCGAACGATTATACTGTACGGTATGGGTTTTGCTCATTGTTGAAGGCCGTACGGTGACCTATAGTTGTTAATTTCTGTGTCATTTTGGTCTCTTGTGGAGAGTTGTCTCATTTGCAATCATACCACATCTTCTTTTTATAATTAACTGGTTATACTATAATACGTTTTGCACGATCAATTGTAATTACTTTCTCTCAACTATCAGTAGTTTAGCTTACAATTTCTGTTTTCTTTAAATATAGAACAAATCAAGATGTTAAGGCTGAACAATCTTTATTAAGTCGTCGTTAGTTTCTAAATGCGAAAATTGAGTAACGATACGCATTCAATTATACTATACAACAATTCAAACGGGTTTGGTATTTTTAGAAAGCTTAAATAAATTGTAGTTATTCTATCGTTACTTTTTCGAATGAATCATAATTGTTTGTGAAGTCGATAGTTTTACAAAAAGTAATGGTATTAATCAACTGTGATATACAATTAGTATACCTAAAACGAAACATTATTGTAAATATAAACAAATGTTAAGCAATCATTATATAAACTATATACCTTTATTGCTTCTCTATCCAATTTCAAAACATAGAATACATATTTATATATAAATAAAGATATCTATATATATGTATGTGTTTGTTTTATCTACGCATGTGCAGCAATAAGATACTACCCGTTTCTACTTAATAAGACGTAAAAGGGTAATCCCCGTTTTCCCCCAGGTATGTGTATGAACACAAAATACAGGACTATTAATAGATACATGACTGACAAAATTAACAAAGGCCTTTTCAAAGAATTTAAAGTGGTACAAATTCGTGGAATTTGTTTGAATGTCGAACAAGTTGTCGCAAAGAAACACAATACGGTAAGAATTTATATAAAAGAAAAATAACATTGTATTTAAACAGAAATCTGACAAAATGAAAAATCTGAAAGACATCTAGAAAATCACAATGATTTTCATTGAACATGAATAATGCGAAATTCGAAACTATTTGTTAAAGTTATATATGATGTGTGAAGAATAATATATTGCTTGTGTATAAGCTACCTTGACGTTTTAAGGACAGCATACTATGTTATATTCTTTTTTAAATGCATGATTATATTTGGATATTTTGGAAACCTAAATGTAACAGTAACGAACTTACATTGGTATTATGCACTATATATATATATAGTTTTTACGGTAGTTTGGTAAAGTGTTTTATTAAAATATTTGTATAAATCACAGAATTATGAATACGAACACATTACTTTGTTTGCCTTTGTAGTAATTAAGATTATAACACAATATTGACTGCCGTACCCCTATTATTAATATTTTAACTTAGTATGTGTGTTTGTTTTATTCACTCGTCATGTCGATATAATAGAATTTGTCGACTGTCATACAAGTGAGAGGTTTATCAAATAGCTAGCTATACAACCAGGTTCAATCCACCATTTCTACATTAGAAAATGCATGTACCTAGTCAGGAGTATAATAGTCGTTATCCATACGTTTGAAGTGTTTGAGATTTTGATTTTGCCATTATGGATGAGGGCCTTTCCGTTTTGAGTTTTCCTCGCACTTCAGTATTTTTGTGATTTTACTTTTTATATACTTGCATGCTTTCTTTGTAACAATCCTGAATTAAACTTTATCAGGAATGCTCAAAGCCAAATCATTGACAGCCAAATATGTTAAAGTACCGAAACATCTTAAGGTGGTACGGGAGTATAAATAAAGAATTATAGAATTTGTTCACACTTTGCCAAAACGTAGTATATATTAATATATGGTCAAAAATTTAATAAAAATGGTAAGCCATCACGTATTTTCTCAAGCTACAGGTTGGGACAAAATGAAACATTTTGTATGGATTATACAGGATAAAAACATCACTATGTGATTAGAAGCTAAACTTAATGACAGAGTTGTAAAATAAAAAAAAAAACGAGGAGATAGCATTTAGAAAAGGGTTAGAGAATATCAAAAGAAAAGATACGATCATCGTACGTTTTTTCTGGCTAAAAGGCATACTATGTTTGATATGTTGATTCCTTCAGATATGCACTGTTTTAGAGTTACTTTTCCTTAAAATGCAAATTTAAAAACATTAAAAATAAAGCAAAAAAATATTCACTTGTAGAACTATTAATATTTATAAGTTACAATTTTATAAATTTGTTCTTTTAAATGAAAATTCACATTAGCTATCCCTGCATCAAATTTGCTAACAATTTGAAATCTTGAACTTAGGTTCTCCGTTTTTTTTTTAAATTGAAATTAGTTAAAGACACCTATATCAGCTTAAGAACTGAATAACTAAAATGTACCTTCGAATATTGACGGAAGATATTTAAACGGTATTAAATCACTGACTACTAAGCTGATACCATCATCAAGAAACAAAAGTACATCTGTTCAGTGATATCGAACCATGCATAGAAAAAGAAAAAAGATCTCCTTTCAAAGTGTATGTGTCAGAAGAGCTCATTTTTGATTCATATTCATGTGAAGCGATTACATAAAACAAAATCGGAGTTTAAAACAAGAAATGCACATGTATAATGACGGAAACCTAAGGTCCTTTTGCCTAAGGGAGTTTGTGACTTAGTTTTTTAATACTTTTTTTAGTTTACCAACGGATAATTTTAGAAAAGAAACGTTATAAAAATCGTTACAGCACCGAATCACTACCAATTGTGCGGATGATATTCTAAAGGACTAATAGCATACCCTCAAAGATTTCGACCTGTTGTTATATTGAATGATAATATCATATTTGAACGTTCAGAAGTTAAATGGGGAAGTACGGACTTCACGTCTTCGTAATTTGAAAATAAGAAGATGTGGAATTATTGCCGATAAGTCAACTCTCTACCACAGATCAAATGTTTGCAGAAGTTTACCACTATAGGCCACCGTACGTCTCCCATAATACCCTTCACTTATACTGTACTATACTATATGCAAGTGTTTGCGTCTATCCCAAGTCAGAAGCCGGTGATTCAGTGATTTTCATTTTAATTGGTATACTTGTTTTTCGTTTTCTATTTGTATCATAAGTCTTTGGATTTCTCGTTTGAAATGCATTATATATGTCATGTAGGAAATAGATGGTGTGACTATTTTTGACGACTATATAGTGACCTACCGTTACTTACGTCTACAAGTACCACATGGTGTCTTGTGAGTAGATGTCGAAATGTAATAATATCACATCTTGTTTTTATATCATTTCGTATGACTATAGGTATTCTTATCATCTGCTATGCTCAATTAATAATCAAGTCTTTCGTATGTGATTTATTATTTTTATCACTCGTATATATATATATATATACATGTAATTGTTTTGGTCGTGTTCGTATTATTGCTTAATTTAGATAATTATGTACTAAATGAAGATACTGTATTTCAAGTAAGATATATAAGATCGCAAGTTGTCTAACAATTGTATATTGACAGGTTAGTAGATCACCTTGCATTTTCTGTTCAGGACCAATGATTTCTTAAGCAGAAAGATGTTATTGCTATGTTTCATATTGACAAAATGTGTACTAGGCCTGAACAGTAAGTATGGTCACTATGTTTACTTTTTAAATAATATCCGTCGTGTTCCCAATTTATATAACAATAAAACCCGCATATATAATCGACAGAATTGGAATTGTTTAGCACACATTCTGATTTTTAAGATGAATCATTATCCATCCAAAATATCTATTTTATTTTGTCTCATGCCATTTAAACTTCTGGTTTATCATAGAAACCAAATTCTCTGATATCCTTGTGTTTTTGTATAGCTATAAATATTACTTAATATTTGTGTATAAACAAGCGACATTTGTTCAATTGTACACTTAATTCAGGTTTACTCATTTGATGCGCTTTTTTAATCATAATCAAAGGTAACGACGAACATAACACAATTTTCAAGAATTAAATAAAATGAGATTTTCTCCCTCTGGTACTCTTAAATTAAATATGGTTAACTATAAGGAACATAAATCAAGAACTTCGAAACACACACTGTTCTTTAAACAAAACTTCCGAACAAAAATATGTCAAAAGTCAAGTTAGTTATCTTCACAGTAAACATTTAGTTATACATGTTATAATAAGTATTAAATTACCCCTGGTTAATAAATTTTGTAAAACGTGTGTATGGCGTACAAAATTATTAACTGATATCTTTGATCATAACAATCCGATTTCTATCCAAACATTTATTTTCTAAAATCATTTTGATCTGCAGTTGATTTACATTGTTTAGGTTATCGTGGACTTATATATCAACATAAGTTGATAAATTTCTATGGAAAATGTTATACACAATGAGTAATTTATACAAACATGATAAATATATTTTTTAATTATGAAGTGTCATATTCACATAAACACATAAACCACAAACCGAACATCAAAAAGCATGTATCGCATTTAAGATCATATATCGCATTAGGTTTACAATTATATAATTAAAAAATGAAAACAACACGTTTAATAATTTTTGCGTCCGAAGCGCTTTTCTGGATTTACGCTCAGGAACGCTCAAAGCCAAACATTTGAAATCCGAAGATGTATAAGCACCGAAACCGTTGAAGAGCTATGTGTCAAAAATACCAAACATAAATAGCCAAATTCATCTAAAGCCAACTTTGCCTGAGGGAGTTGAAACCTTAGTTTCTTAATTTAATGAATGCTTTTAATTTCGACCATTTTCACTTATTTGTATGCCAACACATGAAATGCAGAGACGAGTATTCTGCGATAAAGATATAGTTATGACTTTGTATTTACAATATAAGATGCGCCATGTATATACATTTGAGTTCCAAGTCTGAAATTATCCACGTGCTACATGCATGGATTGAACGAGTGGTCGTAGAACCTAATGATACTTGTGAATCAGAAAAGAACGGAGGACAATAAATATATACTATTCTAATATGACGTGCTTCATTCGCTCTGTGAATAAACCCATGCTCTAAATCCAATAAAATTTGTTTGCACATGCGTATATTGACTACTGTAAAACAATGAATTTTATCAAATAGGCATGCATTTAGTATTTTTGATTAACTTTAAACACTGCCAACCTCTTATATGGTGCACATGTTGTTACTAGTTCATTTATCATGACTGTAATGTGTTGCAGTTCGAAATTGACATATTTGACCTAGATACGACAACCGTTCATCCTGGCTGTTCAAAACTCCTCCCTCTGAAAAATCATATTGCCAGTCATTTGTTCATTTACAAACAAAAAATTGAGGTTCATGGAAGAGCTTATACAAACGCTCTACCCTTATACACATCGGACATAGAAATTACCTTAATTGTCCTAATCAGAATCGACATACATGATGCAATCTATACTTTATTGTAATTTTAACATGGGAAGGCATTACATTCGTGTTATTTTAGCCCTCACTAACGCTTGGGCGAATGTAATCACGAATAAAATGCCTACCCATGTTAAAACTACCATAAAGTATAGCTTGCATCAATTTTTTCTTAATTTTAATCGAATAGCTAACAGGCACAAATACAAAACAGGGCGATGGTTTTCGTCAATAGATATTACAATAAAAAACCTTCTTATAGGATCTACCCCTCTAGAATATCTACCATTGCAGATATTTACGTACCTAGTTTACTTACATCTGGTATCTTTGACGATAACAGGAAGGCTTTTATCTATTTTCATTTAAGATTTTACGATAAATTTAAATGTGCAAAATCAAATAGTTTTGCTTTTCTCTGCTTTGACAATAGAATACTGTAATTGCTGTCAGTTTGAAACTGATTGCAAAAAAGGAAACTAGATGTACGAATTGAAATTGACAAGTCATACATGTGTGTATATCACATGTTTAATGAAAATGTGTACATGCATTCGAAACTGTTTTTCACATTTTTATCATCATTAGTTGTACATATACAGATACAGATACCTATTGTTACTCAATGTACACTGTCATTTTTATAAATTTCCTGTTAACAAAACTTAGAATTTTCGAAAAACTAAGGATTTTCTTATCCCAGGCATAGATTACCTTAGCCGTATTTGGCACAACTTTTTGGAGCTTTGATCCTCAATGCTCTTCAACTTTGTACTTGTTTGGCTTTATAAATATTTTGATATGAGCGTCACTGGTGAGTCTTATGTAGAAGAAACGCGCGTCTGGCGTACTAAATTATAATCCTGATACCTTTGATAACTATTCTATATACATGATACGAGCCTCGCTTCAGGTTTTCAAATTCAAATTATTTAAATTGTTTTTAGTATTGTTCATCAGTAAGTAGTGGATAGAAAGATGAACTTAACATTTTGTTGTTTGTTTGTTTGTTTGGTTGGTTTTGTTTTTTATTTTGCTTCTGATGCCTTAGAACTCTTGACGTATAATACTTCCAAATGTTTTGTTGTCTAGTGAAACTGATGTTGAATTAAGAATCCAGTGATTTCTAGCAAGGGACATTTTAGATTTATAGGATAGTTGAAAGGAATATGTAAAAGGTTTAGGCATATACCGGTATCTTAATTACTTAATTAATTAAAACTAGTTTTTTTTTTTTACTGCATGCAATGTTTTCTACAAAAACCATAATAATACTTGGTGATGACATCAACACATTCTAATTTATATTATTTGTAATTTTAGATGAAAGATTACTTATGCCTAAATTCAACAGTGCTGTCACTGCATCAGATAAAACAACTTTGTATAACTTTACATGTACTATGTACAAATTACCTGTTGGTGGTATCCTGCAGTTTTATTTGAATCAAAAAAGTATAGATATTCTGCGCTTTAGTAATAAGATGTGCCACAATAAGGATTCCAAATGCACATCCGACAAATGCTCATGTTCATATACTGACTACTCTTTTACATGGTGGCATATAGCTAGTGAATCAAATGTTTTGAAAACATTTGAAGTGGACATGAAATTTAAAACCAACCGATTCGGAAAATTTAAATGCGTATTAGCACGAACATATAATAACACAGGTAAGAAATGAGTCTTCTTAGATAATCTAATAATTCATTTCAATTAGGAAATCATTCATGATATATGATACGAATAAGAAATGTTCAACAGGTCAACATGGTAAATAGATATAGGAAGATGTGGTATGAGAGAGTCAACTCTTCATCCAAGTCACAATTCATAAAAGTAAACCATTATAGGTCAAGGTATGGTATAATTTTGGAAAAATTCGACAAACCCATATCGATGTTATTGCCCCTCAAAGATACGTGACATGTTTTTTTTTATAATTTAACTGATGCTGGTAACAAAGTTGAAAAAACGTAACATAGTAAAACGGAACAAAACAATGTCATCGTGTTCAGCAAAATAATATCCACACACAAGTCAACAATGCCTTATTTGTTCATCGACCCCTATTAGGATTTTTTGCCTTTAAAGGACGATTTTAATTGATTATTGGTTCTTTTTCTCTAAGAATTATAATTGGAGACAAAACAGTAAACAACAAAGATTTCCTGCACGTCGACATCAAGAATTAACTCAACCATTAATAGGCGGAATTTATCGAATTATTTTCCAAAAAAGGACTTACCCTTGACGTAAAATCTTTTTTGCTGACACAATAGCATACAGGGAAACAAATTAATCACATAGCTAGTAAACATACATCAACACAATTGAGACTTGAAAAAAATCCATGTTTTTTTATTGCCCTTGAGTGATGTATGTTTCCGGCTAAATTTGCATAAATGTTAAAAATGATAGGAGATTCAGGGTATAAAATGCTGTTAAAACGTTCTAAATACTCAACGAACATATCATAAATAAAATAAAGACGTTAACGTTATTACCGTAGATAGATGCAGTAGTATATTGTATATTAAATATAAATAGAATATTGTGTATGATTGATAAGGAGAAAACTTTCAACAAGAGACCAAATGACACATAACAACTATAGTTCACCGTACGGCCATCTACAATAACCAAAGCCCATACCGCACAGTCAGCTATAAAAATACCGAAAAATTATAATAGTAAAACAATTTCGAATGAAACAACTAATGGCCTGACCTACTTACAACATTGTAGATATAGGAAGATGTGGTATGAGTTCCAATGAGACAACTCTCCATCCAAGTCACAATTTATAAAAGTAAACCATTATAGGTCAAGGTACGGTCTTCAACACGGAGCCTAGGCTCACATCGAACAGCAAGCTATAAAGGGCCTTAAAATTACAAGTGTAAAACCATTCAAACGGGAAAACCAACGGTCTAATCTATATCAAATACGAGAATCGAGAAACACTTATGAACCACATGAAAACAACGACAACCACTGAACATCAGATTCCTGACTTAGGGCAGGTGCACACAATTGCAGGGGGATTAAACGTTTTAATGGTACCAAACCTTCTCCCTTTTCTGAAACAATAGTATAACATCACAACATAGAATGACACACTATAACATATCAATTGGAAGGCTTAACTCAATCAAAAAACCCATATTAACACACAATGAACGAATAAATTCATTGATCTGTGATACCTGAATGTAAATACATAGTTAATAAAAATTATAATGAACGAATAACAAATGTGTTACACAAGTATCGCAGAAGCTTCACACAATTTTGACCCATTCCTCTTTTTTTATTTGAGTTCGAAAAGTTTTTATTTTTGTTTATAACCATTTAGGAATAATGAGTTTATAGAAACTTGGTCAATTTGAAAGTATCGACTAGACATTTTTTTGTCTACAAAGCTGCCATTTTAGACACAAAATTCAGTTGCATTTCATCAATCTATTTTGTCAAAACATCAAGGTGATCGTTACAGTCTTATGGAATCTTCTTTAGATGATTATTAGGTTAAGATACATGTTTGTTTATAGCTGACCTTATTTTATTCTTTTTTAAGCAAACATTAAAAATAAAGACACAATATCAGATTATATACAAACACTTATTATCATTATTTATCTTTATCAGTTATAATGGATACTCATTCTTATTTGCAAAGTATGGAATTCCCAGAAACGGTAAAACCAGAAATACGTAACAATGGTAAGTACTACTTAATGAGCAATCGCTTTAAAAAGAGTCAATGATAGTACAGCTGGCACGAAAAAGTAAATACTTACAATCTGACAATAAGTACAACTTAAGAAACTGTTTGGATGCAAGAAACGCTGTTTAAATTTTATTTTCTTGATATTATATATTTTCTATGTTTTCAATGTTTGCTATTTCCATCATTATTATATTATAAGGTTTGATACAAAATAATTAGCAATCCATAAAATCTTGCAAAATATCAATATTTAGTGCGTATTTTGGAACAAGACTCAAAACTTAGAGGTGTGTTATCAATCGACATGACCACCGAACACAGCTACATAAGAATGTTGTGGGTCCTGAGGTGTATGTGACACCGATATACTGCATGCTGATATTTTATTAGACAGACATGGATTCGGATGCAAACAAGAGACAATTTTATTCTCATCCTGTATGATTTAACATCAAAGAACACCAAAACAGCTGTATGCTTTTATAAGAATAGTTTTTTTTTTCTCCATTATTTTAGAGCATACCATAATCCTTGCGACGTTCATGTCAGTCTTCATGATGTTTATTTTGGTTGTTGTTTGTTGGGTGAGAAAAAAAATTAACGGTAAGATGACTGACATAAAATGATTTATATATATACTAATACAATTTGAAGTTTATCTGCCGATGATTGTGTCATTAAATGAGATTGCAACTTGCACATAAGATCTTTAAATATCTGAATCTGACAAACGTGTAAGCTGCAGGTATTTTTAAATAATTACATTAGATGTATGTTTCATTGTTATACGTATTTTTGATTGGCAAACATCAATCTCGCGTCATTCTTCATTTCAAAATAAATTGCATGAATTGTAACATACATGATGACACTCGTTTCCACAATAACGTGCACAGGTATAAAAAAAGAAAAGCTTGATAATAATCGTGTTTTCATGATCATAGCTAAAAAATGTAATTATTAGTATTGAATGCTTCTTTTAGTAATTTCATAGGGTTGTAAAAGCGTTGACCGTGCGTATGTTTTTAGAATGAAGCGCTTCCGGACTTCATACTTCATTTTACACCCCAATGAATTTACAGAAAGAAGTATTCAATTCTTAATTATTAAATCATTGGGTAATGAACTATCAATAGAAATGCCACCTATTAAAAGTAAAGCTTTTACAATATCAAACAACTTGCATTACAAAGATATGTACCTTTTAGAACTTACACATATTACAACACCAAAAACATTTTTGAACTATCTTTTTTTAATTGGCATTAGCGGCGAATTAAGGTTGAATATCTCTGTGGTAACGTTCGTCTTTTCACATAAGAGTGCTTTATTTTGATTAGGCTTACAGTTACACCTAAACACTGCCTACATTGGGTCAAGACATATTTTGTTGAAGACTAATCTCCACTGTACATTGTATGATAAACTTTGTTAAATTAATGATGAATCCAATAAACCAATCTTTTCACACGATTTTATTGGAAATACCATTCCCCTTCCCCATATTGTCAACATTGATTTTAAGAATTACCTCGCATTTTTACTGATGATGTTTATTAACATAGACATATTTGTGAACTTTTAACAGTACATGTTTCATACTTGATGTGTTTCAGGGTTAAAGCAACTAAAAAATTTCATATACCAAATATGAAAAATAGTCAAATTTATTTTGTTTTGTCAGTGTGAGGACCAGTTTATAAAACGTAAAACTTTTTTTTTGTATATATCGCCTCCATTTTACATCCTTTGTCTTCGCAATTATTATATTTGTTTAATGGGTATCAATCATTTTGACTAAGTGGTCTAGGTTACCGAATCAAACTTCTAGTAGTGAATCTGCTTAACATGTATCCATTATTTCATTGATTGCCCATTCAAAACAATGATCATAATACACTACTCAAATTTCAGGTATTTTTCAACACCACTATCTTTACAAATTCACGGTATCAAAATCAAAATATATTCTTCATTTATCATGTTTATACTGTATTTGTTTTATTTTATCAGTCAACAAACGTGACAATATATTTTAATGTGACTTACCATGTATACCGTTTAGCCACGCGTATAAATTTGAAATGTGTGATGATATACGAATCATCAGCGAGACGTATACCGACATAAACTTATTTCTTTACATGTATCCTACAAAAGTTAAACAAAAAAGTTGTTCTTGATCTTTTTATCTGATAAAGTTGTTTTACTTCGGACTTCCCTCTCTGGTTGTTCATTTTTTTTATTCTACATCTTTTACATATCAATAACGTAAGCTCATGCATGTATCTTACGTATGAAAGCGCGGCAAAACACATTTGTGAGCCTCGAATTGGTTTCTCAACAATGGATATACCCGACAATATATAACACTGTGTAAATGATTTTTCTCGGCAATGGACATCTTGTTACGGTTCAGTCAAACAATACATATAAGAAAGTAGTTCATGGATCACAGAAAATACGGGATATGCATTATGTAAACAGATAAACTTAACTTGAATCATGATTCTATAATATTGTTTTGAAATGCAATCATCGAAACATGTTCATGATGATGTATTATGGTTGAAAGAGAATGATCATTTTTTTCGTGATTTGTCAAATTGTGTTGTTTGTCCAAGTATATCATTATGTATTATTAGGAAACTGATATATACTGCTATAAGAAATGAAAAATATCACTTAAGATGTAATTTACAAATTATTCAGTATATCACATGCTTTTGTTTATTCATGTCATACTACATAAGATGTTGTTTAAATGCAAATACGACAACTCGCCATCGGCGATCAAATGATGTAGAAAGTTAACAACTTTAGGTCACTCTACAGCCTTCACACAATAACCATCACCTATTGCATAATACTCAATAAAAGATCCGGAATAACAAATTGTATAACAATTAGGACAAGAAAACTAACTGCATGATTTTTGTACAAGACAACAAATGAAAAAAATGTTGACATTCATTCTGTCTATACAATATCAGAATAATCGTTGCATCAATTTCAACACTCTCGCAAAATGCTAGCTGTCTTGTATTTAATGACTGCAGATAGTAAAACCGTTCGCTCTGAAAGAGAATATCAAAGTACAATGGAACATATATCAATTGATATTATGAGTGATGTTGATAAAAGACGACGTTATCATAGGTTATTATATGTTAAAAATAGCATAATAATCCACAATTATGTGTTCAGATTCTGTTAAAGTAATGGTAATATTTTCAAAAAGGGTTATTGGGTCTCGCTTTCAGAAATAATTTTTGTGTACGCGTATCATTTCGATTCTAAGAAGGGTAATGAATATCTAAAATGAGCAGTGTACCTACAAACATATGTAAAACCCCAACAGTTATAATCATTATTCAAAATATGTATTGTACACATTTAAAATGTATTTTAAAATGTGTTTTTCATATTTTGCAGGTTACACACAGAGCTCGGGATAAATTACCATCGCATTACAAAAAAACACCGAAAAAGGTCATGCATATCCGACTGTGATATTCCTAGAATGTATAAAATATGAATAGCTGTTGCTAAAAATAAAACCTATTTACATATAATTAAGATATCAATATCACTCAGGAAGACTCTGATTAGCTTTGGAATTGCATAGCGACATGTGCGGTGTGTCTAGTAATAAATATTATATCTATTCCTTTTCTTGGGTTATGATGTTCGGAACAATTGTTGATTTTAATGCACTGATACACTATATTAGATACATGGTATCTATGTTAGAGGTAAGATGTAGAGACAAAACAAAATAACGACTATTGGTGGGAGGGAGCAGAAAAGGGGGGGGGGGCGTAAATTAAAGTTTCTTAAATCCCTTTCCTTTTTAAAATTCATTATTGGTAACTATTAATTGTCGAATCCTTTATAGACATTAAATTTATTTTGAATATCTATTACAGTATAAGAAACCTGCAACATACTAAGTATACAAAAAGTCATGTAAATTTGTTGACATACACATATACATAGACAATACCTGTTTAGTGTCTTCAAATATCAGCTGTATTAGTACGAGGCTAAGAAACAGATGTATTGCGAGTACTAGCGAGCTATTACGACTGTTTCGAGCCGATCCTGTAATTAATTAGGTCTTTCCACTTTTCTGTGGAAAGACCTATTGTTTTTATTCTGATTATTTTATTTTTCTTCCGCCTAATTTTGTTCTTGCGATAAATATTTGTTTCGCAATATGTTGCTTAAATATTTGGTATATGATATCGAACAGTTTGTGCGCCTTTGAAATTTACCCTGCGTAACCGAAAACTTTTCTTTGTAGGAGTTATCTCCCCAAACACTTGTGTCCACTACTCCTTCGCAACCGTAAAAGATTACGACAAATTTATTTTATAAAATTGCTCGTTATATCCTTCGCATGATTTGTCCTATTTTTACCGAAGCAATATGAACACTCCATTATTTCCCCTGATGCATTTGATATAAGTGATATGCATTTCTAACTTGTAAAGTGATAGAGAGCTAGGATCTTTTGATTTGAGGTCCTTGGTCCAAAAAATGAAAATTAGGTCAAGGTCAAAGGTCAAGGTCATATTCTAATTTTTGAATTTGGCTTATTTTCACTTATTCCCAAAAACCGTATAAGATATCAACAAATTATTTTTACTAAATTGTTAGTTGCGACATGTCGTAACAAGTAAATGTTGATTGCAAGGGCACGTTGAACGTAAAAGGGAGTTTTCTCCCTTCTTGTATTTAAAAATACGCGTATGGTGATATAACTCATTAACCAAATATGATTAAGACCTATGGTCTTTTGATTTGAGATCCTTGGTTTATGACCTTGAAATTGATCTCAAGGTCATAAGTTAATTTGACGTTATAGATTGTGACCTTTGCTTTTACCTCATATGTTTACATGATAAAGCCATGAGACTTTTGGTAATAGGTTTCAAACCATTTAACCTTGAAAAAAACCAGAAGTGACCTTGTGTAAACCGGAAGTAGCTATTTTTTGTACTTTATTAATATAAAAGTATATAACACCAGATATGTTTGGAATCAGTGTCAAGTAAATATTCAAATATTATCGGAAGTAACATTTTTCAAACCGGAAGTAACAAATTGTCTCCCTTATTTAAAAAATATAGAAACCATATATTTTTGAAATCAGCGTACAATAAGCTATCATTTGACGATTGAAATGACATTTTAAACTTAACTTTACTACTTTCATATTAAAATACATTGTTTTTTGTGGAAAGACCCTCATTCGAATATTTTGTTAGTTAATATGATTTATCTGATTTTTTTTCAATAGAACAATGATCAACAATTAATTAAACTTTACGTTAGTAATATAGTGTTGTTCAATGTGAAAATCGATGGTATAAAATATTCAACAATTACTATCAGATCACATATGTAGTGAGTTTTTTCATAACTCCACAAAATTTCAAGAAATCCATGATAAACGGACACAAGAATGATGAGTTGCCAACACAGCAAACCCTTTAAAAATTTATTATGAAACACTTACAATAAAAAAGGATATTATAATATTATAAACAAGAAAAATATCCTAAACAACTGATAAAAATTAAATATTTTTATATAACACGTGTACGAGAAACAAAATTTTGAGAAATTGTATCAAGTAATATACGAGTATGTATTATAGCATGGAATTCCTGACAATATGCACGTGTTGACTTTTCGGGTTAAAACTATTATGAATTTTAAAGAAATAAATAAAATTAAAACAATTTTATTACTTTCTTTAAAAAAAAATGTTTTTGAGAATGGAATTATTTATTAACATGAGACACATCAGAAATCTTAATGAAATACTAGTTAAACACATTTTTTTTAAAATAATTAAAGGATATTAAAGATTTATTTACTTCCAAATTATTTTAAATAGTTTATTAGTTAATATCTTTTTGAACTTGTCAATTGACCAAAGTTTTGAGAAATTTCACCAAGTAATATATGAGGATATAACAGCACACACAACTAGAGAAATATTGGAAAGAAAACCATCGAAGTCCAGAGTTCATTG
The DNA here is from genome assembly GCA_037788925.1 of Mytilus galloprovincialis. Classification (NCBI taxonomy): domain Eukaryota; kingdom Metazoa; phylum Mollusca; class Bivalvia; order Mytilida; family Mytilidae; genus Mytilus; species Mytilus galloprovincialis. Next base: position 49,503,533 of record CM075343.1, on the reverse strand, counting down.
AGTTTATTGAAGAATTTGTGCAAACTGGAATTCCTGAATTGCACATGTTGCTTTCATGAATGTGACCTACCGAATTAAGACTATTTACCGGATTTGTTATAACATGAGCAACACGACGGATGCCACAGGTGGAGCAGGTCTGCTTACCCTTCCGGAGCACCTGAGATAACTCCTCGATTTTGTTGGGGTTCGTGTTGCTTATTCTTTAGTTTTCGATGTTGTGTCATATGTTTTATTATTTGTCTGTTTGTCCTTCTGTCCCTCTGGTATCTTTCGTCTCTCTTTTTTGACTTTGTGATGCAACAACTTTCAAAGTTTTATTTTAAGAGAAAATTATAGTAGAAACATGAAAAAGTGATTTTATACAACCTCACAACATGATGAATTACCTCGAAATTACCTATCTGTTCAATTAGTATGATTGTTTTGATAAGCATGCACTTTTGTTTTGATAACTACTTGCATCTATTCCTCGAACGCAAACATAATTTTACAGGTAAATTGTTGGTAGATCAAAGGATGTTGGCATTCAAGGAATAAACCATTGCATGATGGTGAAAATATACCACATATGGAGGGGGCGCTTTTATAACTTGTTTGTATAACTTTTCATTGAATTCAAATTTATTGTTTCTTAGAATTAATTAAACAAATGCAGTTTCATCTTTTTTGTTAAGAATCTTTAACAATGTTTAATAACATAAACGGTACCAATTTTCCTGCACCAGATGCGAATTTCGACAATACATGTCTCTTCAATGATGCTCGTGGCCAAAATATTTGAAAGGATGTTCTTTTGTGTCAATTAATTCTTTTTCATTGATAACTGTTTCTTTTAAATGATCAATGATCATATTTGTGTACATTTTCAGGGGCGGATCCATCCATTTTAAAAAGGTGGGGGTTCCGACTACATGCCCCTATTCAAATGCATTAATTGTCCAAAAAGAAGGGGGGTTCCAACCCCCGGACCCCCCTTGAATCACCACTGATTTATTTTTCATCATAGGCAACACAAATGCATTCCCTTTTTACCTCGTGTGTTTTATTAATGAAATCTTGAACTTTAAAGTTATGCCTCTTAAAAAATGGTTTTATATAAGATAATTTAATCTCTGAATGCGTCGCGTGGGAGAGTTACATCATATTGCAAGTCACAGACTTTTCAAGCCAGTCCGCATTGGAAAAGATGAAAAAGGGAAAAGATCTTTCCTTAATCTTTCCTTTGCCAACAAAGGTCTCGATGGCGTCAACTTAGGCAATACCCTTCAACAAATTGCAAGTCACAGACTTTTCAAGCCAGTCCGCATTGGAAAAGATGAAAACGAGAAAAAGATCTTTCCTCAATCTTTCCTTTGCCAACAAAGGTCTCGATGGCGTCAACTTAGGCAATATCCTTCATCATAAATTAGTTCAATCGAAAATACCCCCTTATTTTAAAGACCAGTCAGTACCATTCATTTCTTATACCTATATCAAACCTATTGCAACTAAAAATTTTAATTACAAACACGTTTTGCAGGATCTCAGTATTGACGACTTCAAGTCTAAACCTCCTGATTGCACTTGTGCTAGTTCCCAATTCAAATATAAACCGGCTGTCCACGTTATTCATTTATTACCGTTGACCACATTGTTAATAACACTTCCCTACGAAATGTGTTATCGAAAGTTCCAAAATATCGTGAGCCGAAATCCATCAATTGGAAATACAAATTTAAAATTTTAATGGATTCAGTCGAGGATTATGCCAGGCAATGGGCTAAGCGTGAGAAGGAAGCCGAAGACACTCTTTCCGATTGAATCAAGGCAGTGAGGTCGTTGATACAAATCAGAATTAAGAAACTGAATGGGTCTATCAATTCACTTGGAAACCCAACATATACCTTCACGACACTTACCAAAGAGGAAATTCTGGATAATCATATGTCTGTGCTATGTTCCTTTGGAATTTCAACCAAAGATGATAAACTGGATCTTCCATCACTGTATTCGAAACCTAAACTCCATAAGTGTCCTTACAAATAACGGTATAATGCTGGGTCTTCCAAGTGCTCCACAAAACCTCTTTCTAAATTATTAACATCTTATTTATCAGCAATCAAAGTCGGGCTTCAAAGTTATTGTGAAACTGCCTATTCTAGAGGTGGCGTGAATCAGATGTGGATACTTAAAAATTCCAAAGATCTTTTAGAGTATGTACTATTTAACTCTCTTTCATCTTGTAAAAGTATTAAAACACTTGACTTTTCTACACTTAATACAAGTATTCCACATTCGAAACTGAGAGACAAATTGAAAGAGTTGGTATTGCTTTGTTTCATTAAAAAAAATGGCCAACGAAGATACAATTATCTTGTCTTAGGAAGGGATAAATCCTACTTTGTAAAGGATCACTCTGATTCAAACATAAAATTCTCTGAAACTGACATTATTATGATGCTTGATTTCGTTAATGCTCTAGGCTATATAGGCTATAAAAGTATGCAGAAGCCAAAAAAAAACAACAACCTTAAGATGCAATTTGAAGGCCCCCTTGAAGGTTTTTTCGGACCACAAGAGTCATCTTGCATGTCAAAACAAGACAAGTTTATTAATTCTTGATTGACAACATATTTGTTACGTTCGGAGGACGTGTTTTTCAACAGACTATCGGTATCCCAAGGGATCGAATTGTGCCCCTCTTCTTGCCGACTTGTTTCTTTATTATTATGAGGCTGACTTCATACAGGAACTTCTTAGGAAGAAAGATAAGAAGTATGCAATAACCTTTAACTTTCTGCTATATAGATAATGTTCTTTCACTAAATAATTCAAAATTTGTTAACTATGTCGAACGCATCTATCCCATTGAACTAGAGATAAAGGATACAACAGATACAGTTAAGTCGGCCTCATATCTTGACTTACATCTCGAAATTGACAATGAGGGTCGATTGAAAACAAAACTTTAAGACAAAAGAGATGATTTTAGCTTTCCAATTGTGAACTTTCCATTTCTAAGTAGCAACATTCCAGCAGCACCTGCATACGGTGTATATATCTCCCAATTGATACGATATTCCCCTGCTTGCATTTCCTATCATGATTTTCTTAATAGAGGGTTGTTGCTCACAGGGGAAGCTATTAAATCAAAAGTTCCAAATGGTGAAGTTGAAATCATCTCTTCGTAAATTTTATGGACGCCATCACGAGTTGGTTGACCGTTATGGAATAACCGTTTCACAAATGATATCGGATATGTTTCTTACGTCGTAACTACAATCCCTTTCCTTTTCATACCTGTGATCTACCTAATTTGACTATTAACCGAATTTGTTAGCTCATAAGCAACACGACGGGTGCCACATGTGGAGCAGGATCTGCTTACCCTTCCGGAGCACCTGAGATCACCCCTAGTTTTTTGTGGTGTTCGTGTTGTTTATTCTTTAGTTTTCGATGTTGTGGCATATGCACTATTGTTTGTCTGTTGGTCCTTTGCATTTTTAGCCATGGCGTTGTCAGTTTATTTTCGATTTATTAGTTTGACTGTCCCTGTGGTATCTTTCGTCCCTCTTTTACACTTATTGATGATCAGTCATTAATAATTTTTTAGATAAGTTGAATGGGTTTTTGAAAGACTGATAGAGGTACATATGTTCATGTTTTGAATCCTTTTTATTCTTTAAGAATTATAAGTATGGGTTCTATTTCTTTTTCTCTATATAGATTATCACCTATATGTTTTATTACCATATAGCATACAAGTTAGTAAGCGATCTGTCTACAATTCTTTATTGCCAAGTTTAAGATATCTTAAATGTTCCGTATGGAGATGCTCTTAATTGCAGGAAACTAATACAGATAAGAAGAATAAATGTTCCGAATGAGCAATAATTAATGTTCTGAATATTCCTCCATAGACTATATTTCTAACTAACTAATATGCGTGAACCCTCAGGGTTGTAATTTTTTGCGTTTTATGATTTTTAATAGATGACTTTTTTTAAACATATAGCGAAACAAGCTCAGATTCTAGTCTGTTATATAGAGAATAATACATGGCAAAATCCGTATTATATGCCGTATCATCCCGAGATACCAATTTCAGCCAGAGGGCCTTTAGGCCCGAGGGATGATATTGGTCGAGGGTGATACGGCATGTGATACGGATTTTGCCATGTTTTATACGCTTTATAAAATATTTCAACAGGAGAGTATATATGAAATACTGTCTGATCCATTAGCACCTGGGTTACCTTCACGTCTACTTTTGTCTTGTTTTAAAATCTTTAAAAGAACTGCTCAATTACTTATCCGAAGCAATTTGCGTGCTGTTGTTTTTAAAATATTTTGTTTATTGTAATTTTTGTGTGTGTTTTGTATAGTATTTCATTGCGTTCTTTTTTATAGTTCATGTGCCAGAAAATATAAAAACTCGACGTTTCAGACGTTACATGCCTAACACTGACGTCATTCAAAAAATTGAGTCACGCCCGAATGACAGTTCATTTAGGACCCATTTTGAGGAAAAATATTTCTTGGGAAGCTTGCATCAGTAAAAACGGACTTAATGTAAAAATGAAAAATGATAATAGTAGGAGTGTGATAAAGGGTGTAATAAAGGGAAGGGGTGTGATAAAGGGTATGGTAAAGGGTGCACATCAAAGTTGCGCGATATGGATTAAACAGCAGGCTATTTATCAAATATTCATAACTACTGTATTCACTTCTAAATAAATGATAAGTATATATATATATATAGAGAGTCTATAAGAATCTACCAACCAGTAAACGTATATATATATATATGATAGTATGTTTATGGTATCTGTCTGTCAGTTTTAAATAATTATTTGAAAAAGCTTTACTTTTGCAAAAAAATAGGACAATCTTTTGTTTATATTACAACGACTGACATATCATTAACAATTGATTTGTTCATAATAATCTATCGTTTCGTGCTTGAAGATTAGTATTGACCATATTTCGTATAAATTGGTAAAAAACATCAATATTTGTTATCCATCTTGAACATGTCATTTTACTACAGTTGTAAGGCCCCTTCTCCTCTTTTATGATAGATATAGGAAGATGCGGTATTAGTGCCATGGAGACAACTCTCTGTCCAAGTCACAATTATAAAAGTTATAACCATTATAGGGCAAGATACGGTCTTCAACACTAAGCCTAGGCTCACATCGAACAGCAAGCTATAAAGGGCCCCAAAAAATTACTAGTGTAAAACCATTCAATCGGGAAAGCCAACGGTCTAATCCATATAAAAAACGAGAAACCATACAACCTTGCTTAGGAACCACATAAACAGACGACAGATACTGAACATCAGATTCCTGACTTATGTTTCTTTTCTCCTTTCCTATCTTACACTAATCTAGTTATTTCCGACTTAATGTTATCAAAGTTTATGCCAAGCCCGCAAAAAAGTTTTAAAACTTAAATTGAATTTATTTTACGCTTAGCACTTTTTCCTTCTAATTAAAGACCGCATTCCGGCTGTGAAAGAAAGTACGACCGGGGTGGTGGGAAAAGGGGGGAGGGGTGTAAACAACGATTTTGAAAATTTGAACTTCCAAATGTAAGTTGGAAAGTGATTATCTAGCATAAATTTAATATTAAGAATATCAGAAATAAGCAAGCCATAAAATTTTTTTTTTCTTTTTAATGTAAAAAATTAAAAAGCGTGTCAGTTGTTTTGAGAGATGAATGTCTTTCTTATTATGCAATTGTATTTGCTTTGCGGAATTTCAATATATGAAATGAAAATATAAAACATACCCAACCTTATTTATAGTATATGCTTTAATTTATTATATTGCGTGTGTACATGCATGTGTTTGATATGCTTGTGTTTATAATTAAACTTCATGCATTTTGTGTTCACGGCCCATATCAAAATGGAATTATTTTTTTAAGTCCCTAATCCGTTTTCAGTGTTTATAAGTTAGTGTAGGGACAGTTGCGGTATAATATATAAGATACGTCCGAAACCTTTTTTAAATATATATATTTCCGAGACCGCGTACTTGGATAGAGAGTTGTCTCATTGGTAATCATACAACATCTTTCCTTATCTACCACGCCATGCTAAATTATTTTCATTTTCTTGAGAGAGAAGATTTGTTTCACTAGGACAACGAATTTCATGTACAATAACTACACTTTTGATAAGTGTTGATGAAGTGCATTGAGTACAGTTCCACCGTAATTGTCTATTTTCCGACGAGGCAGAAATAAATATTTTTCCAAGGGAAATAACTCTCATAACAGCAAACGTATTTTTTGCCGTTATCCGTTAGAAGCACTGATTTACGTACCTTTCACCTTAAGACAAAAGAGATGCTTTTTCGTTTCCCATTGTTAGTTTTCCATCTTTAGATGTTCTCTTGTCATCATTTTATGGTGTTTATATATTTCAACTTGTTCGATTCGCTCGTGTATGTAACAACGTATTTGATTATAACATAAGAAATGTCTGTATTACGGAAAAAAATATTGACCAGGGTTTTCGATATCATAAACTAGTCAAAACATTTACTAAATCTTATCATCGGTACAAGGACATCAGTCGTAAATGTAAATCATCATGCAGACATCTTATATACGTTCAGGTATTTTACATCCAATCTCTTATGGTAATATTCTATACAAAGCACAAAGATGACTTCATTCGCCTCAAACCCTTACCAAACCTATAAACATACTTCAGAAGGGATATAGTTCCGATACTGTTGTCAGGTCATTAAATTTGGTGTGTTTTAGAATTAATAGTGATTCACTCATAGTGTCTTTGCATCGGAAATAAACATATTCTTATACCAGTTGTTGGCATGATACGGGTTGTGTTCTTCTCACATATTTTATGATGGTTTGATACTAAACCCCCAACGAGAGGGATTGTATATGATGAAGACATAATCTTTCAATCAGTTTAATTGATTTCTAGAGCTGGCATGTCAGTAACTGCTAGTAATCCTTTGTTAATGTATGCATCATTGTCATTTTGCTTAGTTTCTTCTGTTACCTATTCAGACATCGGACTCGAACTTCTTTTAAACTGAGTTAAAATGTGCGTATTGCTTTTTGTTTGTTTATTCTACATTGGCTAGAGGTAAAGGGAGATGGTTGAGATCTCACACAACATGTTTAACTCGCCGCATTATTGCACCAGTCCCAAGTCATAAGCCTCTGGTTATTGATAGTCTTGTATGTTTTTTTTTAAATTAATTCATTTATGTTTCGGAGTTTAGTGAGACGTTCATTTTCCTTGAACTAATACACATTTTGTTGAGGAACCAGCTGAAGCCCGTTTCTGGGTGTGGGATTTTCTCGCTGTGTTGAAGACTCATTGGTGGCCTTGGGCTGTTTTCTGCTCTTTTGTGGGGTTGTTGTCTCTTTGACACATTCCCCATTTTCATTCCCAATTTTATGAATGCTTGAAATTGAATAATCTTAAACAGAAAGGAATGATGTGACCAAGAATTAGTGGTGTGCCTCCTACAAAGTAAAATCATAAAAATACTGAACTCCGAGGAAAACTCAAAACGGAAAGACCCATATCAAATGGCAAAATCAGAAGCACAAACACATCAAACAAATGGACAACAACTGTCATATTCCTGACTTGGTACAGGCATTGTCTTATGTAGAAAAAGTTTGATTGAACCTGGTTTTAATGTGCTCAACCTCTCACTTTTATGACAGCCGCATCAACGTCCATTACAGGGACTAAACTTAACTGTTTTTCTCTAGTGGCCAGCTGGGCCCCTAAGATATTTTTGCAGGGGCCCGCTTAAAATTTTAGGAGCCCACTAATCTTTATACTAAAATAAAACAAAACTGAAAATTACTTAGTATATACTTACTAACAGTGTTCCAGCTTAAATCTCAGGGCAGAAGGGTGCTAGTTTTCTGAAAGGGCACTTTAGCGCAATAACCCGGATTGTAAGGTTACTTTGTATAGATTACCTTGAATATTGCTAGCTATAGGCTCAGCTGGAGAACATTAGTTGTATTTAAACCTTATTCAGAAATTAATATGTTCTTGATGTTGGTTCCAGTCAGATTTTTTTTATCAAATTATCATACCATGAAGCAAAGCATATCATTTTGATGTTTATGTTAACAAACTTGTACATTTCTTAAGTGCTCCCACGTAAGGAGGATCATTAATACAAGAAGTAAAACAGGAAGTAGTCTTCATATATGTTCAAATACAAACTTCTTTGATTCTTCTTTAAATGTATGTTCATGGTATGAAACAAAACAGTTTTTCTAATGAAGCCTTATTGTGAAATCCTACTTGTAGTCTTGAAAATGTTTTCTGTGGTAACCATTATAATATTTGAATTATTGCCACCAGAAATGTATCATAAGATTTGACAATATTTATTTTAGGTTGTTTCCTAACAAAATTATCTCCATTCAAATTTTCAACTTCCTGTTGACCTTTAGACAATATGGCTCTTTCTTTGAACATTAAATATTATCTCAATCCAAGCCATCCTCTAATAGTGTTGATCAAAATATATTTTTCAATAAGTTTTAAATGAAGATTGGATATCAAACTAGATATTGGGATTTTTATTTACGAGATTTTAAATTTCGTTTTTTTATTAAATATTTTTGTAAAAAGCGATTCAGGGACAAGTTACCGTCTAACACAGGCTTGTAATGACTCACAGGACAATAAGAAAACATCCCTTTCACGATGCTTATTGAACAGTAATATAGAAAACACTGTTCAATAATGAAATTATCGTAGAAAATTTAGCAGAACTAAGAAAACATGCGGAAAGAAGGAGGTATATATATATATGCAACATCGTGACTCCGGATTGAAAACATAGACTAGCTATTCGACTGGGTTCAGTTATTAGAAATAACCTACTGGTTTTTGGAAATACTCTAGATTTCTATATCGCTTTGATAAGACAAACAGGTTTCCTTTTGGGAACAGTCTTTGTTAATATCGCAGGGGAAAGGGTACAAATGGGATTTACTTCAATTTTTTTACAGTCGCCAGCTGGGCGACCATGATGACTAAATATATTCGCCCAGCCGAAAATCTGGTCGCCTCGGGCGACTGGGCGAGCGTTAAGTTTAGTCCCTGCCATTACATTGGCAACCAAAACAAACAGACATAATAGGTAAAGTTGTCAAAATATGGGGTACAGCAGTCAACATAGTGTCACAATGTTAATCACGACAAAAACAATCAATATCTTTCATAAATAGTAAACTTGCTAAATGACATTATCATTTAAAAAAAAAATGGTTGATTGATTGGTTTCAATATGATTATAAGGGGTTGTGGTGTGATTGCCAATGACACAATTCAAATATCTACCAAAGTTTTAGACCACTTTCAGCATTCTTGTGCTGTTTCTTAGCGGTCAGTTATTATAAATTAAAGAATGCTGAGATCCCAGAGAAAATAACTGATCCTCGGGAAAACTAACAATCCTCGTCACATAAGATTGGATCGAGCGAACCTGCCACGTCCGGGATTCTAACTCGCCACAGTGTTGACAGGCTAATGATACAGTAGTTCGACTACTTAGACCATTGTCCATAAAAAGGAAAGAAAACCTACTTACTGATATCTGTTTGTTACGCATTTGGTAATGTCGGGTAATTAATAGCTGACGATATGAGTTTTGCTCATTGTTGACGGCCGTAAAGTGACATAAAATTGTTTAAATATACGTCATTTGGACTATCAAAATGAAATTCTTGCCACCTTAAATATGGAACAAATGTATAATTTTAATTCGATATATATATATATAATAATGTATAGAAATCTTCTGTAATTTCCATTAAACGACACGTCACAACTACATGTACAATTAATCAACACAATAAGCAAAAATTTAGTAAAATTTATCAAATCAGTACATGGTTATTCATATACAAATTCCTTAACCCTAATGTTCTGGTATCAGAAGCATAAATATTTTGATATTCTAGTTTTTCGTATTTGTTTTAGAGGGGAGCGGGGCTGAACGCACTATTACATATATACAGCTTCATATAAAAGGAAAGACACATCTGTTTCTCTGAAACCAAAAGAACAAGGGTGTAAAGCAGCTCTACGTTACTGTACGACACCAACAAACCCATGTATACCGTATAAGCTAAAACACACATAAGCATGACAAACAATTAAACAAGAAAACAAGAAAACCAATAACCTGGTCTATTTTTAAACAATAAGCGAAAAATAAATATGAAAGACCCAACAAAAACATTGATATATAGGCTACATAAATAAGGCCGTTAGTTTTCTCGTTTGAATTTTTTTTACAAACGATAAAGTTTAAAAAAAAAAAGTTCATAAACAGTCTGAGTCTTACTTGAACCAAAAACAAAAAAAATTAAAACAGCAGGAATCGCATAAATCCCAAAAGGTGCGAAACCAATGATAAGCGTCTCCTTCTATGCTCAATTCACCCTCTCTGTGAATCTTATCCAAATCAAAGTATTAACCTTGGGAAAAAGACGAACAATTAGTAAAATTTGAGACTTTTATAATGGTATTTCAAGATTTAAGATAGCCAAAACATATTGAGACACCTACACATTTCCACGATAAGGGTGTTTCGTAAGAGTAAATTATCGGCATGAAGGTTGTTCTCTGATAAGTGTATGACATCACATCATTCAAATGGCAATTGTGTTTGTTCATGCTTTGGTTTAATCATCATTATTGTTTGGCTTGATCATCATAATTGTCTTCTTAAGTCCAGAAAGTTTCCACGATTTCCAATAAACTGACTGCTGTAAAGAAAATTGTTCTGAGAATACACCGTTGATGTGGGCATACGAACACGAACCATGCCACCAGCCACTCTTCTTTCTGAGTGCACACTTATAGTTTACCATTACATCGTTGTCCCTGTCAGGAGTACTAAACATCATACCATCCAATGAAATTCCAGACGCAGACACCATACCATTACCTGTAAAGCATGATATACATTACATAACAATATTAAGCGTGATGTTGACCATCAGTCAGTGAACCGGTAATGTTTTGGACAAGGTGAATGAATACATGTATGATCCTAGTGACAGAAAACAGTTAAAAGTAAAACAAATTTTCGTTTTTTGAACAAAGAAAAAAAGTATTTCCAATTAAAAATGTGTCATGTTTGTAAAGTTACTATTATGTGGGTACAATATTGTTACTGGTTTTAGAATTATTTGACATGGTAAGGTCAACATTTCATAACTTTAAAAACGCATTTAAAAATTAGTAATTTACATGTTATGTCATTTTCAGCAAATTGTACGGTCATTAGGCATAGAGATTGTACTTTTTGTCACGACGGGTGTCACTGATAAAACAGGATTTTGTAATGAGAACAATCCTTGTTTTGGTGGGGTTAGTGTTGATCAGTCTTAAATTAATAATGAATTGTGTACTTCTATGTTTTTGCTTCGTCTATGGAGAGGCAATAGGTATCGAAGGAGCATCCAAACTCACAACTGACAACGACATGGCAAAAAGCGCAAACGACCAATAAAATAATCTTCTAAACACAGCAAAGAAATCTATAGACTTAGCAAATAAACTCATCATAGATACCAGGACTAAATTTAGTATACACGAACCCCACCAGAAATTTGGGGTGATATCGGGGGCTGAAGTCATAAAACTTTGCTCAGTGCTTGGAGCACAAAAATCATGCTCGAAACACAACATCCAGTATTTTGATTGGTTGATTCTTGATTCTGAGCGCAAGGCCAGGTGCTCTGTAAGACTAAGAAGATATTCCTTCAAATTTGGCAACTACTGTGTTGCTCATGTAAGTACAAACTCGGTGATTATTCATTCGTCTCAACTCGGCCAATTCCGTACCTAGAAGGAGAGTAGCGGATTCTACCGAGGATTGACGAATGGGTGATTATTTTCATTCGATGAAAAGAGGACGGAATAAAGGTTATGACAACTGGAACGTATCAGTCGTCATGTGATCATGGTGATACATGTACATCGTTATTTGTGTGTTTCCTTGTTGTTGTCAGTTTAATGTTTAATGGGTTTTGTGATGTCCCCTTGGCATATTCCAAATAATTCATTGAAGCAATGGACAAATAAGCAAGATTAATAATTACGATTTCAGGAAATTTTATATACAAATAATGCTATCAAAAAAATTAGGCCGTTGGTTTTCTCGTTTGAATTGTTTTGCATTGATATTTCGGCGCCTTTTAAAGCTGACTACGCAGTATGTGCTCATTGTTCAAGGCCGTACGGTGATCTATAATTGTTAATTTTTGTGTCATGGAGCGTTGTCTCCTTGGCAATCATACCCCATCTTCTTTTTTATATTAAACTGGCTCCTAGATCTTGCACTACTTATTTGTTTACATAATGATTACCTGCTGTTCCATAGTAACCTTTCAGATTGAGTTTATAGTTATCACTCTCATCACCAACATACATTGTACTGTATACAGCATACGCTGTATCCCCTGTAAAATCTTCAAGGTCAAATCGGACTTGGTATGATCTTTGTCGAAGTATGAAATGTAGATTATCATTCCCTGTAAGATTAGTAATTATGTGTAGAATATGAGCAGTTAAAATTGAACATTTCATACACCTCCAGTGTTATCGTTTCAATAATCAAGTTAGAACAAGTCTTTTCCAGTAATCACAATTTTCATTATTGCCTGGTATCAACATGTTTATTTATCAAATCCAAAGTACGTTGTATGCATTTCTTATCAATGATTCTACAGTGTATTCGGTACAACATTTGAATTCTCAATGCTCTTCAATTTTAAATTAGGCTGGCTGTCTGACTATTTAGATCTGAGCGTCACTGATGAGTCTTATGCCGGCGTCACACATTGCCGTATAGACCGACGTGCACCAGATGTACAGGCTAAATTGTTTTAAGTTCGTCGAAATGCAAAAGTTTACGCTTGGTGAACACTATAAATCCAGGAAATTTGGATGCAGCATCAATTTCTCATCCAGCTCTAGCGCTTGTCAAGCATATACCTGGTCGCTACACGCACGTAATGCATACGTTACAAGCGAAAAACACTAAAAGAAAATTAAGTTTGCGACACGTGTAGGGCACGTTGCATACGCATCAAGATCGTTCAGTTATTTTTTTGGACGTATGTGTTTGTAACATAGGACTGGCCTATTTTCATCGCTCCACGAACGTATAAACCACACTTGTGGCGTATCAAAAACGTATTCTAACATACAACGAAACTTGCTCTAACATTTACAGTTGCATGTATCAGTGTCTTTGCACTCTCTTTAAAAAAAATTATTCCTGACGTTCACATCACCCCACCGCCCAGGCAACGACTAAGAACTGTTTTACCTCTGCCTCGTCCTTTGGGTGGCAAATGAATTGTTTTAAATAGTTCTACGTTCCAGACACGCCGAAAGTACGGATAATCGTCCTTGTATGCTTCTCAAATACGTTCATGTGACGTTTTCTTTCGTTGCGTGCATTTCATCTACGCTACACAAGCGCAAACAAACGCCTACATACGTTATTTGAACTCCCGATAAACGCTTGTGTACGCTTCTAGTACGCCATTAACTAGCTTAAAGCTCGTTGTTCACACGAGACAGATATGATTGACAAGTTAAATGCGTCAAAATTATAAGCGTATTGGCAGTGTTGATGAGTGACGCCGGTATTATGTAGACGAAACGCGCGTCTGATATATCAAATTATAAGCCTAGTAACGTTGATAACTATTTACACTTTAACAAATGCAGTTTTGCAAAGTGTAAAGACATATTTCTTTTTGCTATTCAATAAAATACTAATAAAACATAGGTCAGTATAACAATGGCTTATTTTTTTTTTATTTGGAAGTGTCTTTTATTTACTAGTTTTGAAATACATTAGTTAAAGTTTCATTTAGAAGATCACCTATCCAAATAAGAAAAGGTAAAACAATTATGGAACGGTTGATTAGATGCAAGACGAGACGTCTAACTAGAAAGGAAAAAATTCCGATTTCCAAGGTAGTTTTAAAAAGAAGGAAGTCCATTAAATTTAAAAAAAAATCAAATGTAAGACTATATCAACCAAAAGAAGGAATGGTAAACAACTGCCATACTCCCGACTTAGTACAGGTATAATCCGAACATAATGGTGCGTAAAACATTTTTTTTGCATACCAAACCACCCACTTGCATGAAAAAATGTTTTGCTTGTATTATAAAGTAAAATCACAAAAATACTGAACTCAGAAGAAAATCAATTCGGAAAGTCATAATCTTACCAAGCCAATGTTCTCCAGCAATGTTCCCGAATCCGGTTTTGTAATCATTCCAGAACTTATAGAAATCAACAGTTCCATCATATCTTCTTTGGATAGTCTAATAAGATACATTAGTCATGTTAGTGTTAATATGGGGACGAAGTCCCCTATTACAGTAGAAAATTCAATAAAAAAAAAAAAAAAAAAAAATCGGGAAAATTTCCCGAATTTTTCATTGTACTAATGAACTCAAAATCGTTCAATTTTTTTTGTCGCGTTTTTTAATTTCCGGATCTGCGCAGAACACATAAATCTACTTCCTTCTTCCGGTCTTGGTGTCGTGAGACTTTGATTAGTCTAGTAAAATATGTTTACATTGAACATGACGTCATAACTTAAATAACGTCACAAGTAAAATCCCTAACAACAGAACCAAAATCGGAAACGTTACGGTATTTCCGTTTCTTTTTTTTAACAAATATTAAAGTTACAAAAAAAATAATTTAAACAAACTTCGTCCCCATTCACAGGTAATGCCTGCCTCATATTATCAGCAAAGTTATATTTCTATTGTAGCATTGTACAAACCAACAACCCGATATTTTATATACTGATTTAAATTAACGAATCGTTACTAATAAAGTAATACTCTGAATTGATATCGATCGAGAATATGGTATATACTTTAGATTTGTTTTGGTCTTACCCGACATAGGTCTTAAAGTTATTCCACATTTATTTATTAATACTACTTTTACTGTTAAGTCTGTTTTTTGTGATATACATTTGTGACGTGACTCTGTACTTATGTATCCCGTTATACTTTGAACTAGAAAATTATTTTATTTATTATTATTACTTTTACTGTTAAGTCTGTTTTTGTTATATCTATTTTACGTGACTTTGTATTTATGTATCCCGTCATACTTTGAACGACAAAATTATTTTATGTCTACCTGTGCGAATTTCAAACGCGCAATTTTACACCAGTAATTTTAAACCTTCCATTCTTTATGGGTGGATTTTACATAGATAAATAAAATCGTATAATATAAGCAAAATGAGAATGTTAAATTTGATGTATGCCTTTTTGTGTTTCTTCGTTACATTTGTTGTGTTTATAGTGATTAAGATAATAACACAATGTTGACTGCTGTACCTCTATTTTTAACATTTTTTCATATTGTGTCTGTTTGTTTTGTTCACGCATCGTTGACAATATAATGGAATTTGATGCAACTGTCATACAAGTGAGAGGTTTAGTTAGCTATAAAACCAGGTTCAATCCACCATTTTCTACATAAGAAAAATGCCTGTACCTAGTCAGGAATATGACAGTTGTTGTCCATTCGTTTGATGTGTTTGGACTTTTGATTTTGACATTTGATTTGGGACTTTCCTTTGTTAATTTTCCTCGGAGTTCAGTATTTTTGTGTTTTTACTTTTTTCTCTGATGCAATTTTATAACAAAAAGAGGCAAAGAAACCTTAATGTTTCATAAGTAAATGTTAACGGTTAGGCTAAGATCTGATTTTAAGGTAATGAAATTCTACTTTTTATCTATATGTGGGACCTATTTGACATTTTTATGCGCTTTTTGCAATATTTATTTGCTATTGACTGCAAAATATTGCTTTGGATACATAGCTATTTAGAGATCATGTTTCAACATTTCGATAATTGAAAATAAAGTGTATGGAAAATATGGTTGACAAAGATATCATATAATAAGACAAAAACAGTTAGATTATTTTTAGAAAGCCAGGCAAAGAGTGTGTTTAAAACATTTTAAGATATCTTTTTTTCAATTTCCTAAATTTCTGTAGAGCTTTAATCTAATAAGAAATTGATTTGAATTTTGCAATTCATAGAATTAACAACAGTACATTATATGACTTTTGATTTTAAACGCATTTGTACACTTGCATTTGGAATAAATAAGAATTCATCAATAAATATGTTATATTAATTTTTTATTTTTCAGTCTAACTATTTTTTAAACATTAAAATTATTCTAAATAGAAGAAGTGGTAGAATGCTAAGTGTAATTATTTTTGTAATCATTAGTTTTATAACTGCTCATACACTTATTGTACAGTGTCTGATTGCATTTATTAAATATACAATTTTAACATTCTACGGAGAAGACAATTCACTAAAGAAAAAGTAAAATTCATATCAAGTTTGTTATTATTGAAAATGAAAATTTTCAAGCAGATTTTGTATTTCTTTAGAGGTAAGATATATTAAAAGAGCATCAACTTTATTTAGAATGACAGTGACGAAAAGCGTTAGTGCCTCCTGAAAGTATTGATATTCAGAAGAAATAAAGATACATTATATGAATAATACTTCATATAATATATGAAACTGTCACTTTATATATTTGGTGCATCCGAAATGCGTTTCTGCATTTAAATTTATCAGGAGCGCTTAAAATCAAAAATTTGAAACGCAAAAATGATATTGTAATACTTGATTACTCGAGATTAATGTGACCAGTTAACCTACAAAAAAGAGTAAAAGCCAAATTGAATACGCAATAGTAAGTAATGCATAAGATTAGTCACTCGATATGTAGGTACGTAAAAAAAGAAGAAACTAATATCTAAGTAAGTAATATTTCTTATTTATTCGTAAATGATATACACAAGCATGAAGTTGCTTTGAGGATGAAATACCTCTAAGGACAGAATACTTTGCCAATCATTTCAAACTTCAACATATTCATCATACTCAATGAAAAGATAGAAATACGCCATAGTGTCAAACATTTAAAGTTTTTTTTTTTATGATATAAGACTACCCATGCTAAACTTATGCGAAATCCTGATACAGAAATTTTCTGGGGAAAAACAATCTTTGATTTTCATATCTATAACCTTTTAATACAAAAGGTTGTGCACTAGAAATAGTCATGACAAAATAATACACAGGGTTCACGTATTGTATTACTTTTAATCGATTTTGATTATTAAAGTACTCATTTTAGTTTTAATCATTTGATGTGGCAATTAAAAAAAAATTAGATTTACAAAATAGAAAAAAAAAATAAAGTAAAATAAAATAAAAAGATTAAATTAAACCTCTGATTATTTAAATACGAGTTCCTAAAACCCTACCTGAAATCTTCTTTATAGTTTGTGATCCCTTGGAAAATTCCTTGTCAGGGCAGCATTCAAGAAATAATGAGCATTGTTCTAGGTTTGTGTCATGAGTACTAGAGCAACAGTTGTTGTCATTTGTGCAAATCATGGCGCATTCGATTCCGGAACTGACTGTTATTGTCTTCATGGATGCCCCAACTAATCGTGTTTCCGTTTCTTTGTGGAACATCTGAGATTTCAAACTAAAACTTGCAGTAAATTGTGTGAAAAATATACAAACTGATGCTGTCTTTAAATAAAAAATATTTTTCACTGATATGCTGCTACCAATTACAACTGTTCATTTCACAACTGCCAAACTCAGAATATGAAGTTTTGACGTCGGTTAATTTTTGATTCGATAAAATTTGATCATGTGATATATTGCATGAATAAAATATGTAAAAAATGTATAGTTACTACATTGCATATAGGAACAAATGTGTACATAACAACTCGATATTATTGGCATCACAAGATGCACATTGCGAAACCTAATGTATCTTCAGTAGTGGTTGAAATCAAATGTAAGAAATTTGAAAGATTTCCAATTGCATGCCTATAAGTCCTTAAAGTAAAACTTGACTATGCTCTCTACAGTTGTGTTAATTTATGGTCTGGCAAAACTGATGATTAGATTTAGACTCTCTTGTACGGAAGCTGCAACGTGTAAATCGTTCTACAAAACAAAAAAACATTTTTCACGTCAGATTTATCTTTGGAAGCCTTGTACATTTAGAACAAAATACTTAGCAATAATGAGTTTCTCTCTTGTTGCAAATTTAAAAAAAATAATTCTGTCGTGATGATCAAATATATATGTCAACTTTTAAACAGCAAATTTGGGATAGAGTTGGTCTACGATAAGTTACTATATTTGAAGGATCATAACAAGGCGGCTCTATCGGGCATCAGACTACTATGGGGTGTCCTTAGTTGTGTCCTAAAAGAAATGACATAAATGCAGATATAATTTCACTCTCACTTACGCATGTAAATTGATATCCAACATTGAATTTTTGAACAATATCTGTGATTGATTCTTCTAATGAAACTAATTACGTAATCGAAATAACTTATATTTCTCACTTGACGTATGAAAGCAATTAAAATCTTGATTATTTTATAGCAGCGGCTATAAAATTATTATGAACAAAACATTAAACACTGTAAATATTTCATAGCTTATGCGGTCTGCTATAATTTCATATTTTCATTTAAAAAAGAGACATGAAATATGCAAAACCATTTGAAGAAAGCATATGCATTTACCGTCGATTTAACGCAACATGAGTAATACATCATTTGCTTGGGGTCTGTAGTGCTCAGATTTTTCTAGTTTAGTGTGTAGTGTTTGTTTGGAACGGTTATAGATCTTTTCTACGTTTTTTACAGGTTTTTATTTGACGTATGGTTTTATGATTGCTATTTTATCCCTCTTTGTAATGCAATACATGTATTTATAACGTTTAAAACACCATTAGAAAAGGAATGTTTTTATACTCGAAGCTTGAAGTATTGTATACTGAAGAAGACAATTCATTGACCTCTATATGTCTTTAGTCGTTTTTCTTCGGTTTATTTCGGTTGCTGCCTTACCTAATATTACGCTTGAGTCCTACTGCATGATATTCAAATCAAATATTGTTTAACAATGGATTGTCTTGCACTTACTAATTATGAATTAACAAAGGTAACAATGAAAGTTGATGAAAATTTCGTGTCATAACGAAGATTAGAAAGTGGTATTTGCTGCGTTGCTGTGTATATTTAAATGAAAAAAGACTGGTTGGCTTGAATTAGAACAAAACCGCAAAATCGCGGGTATTTGGTGCGTAATTAAAAATTGTAAACTGTTGTAGGATAAATTTTTGTAAAAGATTTTATGACTGGAGAACTTTAGGAAAGGTATCAAAAGTAACTTTTTTTTTCCAAAATTTTTTTGCTGTATACTATGGACATACATTTACTATAAATAAACTGTATTCATTTTTCTATTCCTTGTTTACTATCCTAGGCAATATCGTCATTATAGAGACTTAATATAATATATCAGTGACAACTGCGGATAGTAAACTTGAAATTGAAAGCATATAGCAAATACACTTTATTTTTTGTATATGTATGATCATAGTATACAGAAAAAAAGCAAACATAATTGTCCAGTCCTCAAGTACTTGTGTAACTTTAAAAATAGTCCTAAACGGAAGTCTTCTCCGTGACTTAAAAGTCCGTCCGATGACGGAAACAATATTCGGACGCCTTGTATTTCGCTAAAATAACTCAAACAAAATAATCCTTAGCGAGGATGACAAATGAGACTATGCACGGTACCTAGGACAAAGTGGAAGAATGGTCAATTTATTATGGGAAGAAGACAAGCAACACACACACTGAGGTCTTCTCATTTAGTAGTATAGGTGTGTCTGGTTAGTGTCACACATCTTTATGTGGTATGCTACCTCATTATCTAGTACGTTTAAATGCGGCTAAGCAGTTCAAGCAGGATTCGTACTCATAGCACATTTTCGTCTTGATGTTTTAAGCATATTATATTTGCCTCTTGATGTTAAACTTTCATCATTCGTCATAATCATCATCATCAAAATTCAAACAGGAAAAAAAAACCATCGAAATTAGTAACACAAAACCAGGTGACACCAAAAACCCTTAACTCGAGCAAACTGACAATTGAACAACACGCACCCTACAAAAATCCGGAACTGAACTCAGAGGCTCCGCAAGGGCTATCTATTGAATGATTAAATTATACTTTGGTGCCCACCATTGGTTGGATATAATGATATTGATGGAAGATATTAGCTTGACTGTCCCTCTGGTATCTTTCATCCCTCTTTTAATATTCACTGGTTAATCAATTCATACACATGTACAAGTCATGCGTCCTGTTTGATAAGGAAAATGAAATGTGTACGGCCACTTCCCATTTGATAAGACGGTATGCTTACCTATATATCTCTATAGTTTCTTGAATTTTAATATTAGATTGTTGATTTAAAAATACTGCAAAATTACTTCTTCAAAAACTCTGCAAAATTCAGATTCTCGCTGGTTTTTAAAATGACTAAGAATTATTGTATTCGAAATATTTAGTTACAACTAAACGATGATGATTGTTTTCCTATTTGTTTACTTTAATGTATGTTTTTTTATGACGCATGTCTTTATCGAATCAATATACTAATGATAGAAGGACGAGACTGGCTGCTTCAACAAGATAAACGCCCCTTCTTTGCAGACATCACCTAATCATGCGAATCCGCAATAAGTCAAAATGTCACAATCGGTTATTTAACTTGTTCAAATACATGATAGTTTATATTTTTGAATTATCATATATTAATCGGTGTGGTTTGTATTGTTCAGAATTTACTATTCTATGCTATCTTTTTATTTTTGTTTGTCATTTCTTTGTTTTATCTTTGGTTGTTGTGTCATGTCTTTTCATTTGACTTGTAATTTTCAAATGCCACTTGATATGTTCAAGTATATTTGTAATGATATAAGAAATAATGTACAATGTTGTAGGTTTGTGTTATACTTGCTGGAGTAGCAATTGTTATCATTTGTGCAAATTATGGCGCATTCGATTTCGGATTACATTTCAATTGTCTCAAATGATTCCCAAACTAATCGTGTTTCCGTCTTTCAGTTGAACATCGAAAAAAAGGCTAAAGATATCAAAGGGACATCAAATTCATAAGTCAAAAATAAACTGACAACGCCATGACAAAAAGATTAGCAACAGTATACAAATCACAACATTGAAAACTAAAGTCTGAGAAACACGAACCCGAACAAAAACAAGGGGTTATCGCAGGTGCTCCGAGAAGGTCAGCGAATCCTGATCCGTTTATGTTACCAGCCAAATTTTCAGCCTTATGCATGTTTTAGGGTTTAAATGATTTTTTTTTTGTATTATTATGAAGTATACATAGTCGTACAAGTTAGTTTGCAAGATAAGGCAACATAACAGAATTATGTTTTTTTTTGTAACATTCGATTTTTTTGGAAAATTTTCATTTCAGATGTATGTTCATCTACTTCATTTCTTATCTCTAAAATGAAATTGTAGCTTGATTGATAAATAACTAAATAATTTGACATAGCAACAATGTACCAGCATCTGCAATCTAAATAATGATAATTTGAACATTTTTCCTTCTAATAAAAAAATTTACATGAAAGTTAAAAAAACATATGCATAGGTTTTTTATACGTAAACGGCTAGTCTTTATTATAGAAATTATGTACATATACTTTTTTCTCAAGAAAATTCTACAATTTATTTTTTTTAATTGGTTGCTTCCAGTAAACAATTCGTTGATATATTTTCCGTATGCAGTAAACTCAGCGTGACCTTTCTCTCGTAAAAATCCGGTAATCGTAAAACGCATGGATCTGTGATTGAAATAAACTATTATCTTAATTAATTTACATGTTATACACGTGGTCAATATCCATGCTTCTTTGCTGATTGTTTACTATCAGGTGAGAATCGGTATACTACGGCTACGACATTAAATATATTGCCCGTGTTAGTAAAGTGAAACACTCTCTGCGCGTTAAGAACTCTATGGCCGTTCTGCAGGTGGATTTTCTGTCCCTATTCGAAATACATTCATTTCAAATACAAGCGGCAGTCGAATTTCCTGTCCAGGTCAGTCCACTGCAGTAATAACCCGTATGAATTCTAACCAAATTGTTCTCGTCTTATAAATGCATGACATATGTGTGACTGACAGCAAGCAAACAATTAAGAACAAGCTTCTTTTTCTATTCTTCATATGTTTCACTTTTACACTGTTTTGAATCTAGATATTCTAACAAATTCGTTTGTAAATATTTTTGTATAGATAGAACAATTTCTCTTTCTGCAATGATTTTGTGTTTTGGTCCACTTTTGTCCTAAGCTTTCTAATGATATCCTTCTTCTACAAATTGCCTGAAACTGAACAGGCAATTTGTTCAATTTGGTTTCAAAATTTCAGTCATTTTACAAAATTACTTGGTATTTCTAGTCATTTTGTATAATGTATGTCAAGGTTAGGCATTTTATAAATTGCCTGAAATTCAGTCATTTTACAAAATGCCTAAATTTAGCAAATGTCTGTAACATATACATGCATTGTTTTTGGCTTAAGTGCTTGCTGTCAGTAACTTCGAGTACTTACAAATCGTACTTTCTTGTTTATTTGACCTATTGGTACTAATTGGTATGCTTTGTTGTTATTTTAAATGTTTACTTATTCAGGATTTATCTGGTCTATATCCCAGCTTTGATAAGTGTTTGGTATTACTATAAATTTTCACTTTTTCGTATCCTATGGGAAGCAGGATTAATCGCCCCAGTGGCAAATCGCCCCACACCAAATCGCCAAACTTTTTCACAAAATCGCCCCACTTTTTAAAATCGCTTGTGAAAAGGGTAAAATCCTGTTAATTTTTCTCCTGCCAAATCGCCCCACTAATGAAAAAATGTAAAATCTACATGAATATATATATAATTTTTAGGTATGCAAACTCGCCCTACTTAAAAACGAAAATTTATTATATTGTTTTTATTGACTATATGAACATCAGAATTATTTATTTTGTAAAAATATTTCCTTTCTCCATTTAACTGTACATGTATACCTAACAACAAAATTATTTCCATTTATCTGTGCTGAAAGTAATTGCAAATGGCTGATATTTTGGTTTAAGCTTATTGTTATTATTTTAAAATTGTTTAACATTTCACAGCGGTAAATCATGTTATTTTAATTATCTTTCCTTAGTTTATTTATTTTGTATTTACATTGTATCATAGATTAAATTTATTTGTTCAGTGTATGTTCACTGGTTTAAATTTGTCTTTTGATTGCGTTAAGCTATTTCAATTGATATTTTATAATGTGTCTTTCTATGTTGTGATGTTACACTGCTGTTTCAGATAAGGGTGAATGTTTGGTACCATTAAAACGTTTAAACCCGCTGCAATGGTTTGCACCTGTCCTAAGTCAGGAATCTGATGTTCAGTAGTTGTCGTTTGTTGATGTGGTTCATTAGTGTTTCTCGTTTCTCGTTTTTCATATAAATTAGATCGTTGGTTTTCCCGTTTGAATGGTTTTACACAAGTAATTATTGGGGCCCTTTATAGCTTTCTGTTCGGTGTGAACCAAAGCTCCGTGTTGAAGATCGTACTTTGACCTATAATGGTTTGCTTTTATAAATTTTGACTTGGATGGAGAGATGTCTATTTGGCGCTTGGTATTCAATATACTTTCTAAAATTTATGTATTAATGCATTGTGAATACATTTTATAAATTTATCCTGACAAAGTGATTAACTCAAAGATCTGTTAATACAGAGTGAGATGAAACAGTAAAACCGCATGATCAATAATTTGAGGGCATGTAGGTGAAAAGGATGCACAAAAACGTTCCACAACACACACATATTGTTTTATGTAGTTCAAAGACAGGCAAAGATAACAAAAAAGTAACCTAGGAACGAAAATGAGATGGGACTATATTGGGGTCCTATTTGACAGACATATCTAGCTTGATCTAAATATACCGGTATATGTCCATACATATGATCATATTTTCCAATACAGTGTGAAACAATAAGATTTACTTCAAAAATATTGTGCTCATGCTGCAATCTATATTGGTTATAAATTAGAAAAAAAACATAACCACTGCAATGCCAATAATGATCGAAGTGAATGAGCACTAGGAAATTAAATTTTGGAAAGGTTTTGCCAAATACATCTAGGTCAAAAAGTGTTACTTTGTAGCATTATCAAATATCTATTTCAGCTTTCAGCACAAACTGTTTTATGAAGATTTGTATGAAAAGCGATAGTGTTTGAAAAGGAAAACCCACCACAATGATCTTTCGGATATCAACTTCCTATTGAGTGTCCTTACTTTAGTCCCGAAAGAAATTAATAGATGAATGTGTTATTTCACTCTTTAATGTATATAAAAGTTGGTAAACAACATTGAATTTTGGAACAATATATGTGATTGATTTTTCTAATGAAACCAATGACGATGTCTAAATAATTCATGTTCCAAATAAACTTTTAAATACACTTTAAAGCTGGTTTATTTTTCAAAAGTAAAATATCGACAGCTATTGAACTGATGACGAACACTCCATTAGATACAATCTCCTTTTGATGACATGTAATTTTGTTGCATTTCGTAGTGCTCCGAGCTTTGTTTTTCAAGTAGTGTGTCTAGAACGATTATTTGATTATTCCCTCGTTTTTCATTTCTTTTTAATGCCCCACCTACAATAGTAGAGGGACATTATGTTTTATGGTCTGTGCGTGCGTCCGTTCGTTCGTTCGTCCGTTCGTCTGTCTGTCCCGCTTCAGGTTAAAGTTTTTGGTCAAGGTAGTTTTTGATGAAGTTGAAGTCCAAACAACTTGAAACTTAGTACACATGTTCCCTATGATATGAATTATCTAATTTTAATGCCAAATTAGAGTTTTATCCCAATTTCACGGTCCACTGAACATAGAAAATGATAGTGCAAGTTTCAGGTTAAAGTTTTTGGTCAAGGTAGTTTTTTTCTTGAAGTTGAAGTGCAATCAACTTGAAACTTAGTATACATGTTCCCTATGATATGATCTTTCTAATTTTAAAATTATAGTTTTTACCCCAATTTCATGGTCCACTAAAAATTGAAAAAGATAGTGCGAGTGGGGCATTCGTGTACTATGGACACATTCTTGTTTCCTTTGTGTCATGTTTTGTATGTAACGTATTGTTATATGATAACCTCTAATTGCCTTCTGTCTCTCTTTGCAAATAAAGAAATTTATCTATACCAATAAACAAACATTTAAAAAAAGAATACGTTTTTTTACTAGGAAACTAAGATATTGTATACACTATAATATATTAAAGAAGAGTGTTTGTTGACCTCCATACGTCTTTTGCATTTTTCCTATGTCGTTGGGTAGCTGTAATACCCGATATAATATAATGAAAAAAAAATCATTAATCGTCCTTCACTGAGTTTGGTATGCATTTTCCTATTATAACTGATCAAATAAGGTCAAAACCGAGCACAGGAATTAATGGGTTCGAAAAACCGAAGACTTGAAAGAGAGTTTTGCTTGGTCTCTGCATTTTCGAGAGTAAATACTGATTAGGTTCGAATCAGGATTATGTTTCCGAAAAGCATGAAAAGGGTCACGCATTTTCTTGTGGAAGAATACTTTGTTAGCATGCGAAGTATATTATTACATTTTTAGTTTAAAACAGATGTTTTATAATTAAAGTATTCCGTCTACTAAAGTATCAAAATGGATAACTTGTAGAAATTCGATATCTATTAACACTAAATGCACAATGAAAGTTCATTCGTATTATTCATTTGTAAGGAGTATTATTATTATAAATGTTTTGATTGGTAAGAATCAAGTGAGCACATAGTTCATGCATATAAAGAAAGATAATTGGTAAGCATCTCTCAGTTAAAAAGATACCATGGGGACATTCAAAACTTAAGCCAAAATAGATTAAGGGTATGGTAAACAAAAAAGATAAAAAAGCAGATACAAACAATTCTACTGAATACTTCATATGAAACTGAAGATTAAGTAACTTGAAACCAACCTAAAACCGTGGATGAACTCAGAGGCTCAGGAGGGTTTAACTACATGTATTGAATTCTTAATCATTGCCTACCATTAATTTGAGATCTTGATATTAATGGTAGATCTTTGATTTTCCCTGTTAAATCGTTCATATACAACTCATGTGCGCCAGGTAATTTAGAAAATTAAATTTGTACGGTCACTTGCTATTTGATTAGACTGTAAGTTTACACAAATATCTCTCTGAAATATTTCTTATTGTTTTCCAATAAAAAAATACCTATTGTGTTTTTCAACAACTGCAAAATTCCGATTCTCTTTGGTTTTGTAAATTACTTAGATTCTTTGCATTCAGGATGTTGTCTTAAAACATTACACTCCCAGTCAAAATGCCACAATCAGTTATTCAATTTGTTCAAATGCTTGAAAGTTGATATTCTTTGCTTTAATTTTGAAGGGAACATTCGTTTGTTATTAATTTTTCGTGCATTGTATAAATAGTGATTGTTTTCTTGTTATATTGATTGGTTGCGAAAGAATTTATTAAAATGTAGTATTAAATATTTAGTTGTTTATTTGTGGTCTATAATAGCTTTATCATTTTCATGTATGGTTGAATACCTAAAAATAATTATATTATATAATTTATTAGTAAAAAATTCAATACGTTAACATCATCATATTAGAAAAACTTGTGTCTTTAAACCATACAATTAGATCAAGCGAAGTATTTCATAGTTGATACTTCATTTATGAATAGACATACAATACAAAAAAAGATAATAACTATTGCATTTTGATTGTTCAAAGCACCGAGAGTGATGTAATAACATAAGAAAGCAATTCACAAAAAAGAGCACAACCATTCATTCACAATCGAATTCGAGATGTTAAAAAAGTTTTCTTTTCCATTTCCCGTTGATATGATTTATTTTAGTGATACCGGTATCGATAGGTAGAAGGACAAAGAGTTTTTATTACTGCATATATAATAATAGTGGTATATATTTAGTTATGATTAAAACCTTCAAAAACAAAATCAATGTTATAAACAATAAAAAGAACATTTAAAGATGTTACTACATGTACTGTGTATGATTGATGACTTCAAAGAATACGTTTAACCAAAGGATCATTTATATCAATTAGTTCACCATGATCCCATCAAATTTTACGGGCTTTATAAACAACTTCAACTCTAAAAATATAATCCAATTTTCCGTTTTTTGTTAAACTTCCAAAATAAACCTTTGTATCATTCTACGGTTACGACTAAAGAGACTATTTTTCGTTCGTGGTACGAACCATGAACGAAAAAATAGTATCTTAGGGTTTCCCATGTGAAACTGAAATGAAATTTAAAAAGGACAATTATGGCTGTTTTTTATTGACAATTATAAAAAAAAGTCCAGATGCGCAGGTCAACAAGCAATTTCTCTTCACAGATGCTCGAAGCCTTCATATTTAAAAACATAAAGCTTATTATAAAAAAAAGTCCAGATGCGCAGGTCAACAAGCAATTTCTCCTCACAGATTTTCTCTTCACTGATGCTCGAAGCCTACATATTTAAAAATATAAAGCTTATTAAAAAACGTACGTTTTTTTTATTTAAATTATATAACATTTAGGTATTAATTAAACGAAATTTTCTTGAAATGTACAGTTATTTCAACATTAGACTAGCCCGAGAAAGTTGCAAATTTTTCCAAAGGTAAGGTCTCAATTTAAACAGTTTATTGTTACGAGCTTTATGATAAGGAATTACATTTTTTAATTGGATAACCATACTATAGTCTCTTTATGTGATGTTTAGCTTTATAATTGTCCTAAATCCTGTGCACAATATTAATTGAAATCATAAAAACCGGTTCTTTTTTTAACAAGTCAGATAAGAATTTGGTAGATATTTATCTAACAAATTATATATTTTTCATGCAAGTAAAAACGTATCCCTTTATTGATTTTGTTTACTTTCGGATGATTTTTAACTTGTTGGATTGAAGATTGAATAAGAAAAGAGTATTTATGCATTTTTTGTTATAAAGATTGTTATCATATTAATTTAATTTTCGTATGGGAAATAGTTTTTGACCTTTGATGTACATTACTAAAAAAAACTGGCACAATATATTCTTTTGACAATCGAATTAATATTTCAATGCACTGTATAGTTTTGAATCAAATCAATTATAATACAGGATACTCTCTTTTTAATGTTATAATGATCATATTGACTGTTAAAGCATATCTAATTGATTTTTGTTTGTAACTTTTTTTATCATGCTTGGTCATTTTTATACGCCGTGAGTTCAGTTTAATAATTTCATAGGATAACTAAAATATGTTTTGGAGATAAAATATTTAAATAATTAAGGATGATTTTGCGTATTTTTTAGTGGCAATCTTTTAAAAAAAAACCTGAATATGTAAATTCTTTTCCATATCTTTTTTTCAGTCTTGATAGACTTACTTTTTACGGTAATACTTTTAAAAATAGCTGTTGTAAAACCAGTATTGTTTCTCTCTTACATATCTTATTTAAAATAAATATTAAGATAAAAATGACTGAAATTGCAACGTAATAACACCAAAATGCATCTAAAAAAACATATGCATTAAAAGAGAGATAATAACACTTGCCTCGCTTCCAAAAATGTGACTATTTTTCAAAAACAGCAAATTCGTGAAATGACAACTTCATTTAGAACTGAAAAATATACTACCTTTGATATCCCTGATATACAAAGTATCTGTACTACCTGTAATATATTTTTATTTCTGTAATGAATTTTTCAATTTACGTTGAGCGTTTGTTTTCGTCACTGTTCATGATTTTAATGGATGAAATATATTGATACACAAAACATGGCAGTCGGTATAAAATAGTTTAACCTACTGTTTTGCTTCAGTAATAATTTTTATAATTCTATTTTCCGAGGTGAAAGAGTATGTGAGGAGTGAGAAATAAAACAAACTAATTGCATTCCGTTATACTATTCTATGTCGTCCTAAAGCGGTGGCTGAGTGGTCTAAGTACTAGTAGTTTTTACTGTAATCACAGGCAAGTCAATACCGATGTCGTGAGTTCGAACCCCGCTTGTGCAGGTGCACTTGACTGCTTGTAATCTTAATTAACTTGGATTGCCAGTTTTCCTATCAAAGGTCGGTGGTTTTCTCCGGGCTCTGTAGCTTCCTCCACCAATAAAAACTGAAATAGCCCAAATTCAGTGCTTAAAAGTGGCGTTAACACACCAAAAATCAAATCAAATCAAATCTTAAATCAGGATTCTTACAAGTGTTAGTTTTTCTTATATCGTCATGATTTTGATCTTTCTACTGAGGTAGTGGGTGTTGACTATATATCTATCGAACAGACTACAATGTGATGTATTTTCCAGAATGTGTGACGAACTTCATTATGTGATTTTTATTTTTTATGAATTATTTGCTTATTATTCATAAATTGTTAATGATGCAATGCAGCTGGCTATCTTATATTCATGGCTTATAAAGGTATGTATAAATTGCACCCTGAGTGACACCCCACGCATTAATTTATGAGGCAGGTAAATCAAATGACAGGTACATGTAGCACATGATTTTTTTTATACAGGTAAAGTGGTTAGGCAGATCACACCTAGATTTTGAAGTGAACAGACGTCAAGTTAGTCTGCTGCAGTTCACTTATATTTGGTAATACTTCAAAATGGTCAAATCAGGACATGGAGTTTCACAGGACAATATATTGAACTTGTTCGGGGGTTTTCCATGCAGTTTTATGCTCAGTTTTGGAGCAACAGCGTATGTCCTATTCATTTACACAGATCTTCCCAAATACCAGTTGTGAGGTTTACATTAACGTATCATACAACGGCCAGTATAAATGTTATGTGGCAGAAATTGTGTACTTTACGTATACCGGAAGTTGGTATTTGATTTACCGGAAGTGGCATATCAGTATAAAGCTGTGCAATTAGTACATTATTTAATGAAGAAAATGTACATATTATTGATGTTACAAGTGTTATACAGTTCAATATCAAATAGTGAAAAGTTTAATAAAGTGACAGTTGAGATAAGTTCAATCTGAAAGTGTTTGACATGTTTGATGTTCAAAGCAACGTCCTAGATCTTGACCGCAAACATAGTGTATAGTAGTAACTGTGTTGAAACATTGTGTTGTTTTGTTTCAATTTATACTAACATGCTTTTTAGTTTTGTTTATTATGTTTATTTGTATTCATTTGCATTTTGTAATTGTGTTTAGTTTTGTTTGACTTTGTCAAATTTAGTTTTAGTAAAAAATAATTTTTACTTGTGTTTCTATGAATGTTGACCAACTGACAATCCGGTTATCCTACGTATTTACAGAACGTCATCTCTTTGTAATATAAAAATATAACCTATTGATGTGTTTTTCGTCGACGTGTATATGTCTCTACATTTATAAAAACATCTGAATTCATCTTATAAAAAATGATTCTACGATATTGTATTTAACGTCGTTGTATTGGTTGATTTCTGCCTCTAATATTATTGTTGATGGTCAATATCATTAGTTAGAACGATGTAATGACAGTTGTTGTCGCTTGGATATTTCAAATATTCATTCAAAACATTTCCATAGTAACTTATGAGAATAGAAATACTAGTACTCAGTTAATGTGTTCGAAGCATCATCCCGTCTGGGGTTGATTTGATGGTCGCAACTGCTGTGTTACTTGCTTCGATAAGTGAAGGGAAAACGGTACTATTTATTCTGCCATAGGCGACAATACTAACATTTTCTAATTTTACCACTTTTTATAATAAAAACCTGGATAAAACAGTTATGTGTGGTGTTAGTACTTTATTACTCTATTTTAAAAATTGAGACCAAATAGTATCATGACCAATTTCCAACGGAGCTTGTTTATGTTATCCATGCCCACCGTCATTTTGCAGCAAATTTATAAAATTTTGAAAGCCTTTTCGAATAATTCTATAGAAAATATTTCAATAGGTTTTAAAATTTATATTGTAAATATAAACACTGCAGTTATTCATAGATACATAAAAAATATATTGTTTTTGAGATGATGAAAACAAAGATATCGATATTAGACACTTAAAATATTTAATATGCAAAATACTAAGCTTTAAAGATGCCTTTGTTACCTGTATTAATCTATGAAAAAGCTGAATTATGTCCCTTGGGAGTATTAATTTCCAACAAAAGTCCTTTCAGACAGTACAAAATGACAAATTATATATGCCCGATATAATAAAAGATAGAAACTACAAAATGAAGCACTATTGAAATATTTGCTGCATGAATTGCCAACAATGTGAGCAATTCTTTACACAGGAGTGTACAAATTCTATCTAAATTTAGCCTCAGGTGGGCCTCTTTTTTTCTTAAATAGGCAATTTTAACACTGAAAATGCTTTCAATATGACCAAATATTGTCTTACTCCATCAACATTGCAAACTTAACCAGACAATTTCCTATTTTAAAATAGTATGCTTAGAGAAATACCAATGTGATACATTTAGGGAATTACACAGCAAAAAAGGCAAATATATGGTTAAAAATATTTGTCGCGACTTGAATTCTGGGATTTCCAATTGAATTAATCATTGCGAAAGGTGAAAACAAATACAAAAAAAGAATAGTGTGGTGCAGTTTATACAATATAGTTAATATTGAAATCCTAGAATAAAGTTTTATATCAGTACCCATCAATTTGACTTATAATGATGACTCAGCATTTTTTTCAACACAGTACTGTTCTCAGTTACAAATTTCTATTCTTTGTGATGAAAATCAAATGTACTTATCAAATGCTTCAAAATAGTATAATATAACTGAAGTCTTATTGATTTTGATTTCCCTTGCTATCTTGAGTATAGGGAAAACGGTACTATTTATTCTGCCATAGGCGACAATACTAACATTTTCTAATTTTACCACTTTTTATAATAAAAACCTGGATAAAACAGTTATGTGTGATGTTAGTACTTTATTACTCTATTTTAAAAATTGAGACCAAATAGTATCATGCCCAATTTCCAACGGAGCTTGTTTATGTTATCCATGCCCACCGTCATTTTGCAGCAAATTTATAAAATTTTGAAAGCCTTTTCGAATAATTCTATAGAAAATATTTCAATAGGTTTTAAAATTTATATTGTAAATATAAACACTGCAGTTATTCATAGATACATAAAAAAATATATTGTACCCTTACATCCAATCACGGCGCTCCTAAGTTGACTTCCTTCACCTGTCTTGGGTACACAAAAGGCCAACCTAATGCTAGGAAAATGTAATACTACCGTTTTCCCTGAAGCTTATTACAGTCATGTTCGCAACCGTCAAATCCCAAAGTCATAGTGGCAGATCACTCATCGCAGTACTGATATTCCTTGTATTGACAAGCTTGTTTAAATGACCATCATAATATGATAAACACGGAATTATTCGCATGGTGAAAATGTTGCGTATAAAATGCATTTATGACGGTTTAATTGAGCGATCACAATATGTGTCTGCCTGTCCTAAGGTAGGTCTTTATTACAGTGGTTTTCGTTGGTTGCTGTGCATTATGTTTTTCCACTTTTTCATAGAAGGACCTTTTGCTTTTGTTCTGAATATTATTATTTTTTTCTTCCGCTTAATTTTAAAAGTCATGCGCAGTAGTGTTGTTTCACAAGATGTCGCTTAGATATTTGGTATTTGATATCGCACAGTTAGTACGATTTTGAAACTGACACCGCTTAACCGAACATATTTCTTTGTAAGATTGATTCTTGTGTCCACTAATCCTTTGCTAAAGAAACCGATACAATTTTAATTGATTTTACAAAATTGCTAGTTATATCTTCAGGTTTAGAATGATCAGTTTTCTGAAACATTATCCAGGTGCTTAATTTCTTGATTGACAACACATTTGTTACGTTTGGAGGACGTGTTTTGCAACGGACTGTTGGAGTTCCAATTGGAACCAATTGTATCCTTCTTCTTGCTGACTTGCTTCTTTATTATCACGAGGCTGACTTCATACGGGAACTTCTTTGGAAGAAAGATAAGAAGATAACAACATTCTTTAACTTTACGTTGCTCTATATGGATGATATTCTCTCACTAAATAATATAAAATTTTGGGACTATGTTGAAAGAATCTTTCCCATCGAACTAGAGATAAAGGATGCTACAGATACAGTTAAGTCTCCCTCATATCTTGACTTACATCTAGAAATTGACAATGAGGGTCGGTTGAAAACAAAACTTTACGACAAAAGAGATGATTTTCAGCTTCCCTATTGTGAACTTTCCATTTCTATGTAGCAACATTCTAGCAGCGCCTTAATACGGAGTATATATCTCCCAATTGATACAATATTCCCGGGCTTGTATTTCCTATCATGATTTCCTTGATAGAGGATTGCTGCTCGCAATGAAGCTATTTAACCAAAACTTCAAAATGGGGAAGTTGAAATCATTCTTTCTAAAATTTTACGGACGACGTCACGAGTTGGTTGACCGTTATGGAATATCCGTTTCACAGATGATATCGAAGATGTTTCTTATGTCGTATCTACAATACCCTTCCCTTTTCAAGATTGTGACCTACCGAATTAGACTTTTTACCGGATTTGTAATAACACAAGCAACACGACGGGTGCCACACTTGTAGCAGGATCTGCTTTCCCTTCCGGAGCACATGAGATCACACCTGGTTTTTAATGGGGTTCGTGTTGCTAAATCTTTGGTTTTCTATGTTTTGTCTTCTGTACTACTGTTTGTCTGTTTATCTTTTTATTTTTAGTCATGGCGTTGTCAATTTATTTTCAATCTATGAGTTTGACTGTCCCTTTGGTATCTTTCGACCCATTTTAAGACTTCTGTTCAAAACCCGTATAAGATATCGACAACATATTTTCACTTAATTGTGAGTTGCAACATTAAGTAACGCATACATTTTGGTTGAAAGGGTACGTTTACGTTTTCTACATTTAAAAATGCTTGTACCAAGTAAGGAATATTACAGTTGTTGTCCATTTGTTAAATGTGTTTTATCATTTGATTTTGCTATTTATTTAGGGACTTTCCGTTTTGAATTTTCCTCGTAATTCAGTATTTTTTCTACTTTTTACTTAAAATGGAAGTTTTCCCGTCTTATTTCTAAACTTTCGCGTATGGTGATATAACTCATTAACATTATATAATAAAGACCCAAGGTCTTTTGATTTGACGTCCTTGGTTTTTTACCCGTCAAGGTCGTAGGTAAAGCTAGCGTTCTAGATTTTGACATCTGCCTTAACTTAAAACGAATTTATGATAAAGCCATGGGACTTTAACGTTTAAGGTTTGCAAGCCATAAAACCATGAAAAAGACAACCGAAAATGATCTGGTGTAAACCGGAATCAGTGTCAAGTAAACTATCATAAAATACCAAAAGTCACATTTTTCAAACCGAAAGTAACAAATTTTCACCTTTCTTTAAGCAGAAGTGTAAATTTACAGAAACTATATATTTTTGGAATCAGCATACAATAAGCTATTATTCAACACATATGAAATAACATTTTAAAGCAGATTTTAATATTTTCATTAAAATAAATATTGCTTTGGGTGGAAAGACCTTCAATTGTTCTCTGAACAATTGGTTTTTAATCCAATCTGTTTTACTTTTATTGTTTCAATTGTTTCGCATTTTTTCATGTCTGGGCCATTTAAACCTGTCTTCGCGGAATGAGTTTTGCTCATTGTTGAAGGCCGTACGATGACTGAGAATTGTTGAAATGAACGTTATGTTGTCACTATTCGATGGTTATCTCCTTGCCAATCATACTCATCTCCTTTTTTATGTGATAGGAAATTCTGTTAAAGTGAAATACTTGCCATCTATCATCAGTTGATCATATGGCACATATTAAGGTATATTTTAGTAAGTTATATATAAAAATGTATAGACATCTATAAATGAAATTTCAAATTAACGAAACGTCATAATTCACAATAATCAATATAATAAATAAACTTTACCAAATAATAACATCCATTTCAAGGAAAATAATGATAACAAAAGTTGGGGTATGTCTGGGTTTGGTCTCTTTTGTTTTTTTGTTTTTTTGTTTGTTTTTTTGTTTGATTTTTTTTTTGGGGGGGGGAGTGTAAATGTCCAATTAATCTACCCTATTCACATAAAAAAAGAAGCACATCAAGATACATTGTTTTATTACATATATGGACTGTCTACGAGAAAAAAAGCTTGTATACAATTTTACGTCAAAAAATCCCGTTGGATTAAAACTGTATCGTATGACATTAAAAGCGTAAATATTCTGATATACTATTTTCCTGCCATACGAGACAACCATCCACCAGAAACAAAAGGCCATGGATGTTTGTAGCAAAAGATTACCGTACGTCGACGTTAACAAAAACTTATACTGTAAAATAAGCTAACAAAAAAAAATACAAGCAACGAGAAAACCAATGACATGTTCTATTCTAAAATAATAAACGAAAAAAAATGAGATGGCAGATAGCAAAAATACCCAATAACAATCGATTAATAGGCTATTTAAGAATCTGTATGACGTACGTATGCTTGGAAGCGATAAACAAATCTATTCTAACTCGAGTCTACAGTTTTTAAACAGAGAGAATCATAATTATAAAATGCACATATAAATAAGAAAGAGGTCGACCCCCGAGGTCAGCGCAAAACCCAGAATTCCGCTCACAAAAAGAAAAAACGACATAAAGTACCTATCAAATAGAACTTGAAGTTATCGAAAGTCAGATAAGCCAATTACAAGTAATACGACGATTATGTTTTCCCCAGAGAAAAATATCACCCAGTACACATGCAAGTGATTTAGTGTTAATACGTCATAAACAGTTTGAGTCATGTTTTCAAACGAAAACTAACATTAGTAAAATATAATCTTTTCATGTAAACTGTTTGATTGGTTGTCAGTCATGTTTGTAATTCAGTTAGCAGTAGTTTACAAATTTTCAGATCACGTAAATCGGACACAGAGAGACGAATCAAGGTAACAAAACAATCACGGAGAGAATCTCAGGAACTGTAAAAGGAGCCATACCGGGTGCGTCGTCAGGATAAGTTTCTCTCGCTATACATGAGTCACCTTTCATGTAAATCCACACTCAGTCAAAATGTCAAAATCTGGTATTAGAATTTAGATAAAATCGATAAAATTACAGATCAGACAACGATACTGGTATATATAGATTTAAGACCACAGAGAGTTGAGACAACTATATATTGTATCGATCAATCTATCCGTGATGTTGATCGTTAATAACTGTTTATGTCAAGGTTTTGGTTTGATCATCATCATTGTCTTTGTGAGTCCGGTCTTTCCTCTCCACAACTTCCAAAGAACTGCCTGGTAAGAATCCTTTTCTGAGTATAGACCATTAATATTGGCTTTAGAACACGAATGATACCACCAGGCTCCTCTGTTAAAGATCGCACAATTCCTTTCAATTAAATCGTTGTCCCTGTCACGAGTACTAAACATCATACCAGTCAATGATATTCCTCCCGTACTCGCCATACCATTTCCTGTAAAGCATGTTAAATATGACACTATACTATTATGTAAAAGATTGATCATAAGTCACTGAAACGGGAAGATTTGGACAAGATCAATAGTAAACAAGTGGACAGAAACACGTTGAGCTCCCAGAAGTGTAGTTCTTGAACTAAAAATAAAGTTTTACTTAAAAGTTTGCACAGTTACTAATTGTTCAGTATAACAACTTTATTGGGTTTTAGAAATATTTGACAACGTAAGATAATCGTTTTATTACTTTAAAACTAATTAAGTAATCTCGTACATGTACAATTTCTAAGGTAATGTATGGGGATTTGACTTGTAAGCAATAAAGAGTAAACCTATACTCTTCTTAATTCAATTAAGCTATAAGCTGACACACACTTAATTGCACTGCATTTACACCCGATATACATCTACAGAAATGGACTTATTACCAGGTTTGTACTAACCTGAGCAACACAGCAACACAAAGGGTGCCACATGTGGACCATATATCTGCTTACCCTTCCTGAGCACATGAGAAAACAAATGTAGACCAGATCACTTGGAGATGTTTCGGATTTTAGTTTTCTCTTTAGTACATTGATTGACCATTTTGAGCAGAAATGGCGGTCATAAGGCACAGATATTGTTCTATTAAACTTCAAAACAAATGTAATAAAATAAACGGAATGAAGAAGATGCGCATTTTGACAATTAATGTCTCTCCAGTGATGTTTGACGCCTTAAATTTGAAAATGCAAAACATTTTACAAACGTTGAAGATGCAAGTTAACATGCAACACATGTTGTTCTTTATTTTTTTTCTTCATTGTGCATAATTCAACATTCGATTTCGACGTTCAAATTACATGTACATCATTCAATGTATAACATTTAAATTACATAATTCAATGTATAACATTAAACATTCAACATGTTCAACATTCATATTCAATATTCAGAAATCAATTTAAATCAACATTTGATATCAACTTTCAACCTTCGTTTTTTAACATTTACAATTTCACTGTGTCTAAACCACACCGGCAAAATTTGTTCGGACTCGATGGTATCTAACATCCGGCACAATGACGGAACATTAATAGACAGAAGAAAGCTAGATTTCTCCTTATTTTCTTATTTTTTTTATGATATAGAAGAATCTATATACATATACAACTATTTTCTATTGTGATATTCAACATTTTCTACAACCGTTCTATATTAACGGAGAAATAAGTAAAAATGCATGTCAAAATGACGAATTGAGTGAACCTTGCCTCGAAATTGTTTAATTTCTCGTTAAATTGTTCACATTGTACGGAAAGAAAGGTACGGGAAGATAGATATTGACACGGAGATTGCAAAACTAGTCATTATGAGCATCTCAATACTTGTATTTCTGTGTATGGAACGAAAGAAATGGGTCATGTCAAATTAAAATACACCGGTTTCGTCATTGTTGTTT
The DNA here is from genome assembly GCA_037788925.1 of Mytilus galloprovincialis. Taxonomy (NCBI): domain Eukaryota; kingdom Metazoa; phylum Mollusca; class Bivalvia; order Mytilida; family Mytilidae; genus Mytilus; species Mytilus galloprovincialis. Next base: position 49,465,479 of record CM075343.1, on the reverse strand, counting down.
CTACACAATCACCCGGTTTCGTCTATATATATATCACCCGGTTTTTTTTATATTATTTTAAAACCAACAATTTATGAAAAGCAACGTTAACACGGATCTGAACATTGTCTTTCGAAAGAATTTAAATATATATTTATTATAAAGTAAACTTGGCGTGTTTACATTTATTGACATAGGTAATTATAGTACTACACATTTTCCTAATGAAAGGCGTATCCGTTATTTCACTGATCTTCAAACTAATTTTAAGCAAACACTGATATCTAATTATTTTTTTAACATTAACATTATGCTATTTTTTATATAGGTTTTGAGATGCATCGCAATAAGTGACTCCCCCTTTTTTTTAACTAAAAAAAACTAAATAACGCCTAATAAAAAAAAAAAATAAAACACCACCAAAAAGTATGCAGAAGTTAAGATTTATATTATTAAGAAGTGTGTAAAGTTTGATGCAATAATGATAAATCGTTTTGAGATATGGCGCGACATGTTAAAAAAAACACACTCCTGTTTTACTTACAAAGTTTTGTAACTCAAAAAGATTTAATTTGATTTTCACTAAATGGTTTACAGATCGTTTGACCATTTCAAGAAATAACTTTGTTAAGTTTCATGAAACTATATAAGCTGTTCTCAAGTTACGGTGCGACATGTTTACGCTGGACAGAAGGATAGACGGATAGATAGACGGACGGACAGAATGACAGATAGATGGAGGAACGGACGGATGGAAGGAAGGACAGACGGACGGACGGACGGATGTATACAATAATACGTCCTGTCAAAATTGTGACGGGCGTGTAAAAACGCAATGAAATGAAAAAAAAACTCTTCATTAAAGGTCAATAAGTTTTATTAGGATATCGGCCAAATCGATTTATTTGTATGAGTGATGAAAAAAAAAAACTTTTCCTGTTGGGTCAAGTGAGCTAAAAACAGTCAAGAATTCCAAACAAAATTACACCGTTCTTGAATTTAAAAAAAAAATTTCACGAACCGGATCGGACATAGCAAACAACTTCATTGGCGTTTTTTTTTTTCAATAAAAAAAAAAATAAGACATATTATTTATATTTAGGTGTACGACATGTCACAAATGCTTAAATGGTCGCAATTCAATTCAATTTATGATGAAGGTCTGTGGCCGAAGGAAAATAAATATAGAAATGAGGTCAAGGGCAAGGGCAATGGACATATGGCAAATAGGGGAAAACAATCGTTAGATCTGTGTTCCATACTTGTATATGTTACAGTCAAACCTTCTAACTTTTGACATATGCAGCTTTATACAAACAGTTCAAAACGCTATGAATTCGAATCACTTAGTGTCGCTTGTTTAAAAATATCAATGAGAATGTTTATAATAAACATAATCAAACTCACATAATCCGATTTCGCGGGTGTCCCTGTTTTCTTATTTCTTACAATATTTTGATTTGGTATACACTTTTTAAGATAAGTAGCGAATCTAGAAGACGTATCGATTGCACCCCCCCCCCCTTCCCCGACCCCACCTTTGATGCATGGTAGTTGTAATCCTTTTCTTCCTATAAACATTCATTTTCGGTGTCGATTATGCATGCATATATACATTTGTCTTATCATCAACGTTTATCCTTAAGAAGATTTATTTTTAACGATCATAGAAAAGATAACATACATAGAATGATTAGATTACTTATAAAGGTGTCCATCCTATTGTACGAGAAAATCACTTATCAATTGTGTGTTTCGATTTTTTAAGACCGTAAAGTTTAACTCTAATTTCTAGTTTAAACATATTTTCCATAATTCATATAGAAAACGCATATTTGAGAGCTTTAACCTCAATTTGCGTTATAACCTTCATTTCTATCTATTCTGCTGTTAAAAATTTTTGTATGCAAAATAAAATTAAAATCATTTGTGTTCTATAAGAGTAGGAATTCTAGTGTTTGCTTATTATTTATTTGAATCTGAGACTAATCATATAAATAATAAGCCGTTGTCCTGTGAAAGAACTTGTTTTCCAACGACCCGGTCACAAAACTCCTTTTTAACACTGAAGTTAAATTATCTATTATAATGCAATGCGATTATGATTTTTTTTTATTTGACCAAATCGGGTTATGCATTGTGAAATCTTTGACCAAACCGGGTGGTGAACATTGACGAAACCGGCCAGTTCCATTTTGAAATGACCCATTTCTTTCGTTCCATACTCAGAAATACAAGTATTGAGATGTTCATAAAAACAAGTTTTGCAATCTCCGTGTCAGTATCTATCTTCTCGTGACTTTCTTTCCGGACAATGTGAACAATTTAACGAGAAATTAAACAATTTCGAGGCAAGGTTCACTCAATTCGTCATTTTGACATGCATTTTTACTTATTTCTCCGTTAATATAGAACGGTTGTAGAAAATATTGCATATCACAATAGAAAATAGTTGTATATGTATATAGATTCTTCTATATCATAAAAAAAAAGAAAATAAGGAGAAATCTAGCTTTCTTCTGTCTATTAATGTTCCGTCATTGTGCCGGATGTTAGATACCATCGAGTCCGATCAAATTTTGCCGGTGTGGTTTAGACACAGTGAATTTGATTTCATCATTTAACATTAAAAACTATTTGTTAACTTTATTTCCTCCCATGGATCAATTGTAATCAACATTCGATTTATAACATTTTCAACTATTAATTTTAAAACTCCAGTATTCGATTTTAATATTTAACTTTCTTTTTTTAAGTACAGGTGGAAAATAAAATTTGGAAAATCCACTTATTAAGGGCTGCGTAACTCACCACTGATAACTGTTTGTTTTTCGATTGATAACAAATAACATGTCCCCCTTAAAAACGTAATGTACAGATACAAAGGGCAGTACTAACACATGTGAAAAAGTAAGAAGCAATTGTGTTTTTTAGAACAGAAACTAGCCCAAGTCGTGGTAAGCACAAGAGCCAGAGGTTACCGATGGTACAATCAGAAGTCACAAGTCTAAGAAAATCTGACAATGCTATGACATTGAAACAAATGCAACGAAAAGACAAACACCAGTGTGTTAAAGAAAAACACCAGTGTGTTAAAGACAAACACCAGTGTGTAAAAGACAAACACCAGTGTGTTAAAGACAAACACCAGTGTGTTAAAGACAAACACCAGTGTGTTAAAGACAAACACCAGTGTGTTAAAAACAATCACCAGTGTGTTAAAGACAAACATCAGTGTGTTAAAGACAAACAGCAGTGTGTTAAAGACAAACACCAGTGTGTTAAAGACAATCACCAGTGTGTTAAAGACAAACACCAGTGTGTTAAAGACAATCACCAGTGTGTTAAAGACAAACACCAGTGTGTTAAAGAAAAACACCAGTGTGTTAAAGACAAACACCAGTGTGTAAAAGACTTAATTCCTATATCATTAAAGTAAAGGGAAAATCCTAAAATAAAGAATATTAACTGTCTAAGGAGAACTCGCCATACAGAACTATATATTTCGTTTTGTATGCCCAGAAATCATTTTGTGAATTTATCATTTCAATTGTGATATTATTTAAAGACGGGTGTCTCTAGTAAAGTAAGAACTTGAGATCATCCTACTTTTTGGTGGGATAAGTGTTGCTCAGTCTTTAGTTTTCTTTGGAATGGTTTGTGAACTTCTTTGTCTTTTCGTCGTCTATGGAGAGGCGGAAAGGGGCATTGTAACTCGAAAGACGAATAATGGACAACGACCTTGCAAAAAACGAAAACGACAAAAAGAAAAAATCCAAACAACAATCTGCAAAAAAGAACAAAGAAAACTGACGGCTAAGGAACTGGAACCCCACCGAAACCCGGGGTTCATTAGGTATGGAAGGATAAGCAAATACTGAGCCAAATTTGGCCACCATTGTGTTGCTCATTCAAATACACAGACAGTGATTGGTCTCATTTGGTAGTGTTATATTTGAAAAAAGAAGACGGGATTGTTATGTCATACGTCGTCATTCGTTTTTTGTCATGGGGTTGTCACTTTTTCTTCGACGTACAGTTTTAGATGTCGTCTTGGTATATTCCGCATCATTTGGACAATTTCAATGGACAAAATGCGAGATAAATACTAACGATTTCAGGAAATGTTATTTACAAATAATCCTATAAAATTTAGAATTATTTTAAATCTTTATTTTTTAGCAAAACTGTCCGGTCTCATTTTTTTCCAATTTTTTTTAAAAAAAAGTGACCGAATGTGATATTTGATTTCAGGTCAAGGTGTACTAAATACCATATTTCGATTATTTGATAAGTAGGTTAACTGATTTATGTAAATCGGCATACAGTGGTCAAGTATTATCATTGGATCTTAAAAGACCGTCATGGGATCGTGAAGGAAATCTAAATGAGAAGACATATGCAAGGTCAACCTATACAAATCTAATTAATTTAATGAATTAAACGGACAAGTTTTAAAATAATAAACCTGTCTGTCAAAATGGCTCAACATTATGATCAGTATGTGAGAAGAATCAAGATTAAAAAGTACGCCGTGTTTACAAAACTACAATAGGCAGATTGCTCCTCGACATTTCAATGACATTTAGTATGTACACAAACAAGATATTATTTTTATAATTCGAATGACTAAACAACTTTTCTTTGTAAAATATCATTCCAGTGTAATGATTCAAATGGTTCTTAAAGTTACTCAAAGTTTAGCATAATCAGAAATTTTACAAAAAATGAAATATTTACAATTCTTTTTAGATTTTTAGGATCGAGAAAGATCGCGTTCCGCTGTTTTAAGATCGTGAAAAGGATCTTGAAAGGAATTATGCTACTAAAACATTAAAATCATTTATTTAATTACTAGTATAGGATAATTTATATTTCTAACTGGTATAGCAAATACTGAATTTGCTTGACTCGTTCCGATTTTCTTTTGTTGGTGAATAGGGCTATAATCATTCAATGCCATTGGATCTGATTATCCCTTAATATCACACCGTCTAGGTGCCCTATAGCAATATCAGTATATTTGTCCGTCTAAATTACAGTTCAAGCTGGACATCATGCACTATCGAGGTACGTTGATTGGTTATTTCCCCACTAAGTTGGGTACAATTACGTATAGCTATGGTGAACAGACTGATCAAACAATCAAGTAAATATAACGTTATCTTGATACCTTGTTGCCAGTGCATCCAAGAAAAAAACAATAACGTTGTCAATATTGCCATACTATGTACGCACGAACAATACTTCATAACCGTCCTTACACACACACACACACAAATGCGTACACATGCATACATTTCCAGGGGCGGATGTATAAAGCATTATAGATACATATATACTTTACGATAATTTACGCTCCTTATGGTCCTGTCATCCTGTAAATCTACTTTTCTAAACAAGTGTTTAGTTATTTTAATAACTTTTAAGGAAACGTGTTGAAATAAAATAAAATGAAAGCATTAATGTTCGTCCTTTTTAAAAATAATTACACGCTTCAACTAGTTGCAAGTATATCAATTTGCAAATTAAATATTGTTTCTGATTATTAAGTCTTGTCCAGCACGGTACGTTTCCGCTTTTTGAAAAAAAAATTATTTCAGTAGGGCATTTGAGCTAAATCAACATAACATTAAAATTATAAGATATTCATATATTCATATACAGCTTAAAGCATCAACCTTTCTCCATCATGCTTGTGTCCGTTGAAAACGACAACACTCCAATAAGGTGGGAGTAAATTCCTTATAACAACCATGACTTTTTTCGAAAGTAAAATCAGTACATCAGGCGGTTTAAAAATAAAATTTCGGTTTTCACAAATTGAAACAAGCTATTGTAGATTTACTATGATGGTACATTTCTTCGGACTATTGGTGTAACAGAACGGACACAATAGGAATATAGTTTCAAATTTTAAATCCATCAATTAGAAAGCTAATTGATGAATTTCGGTCAAAATTTAAATGTTGCACCCATAAAATTTTCATTTTCTCTATTGTTTAGCCAGAAATGTATACTATATACTTTTTAAAATATGTCCGGTTTACGCGAATATTTTTTTTTTTTATTTTGTCGTTTGTTCGGAAGAAAAAAGTAAAGTCACAAATATACTGAACTCAGATGAAAATCTAATCGGAAAGTCCATAATCACATGGCAAAATCAAATGACAAAACACATCGAAAACGAATGGACAAGAACCGTCATAAACCTGACTTGGTACAGGCATTTTTAAATGTAGAAAATAGTGGATTTAACCTGGTTTTAAAGCGCTAAACCTCTCATTTTGATGACAGTCTCATCACATTCCGTTATATTTACAATGATGCGTGAACTAATCAGACATAATAAATAAAATAGTCAAAATGGGTACAGCAGTCACCATCGTGTAACAATTTCAAAAGGAACAATTTAACAGAACACAAACATATCTATCTACAAACACATTCATTGATTCGCGTGTCTGACGTCAGAAAATTGTATACGTCACATATATTTGTCGTTCAATATATATACAAACAATTTTAAAATTTCACATGGGCAATGTTAGCATACATGGTTAAAAAATTAAGTATGTAAGAATTAATTTCAGAAATAGACCGATATTTAAAGTAGATTAAAAGTTATATAGAATTTATAAGAATCCACAAATAGTTCATTCCACTATGCGATTGAATAATTTTGACGTTTGTGGCTCAACGTATTTTCAAATTTATAATAGAAATATATCATAATGACATATAATAAATAGAACAATATCATGACTTTCAAAGAATATGTGAAAATCTTTCTGTGACTTACAGGGAAACTATAATAGGTTATACATGTAAGCGCAAATGTGATAACTTTTTTGTGTAGGTGTATCAAAGTTTAAAGCGCAAATGTCCTTTAGTGGTACAGGCAAAAGGGCAAACGTCCTGTGTTCGTCTGGTCACGCCTTGTCTTTTACGATCAAAATAATTCGTTACCCTGTCTTTCACGATCAATTTTAAATAAAAATCAACTAATTTCAATATTTTTAAAATCAAGATGAACGGTTTTAAGGTGAAAAAAAATCTTTTATTTTACTGTGCTATTTGACACACCAGAGATTCAGTTTCAAATATATCATTATATATTGGATTATATAAATAAAAAAGAAGAAGTGGTATGATTGCCAATGAGACAACTCTCCACAAGAGACCAAATGACACAGACATTAACAACTATAGGTCTCCGTACGGCCTTTAACAAAGAGCAAAGCCTGTACCGCATAGTCAGCTATAAAAGGCCCCGAAATGACAAATGTAAAATATTTAACGAGAAAATTAACGGCCTAATTTATGTACAAAAAAAGCACGAAAAGCAATTATGTAACACACCAGCAAACGACCACCACTGAATTACAGGCTCCTGACTTGGGACAGGCACGTACATACAGAATGTGGAGGGGTTAAACATGTTAGCGGGGTTCCAACCCTCTCCTAACCTGGGACAGTGGTGTAACAGTACAACATAAGAACGAAAAACGAACTGTAAAAATCATTTGAAAAAGGCTAAACTCATAATATGGATTCAAATAGAAAAACATTTAACAAAAACACAGAGTTGACGTGGCCGGGTACTTGTATATCCCTACAACAAAAAGACACTAAGTACAAATCTGAGAGTACTCGCAGTTACTGACTGCTAGTTCAAAGGCACTAACAACTAATTAAAAAATCATGCATCTATGACTTATAGTTATCAAAGGTACCAAGATTATAATTTAGTACGCCAGACGCGCGTTTCGTCTACATAAGACTCCTCAGTGACGCTCATATCAAAATATTTATAAAGCCAAACAAGTACAAAGTTGAAGAGCATTGAGGATCCAAGTTGTGCCAGATACGGCTAAGGTAATCTATGCCTTGAATAAGAAAACCCTTAGTTTTTCGAAAAATTCAAACTTTTGTAAACGGGAAATTTATAAAAATGACCACATTAATTAATATTCATGTCAACACCGAAGTGTTGACTACTGGGCTTGTGATACCCTCGGGGACGAAACATCCACCAGCAGTGGCATCGACCCAGTGGTGTAAATAGTTATAAAAGGTACCAGGATTATAATTTAGTACGCCAGACGCGCGTTTCGTCTAAATCATGCATACTTTTTAAAATTTTATTTGGATGGAGAGTTGTCTCATTGGCACTCACACCACATCTTCATATATCTATCTAAGACTAAATCCTCAATCAGTACACATACAACATTCAATAGATTTAGTGTAAAGACGTCACAAACAGTGACCATTATAGGTACAAAACGTGTTTTCTTTTTAATGAATCCCATAGACTTGTGTTGCGCCTTTTGTTTTTTCTCATAAAGTACTGCATACTTGCTATATCTTATTGCACAGTATTATTGAGAAATTTGAATCATTTTGACAGATAAAATGTTTTTTCGGATCTGTTCCGAGTTTTGAAAGTACAGCAGATTTTTTTTATGGATTTTGAAGTAGAATTACAATTAATTTCATTCCCGATTCGATCGCAATGCTTGACCACCGTAAGGTATTCATTCACGATCATTTTTCTCATTATACCTAATGACAGTCGTGAACTAGTTAAACATGTAAAACTAGCTCTAGGCGCCCAGATTTTACGCTGATTATTTGTTTGCATAATGATTACCTGCTGTTCCATAGTAGCCGGTTAAATTGAGTTTATAGTTAGTACTCTCATCACCAACATACAGTGTACTGTATACAGCATACGATGTATTCCCTGCAAAATCCTCAAGGTCAAATCGGACTTGGTAGGATCTTTGTCGAAGTATGAAATGTAGATTATCATTCCCTGTAAGATTAGTAATTATGTGTAGAATATTAGCAGTTAAATTTGAACAACCGTCAAATTACATACACCGCTAGTAAGTAAGTTAGAACAAATCTTTTCCAGTATTCACCATTTTCATTTCCTGGTTACAAAAAATTTATATAAGCGTTTCCACGGTGTTTTAACGTTATGCATTTGACGTTATTAGTTTGGCTTAACTACAGACCCTGGATTATCAAATATTTGCTCATGTTTTCCGCGCAATTCGAATTTATAAGGAGAAGTCTATATATATAAAACATGACAAAATCAAATGTCAACCAAAAGAACGAATGGTAAACAAATTTCATACTCCCAACTTAGTACAGGTATTATCCGAAAATAATGGTGTGTAAAACATTTTTTTTGCTAGCCAAACCACCCACTAGTATGACAACATGTTTTTGCTTGTATTAACTTACCAAGCCAATGCTCTCCAGCAATGTTCCCGAATCCGGTTTTGTAATCATCCCAAAACCTATAGAAATCAACAGTTCCATCATATCTTCTTTGGACAGTCTAGTAAGATACATTAGTCATGTTAGTATAGATATAAACAGAATTATATAACAATAAGCATTGTACAAATCAACAACCCGAAATTTTATAAACTGATTTAGATTAACAAATCGTACTTCGTGGAGTAATGCTCTGAATAGAGATCGATCGATAATTTGGTATATACTTTAGATTTGTTTTGGTCTTACCCGGCATATATCTAAAATCTATTCAACCTTTGTCAATGCAATTTTATCCAAAAAAAAAAAGAGGCCAAGAAACCCTATTTTTTTATAAATAAATGTCAATGGTTTCAGAAAAGATATTATTCTAAGGTACTGAAATTCTACTTTTTATCTAAATTTTGGACAGATTTGACATTTTCATGACGCTTTATGCAATATTTCGTGGCTAATACATGCACACTATTGCTGTGGATGCATAGCTATATAGAGATCGTGTTTATTTTAATTATTGCAAATCAATGTATTGAAGAAACTGATTACATAGATATGCATATATGACAAAAACAGTTAGATTATTTGTTACAAAGAGTGTGGTAAATATTTATGATTCTAAATTCCTTTTAATCTAATGAGGTTCTAATAGACTTGCAGTAATTTTCCACAAATTAGATGGGTGTGGTCTTTTAAGATACCATGAACAAACGAAAGTGTAGTATACAGTTGTCTTATTAAGCAAAGATTGGAGTAAAACTAAATCGAATCACATTAACTCCCAAAAGAGTGATATCGCCGTTGACAGTGCACGCATATTATACTGTACAAACATCACCAGTCACACAATTGCGAGTAAATATATAGTTGTAGCTATCATGACCCATTACGAAAAGTTGACAATTAGTTTAATTGTTCATTGTCTTGAAAACAAATGAATGAACTAGTAGACTTTATAATTATTTAACTGTATACATAATACATCCTAATTAGACAGAGGTTATACTCCTCTTTTTGTTTATATGCTTTAGGCAAATTATTGCTGAATTACTTAATATGATATATGCCCAATGTTCGTATAAAAATGTAAAAAAATATATAAAATCCGAAACAGTGGTACGTAACAGATACTTGATAAGCATTGTTTCGGAGTTTGTAACCTACAGTCCATCCTCCATTATCAGTGTCCATTTCACAGAACACAGTCATGCTTGGTCCGTTTTCAGGCTGGATGACATACACTCCACTACATGATTCAGCTGGTAATTCGCTACAATCCTTCGGTGGAGGATTTAACCCTTAGATTATAAAGAAAAAGTTATCAATTATGATGTTGTTTGAATCATATTAAAGCATGTCAAAAGGCACCGAAAACCTAAAAGTCAGTGCTTAACGGATATAGTTAAATCATTAGCTGAAAGTGACGTATAAAATCAACAAAAAAGTGTTTTGTTCTTTGTTTTAGAAGATGGAAACCAAAACATTTAGAAATAATAAAACTTTTATAGCAGTTCTAACACTATAATATCAGTTCTGTGTATCATCAAAACAGTGTCTTATAATATAACTATCAATAAAAGTAGATGTGGCGTATCGGTCAGGGAGACAGCAATCCAACAACAAATATAGCAACGAGACATAAAGGGCAACAAACGATCTACAAAAATAAAGAGGTGTCTGAATTATATGTCAAGATCGTAATTTAAGACTGCCAGAATAGAGGTATTCATTAAGAGTTACTCCGAATTCTGGTTTATGTTGATTTTTAAATTCTAGTCTTGAAAATTACGTGTACCAATTAGAATGTTTATCAATGAAAAAATGTTGAATCAATTAGTCAATTGTATCTACACATTAGAAAAAAAAAATCAATTCTAAATTTGAAATTTGTATTAAAAAAACCTGTGTTGATTGTTGATTTAAATTTTGCAATTTATAGAATTAACAACTGTACATTTCCATTTTTTAAATGACTATTGATTTTAAACGCATTTGTAAACTTGCATTCGGAATACATGAGAATTCATCAATAAATATATTATATTGATCTTCTATTTTTCAGTTTAACTATTTTTTAAACATTAACATTATTCTAAATTGTAGAGGTGGTAGAATGTTAAGTGTAATTATATTTATAATAATTAGTTTAATAACTGCTTGTACACTTATTGTATAGTGTCTGATTGCATTTGTTAAATATTACTCAATTTCAACATTCTACGGAGAAGACAATTCACTAAAGAAAAAGTAAAATTCAAGTTTTTTATAATTGAAAATAAAACTATTCAAACATATTTTGTATTCTTTAGAGGTAATATTTCTTAAAAGATCATCAACTTTATTTAGAACGACAGTGACTCAAAGCGTAAGTACCTCGTGAAAGTATTGATATTCAGAAGAAATAAGGATAAATTATTTGAATTTAAACTGACACTTTATATATTTGGTGCATCCGAAATGCGTTTCTGTATTTAACTTTATCAGGGGCGCTTAAAATCAAAACTTTGAAACAAAAAAATTATGTTATAATACTTTTATCATCGGTATAAGGACATCATTCGTAAAAATAGCTCAACATGCAGACTTCTTATACGTTCAGGTATTTCACATCCAATTTTTTATGGAAATATTCTTTATAAAGCACAAAGGTGTCAGTATTCACCTCAAAAACTAACAAAACCTTTGAATAGACTTATTAAGAAGGGATATAGTTACGATACTGTTGTCAGGTCATTAAAGATTGCATATTTTGGCGTTAATATTGATTCTCTTATAGGGTCTTTGCATCGGAACTAAACACATTTATTCAAAAACCAGTTGTTGGCATGACACGGGTTATGTTCTTTACATATATGTTATGATGGTATGATACTAAACCCCTAACGGGAAGGATTGTGCCTGATGTTCATATGATGAAATCATAATCTTTCAGTCAGTTTAATTGAAGTCTGGAGCTGGCATGTCAGTTAACTGCTAGTAGTCTGTTGTTATTTATGTATTATTGTCATTTTGTTTATTTTCTTTGGTTACATCTTCTGACATCAGACTCGGACTTCTCTTGAACTGAATTTTAATGTGCGTATTGTTATGCGTTTACTTTTCTACATTGGCTAGAGGTATAGGGGGAGGGTTGAGATCTCACAAACATGTTTAACCCCGCTGCATTTTTGCGCCTGTCCCAAGTCAGGAGCCTCTGGCCTTTTTAGTCTTGTATTATTTTAATTTTAGTTTCTTGTGTACAATTTGGAAATTAGTATGGCGTTCATTATCACTGAACTAGTATATATTTGTTTAGGGGCCAGTTGAAGGACGCCTCCGGGTGCGGGAATTTCTCGCTACATTGAAGACCTGTTGGTGACCTTCTGCTGTTGTTTTTTTCTATGGTCGGGTTGTTGTCTCTTTGGCACATTCCCCATTTCCATTCTCAATTTTATTGATTACTCGAGATTAATATGACCAAGCTAACCTACAAAAAAGAGTAAAGGCCAAATTGAAAACGCAATAGTAAGTAATGCATAAAATTAGTCACTCGATATGTAAATACGTAAAAAAAGAAGAAACTAATATCTAAGTAAGTAATATTTCTTATTTCTTCGTACATGATATACACTGGCATAAGGTTGCTTTGAGGATGACATACCTCTAAGGGCAGTATATTTTGCCAATCATTCCAAACTTCAACATATTTATCATACTCAATGAAAAGATAGAAATACGCCATAGTGTCAAACATTTAAGGTTTTTTTTTATGATTTAAGACTACCCATGCTAAACTTACGCAAAATCCTGATACAGAGATTTTCTGGGGGGAAGAAATCTTTGATTTTCATATCTATAACCTTTTAATACAAAAGGTTGTGCACTAGAAATAGTCATGACAAAATAATACACAGGGTTCACGTATTGTATTACTTTTAATCGATTTTGATTATTAAAGTACTCATTTTAGTTTTAATCATTTGATGTGGCAAATAAAAGAACATTAGATTTACAAAATAGAAATAAAAATAAAAAATAATAAAATAAAAATATTAAATCAAACATCTTATCACTATAAACAAATAAACAAATAAAATTAAGAAAATAAGAAAATAAAACAGAAAACTAATCGATTATTTCAAAACTAGTATAAGCCTTACCTGAAATCTCTGTTAACATGGTTAATGTTTGTGATTCCTTTGAAAATTCCTTAGAAGGGCAGCATTCACGGAATAATGAACAATGTGCTAGTAGTGTGTCATAAGAACTAGAGCAGCAGTTATCATTTGAGCAAATCATGGCGCATTCGATTCTGGAACTGACTTTTATTGTCTTCATTGACGGCCCAACTAATCTCGTTTCCGTTTCTGTGTGGAACATTTGCGATTTTAAAATAAAACATGCAGTAAATTGTGTGAAAATTATACAAACTAATGCAGTTATCAAGTAAATCATAGTTTTCATAGGTATGCCGCTACCGATTGCAACTGTTCGTTTTACAATAGCCAAACTAATTATATGAAGTGTTGACGTCGGTTCCTTTTTGATTCGATAAAATTTGATCATGCAATATATTGCTTAAATTAAATGTGCAAAAAATGTATAGTTGTTTGTCGTTAATTTACTCGTGTTGCTAATTTGGCCTACCTTCAAAAGCAGTTAAAACTTGGATCATATCTTTTCTAATTAAATAGCAGCTTAATTGCAATTGTAGCGAACAATACATTATATGTAGTAAATATTTTATAGCTTATTACCCTCTGATATAGCTATACAATTATCTAAAATGATAAAACTTGTCAATGCTCTGTACAATTGTGTTGATTGATGGACTTGGGAAACTGATACTTTTTAAGACTGATGATGTAATTAGACTTTGTCGTTTTTGTATGGAGGCCGCAACGTGACATTTGTTCAACAAAACAAAAAACATCCCAAAACTATAATGACAATTTTTTTAGTGACATAGCTCTTAAGGACGTCTGGTACATTGGAAACAAAAAAACATAGTAATCATAAGTTTTTCTCCTGTTTTTTTCTGCAATTTGAAAAAAGTCAAATTCTTTCTGTAATTATCAAGTTGTCGCCTTTTAACACCAAATTTTGTATGGATGATACATATGAGGAGTAACCATTTTTGAAGGATAATAACAAGGTTTTTTCGGGTATCGGACTACTTTGAAGTGTCAACAAAGAAATGACATAAATGTAGTGCTAGTTTTTTCTTTCATTTGTGCCGATAAATTACAGATGGATGTTATTTTTCATTCATCATTTTGGACCTCTTCCGTTTGCCTGATGTAAAAATGTTATGAATTGTCAATCAATTGGGATTTACCAATATTACTTAGTTTGCTATAATGTTACTCCCACTTTAGCATGAAAGTTGATATACAACATTGAACGTTGTTACACTATCTAATATGATTAACCTTTCTTGTGAAAATAATAACGTTTTCTAAATAATTCATGGTCATCACTTCGCTTATAAACGCAATTAAAACCGTGATCAAATATAGAGATAAAATAGCAATGGCTTTTGTTATTCTAAAGAATATAATATTACATAAGTTAATATTTCATAGCTCATTGCGATCTGTAATTGCTATGAAAGATCTACAATAACATAAACTTCATATATTTCGTTTAAAAAAGAGACTTGAAAAATGCAAACATTTGAACAAAGCTGTTAAAAGCAACATGAGTAATACATTCCCATTTGTTTTGCGGTATTAAAGTTTGGATTCGCAGTGTTCAGGTTTTGGTTTCCGTGTAACTTTTATTTGTGGCAGTAGTTTATTTATTAGTCGTTTTTTTCTCTTTTTTCTTCCATGGTTTAATTTCATGTATGGTTTTATTATTACCGCCATTTATTCTTTCTCGCGTCTTGTTATCAAAATAATTCATCATAATATTTAAAGAACATTCAGAAAAGGAAAAATGTGTTCACTCTAAGCTTGCAATATTATATATATTTATTCCCCTATATTCATCTTTTGTTATATGTCTTATGTTGTTGGGTTGCTGTCTCATCCATTATCATGTCATATTGACCGACATATATATCAAAAGTGAAACTATCGTTAAACACTGCACTATGGATATCCTTAATATCAATTATTATTAAATAAGGTCACAATCAAAATTTGAGAAGCACTTTGTTTGTGTCCTGCTCGCATAAAGACTTTAAAATATTATCTACTTCGCTACCACATTTAGGAGAATTCGAAAAAAAAAATGATTTGATGGATTTAAAGTCAGATTTCCGGTAAGTGTCATACATCTTCGTGTGGAATACTACCTTGTAATCTAGTTTGTTTAAATGCAGCTGAGAAGTTCAAATCTTTGCTCATATTCATATCATATTTTTGTCCTAATAAGCATGCTTTATTCGAACTTAAACGATAAACGTACGCGTTTATGCCTCGTCTTCGTCATGATATATTTTTTTCAAGACGGAAACTAGAAGAAAATCATCGGAATTTTTAAACCATATTTCAACTACTTATTTTTTTTAATCTTCGTATTTGCATTTTGAAATACTTCAGCCTTTTTGTCCACTTAACGCTATATGGAGCAAGGGAGTTCGATCATCCATTCTTAATACTTAATGTAGGGGATAATAGTTTTACAGCTGAGTAAACTGGTCAGGGTGTAGAATGCAAATATTTCATGTTTATACAGAACAATAATTGGTTAGAATTTCTCAGTTAAAAGTATACTGTGGGGAAAATCAAAACTTTTAAGACGATTATACATGTACACTGACCATTTCATGGCAAAGCAAAAAAAAAAAAAAAAAAAAAACCAACAAAAAAACACCGAGAGACAAACTGGACCACCAAACTCTACATATAAACTGATTCAGAAGATTGATCAACACGAACCCCACCAAAAAACCGTAATGAACTCAGAGGCTCCGGAAGGGTTACATACATGATGTTATAATCATAGAACTATGCCCAATATTAATTTGAGATGTTTAAATTGATGTCAGATCGTAGAAGTTCACTAAATAATCAATTATTAAACAACTACAATAAATGAGTCCCGGTTGAATTAAAAAACATGAAATTTTAAAGTTGATATTCTACGTTTTAATTTCGAACAATTTATAACTTGGTATTGTTTCCAATTTATTTCATAAATAAAAGTCTTTTCTAAGCTTTTTACAGATAGCTGTATAGTACAATAGGTTAATTGTTTTGTGTTGTTTTAATTTCAAAACTTGTTTCAATCTATGAAAATGTATTACATATATCATAGGTTATTTGTGGACTATATTAGCTTAACCATTTTCATGTATGGTTGAAAACCAAGAAATAACGGTGTTGATATTGTATTTTCTAGTAAATTAATTCAAAACGTACACATCACCATAGAAACAGTTGTGACTCTATAATATAAAAAAAGAACAACCAAAACATTTTCATAGCTGATACTTCATTTGTGTATAGACATACAATACAAAACACAAAAAAAATTCAAAAGTTCAAATCAAATAAAAATGAAAACATCGATACTAATTTTAGTAGTAACAAAAGAAAGGCATGAATCAAAAGAGTTCAGCCATCCATTCACAGACAAATTCATTCCATATCGTGTTTTCTTAAAATGTATTACCTATCTATCTAATATTAATTTGTTTGTTGTTCATCTTTCATTTTGTTTTGGATTTATTTTTTTCATCCATTTCAGTTAGTCATAGCATGGATAATCTGGAAAATGATATTCCTACCACTTCTGAACAATGTGAGAAGCCATAATGGATGGAATTAATACAACAATGATATTAGGCAGTGCAGTCTTTTTCTAATAAACTGACATTCAAACCCCTCAGTAGGTCTATATATTAGTGTATTTACTTGTTGCCACAAACCTCTGACATGTTCCTCTAAATAAACAATATATTATAAATATAACACTATAATATGGGTGATGAGCTAATCGCTAACCTTAAACGTGTTCCAATGAGTTTTTGTGCATTTATATTAATACATGTACTATGAAACCATAATAGGCAATGCAGCTACTAACTTAGTAAAAATGTGTCTTTTATACAAGGCGAGATGTTTTATTAACACATTATTAATTATATTTATTGATCACTCATTACAAAACTATGAGGTGGGTGATGTGAAAATCGCTAACGTCATTAGTACTTGCACATTTTGACAAACACTGAATTTGAAAGCATAATGGTATATTCAGCATTTTTAAAACTTATTCTGCATTTACATGTGTCCACTGTTTTTAAGTTATATCTAAATTTTAAGTTGTGAAAAGTTACAGTGGTACAAAGAGAGATAACTCAATTAATACATACTGTGAAAACTGAGTTTACATACATGTAGTTGTTTTTACAATAAATAAAATACATGATATTTATGTCTACATAAGATTTTTTTTGTCAATTACATTTTACATCAAATGGAATAGATGTGGGGGGAAAAGGTACGGCAGCAGCAAATCAATTTCACTTCATTTGAGTTTATGAGTCCTTTTTCAAAACATCAGGTTGATTGTTATGTCAGGTACCAGATCATCCGGTATATTATTACATAACATTTTATAAAGGTGGGTGATGTGACAATCGCTAACCTCAAGAAATTTCCTATTTTTTCCCCTTAAAACTAAGCTATTCGATTCTAGACTGTTATATATACACCACATTATTATAAGTCGCATATCAAAACATTATATTTATTGCAGTCTCAGGTCTCAGAGCATCCAGTATAACATAACATTTTATTAGGTCGGTGATGTGACAATCGCTAACCTCAAGAAATTTTCCTATTTTTTTTCGTAAAAACTAAGCTATTCAATTCTAGACTGTTATATATACACCACATTATTATAAGTCGCTTTTAAAAAGCATCAGATTTATTGCAGTGTCAGGTCTCAGAGCATCCGGTATAACATAACATTTTATTACGTCGGTGATGTGACAATCACTAACCTCAAGAAATTTTCCTATTTATTTTCGTAAAAACTAAGCTATTCAATTCTAGACTGTTATATATACACCACATTATTATAAGTCGCTTATCAAAGCATCAGATTTATTGCAGTTTCAGGTCTCAGAGCATCCGGTATAACATAACATTTTATTACGTCTGTGATGTGACAATCGCTAACCTCAAGAAATTTTCCTATTTTTTTTCGTAAAATCTAAGCTATTCAATTCTAGACTGTTATATATACACCACATTATAATAAGTCGCTTATTAAAGCATCAGATTTATTGCAGTGTCAGGTCTTAGAGCATCCGGTATAACATAACATTTTATTAGGTCGGTGATGTGACAATCGCTAACCTCAAGAAATTTTCCTATTCCCCCCCCCTAAAAACTAAGCTATTCAATTCTAGACTGTTATATATACGCCCCATTATTATAACTCCCTTATCAAAGCATCAGATTTATTACAGTGTTAGGTCTCAGAGCATCTGGTATAACATAACATTTTATTAGGTTGTTGATGTGACAATCGCTTACCTCAAGAAATTTTCCTATTTTATTTCGTAAAAACTAAGCTATTCAATTCTAGACTGTTATATATACTCCACATTATTATAAGTCGCCTATCAAAGCATCAGATTTATTGTAGTTTCAGGTCCCAGAGCATCCAGTATAACATAAAATTTTATTAAGTTGGGTGATGTGACAATCGCTAACCTGAAATTAGTTCTTCTAATTTTTGATAAACTTAAGGCAATCAATTTCAAACTATTATATATCCACTTCATTATTATAAGACACATACATTTTTCTCAGAGAATCAGGTTTATTGCTAAAGTCAGTTACATTAAATAACTTTATTATTAAGCTCAATTAATTATTGAAATTCCCTAAATTTGAGTTTTTATTAATGAAGGAAAGGTTATTATATTCTTACTTCCAAAATTATTAGTGGTTAAAATTCTTTAATTTTTGTCCCTAGAATTCATCATATCCTTATTGGAACAAACTCACGGGGGAAGTATTTGCAGGAGTATGTTGAACAGTACGACCCATTTCCTGCAACCTGGAGTACACATGTAGAGATTTATCCTGGGAAAACTATTTCTCAAATATGTTATAATTTAATAAATAAAATAAAAGTCCTTCCAGTGGAAGAAGACTCAAATATAGTTGTGATGATTGATGTCGGAATATGTAATCTTACCATTAAAACCAATATTCCATCTGGAGGTTACATTTTGAATTACGATTATAAAACAAGGTCAGAAAAAGTTGAAAATGTGCAGACTAAACATAAAAAAAACTGCAATAGAATTTCAAGATTACAATGTTATTTTAAAATTTGCCACTATTCCCCCAGTTTCTCTATTTACAAAAAAAAATGAACGTTTTTCTGCCTTTTTATCTTCATTTAGTCGAGCCCAAATAAATGACGAACAAAAAAACCTTGAAGAAGATGTTATGAATGTAAATTCTTTTATTTCCTCAATAAATGAAATGAATAGTACTAGGATTGTAAGATGGGATAAGGACATAATAAAAATTCATATGAGGGGACACATAAAACCCTAAAAAAAAAAATCAAAATTCATTTACAAGGATTTGTATGATGGAGTTCACCCTTATATGGAATTGGCATATACATGATATTTTGCCTTATGCAAATCCATTGTAAATGACATTAAGGACATGTCAAAAAGTAAAATCACAAAAATACTGAACTTAGAGGAAGATCAATTGGGAAAGTCCATAATCACATGGCAAAATCAAATAACAAAACGCATCAAAAACGAATGGACAAAAACTGTCATATTCCTGACTTGGTACAGGCATTTTCAAATGTAGAACTTAGATGTTGAGGAAGAGGAAGATGATGAAGAGGATATGGAAATTTGGGATTTTAAAAGGGTCGTTAAATTTTAAATTAATAAAATATTCCAGGAAGTTATTGTTTTGATAAAATTATTGGTGTTCTTATTGCATTGTTTTCACATATACATGTAATCTAAAATTATTATTTTTTTAAATAATAGGAGAAAAAAGTTCATAAGAAATTTTTTTATGTTTTTTTCTAAAGTTGAAATTATTATTTTTTTCTTTAATTGATCTAAATATAGCATGTATAGGGGGAACAAATTCTTAGCTGTGTATATTGTTTAAATTTAAAGGGCTTTCTATCTTACAGTCCACTTTTTTTAATTATAGGTATGACAGGTAGCTTTACCTTAAAATACAAAAAATCAAGCTCAATTTGTAATTGAATGAAATATAAATCTGTTTTAATAGTTATTGAACATAAGGTGGGTGACATGAAAGTCGTTAACCTTATCAAACTTATTATACTACTCTCTTATTGTAATAGATATACAGAAAATCGTTTGAAAATGCAGTTGAATCTGAATTGAATTTGTTTACAATATACAATGTAAAAAGAAATACATATAAAATAAATAAAATATAAATCCACTACTTTAAACTAAAAAGAAGAAAAAAATCCCCACCTTGAAGCCCTAATAATATCAAAATGAAAGCTTGCATTGCTAATCACCAATATTAACCATTTATAAAGTAAGTGAAAACAGATATTTTATTTAATTTTTTTTTTAGGTTTTTCAATACAAAAACTAAATGTACATTGACCTTCAGTAAATAATAACCTTCATGTTACAACTTTTTAAAGAAAAGATATTATATATATATCATCTTAAATCGGAAACACGTTAAAAAAAAGTCTTTATTTTAATACCTATAAAATAGTTTTTGAAAACAGAAAATTAGTAATGTTTTTTTCTTTCACCATTCCAAACACTATCCAGTAAGTTGTTTATTCAATGTACATTTTTAAGTTTTGCTACTTAAGGTGGTACCCAAAACTTTGTCTTAAATTAATTTGGCTTGTTTAATTTTATTAAAATTGGACAAGACATATAATTTACTTTACTTTACTGATTAAAACATTTATCTGATTTTACAGAGTTATCTCCCTGTAGTGTTAGGTACCACCTTAACTTCACTTTTTTTTATTATTTTGTTCTTGTTTTTAGTTTGTTCATCAGACGCATTTGAAGTATTTTCATTGCATGAAACTATTTAACAGTTAAAGGCATATCAGGCTTAATTATGTTATATAAATATAACATTAGTCATTACAGAAGTTGACACATATATGATTTTATTTAGACATATAACATTTAAAGTTCTGATATGTCATCTTGCAATATCACACACTATTTTTGATCAATGTTAATTTTTAAAGCTTGCAAATTGACAGTACTATTTAGGTTAATACTTAATTTAGTAAATTAATATCATTATCTAAATCAGTTCAATATAATGTCGAGACTATCTTAATACAGGTATTCAATTCAATACTAACATTTTAGGTAATTTAGTTACTTCATAATTCATTATACATGTTATAATGAAAAAAACCTTATATTTTTTTACAAGCAGGCGACCGTGAGGGCATCATTCGAGTGTTTAATTTGCTATTGCCTAGATTTCCATAATATAACTTGGTTGTGGATTTTTTACCGATCTATAAACATGATGAATACGTACAGAACATCAAGTGCAAACTAACATTCCTTATCGCTTGTTTTAAATTCATTTCACTCATCGCTACTCTTTAAAGAAGATAAATTATTTATATTGAAATGTTTTTTTGTATGTATATACATATAAGTAAAAAATAATTAAAATATATGCACACGTATGCAGAAGAATATCTCAAGAACGTTTGCAATCTCAAGGAAGATAATTCTGCATGGACGATTAAACATTTTTTGAGTGAAAATATGAATGCCTACTCAAATCCAATCTATTAGAAAAATCACTACAATATAATAGTCATTACGTTGAGGTTGAATTCTCTGAAGTTGAGGTCATCCGATGATTAGTACTTTGATTTGGCCTGTTTTAAATGCTATTTTAAAAAAGCAATTCCGATTTAGATAAGTTAATATGTGTTATAGTTCTAATTTTACCTTTTTTTAATTGTAAATTAAAACTGATCTGCAATTGTAACATCACGTATATGTATATTTTAACCGGTAAGTACTTTTTGTTATAAAATGGAGAATGGAAATGGGAAATATGTCAAAGAGACACAAACTGGACTAAAGAGCAGATAACGGCCGACAGCAACAAATGGGTCTTCAACGCAGAGGGAAAATGATTACATTACAGAAGTGACCACCATGCACTGCACTATTATCCTTTAACTCTACTTTCCGCTATATAGATGACGTTCTTTCACTAAACAATTCAAAATTTGGTGACTATGTGGAACGCATCTATCCCATCGAATTGGAGACAAAGGATACTACAGATACAGTTAAGTCGGCTTCATATCCTGACTTACATCTAGAAATTGACAATGAGGGTCGGTTGAAAACAAAACTTTAAGACAAAAGAGATGATTTCAGCTTTCCAATTGTGAACTTTCCATTTCTAAGTAGCAACATTCCAGCAGCACCTGCATACGGGGTATATATCTCCCAATTGATACGATACTCCCGTGCTTGCATTTCCTATCATGATTTTCTTGATAGAGGGTTACTGCTCACAAGGAAGCTATTAAACCAAGAGTTCCAAATGGTGAAGTTGAAATCATCCCTTCGTAAATTTTACGGACGCCATCACGAGTTGGTTGACCGTTATGGAATAACCGTTTCACAAATGATATCGGATATGTTCCTTACGTCGTAACTACAATCCCCTTCCCTTTCATGAATGTGACCTACCGAATTAGACTATTTACCGGATTTGTAATCACATAAGCAACACGACGGGTGCCACATGTGGAGCAGGATCTGCTTACCCTTCCGGAGCACCTGAGATCACCCCTAGTTTTTGGTGGGGTTCGTGTTGTTTATACTTTAGTTTTCTATGTTGTGTCATGTGTACTATTGTTTTTCTGTTTGTCTTTTTCATTTTTAGCCATGGCGTTGTCAATTTGTTTTAGATTTATGAGTTTGATTGTCCCTTTGGTATCTTTCGTCCCTCTTTTACTAATATAGTTCAATAGAATGACATACACATGCATAAAAATTATATATACATGTTACTGTAATATACAAGTATTAATATAATATATAAATAAAGGCAACAGTAGTATACCGCTGTTCAAAACTCATAAATCCATGGACAAAAAACAAAATCGGGGTAACAAACAAAAACCGAGGGAAACGCATCAAACAAAAGAGGAGAACAACGACACAACATTAAAATGTAACACACACACACACACACACACACACACAGAGAAACGGACCAAGCATTAGACAAAACCCTATGAGAAAAACAAATATAACATCAAAGCCAAATACATGAACTTGGGATAGACAAGTACCGTGACACGTCTTATAGTAAACAAACGACACAACGGAAACACAACGTTAAAATGTAACACACAGAGAAACGAACTAAAATATAACAATGGCCATATTCCTGACTTGGTACAGGACATTTTTAAAGGAAAAAAATGGTGGGTTGAACCTGGTTTTGTGGCATGCCAAACCTCCCTCTGTTATGGCCATGTGAAATATAACATTAAAATGACAACACAACATTACAGGACTACAATATAAATAAATATGAGAACACAATTGACAAATAAACACACAAATAATAGCTAACAAAAGGCAACAAGTTTAAAAAAAATATTTTTAATACGCCAGAAGTGCATTTTGTCCACACAAGACTTACTAGTGCGCCCAGATACAAAAGTTTGAAAGCCGAAACAAGTACAAAGTTTAACAGCATGGAGGACCAAAAGTTCAAAAAAGTTGTGCCAAAAACGACCAGGGTGTTCTGTTAGATACCAGAACATCCCTATTATTTAGAATAATTTATACTTTTGTAAACAGTAAATTTTATATAATGACTTTACAAAAGATGTACATGATAAAACTGAAGTATTAGCTAATTACAGGAAACAACCGAAATACATTGTATAACCCGACAAAATGCAACACATCCGAATAAGTTTAAACCTCAACGCCAAGTGACGTCATATTATAAATTGTAAAAAATGACAAAAAAATGACGTCACATTTGAATTTGTAAAAGAGATCATCAAAAAATGAAAAATGACGTCACATTTGAATGTATAAGATAGAATTAGAATTGATTTAAGAATATATTTGAACTAAATACTGATATTACATTTTTAAAATAACAATGCACATTGCAATACTTATTAATAGTAAACTAAGGTAGCAATTAACTATATTATCCGGTTTGTTTTGAATCTAACTTCAAACGTAAAACATCGTACAGATTACGTTGAACAAAATCAAATCTAATAAATGAAGGCGGTGATTAATTTTCTTTACCATAACACATGAATATAATAGAAAAGACGTCAACACATTTGACAAATTCCGATGAGAATTACAAATATAACATTAAATATTTAAACTAAATACATGAATTTGGGATAGATAAGTACAGTAACACGTCTTATGGTAATGCGAATTCACACTCAGTAAAACAGTCACAATCGGGAATAAGTCACATTTGGTAATTAAAAGATTAGACGACGTAATGACAAACTACAATCTACAATGTAGTAAAAATGTCCTTAGCTAGTTTGGTCAAAGACAATATAACAATGAACCAGAGTATGCTGATTTGAATCACTACAATATAATAGTCATTAGTTGAGGTGGAATTCCCTGTCATTAAATTTAATTATCATCCATGCATGAACTTGTCCCAGAAAAATATTACATCTGTACATTAACCTCACTTTCAGGTAAAGAGATTTATTTTTTTTCCCGAGACAAGTGCTTGTCGGACCATCCACAACAACTTGAGGTCATCCGATGTTTAGCACTTTGATTTGACCTGTTTTTGATGTAATTTTAAAAAAGCAATTCCAATTCAGATACGTTAATGTGTGTTATAGTTAACCATGCAATTTCTAATTTTACTTTTTTTTAATTGTAGAATTAAACTAATCTGCAATGGTCATGATGGTAACATCAGTTTTATGTATATTTCAACTGGAGAGTACTTCTTGTTATAAAATTGAGAATGGAAATGGAAATAAATGTATGTCAAAGAGACACAAACTGGACCAAAGAGCAGATACCAGCCGACAGCCACAAATGGGTCTTCAACGCAGAGAGAAACGGATTACATTACAGAAGAGTGTCCACTATGCACTTGCACTGCACTATTACTAATATAGTTGAATAGAATGATATACACATGCATACAAATTACATATACATGTAACTGTTCTATACAAGTCTTAATATAATATATAACAATAAACCAGAGTATACTGATTTGAATCACTACAATATCAAAGTCGTTAGTTGAGGTGGAATTCCCTGCCATTAAATTATCATCTATGCATGAAATTGTCCCAGAAAAAAATTATATCTGTACATTAACCTCACTTTCAGGTATAGAGATTTATTTTTTCCCCGAGACAAGTGCTTGTCGGACCATCCACAACAACTTGAGGTCTTCCGATGTTTAGTACTTTGATTTGAGCTGTTTTACATGTTATTTTAAAAAAGCAATTCCAATTCAGATAAGTTAATATGTGTTATAGTTAACCATGCAATTTCTAATTTTACTTTTTTTAATTGTAGAATAAAACTAATCTGCAATGGTCATGATGGTAACATCAATTTTATGTATATTTCAACTGGTGAGTACTTTCTGTTATAAATTTGAGCATGGAAATGGGAAATAAATGTATGTAAAAGAGACACAAACTGGACCAAAGAGCAGATACCAGCCGACGGCCACAAATGGGTCTTCAACGCAGAGAGAAAATGATTACATGTTGACAGTTCTGTTTTGGGGCAACTAACAATTTAACATAATATTGTTTCTATACTGACAATTGTTTCTATTCAAAATTTACCGTGCTGTTGAAGTAAAAACATTGTAAACAACTTAATTACACCAACTATTATCAGCACTGAATTGACTTAGGTAAAATAATTAGTAGCCATTACCATGATCAAACATCATTACCATTATTACACAATGACTTTGATTTTTTTTAATGGAATTACAATTTATATTTAATCATTTAAAACTTTTCTATTTCAAAGGTCCTGTAGTATAGAAGAGCATATGTGCAGTTTTAGTGTGGTGTTGCGACGATCCGCCTAGAGACAGGACGATTTGAGATGAACTTTTTAAAACTATTTTAAGTGTGATAGTATTATTATTTATAGTGCCAAAATATGCAAATTTTAAAATTAGTTTAACTGTTATAGTATTATTATTCATAGTGCCAAAATCTCCAAATTTATTTTAGATAGAAGATGTCGTTTTTTATATCGTTAAACATTTTGTCTTAATTGTAAATATAAAATATTTTAAGGAAATTTATTAATCTAGCTGTACAGTGATATTTATTATTTTTAATTTTCAATATAACATACAATATACTTATGTCAATAGCCTATTCTAAATTAACCTATATATATTGATATATTTATAACTGCACATTTCATTGTTCCAAATATGCCTATTAATATTTTATGTAGTATTGTTTAATTGCTGCATTATTACTATTTGTAAACTAGTTGTATGGGCCGTTGCCAATTATTGTAATTGAGTTTGTGCCCATAAAATATTTGTATTTGTATTTGTATATATATTTTAATCCCGTCTCTCATAATTCTTTTGAGAATGACATTAATATTTTTTATTATTGTATGTATTCCTGTATATATGTTATGTATTGTAATATTAATGGTGAGACGTAAATAAACTATTTGTATTGTATTGTATTGTATAGTATTCAGAGATGATGACTCATTTAACACCATTACCCCTCACCATTTTAAGTGGCATCACTGTAGTTGAGAAAGAACTACCATTAAATAAATTACCGACACCAGTAACTGAAATTGTTTCTCATTTAAAAGAGGTTAATACAGCTGATGCAACATTCACTTACAAATATGATATTCATGATATTCTCTTTATTAATGAAAATTTAAAATTTAATGAATATGGTGACAGTGCCTTTTTTAAAGATAAATTTAACAATGTGTATAATTTTGATTTTATTGAAAATGGATTGGACTACTTTTTACATTCCATTAATGTTAGTTCTGATGTTATACTGAATGAAGATACTATAAAAAGTACTCTCCAACATAAAGTATTAGTGCAATGCAAAAACAAATATTTCATCAATAAAATTTAGTTAGATATTTTCATGTATATCCTTTTTATACAATTCTTTAGAAGTCTGATACAAAAAAATCCTTAGGCAAGACTTTTCAACCGAGGACTACACAGGCGTCAAATGGCGTCATTGTGGAGTAAAGGGGTTTGCGTCAACAGGCATCATTATGGAGGAAAGGGTTAAATTTTTTGAGGATAACTATCCATTTTGATATAAAAAAAACATATGTATCACATTTTTTTTTAAATTTGAGGCTTCATATGACTTTAAATGTGTATTACTTCAAAGAGGTTGAGGATGTGTAGTATTTCAAATAGGTTGTATATTGTGTAGTATTTTAAATATGTATTTATTCAGAGAATTGTGTTTTTACCTAGAACATTCTCATCAGTAATTAAAATAGGGTGGGGTGGGGTGATTCTTAGGGGACTCTTTTATTTAATTAGATTTGTTTTATTGTCCCTTTCAAGAATATATATATGTTTTGGGTTGTGGATCTTGACCATTAACAAGTTTTCAAAAAGAGAGGTGGGGCTGACCCCTGTGGACTTCTGTATTTTATTTGATTTGTTTTATTATCCCATACAATAATGTGTATAGTTTATGGATGGGGATCTCGACCGTCTACAAGTTTCCAAACAGGAAGGGGTGTTGTGAACCTTAGGGACTACCCCTTTATTTTTTTTTTTATTTTTTTTTTGCAATACAAGAATATATTGGTTTCCGGTTGGGGAACCTAACTGTTTACAAGTTCTTAAACAGGAGGGGGTGCAATAACCCAGAGGAACTCTCAATATATTTCATTTGTTTGTTTTTTGTCCAATACAAGGATACATTAGTTTCGGGTTGGGGAACTTAACTGTTTACAAGTTCTCAAACAATAGGGGATGCATTACCCAGAGGGACTCTACATTTCTATGTTTTATTTGGTTTGTTTTATTGTCCAATACAAGAATATATATGGTTTAGGAGTGGGATTTCAACCGTTTATAAGTTCTCAAACAGAAGGGAGTAGGGTGTTACCCTGTGGATTTCCCCTACATTTCATTTGATTTGTTTTATTATCCCATACAAGAATACTATGTATGGTTTAGGGGCAAAGATCTCAACCGTTTACAAGTTCTCAAACAAAGGGGTGGGGGTGACTCCCCCTATATTTCATTTGATTTGTTTTATTGTCCAAAACAAGACTATTTATGGTTAAGGGGTGAGGATCTCAACCGTTTACAGGTTTTCAACAGGAGGGGTGGGGTAACCACCAAGGACTCCCCTACCTTTCCATTTAGTTACAGGCGTCTGTGTTTGTGTGTGTATGTTTTATTATAAACTTAGCAGTACATACAGATAAATTGTATGTGTAATACAAAAAGTTTGCAAGGATATCGATTTGTTTCTATCAATTATCAAAATTTATGATATCAGCATTTGTGTATATTTATATGTTAATAAATACAATATGCCTAAGAACTTGTATTTTACAAATCAACTATAGATTATAATGAGGGCATTGCCTGGCATCTTTGCGTCTTTGGAGGTAGAAAATCTAATGTGCAGTTTAATCCCGACGAGACTACAATACCAATGAGCCCTAAGATTGTCAACAGACCCCTCCACAATTACTCTGCCTGTGGTGGTGGTTTGTTGCAATATCATCATTTTTTTTCACTTGTTTTAGATATTAAATTGGACTGGCTAGAAACATAGATAAGCCTTTCTAAATGACCCATCTGAAAAGTTTCCAACTTCACAAAAGCTTTCAAATTTACAATCTGCATGCTTATTCTGTAAGTACTTCCTTGATATTTGAATTGAAGTGCGACTTGATTGGGTCTTGATTTGCAGAAATTTGATTACAGATTTATAGTATAGTGTCACTTGAAAATATCAGCCTTTTTTTTCAATTTTAAACCAAAAAATATATAGGGACATAGAATTATTCACTCTTTTAATTATTGGCTTGGTAATTGTAGCTGGCATCTAAGGTAGCACCTTCCTCGTATTATCGTACATGCATTTAACTATGCACCGTACACAATGAATTATGTGGTCAGCTATACACCGTACACATCCCTCCTTTCGGAATAAAATATCAAAAAAATAGCATATGTATGAAAGATTTCAATGCAAACTATTGAAACAGCTACACATATTACGCACACAGTGGCCTTCTATCAGAAAAAGAGTTGCAATGAATATAGAATCATATCTGATAAGACGAGCGTCAACTTCTTTGACAAGTATTTGCACATTTTTTTAGTAAGCATTCTCTTTTTTGGAAAAAATGAGACTGTTCTAATCATCAACCTACGACCAAATCATTCCTTAAAACATGTAAAACAACCATTATGTTTAGATTGAAGTACATATTTATATTAATTAAACAAAACAGAAATTTTCATTCCGTGTCAGAAGACAAATCGATCACTACCGCTTGGTTAGTAGCTCTATCTGCTGTACCAATGATACACGATGATTTATATAAAACATTACAATAAAAATAAAAAGTTTTAAATAGATTATATCATATCAAAATTAACTGCAATTCCAAAGATGAACTTACTTTGATATCAGTTCTTTTTGCAGTACATTCACACCTACATGCACATGTTCACCAGTGGTTTAATACTGTACTTTCCTTTCATTTGGCAACAAGCTTAAATTGTAAAATTGTAAATCTTAAGAATTTAATCAAGTAGTCCAGACAAAAACTACATGTAGTATGAGCTAATGCTAACTAAGTTATACCTCTACTATATACTTTACATTGTTAGTGAATTTAAACAATACCTAAAAAAAAAAAAAAAAATATTAACAGTTTAGCTTATAAAATATATGTACAGTATTAACTTGTTGTTTGAAAGGATCTTTTCTGCTGTCTACAGTTTAAAAATAATTTCAGGCACTAACTACTGATGTTTATTGGGTCTTGTTTTGCTGATTTAAGTTAATAGGCAAAATTGTTAAAATACACCATTTATATGTTTATAGGAAATATTAAACTCATGAATATAACATGTAACTGTTGTCAATTGTTACCATCCATATGATACTTCATGCATTTAATAAAAGAACAATCTTTCAATGTACCTCGCCAATGGATGAATACATTTGCTGTCAAAAAGTAATATAAACTACAATATTTTTTTTTCTTATAAACTTTTTCTTAAATAATCTACAAGAAATGTAGACCTGAGTGGGATTGCTTGCAATGCAATTTTCTTTACAATTTATATTCAGTATATCAGACATAGCTCCTGTCAACATATTTGATAGCACTTAGTTCAAAACTCATACAAGACCATGCTGATATAGATAGACCTACGATATGAATTACAAAAATATCTGACAAAAAAGATAGTCATGACAGGGCTTACTTTCCATAGAATTTACATAATTCCTGTATAAATAATGTATCCAAGACATTACTGATATAAACCTTTGGTATACATTTTTTTGACAGTTTTTGATGGGGTTTGTGTTGTTTATTCTTTAGTTTTCTATGTTGTGTCATGTGTACACAGCCAATTTTGCATAGGTACTATTTTTGTACTTAATATCTGTAGTACTGAAAATTTACCTTTGATATTAAGTACTATTTCTTTACTTTAAAATTATTGTACTATTTACGTACCTGTATTTTACAGTACTTGATTTGTACTTTAAATTCTGGTACAGAAATAATACCAAAATCACAATATATTCCATGTTTGAAAATCATAATTTTAATAGATTTGAAATAGACATACTATCAAAATGCTGAAAATGTAACGTTGTAACCAAAAATATGTAGTACTTAAATTTTCTAGTACAAATCAAGTACTGTAAAAAACAGTTACCTAAATATTATACAATAATTTTCGAGTAACAAAATAGTACTGAATATCAGAAGTAGATTTCCAGTACTACAGATTTTTGGTACAGACATAGTACCTATGCAAAAGTAGCTGTGTACTATTGTTTGTCTGTTTGTCTTTTTCATTTTAAGCCATGAAGTTGTCAGTTTATTTTAATTTATGAGTTTGACTGTCCCTTTGGTATCTTTCGTCCCTCTTGAAAAAAAAAAGACATAGAATAAATTGAGAATGGAAATGGGGAATGTGTCAGAGAGACAAAAACTCGACTATAGAACATTACCCTGTCATACCAACAACTGGTTTTAGAATAAAAGTGTTCAATTCCGTCGAAAGACCCTATAGGTTAATACATATTAAAGCCAAAATATGCAATCTTTTATGATCTGACAAGAGTATGGTAACTATATCCTTTCTTAATAAGTCTGATTAAAGGTTTTGTTAGCTTTTGAGGTGAATGCTGACATTTTTGTGCTTTGTAAAGAATATTATCATAAAAGATTGGATGTGAAATACCTGAACGTATAAGATGTCTGCATGTTGAGTTATAGATATTTAAGAATGATTTCCTTATACCGATGATAAAATTTAGTAAATGTTTTGACTAGTTTGTGATATCGAAAACCCTAGTGTAATAATTTTTCAGCAATACATAAATTTCTCTCGCTAAAATCTAGTACGTTGTTACATACACAAGTTTGGTTAAAGACGTCAAACGCTATTTGTCATAAATTACCCAAAGTATTTAAGAAAAGATAGGGTATATCAGGGTAGCGACTGACGTCTGACTAAATAGATGAATGGGGCTGAATATTAAAATACTTCTTTTTGATAAATATTCCTCGCTCGGACACACACTCCATAATCTAGTATATTATAAGAGCATTTACCTGAAGCCAGGGAGGCACTCTACTGTCTTCAAACGGCACTTAAGACAAACTCTGTAAAAAATAAAAGTGAGAATGGAAATGGGGAATGTGTCAAAGAGACAACAACCCGACCATAGAGCAGACAACAGACGAAGCCCTTTCCTAGATCTTCCATCAATTTCTTCATTTTCCATCAACAATTGATGGACAATTGATGGAAATTTGATGGTACATGATGGAATTCCATCCAAAACCAAAAAAATCCATCAAAGGATGATGGAAATTAGGAATATTATTTCCATCAGCATTCTTTTGATGGAAAATTTGATGGCATCTTTAACCCCTGATGGAAAATTAGATGGCATTTTTACCCTCTCATGGAAAATTGGATGGCATTTTTACCCCCTGATGGATAATATGATGGCACTTATTCCATCTGATGGTAAATAGGATGGAAATGAAAGAAGTTTGATGGAAATTGGACTTAAACATTTTCTTTGATGGAAAGTGGGATGGAATTGGGACTGAGAATATCTTGTTGATGGAATGACTGTGATGGTATTGGACTCTGTCATTTTGCTTGATGGAAAAAAAACTTAGAAAATTTTTCCATCAACTAGAAATATGAGCTGGTGATAGAAACAGGTGTCAGGTGCGAATCTGTTTTCCGTTAACCTTTGTGTACAAGATATGACATCATAAATGTACACAGAGTTTGAGGCCAAATGAGGGGAGCACATGTTTTTATGCATTTTTCTGCAATATCTATAACTTATAACATAAAGATAAACTACAAACAATTAATCAATATTTTTTATATAATATATAGCAATTATTCAAGATTTAGACAACACTTTATATTTATTAGAGGTACATTTTAAAGGAATCAGATTGTCACAACCCCCTAAACAAACCTCAACAAATCAACAAATTCAAATTTGAACTTCCAAAAACTAGCAATAGGAAGCAAAGATGTCTTCTATCATGATCAAATTATGAATTTTACAATGGATGTAAGATCAAAAAGTTCTAATTAATTCTATTGACATTGAGCAGTGCAGATGTATTCTTCTAATGACATAAATTGTCTCTTGGATTTAGGAAGATTAGTGTGTACATATATCTTGGATTACATCTTTTGATAAGTACAATACAATAAGATAAGATAAGAATTTTATCAATCTAATCAAGAACCCATAAAGGGCATCATTTTACAACACAATATGATTGGAAAAAGCAAAACAGAAAACTATACCATACTATAACGTTATGGACAGGATCAGAGACTAACACAACATGTGTTTTATATAACTATTATATTAAATCTTATAACAATGAAATATTATATTATTTCACAATATGTATCAGGATTTCCACCATTTTGAATATATGTATATGTTCTTTTAGTTCAAAGTAGCAATATATATAATAGTGATATCTAAAGTGTTAATTAACTTTTAAGAGTAGAAAAAAATTACCATAGATTTATAAAATGTGTTAATAAAGAAGATTTGATATGATTGCCAATGAGACAACTCTCCACAAGAGACCATATGACACAAAACATATTCATATACATATTATAGAATTATGTAAGACAGGAGTCATATTTTGTTTCATTTTAAAACATTATTTGTTTTATAAAATCGAACTTCTAATAAAGTAACTTTGCTATAAAATTAGGGATATGTGGTATGACTGACGATAAGAGTCATTTATATATCCACAAATGACAAAACAATATATCTTTATATATACATGTATAGTATGTACACTACCCACCAAAATTATTATCTAAACAGGGCCATTATGTTAATAGTACAATGATTATGAAAAAACAAATATTGAAAAAAAAAAGAAAGGACAACCTCTGCCCCTGCAAGTGACACATTTATACAAATTTTTTTCAAAAAGTGTTATTTTCGTTTGACAATTTCAGAATTGAGAACGAATGTAACTGCAACTAACTTTATATCTTTTGATTTCAACTAATTCTTGTACTTTTATTTTGCAGAATTTCCCATCAACAAATTCAACTTTAAGGAAAGCAAGTTCAATAGGGCATGCACTGAACTAAACGATACACACATGTGACAGGTGTACCTATAGATGACAGAGAACAAATACAATGTTTTATTAAATTACAGAATATGCCATATATGGAAAGATTTGCTAAAGACATTCTCCTTACTCATCCATCAAATTCTATCTGATGGTCGATTTTCCATCAAGTTTCTATCCTTTTATATGTAATTGAAAATATTCCATCGGTTAAAATGTTCCATCAATAATCCATCAGATGGCAAAAATACCATCAATTATCCATCAGATGTAAATTATGCCATCAGTTTTCCATCATCATGAACACAAATTCCATCAAACAATTTCCATCAACCATTTTTCAGTATTGATGGAATGTTGATGGAAAGTTGTTCCAATACTCCATCAACATGATGGAATTTGGTGGCATTTGTTCCATCACAAAGTTCCATCATGTTTGATGGAAAATCTAGGGAAGGGCTACCAATGGGTCTTCAATGTAGCGGTATGAAGTATGTTTTGCCTGTATGTAATCCTGCTAATTATGAAATCAAACTCAAATGAACAGCTGCGCCATGAACGCATGATGCGCCCTTGGTCTTGTGAGCGAAGTTTTATGCAACAATCACCAAAAAGTATACAGGTCTTTGGATTAATATAATTAAGAAATGTGTGAAGTTTAAAGCAATAATCAGAAAGTGTTTTTGAGATACAGCATGACACGTGAAAAACACACACCCCTGTTTTAGTTATCAAGTCCCGTAAATCACAAAGTTTAAACCCTATTTCATGTATTTACACCAAAAAGTATAGAGATCGTTTGACCATAAGAAACAACTATGTTAAGTTTCATTAAATTTGGATAAGCAGTTCTCAAGTTACGGTGCGACATGTGGACCCCGGACAGACGGACATTTGTATACCATAATACGTCCCGTCAAAATTTGTGTCAGACGGGTGTATAAAAAATCTTTGAAACTACATGTACAGAGTCTGACAAGAAAAAAGTATTCAAACAAAGTTTTCAGTTCATTACATACCTCTCATCACAAAATTATTCATTGACTGCTGCTCCTCATATGCACATAAATCAATATGACGATCTATGACTCCACTATCTATTTAATCTAGAAAGCAATGTCTAAAATGAATTCTGTTCTGTTGCTTAGCCATGTTAGCTTCTCCTACTTCTTGAAGGACTTGTACAGATGGGTGCGGTCCTAACCTTGACAAAAGTTAACTTAAAGCAGACTTGTTGAGTGCTTTATAAGTTAACTTGAGAATTTTTAAGCAGTCAAGCAAGTTAACTTCGTCGTTGGTGGACCAGACCTACGGTCTGCTATTTTTAGGACTGCTGCAGACCTATCGACACCAGACCTGTGAACAAGTCTGCGTTTAACCAGTCCTGAGGACAGGTCTGCCCCAGACCAGACCTGTGGACAGGTCTGCTTTTGACCAGTCCTGAGGACATGTCTGCCTCAGATCAGACCTGTGGACAGGTCTGTTCCTGACCAGACCTGAGGACAGGTCTGCTTCTGACCAGACATGTGGACAAGTCTGCTTTTGAACAGACCAGAGGACAGGTCTGCTTATGAAAGATTATCGTTATAAGAGTTTTCATATCAGACTTGAGCTTTAATTAAAATATGTAAACAACATTCGCATTGTTTTTCCACAGATGTCAAATTTAAATATTTACTCGCTAGACTCTACAAAATTCTCTTTTTTCTACCTGATATACATGTATTCTTATATACATAAAACAATGGCTATACAATCACATAGAGCTACTCATAAGGGAAATGAGAGTGGTTTTTTATTAGAAGGCGGATAGAAGGTTATCCAACGCATCCGAACAATATTCTTATATCACGGGATATCAAAAACATTATTGAAGTTGCTTCGTTCCCCGTTTTTTACCTGTCCCTTCCTTTACTTTATGCATAAATTTATACATGCATGGATATTTCGTTGTTATTCAACTTGTTTGCATTGGATTTACTATTCTATTTTCCGCAGAATATTCTAACAGAAATTGTACAGTGTCCGTTAGCATGCGGTGTGGTAAAACTATCAACAATTTCGTCAAATTCGTCAGATTTGTCGAGAGATTTGTCTTTGCCGATTAATTGATATATGGGACTTCCAAAATTATACTCAATGCGCACTTGAATGAAACAGTTGCCACTTGACGTTTAACTACAAACAAAATCAATTAACCGATAATATAGATTAACAGTATACTATTCCCAGAAGAGAACCTCATATACTTTTTTTTTATTAAATAATACAAATGAATCCAGACATGTCAGTGTTGGTACTTTGATGATGCGGCAAAATAGTTTTGTTTTACACACCATCATAAACTACTATATCTAGTGTCACTGTTCAATATTATGAATATAGGAGATAAAATGCTGACTCTCACAATTTATACAGTAAAATTTTTGCATTAATTGTTTTCCAATATTATTGATTACATGTACATTTAAGTCCTATTAAAATGTGCACAGGAGCACCAGGAGAAAACATTAAGGCGCTCTGTACAATACTATGCGAGTATATAGATTTACAATTGAAAGTGCACATATGGTCAGTTTTGGTGAAATAATTTTGTTGTACAAGTCAGCATGAGGTATCAAAACTACTGCAATTTTGTTACGTATCAATATTTTGAATAAAAGGAGGACATGCTGGAACCCTAGATTGATGCAAACAAAAATTGTTTGTTATTGTATTGCAATATTGCAGTCCATTGTATTATACATTGAATCCTGACAAAAAAAATATGGCTGATTTACTATGTGGGTATATAGATTTACAAATTAAAGTGCACATAAATGTATGGTCAGTTTTGGTTGATGCGGTCAAATAGTTATGTTGTACAAGTCAGCATGAGGTATCAAAACTACTGAAATTTTGTTACGTATCAATATTTTGAATAAAAGGAGGACATGCTGGCACCCTAAATTAATGCAAAAAAATGTGTTGTTATTGTATTGTAATATTGCAGTCCATTGTATTATACATTGAATCCTGACATAAAAAATATGGCTGATTTACTATGCGGGTATACAGATTTACAAATGAAAGTGCACATATGGTCAGTTTTGGTGAAATAATTTTGTTGTACAAGTCAGCATGAGGTATCAAAACTACTGCAATTTTGTTACGTATCAATATTTTGAATAAAAGGAGGACATGCTGGAACCCTAGATTGATGCAAACAAAAATTGTTTGTTATTGTATTGCAATATTGCAGTCCATTGTATTATACATTGAATCCTGACAAAAAAAATATGGCTGATTTACTATGTGGGTATATAGATTTACAAATTAAAGTGCACATAAATGTATGGTCAGTTTTGGTTGATGCGGTCAAATAGTTATGTTGTACAAGTCAGCATGAGGTATCAAAACTACTGAAATTTTGTTACGTATCAATATTTTGAATAAAAGGAGGACATGCTGGCACCCTAAATTAATGCAAAAAAATGTGTTGTTATTGTATTGCAATATTGCTGTCCACTGTTTTATACATTGAATTCTGACATAAAAAATATGGCTGATTTCCTATGTGGGTATATAGATTTACAAATTAAAGTGCACATATGGTCAGTTTTGGTTGATGCGGTCAAATAATTTTGTTGTACAAGTCAGCATGAGGTATCAAAACAACTGAAATTTTGTTACGTATTAATGTTTTGAATAAAAGGAGGACATGCTGACACCCTAAATTAATGCAAAAACAATTGTTGTTATTGTATTGCAATATTGCTGTCCATTGTATTATACATTGAATCCAGACATAAAAAATATGGCTGATTTCCTATCTGGGTATATAGATTTACAAATTAAAGTGCACATATGGTCAGTTTTGGTTGATGCGGTCAAATAATTTTGTTGTACAAGTCAGCATGAGGTATCAAAACAACTGAAATTTTGTTACGTATTAATGTTTTGAATAAAAGGAGGACATGCTGACACCCTAAATTGATGCAAAAACAATTGTTGTTATTGTATTGCAATATTGTTGTCCATTGTATTATACATTGAATCCAGACATAAACAATATGGCTGATTTACTATGTGGGTATATAAATTTACAAATTAAAGTGCACATATGGTCAGTTTTGGTTGATGCGGTCAAATAATAATGTTGTACAAGTCAGCATGAGGTATCAAAACTACTGAAATTTTGTAACGTATCAATATTTTGAAAAAAAGGAGGACATGCTCAGGCACCCTAAAATTCTGCCAACAAAAATTGTTTGTTATTGTATTGCAAAACTGCTGTCCATTGTATTATTCATTGAATCCTGACTTAAGAAAATTGGCTGATTTACTATGCGGTATATAAATTTACAAATTAAAGTGCACATATGGTCAGTTTTGGTCAATGTGGTCAAATAATTTTTTTGTACAAGTCAGCATGAGTTATCAAAATTACTAAAATTTTGTTACGTATCAATATTTTGAATAAAAGGAGGACATGCTGGAACCCTAGATTTATGCAAACAAAAATTGTTTGTTATTGTATTGCAATATTGCAGTCCATTGTATTATACATTGAATCCAGACAAAAAAAAATATGGCTAATTTACTATGCGGGTATATAGATTTACAATTTAAAGTGCACATAAATGTATGGTCAGTTTTGGTTGATGCGGTCAAATAGTTATGTTGTACACGTCAGCATGAGGTATCAAAACTACTGAAATTTTGTTACGTATCAATATTTTGAATAAAAGGAGGACATGCTCAGACACCCTAAAATT
Organism: Mytilus galloprovincialis; assembly: GCA_037788925.1. Lineage (NCBI taxonomy): Eukaryota > Metazoa > Mollusca > Bivalvia > Mytilida > Mytilidae > Mytilus > Mytilus galloprovincialis. The sequence goes on along the minus strand of CM075343.1, from coordinate 49,426,554 downwards.
CTGCGAACAAAAATTGTTTGTTATTGTATTGCAAAAATGCTGTCCATTATATTATTCATTGAACCTTGACTTAAAAAATTTGGCTGATTTACTATGCGGGTATATAAATTTACAAATTAAAGTGCACATATGGTCAGTTTTGGTCAATGTGGTCAAATAATTTTGTTGTACAAGTCAGCATGGGGTATCAAAACTACTCAAATTTTGTTACGTATCAATATCTTGAATAAAAGGAGGACATGGTGGCACCTTAAATTTATGCGAACAAAAATTTGTTGTTATTGTATTGCAATATTGCAGTCAATTGTATTATACATTGAATCCTGACATAAACAATATGGCTGATTTACTATGCGGGTATATAGATTTACAAATTAAAGTGCACATATGGTCAGTTTTGGTTGATGCAGTCAAAAAATTTTGTTGTACAAGTCAGCATGAGGTATCAAAAACACTGAAATTTTTGTTACGTATCAATATTTTGAATAAAAAGAGGGCATGCTGGCAACCTTAATTTATGCGTACAAAAATTTGTTGCTATTGTATTGTAACATTTCTGTCCATTGTATTATACATTGAATCCTAACATAAAAAAGAGCAGTCCTGGTTACAAGTTAACTTAGTGTTGAGCAGACCAGTCAAAAGTTAACTTGGGAACAGATCTGGTTTTGATCGGATTTGTCAAAGCAAAATTTAACTTATGTTAACTTTACGGCAGGAGTTCTTATGTCAATAGCGGACCTGTTTCCAAATTAACTTTTTGGCAGACATAAAAACAGTCCTAGGACCAAGTCCGCTTTTCAAGTTAACTAGATTTTGGTCCTAGGACTGGTCAGAGCAGTCCTAAATCTGGTCACAGGTTAACTTTGACCAGTCCAAATGACTGGTTATCAAGTTAACTTGTTGTACAGGTTAGGACTGCACCCATCGGTACTTTCATTTAAAGTGCTAAAAGAAATAATGTTTAATAAAATGAAGTATAAATATCTGCCAAAATTGACTTAAAATATTTTGATATGGCATACTGGCTTATTTTGACTTTTTAAACAAGACCACCAAAGTTGCCTTAAAAAAGTTTTACCATTTTGATCTTTTAAATAAAACCACCAAACTTGCCATGAAAAAGTTTGACTATACAAAAACATTGGAATGTTCTTATCAATAAAATTAAATCAATATGACCCTTGAAAAAAGAGCTGAACAAAAGTGGTTATATTTTAGCTCTGAATCCGACATGATTTATAATGTCAATCTTTGGGCAATAAGTCATTTTAATAATCATGATAATCATGATACATGCATGACCATGTACTTTGAAATCTAAAGTTATTCATAATTACACCAAAAGTTTATCTATTTTAAATAAGGAAGTATTTGAGAAATGGACTAAACTAGGCAAGGTTTCTTGTTATTGGCTTTGAACTATCTGTTGGTAACTCAGGGAGTACTCTCAGATATGTACTTAGTCTTTTTTGTTAAGGGGATGTGTAAGATGTCTTTCTGATTTGTTTAGATCGATGAGTTAGGCCTTGTTCACAATAATATCCCCAGATAGATGGGTTTGGCATCACAAAACTACTAGTCTAGCCCCATCACATTCTGTACATGAGTATCAGCCTGTAATTCAGTGGATTGGTTTGTTGCTGTATATCAAATTTTGTTTTTTGTTCTTTTTTTGTACATAAATTAGTCTAGTTAGTTTTCTTGTTTGAAAATTTTTACAAATTCCTCATTTTCATTTGGGGTTTTTTATAGCTGACTATTAGATATGGGCTTTGCTCATTGTTGAAGGATGTAAGGTGAACTATAGTTGTTAACTTATATTTAATCTCTGGTGAAGAGTTGTCTTTTCTCATTAATGTTTTTTTTACAAAGTTTAAAACATAATTAATTTATTCTAGTCTTCTTAACATTATGTTTATTGGACCTCATTGACTTAAATCAAAGGCATAACGGGGTCTTATTGCAATAATCAAATAAACTGCTTGCTGTTCCTACATTTTTGTCCTTACCCTTTTGTTATATTTAATTTTGGCCTACAAATTAGCCCAAAAATATGGTATTTTTGTCTTGGCCAATTTTAAAAAATCCTAATCATGTTAATTGTCATAACCTTTGACCCAGTCGACTCAGATTTCAAAAATTGTAGCGCCAATGAATTTCTTTAATTTTGTGCTCTTTCACAATAATATATTTTTTTCTGTATTTTCTATACTTCATATTTTGGCTGACCTTTATAGCATTGTTACCCATTTAACAGGGTTTAACCGTGTTTTTTTTTTACTTTTATTCATCTGGATTTTACTCATTTTCACATGTGGGGATTTGGCAGGAGTATATTTGACAGGATTAAACACTTTTCATTTAGTGGGGGGGGGGGGGCATTTTTTTTAAAAGAGGGAGAGTTGGTGAAAACGTGGGGAGGTTTGTCAGCAGGTCGAGTTGTCTTGCTTCCGTTCTTGGACCGATTAACGGGTTTACATGTATCACAGGGGTTTGTTACACTTTGCCGGGTTTACTACGCAACCCCGATTTTTCGGGGTTCGTATGGATGGAAAGAAAACCCGGCAAACCCGGCAAATTGTAACAAACCCCTGTGCATGCATAACATTTGACATGTTGTACGCCGGTATAAAGTCAAAAGGTTTTAAATTATAGCACTAGCATCTACTTTAGTCCATTTAAAACATGTGTAAGATAATATTAACCTTTCGTTGCGCTTTCCAAGTACAAAATAGTGGGTACATAAATCCATCAATGTTCCGGTTGGTTTGACTTTCATCATGTTCATTTCTATTTTTTGTTTGCCGGTTTCTTCCAGTTTATCGACAATTAATAATACATTTATACTAAATTGTTGACCTCTCAGTTTGTATAAATAAAGTGTATTGGCTGTCTCTGTCCAATCTTTTTAAAATACAGTAAAAACAATCAAATCAGCAGACGCACGAGCGTCCATCAATTTTTTTAGTATAAAAAAATGGTAACGGTGAAAAGTTTCCGGCTTTGAAAAACCACAAGCACGGGTAACTTTTGAAACCACCCGCAGGACATGCAGGATCCCGAGGTGGTCACAAATAGAAGTTTATGCATGACATGTAACACTGAGTAAATGCTTGCTTAAAACACAAATAGAATAGAAGCAGGTAGTTATGTCCTTTGCTTTTTATATTCCACTCCAAAGAAGAAGAAATGTATGATAAATTTATAATGGTACATTATTCTGTCATCGTATATGGACTATAAGGGACGAAGTAAGACCATGTATAGTGACTTTTGTTTGTCGTGATTTAAACATGATAAAAGTGTTCCTTTTCCCCTAATTCTTAAGAGACTCATTGAACAGGATAAAAACTACCTCAGACCTCAAACAATCTAAAACTTTTCAAGTACTTTCTATATGCTCATGTGCATTTTCTTGTTAGCATAGTTTTGTACTTGGACAGATAATCAGAATTATCAGCTAAAAGCCTATCGAGTATGGTCTCGTTTGTTTGAACAACCAATTTAGGTAATTTTTAATTCAGCCTTGTCAGTGATAATGATTTAGAGTAAGAACATCCTAGATAACATATGCAAAAGGCTAGTTTAATTTGATTACAGTCATAACTGTATGAACACCTTTTAAAGACTAAAATACATCTACATGTAACTGCCTTTTGGTCAAAGATTGGGGGTATGATGGGGTGGGGGGTTTTAGGGAGCCGGATAGTTGGCACACATTTAAATATGAAAAAAGAGATGTAAGGTATTGTAATAAACTTCTGAGAAAGTATATATACTCAATAACAATATTAACACAACACAACACATCTAGATATTCCAAGTTCTATATCATTAGTTTAAACTTTTTATTTCCAAAGTGGTGAAGAACAAAAGATCTGTCATTAACCATGTTAACACCAAATTCTTCAAATAAAGAAAAACATTAACAGATATGCAATCCACCATTACTTTAGTTGTTTGCTGGGAAGACACTAGGCGCTTTTTGTTACTCAGGGTTACACATTAACTTCAAATTGAAAAGAAAGATTTTTTTCAATTACATACAATGTACAGGAAATGACAGGAAACACTTATTTTTTAAATCAACATTGTTGTAATGCAATATAATTTGACCATGTTGACCCATTTTTTTAGATTTTTTTCTGAACAGATGTTTATGGTAGATCATGTTGATGGTACAACCATATTTTAAATTAAATAAATCAGCGTTAAGAAACTCACTGTCTTTTCATCATATAAAAAATGTGAAACAGTTGTCAAGAGAGGCTGTCCATTTTATTTTGTATATTACCATACCCTTTTCATTAAATTGCTATATTAAATATTTTAATATTTCATATTTTCAATTAAATTAGATTAATCATGTGGTCTTTGCTGGAAAGAAATCACACCATTTGTATTCATATATGTCAATATTTAAAGTTAAAAGCTTTAAGCACAGATTTACAATATGCATGTACATCTGCCATGATCTGGTATGCACAATGTTAAAAGCAAGTAAAAGAATTGACTTTATATGTGCAATATCTATAATGATTTATATACAATTGCAACACATGAGATTTACAACTATTACATAAATCGGATGAGTTGAGTATGATACACAAATGACTTTCTCATGTACTTAGCTTTCATGCGTAATTCATGCGTTTACAATATATGTGATACACGCATGTATTTATTACATGCGAAAACCGCATGTGAAGATCATGCGTTTAACGCATACTTCAGATACCGCATGATTTTCGCACGATTCACACATGATTTACGCATGTAATAGCCTTCATGCGTAAATCATGCGCTTAAGAAATTATGCGATACACGCATGTTTAAAACGTGCGAAAACCGCACGTAAAGATCATGCGATTTACGCATACTTCATATTTCGCATGATATACGCATGTAATGACCTTCGTGCGTATATGATGCGTGGCACTTTTGCCTGTGTACCCTTTATCTATTTTGGCTTAAGTTTTGAATGTCCCATGGTAACTTTTAAACTGAGATATGCTTACCAATTATCTTTCTTAATATGCATGAACTTTTGCTCCCTCGATTCTTACCAATCAAAACATTTATAATAATAATACTCCTTACAAATGAATAATACGAATGATTTATCTAACTTTCATTGTGCATTAAAGATTGAGTGTTAATAGATTCCGAGTTTCTGCAAGTTATCCAATTTTGGTGCATTAGTAGCGGAATATTTTAGATATCCAACATCTGCTATTAATTTTCTTACTAAAAATGTAATGCGTGACCCTTTTCGGAAACATAATTATGATTCAATCCCAATCAGTATTTACACTTGGACTAAGCAAAACTCACAGACGAATCCGAAATGTTAAAAAAGTGGGTTTTTTTTTTCATTTCCCGTTTATATGATTCATTTTAGTGATACATGTACCAGTATCGCCAGGTAGAAGGACAAAGCGTTTTCATTACTGTACATATAATGATAGTGGTATATATCATGTATACTAGTATTTAGGCATGAATAAATCCTTTAATAAACAAAGGATCATTTATATCAATTATTTCACCAGGATCCCATCAAATTTTACGGGCTTTATTCGCAACTTCAACGTAAACAATTATGATCCGATATCCCGTTTTTGTTAAACTTCCAAAATGAATCTTTGTATTATTCTGTGGTTACGACTAAAGAGACTGTTTTTCGTTCATGGTACGAACCATGAACAAAAACATAGTATCTTTAGTCGTAAATGTTAGTATAGGGTTTCCCATTTGAAACTAAAATGAAACTGAAAAAGGACAATTACAGCTGTTTTGTACTGACAGTAACAAAAAAGGTCCAGATTCGCAGTTCAACAAAAAATGTCTCTTCGGTGATGCTCGAAGCCTACATATTTAAAATCTAAAGCCTATTAAAAAATGTACGTTTTTGATTTAAATTATATAACATTTTTTACTTGTGTGGCGTCACAACTATTTTGATCTAAGCGTCACTGATGAGTCTTATATAGACGAAACGCGCGTCTGGTGTATTAAATTTTAATCCTTGTACCTTTTATAACTATTTAGGCATTCATTAAACGAAGTTATTTCAACATCATACTAGCCCGAGAAAGTTGCAAATTTCTGTAATGATTTTTACAATTTACGTTGAGTGTTTGTTTTCGTCACTGTTCATGATTTTGATAGATGAAATATATTGATACACAAAACATGGCAGTCGGTATAAAATAGTTAAACCTAACGGCCGTTTTGCTTCAGTACTAATTTTGTAATTCTATTTTCCGAGGTGAAAGAGTATGTGATGAGTGAGAAATAAAACAAACTAATTGCATTCCGTTATACTATTCTATGTCGTCCTAAATCGGTGGCTGTGTGGTCTAAGTACTAGTAGTTTTTACTGTAATCACAAGCCAGTCAATACCGATGTCGTGAGTTCGAACCCCGCTTGTGCAGGTGCACTTGACTGCTTGCAATCTTAATTAACTTGGATTGCCAGTTTTCCTATCAAAGGTCGGTGGTTTTCTCCGGGCTCTGCAGCTTCCTCCACCAATAAAAACTGAAATAGCTCAAATGCAGTGCTTAAAAGTGGCGTTAACACACCAAAAATCAAATCAAATCAAATCTTAAATCAGGATTCTTATAAGTGTTAGTTTTTCTTATATCGTCATGATTTTGATCTTCCTACTAAAGTAGTGGGTGTTGACTATATATCTATCGAACTGACTGCAATGTGATGTATTTTCCAGAATGTGTGACGAACTTCATTATGTGATTTTTATTTTTTATGAATTATTTGCTTATTATTCATAAATTGTTATTTATGCAAAGCAGCTGGCTATCTTATATTCATGGCTTATAAAGGTATGTATAAATTGCACCCTGAGTGACACCCCACGCATTAATTTATGAGTCAGGTAAATCAAATGACAGGAAGCACATGATTTTTTTTATACAGGTAAAGTGGTTAGGCAGATCACACCTAGATTTTTAAGTGAACAGACGTCCAGTTAGTCTGCTGCAGTTCACTTATATTTGGTAATACCTCAAAATGGTCAAATCAGGAGATGGAGTTTCACAGGACAATATATTGAACTTGTTCGGGGGTTTTCCATGCAGTTTTATGCTCAGTTTTGGAGCGACAGCGTAAGTCCTATTCATTTACACAGATCTTTCCAAATACCAGTTGTGAGGTTTAGATTAACGTATCATACAACGGCCAGTATAAATGTTATGTGGCAGAAATTGTGTACTTAACGTATACCGGAAGTTGGTATTTGATTTACCGAAAGTGACATATCAGTATAAAGCTGTGCAATTAGTACATTATTTAATGAAGAAAATGTACATATTATTGATGTTACAAGTGTTATACAGTTCAATATCAAATAGTGAAAAGTTTAATAAAGTGACAGTTGAGATAAGTTCAATCTGAAAGTGTTTGACATGTTTGATGTTCAAAGCAAACATAGTGTATAGTAGTAACTGTGTTGAAACATTGTGTTGTTTTGTTTCAATTTATACTAACATGTTTTTTAGTTTTGTTTATTATGTTTGTTTGTATTCATTTGCATTTTGTAATTATGTTTAGTTTTGTTTGACTTTGTCAAATTTAATTTTAGTAAAAAATAATTTTTACTTGTGTTTCTATGAATGTTGGCCAACTGACAATCCGGTTATCCTACGTCTTTACAGAACGTCATCTCTTTTTAATATAAAAATATAACCTATTGATGTGTTTTTCATCGACGTGTATATGTCTCTACATTTATAAAAACATCTGAATTCATGTCATAAAAAATGATTCTACGATATTGTATTTAACGTCGTTGTATTGGTTGATTTCTGCCTCTAATATTATTGTTGATGGTCAATATCATTAGTTAGAACGATGTAATGACAGTTGTTGTCGCTTGGATATTTCAAATATTCATTCAAAACATTTCCATAGTAACTTATGAGAATAGAAATACTAGTACTCAGTTAATGTGTTCGAAGCATCATCCCGTCTGGGGTTGATTTGATGGTCGCAACTGCTGTGTTACTTGCTTCGATAAGTGAAGGGAAAACGGTACTATTTATTCTGCCATAGGCGACAATACTAACATTTTCTAATTTTACCACTTTTTATAATAAAAACCTGGATAAAACAGTTATGTGTGGTGTTAGTACTTTATTACTCTATTTTAAAAATTGAGACCAAATAGTATCATGACCAATTTCCAACGGAGCTTGTTTATGTTATCCATGCCCACCGTCATTTTGCAGCAAATTTATAAAATTTTGAAAGCCTTTTCGAATAATTCTATAGAAAATATTTCAATAGGTTTTAAAATTTATATTGTAAATATAAACACTGCAGTTATTCATAGATACATAAAAAATATATTGTTTTTGAGATGATGAAAACAAAGATATCGATATTAGACACTTAAAATATTTAATATGCAAAATACTAAGCTTTAAAGATGCCTTTGTTACCTGTATTAATCTATGAAAAAGCTGAATTATGTCCCTTGGGAGTATTAATTTCCAACAAAAGTCCTTTCAGACAGTACAAAATGACAAATTATATATGCCCGATATAATAAAAGATAGAAACTACAAAATGAAGCACTATTGAAATATTTGCTGCATGAATTGCCAACAATGTGAGCAATTCTTTACACAAGAGTGTACAAATTCTATCTAAATTTAGCCTCAGGTGGGCCTCTTTTTTTCTTAAATAGGCAATTTTAACACTGAAAATGCTTTCAATATGACCAAATATTGTCTTACTCCATCAACATTGCAAACTTAACCAGACAATTTCCTATTTTAAAATAGTATGCTTAGAGAAATACCAATGTGATACATTTAGGGAATTACACAGCAAAAAAGGCAAATATATGGTTAAAAATATTTGTCGCGACTTGAATTCTGGGATTTCCAATTGAATTAATCATTGCGAAAGGTGAAAACAAATACAAAAAAAGAATAGTGTGGTGCAGTTTATACAATATAGTTAATATTGAAATCCTAGAATAAAGTTTTATATCAGTACCCATCAATTTGACTTATAATGATGACTCAGCATTTTTTTCAACACAGTACTGTTCTCAGTTACAAATTTCTATTCTTTGTGATGAAAATCAAATGTACTTATCAAATGCTTCAAAATAGTATAATATAACTGAAGTCTTATTGATTTTGATTTCCCTTGCTATCTTGAGTATAGGGAAAACGGTACTATTTATTCTGCCATAGGCGACAATACTAACATTTTCTAATTTTACCACTTTTTATAATAAAAACCTGGATAAAACAGTTATGTGTGATGTTAGTACTTTATTACTCTATTTTAAAAATTGAGACCAAATAGTATCATGCCCAATTTCCAACGGAGCTTGTTTATGTTATCCATGCCCACCGTCATTTTGCAGCAAATTTATAAAATTTTGAAAGCCTTTTCGAATAATTCTATAGAAAATATTTCAATAGGTTTTAAAATTTATATTGTAAATATAAACACTGCAGTTATTCATAGATACATAAAAAAATATATTGTACCCTTACATCCAATCACGGCGCTCCTAAGTTGACTTCCTTCACCTGTCTTGGGTACACAAAAGGCCAACCTAATGCTAGGAAAATGTAATACTACCGTTTTCCCTGAAGCTTATTACAGTCATGTTCGCAACCGTCAAATCCCAAAGTCATAGTGGCAGATCACTCATCGCAGTACTGATATTCCTTGTATTGACAAGCTTGTTTAAATGACCATCATAATATGATAAACACGGAATTATTCGCATGGTGAAAATGTTGCGTATAAAATGCATTTATGACGGTTTAATTGAGCGATCACAATATGTGTCTGCCTGTCCTAAGGTAGGTCTTTATTACAGTGGTTTTCGTTGGTTGCTGTGCATTATGTTTTTCCACTTTTTCATAGAAGGACCTTTTGCTTTTGTTCTGAATATTATTATTTTTTTCTTCCGCTTAATTTTAAAAGTCATGCGCAGTAGTGTTGTTTCACAAGATGTCGCTTAGATATTTGGTATTTGATATCGCACAGTTAGTACGATTTTGAAACTGACACCGCTTAACCGAACATATTTCTTTGTAAGATTGATTCTTGTGTCCACTAATCCTTTGCTAAAGAAACCGATACAATTTTAATTGATTTTACAAAATTGCTAGTTATATCTTCAGGTTTAGAATGATCAGTTTTCTGAAACATTATCCAGGTGCTTAATTTCTTGATTGACAACACATTTGTTACGTTTGGAGGACGTGTTTTGCAACGGACTGTTGGAGTTCCAATTGGAACCAATTGTATCCTTCTTCTTGCTGACTTGCTTCTTTATTATCACGAGGCTGACTTCATACGGGAACTTCTTTGGAAGAAAGATAAGAAGATAACAACATTCTTTAACTTTACGTTGCTCTATATGGATGATATTCTCTCACTAAATAATATAAAATTTTGGGACTATGTTGAAAGAATCTTTCCCATCGAACTAGAGATAAAGGATGCTACAGATACAGTTAAGTCTCCCTCATATCTTGACTTACATCTAGAAATTGACAATGAGGGTCGGTTGAAAACAAAACTTTACGACAAAAGAGATGATTTTCAGCTTCCCTATTGTGAACTTTCCATTTCTATGTAGCAACATTCTAGCAGCGCCTTAATACGGAGTATATATCTCCCAATTGATACAATATTCCCGGGCTTGTATTTCCTATCATGATTTCCTTGATAGAGGATTGCTGCTCGCAATGAAGCTATTTAACCAAAACTTCAAAATGGGGAAGTTGAAATCATTCTTTCTAAAATTTTACGGACGACGTCACGAGTTGGTTGACCGTTATGGAATATCCGTTTCACAGATGATATCGAAGATGTTTCTTATGTCGTATCTACAATACCCTTCCCTTTTCAAGATTGTGACCTACCGAATTAGACTTTTTACCGGATTTGTAATAACACAAGCAACACGACGGGTGCCACACTTGTAGCAGGATCTGCTTTCCCTTCCGGAGCACATGAGATCACACCTGGTTTTTAATGGGGTTCGTGTTGCTAAATCTTTGGTTTTCTATGTTTTGTCTTCTGTACTACTGTTTGTCTGTTTATCTTTTTATTTTTAGTCATGGCGTTGTCAATTTATTTTCAATCTATGAGTTTGACTGTCCCTTTGGTATCTTTCGTCCCATTTTAAGACTTCTGTTCAAAACCCGTATAAGATATCGACAACATATTTTCACTTAATTGTGAGTTGCAACATTAAGTAACGCATACATTTTGGTTGAAAGGGTACGTTTACGTTTTCTACATTTAAAAATGCTTGTACCAAGTAAGGAATATTACAGTTGTTGTCCATTTGTTAAATGTGTTTTATCATTTGATTTTGCTATTTATTTAGGGACTTTCCGTTTTGAATTTTCCTCGTAATTCAGTATTTTTTCTACTTTTTACTTAAAATGGAAGTTTTCCCGTCTTATTTCTAAACTTTCGCGTATGGTGATATAACTCATTAACATTATATAATAAAGACCCAAGGTCTTTTGATTTGACGTCCTTGGTTTTTTACCCGTCAAGGTCGTAGGTAAAGCTAGCGTTCTAGATTTTGACATCTGCCTTAACTTAAAACGAATTTATGATAAAGCCATGGGACTTTAACGTTTAAGGTTTGCAAGCCATAAAACCATGAAAAAGACAACCGAAAATGATCTGGTGTAAACCGGAATCAGTGTCAAGTAAACTATCATAAAATACCAAAAGTCACATTTTTCAAACCGAAAGTAACAAATTTTCACCTTTCTTTAAGCAGAAGTGTAAATTTACAGAAACTATATATTTTTGGAATCAGCATACAATAAGCTATTATTCAACACATATGAAATAACATTTTAAAGCAGATTTTAATATTTTCATTAAAATAAATATTGCTTTGGGTGGAAAGACCTTCAATTGTTCTCTGAACAATTGGTTTTTAATCCAATCTGTTTTACTTTTATTGTTTCAATTGTTTCGCATTTTTTCATGTCTGGGCCATTTAAACCTGTCTTCGCGGAATGAGTTTTGCTCATTGTTGAAGGCCGTACGATGACTGAGAATTGTTGAAATGAACGTTATGTTGTCACTATTCGATGGTTATCTCCTTGCCAATCATACTCATCTCCTTTTTTATGTGATAGGAAATTCTGTTAAAGTGAAATACTTGCCATCTATCATCAGTTGATCATATGGCACATATTAAGGTATATTTTAGTAAGTTATATATAAAAATGTATAGACATCTATAAATGAAATTTCAAATTAACGAAACGTCATAATTCACAATAATCAATATAATAAATAAACTTTACCAAATAATAACATCCATTTCAAGGAAAATAATGATAACAAAAGTTGGGGTATGTCTGGGTTTGGTCTCTTTTGTTTTTTTGTTTTTTTGTTTGTTTTTTTGTTTGATTTTTTTTGGGGGGGGAGTGTAAATGTCCAATTAATCTACCCTATTCACATAAAAAAAGAAGCACATCAAGATACATTGTTTTATTACATATATGGACTGTCTACGAGAAAAAAAGCTTGTATACAATTTTACGTCAAAAAATCCCGTTGGATTAAAACTGTATCGTATGACATTAAAAGCGTAAATATTCTGATATACTATTTTCCTGCCATACGAGACAACCATCCACCAGAAACAAAAGGCCATGGATGTTTGTAGCAAAAGATTACCGTACGTCGACGTTAACAAAAACTTATACTGTAAAATAAGCTAACAAAAAAAAATACAAGCAACGAGAAAACCAATGACATGTTCTATTCTAAAATAATAAACGAAAAAAAATGAGATGGCAGATAGCAAAAATACCCAATAACAATCGATTAATAGGCTATTTAAGAATCTGTATGACGTACGTATGCTTGGAAGCGATAAACAAATCTATTCTAACTCGAGTCTACAGTTTTTAAACAGAGAGAATCATAATTATAAAAAGCACATATAAATAAGAAAGAGGTCGACCCCCGAGGTCAGCGCAAAACCCAGAATTCCGCTCACAAAAAGAAAAAACGACATAAAGTACCTATCAAATAGAACTTGAAGTTATCGAAAGTCAGATAAGCCAATTACAAGTAATACGACGATTATGTTTTCCCCAGAGAAAAATATCACCCAGTACACATGCAAGTGATTTAGTGTTAATACGTCATAAACAGTTTGAGTCATGTTTTCAAACGAAAACTAACATTAGTAAAATATAATCTTTTCATGTAAACTGTTTGATTGGTTGTCAGTCATGTTTGTAATTCAGTTAGCAGTAGTTTACAAATTTTCAGATCACGTAAATCGGACACAGAGAGACGAATCAAGGTAACAAAACAATCACGGAGAGAATCTCAGGAACTGTAAAAGGAGCCATACCGGGTGCGTCGTCAGGATAAGTTTCTCTCGCTATACATGAGTCACCTTTCATGTAAATCCACACTCAGTCAAAATGTCAAAATCTGGTATTAGAATTTAGATAAAATCGATAAAATTACAGATCAGACAACGATACTGGTATATATAGATTTAAGACCACAGAGAGTTGAGACAACTATATATTGTATCGATCAATCTATCCGTGATGTTGATCGTTAATAACTGTTTATGTCAAGGTTTTGGTTTGATCATCATCATTGTCTTTGTGAGTCCGGTCTTTCCTCTCCACAACTTCCAAAGAACTGCCTGGTAAGAATCCTTTTCTGAGTATAGACCATTAATATTGGCTTTAGAACACGAATGATACCACCAGGCTCCTCTGTTAAAGATCGCACAATTCCTTTCAATTAAATCGTTGTCCCTGTCACGAGTACTAAACATCATACCAGTCAATGATATTCCTCCCGTACTCGCCATACCATTTCCTGTAAAGCATGTTAAATATGACACTATACTATTATGTAAAAGATTGATCATAAGTCACTGAAACGGGAAGATTTGGACAAGATCAATAGTAAACAAGTGGACAGAAACACGTTGAGCTCCCAGAAGTGTAGTTCTTGAACTAAAAATAAAGTTTTACTTAAAAGTTTGCACAGTTACTAATTGTTCAGTATAACAACTTTATTGGGTTTTAGAAATATTTGACAACGTAAGATAATCGTTTTATTACTTTAAAACTAATTAAGTAATCTCGTACATGTACAATTTCTAAGGTAATGTATGGGAATTTGACTTGTAAGCAATAAAGAGTAAACCTATACTCTTCTTAATTCAATTAAGCTATAAGCTGACACACACTTAATTGCACTGCATTTACACCCGATATACATCTACAGAAATGGACTTATTACCAGGTTTGTACTAACCTGAGCAACACAGCAACACAAAGGGTGCCACATGTGGACCATATATCTGCTTACCCTTCCTGAGCACATGAGAAAACAAATGTAGACCAGATCACTTGGAGATGTTTCGGATTTTAGTTTTCTCTTTAGTACATTGATTGACCATTTTGAGCAGAAATGGCGGTCATAAGGCACAGATATTGTTCTATTAAACTTCAAAACAAATGTAATAAAATAAACGGAATGAAGAAGATGCGCATTTTGACAATTAATGTCTCTCCAGTGATGTTTGACGCCTTAAATTTGAAAATGCAAAACATTTTACAAACGTTGAAGATGCAAGTTAACATGCAACACATGTTGTTCTTTATTTTTTTTCTTCATTGTGCATAATTCAACATTCGATTTCGACGTTCAAATTACATGTACATCATTCAATGTATAACATTTAAATTACATAATTCAATGTATAACATTAAACATTCAACATGTTCAACATTCATATTCAATATTCAGAAATCAATTTAAATCAACATTTGATATCAACTTTCAACCTTCGTTTTTTAACATTTACAATTTCACTGTGTCTAAACCACACCGGCAAAATTTGTTCGGACTCGATGGTATCTAACATCCGGCACAATGACGGAACATTAATAGACAGAAGAAAGCTAGATTTCTCCTTATTTTCTTATTTTTTTTATGATATAGAAGAATCTATATACATATACAACTATTTTCTATTGTGATATTCAACATTTTCTACAACCGTTCTATATTAACGGAGAAATAAGTAAAAATGCATGTCAAAATGACGAATTGAGTGAACCTTGCCTCGAAATTGTTTAATTTCTCGTTAAATTGTTCACATTGTACGGAAAGAAAGGTACGGGAAGATAGATATTGACACGGAGATTGCAAAACTAGTCATTATGAGCATCTCAATACTTGTATTTCTGTGTATGGAACGAAAGAAATGGGTCATGTCAAATTAAAATACACCGGTTTCGTCATTGTTGTTTCTACACAATCACCCGGTTTCGTCTATATATATATCACCCGGTTTTTTTATATTATTTTAAAACCAACAATTTATGAAAAGCAACGTTAACACGGATCTGAACATTGTCTTTCGAAAGAATTTAAATATATATTTATTATAAAGTAAACTTGGCGTGTTTACATTTATTGACATAGGTAATTATAGTACTACACATTTTCCTAATGAAAGGCGTATCCGTTATTTCACTGATCTTCAAACTAATTTTAAGCAAACACTGATATCTAATTATTTTTTTAACATTAACATTATGATATTTTTTATATAGGTTTTGAGATGCATCGCAATAAGTGACTCCCCCTTTTTTTTAACTAAAAAAAACTAAATAACGCCTAATAAAAAAAAAAAATAAAACACCACCAAAAAGTATGCAGAAGTTAAGATTTATATTATTAAGAAGTGTGTAAAGTTTGATGCAATAATGATAAATCGTTTTGAGATATGGCGCGACATGTTAAAAAAAACACACTCCTGTTTTACTTACAAAGTTTTGTAACTCAAAAAGATTTAATTTGATTTTCACTAAATGGTTTACAGATCGTTTGACCATTTCAAGAAATAACTTTGTTAAGTTTCATGAAACTATATAAGCTGTTCTCAAGTTACGGTGCGACATGTTTACGCTGGACAGAAGGATAGACGGATAGATAGACGGACGGACAGAATGACAGATAGATGGAGGAACGGACGGATGGAAGGAAGGACAGACGGACGGACGGACGGATGTATACAATAATACGTCCTGTCAAAATTGTGACGGGCGTGTAAAAACGCAATGAAATGAAAAAAAAACTCTTCATTAAAGGTCAATAAGTTTTATTAGGATATCGGCCAAATCGATTTATTTGTATGAGTGATGAAAAAAAAAACTTTTCCTGTTGGGTCAAGTGAGCTAAAAACAGTCAAGAATTCCAAACAAAATTACACCGTTCTTGAATTTAAAAAAAAAAAATGTGTAACAACTGAAAATTTCAAATTTCACGAACCGGATCGGACATAGCAAACAACTTCATTGGCGTTTTTTTTTTCAATAAAAAAAAAAATAAGACATATTATTTATATTTAGGTGTACGACATGTCACAAATGCTTAAATGGTCGCAATTCAATTTATGATGAAGGTCTGTGGCCGAAGGAAAATAAATATAGAAATGAGGTCAAGGGCAAGGGCAATGGACATATGGCAAATAGGGGAAAACAATCGTTAGATCTGTGTTCCATACTTGTATATGTTACAGTCAAACCTTCTAACTTTTGACATATGCAGCTTTATACAAACAGTTCAAAACGCTATGAATTCGAATCACTTAGTGTCGCTTGTTTAAAAATATCAATGAGAATGTTTATAATAAACATAATCAAACTCACATAATCCGATTTCGCGGGTGTCCCTGTTTTCTTATTTCTTACAATATTTTGATTCGGTATACACTTTTTAAGATAAGTAGCGAATCTAGAAGACGTATCGATTGCACCCCCCCCCCCCTTCCCCGACCCCACCTTTGATGCATGGTAGTTGTAATCCTTTTCTTCCTATAAACATTCATTTTCGGTGTCGATTATGCATGCATATATACATTTGTCTTATCATCAACGTTTATCCTTAAGAAGATTTATTTTTAACGATCATAGAAAAGATTACATACATAGAATGATTAGATTACTTATAAAGGTGTCCATCCTATTGTACGAGAAAATCACTTATCAATTGTGTGTTTCGATTTTTTAAGACCGTAAAGTTTAACTCTAATTTCTAGTTTAAACATATTTTCCATAATTCATATAGAAAACGCATATTTGAGAGCTTTAACCTCAATTTGCGTTATAACCTTCATTTCTATCTATTCTGCTGTTAAAAATTTTTGTATGCAAAATAAAATTAAAATCATTTGTGTTCTATAAGAGTAGGAATTCTAGTGTTTGCTTATTATTTATTTGAATCTGAGACTAATCATATAAATAATAAGCCGTTGTCCTGTGAAAGAACTTGTTTTCCAACGACCCGGTCACAAAACTCCTTTTTAACACTGAAGTTAAATTATCTATTATAATGCAATGCGATTATGATTTTTTTTTATTTGACCAAATCGGGTTATGCATTGTGAAATCTTTGACCAAACCGGGTGGTGAACATTGACGAAACCGGCCAGTTCCATTTTGAAATGACCCATTTCTTTCGTTCCATACTCAGAAATACAAGTATTGAGATGTTCATAAAAACAAGTTTTGCAATCTCCGTGTCAGTATCTATCTTCTCGTGACTTTCTTTCCGGACAATGTGAACAATTTAACGAGAAATTAAACAATTTCGAGGCAAGGTTCACTCAATTCGTCATTTTGACATGCATTTTTACTTATTTCTCCGTTTATATAGAACGGTTGTAGAAAATATTGCATATCACAATAGAAAATAGTTGTATATGTATATAGATTCTTCTATATCATAAAAAAAAAAGAAAATAAGGAGAAATCTAGCTTTCTTCTGTCTATTAATGTTCCGTCATTGTGCCGGATGTTAGATACCATCGAGTCCGATCAAATTTTGCCGGTGTGGTTTAGACACAGTGAATTTGATTTCATCATTTAACATTAAAAACTATTTGTTAACTTTATTTCCTCCCATGGATCAATTGTAATCAACATTCGATTTATAACATTTTCAACTATTAATTTTAAAACTCCAGTATTCGATTTTAATATTTAACTTTCTTTTTTTAAGTACAGGTGGAAAATAAAATTTGGAAAATCCACTTATTAAGGGCTGCGTAACTCACCACTGATAACTGTTTGTTTTTCGATTGATAACAAATAACATGTCCCCCTTAAAAACGTAATGTACAGATACAAAGGGCAGTACTAACACATGTGAAAAAGTAAGAAGCAATTGTGTTTTTTAGAACAGAAACTAGCCCAAGTCGTGGTAAGCACAAGAGCCAGAGGTTACCGATGGTACAATCAGAAGTCACAAGTCTAAGAAAATCTGACAATGCTATGACATTGAAACAAATGCAACGAAAAGACAAACACCAGTGTGTTAAAGAAAAACACCAGTGTGTTAAAGACAAACACCAGTGTGTAAAAGACAAACACCAGTGTGTTAAAGACAAACACCAGTGTGTTAAAGACAAACACCAGTGTGTTAAAGACAAACACCAGTGTGTTAAAGACAAACACCAGTGTGTTAAAAACAATCACCAGTGTGTTAAAGACAAACAGCAGTGTGTTAAAGACAAACAGCAGTGTGTTAAAGACAAACACCAGTGTGTTAAAGACAATCACCAGTGTGTTAAAGACAAACACCAGTGTGTTAAAGACAATCACCAGTGTGTTAAAGACAAACACCAGTGTGTTAAAGAAAAACACCAGTGTGTTAAAGACAAACACCAGTGTGTAAAAGACTTAATTCCTATATCATTAAAGTAAAGGGAAAATCCTAAAATAAAGAATATTAACTGTCTAAGGAGAACTCGCCATACAGAACTATATATTTCGTTTTGTATGCCCAGAAATCATTTTGTGAATTTATCATTTCAATTGTGATATTATTTAAAGACGGGTGTCTCTAGTAAAGTAAGAACTTGAGATCATCCTACTTTTTGGTGGGATAAGTGTTGCTCAGTCTTTAGTTTTCTTTGGAATGGTTTGTGAACTTCTTTGTCTTTTCGTCGTCTATGGAGAGGCGGAAAGGGGCATTGTAACTCGAAAGACGAATAATGGACAACGACCTTGCAAAAAACGAAAACGACAAAAAGAAAAAATCCAAACAACAATCTGCAAAAAAGAACAAAGAAAACTGACGGCTAAGGAACTGGAAGGATAAGCAAATACTGAGCCAAATTTGGCCACCATTGTGTTGCTCATTCAAATACACAGACAGTGATTGGTCTCATTTGGTAGTGTTATATTTGAAAAAAGAAGACGGGATTGTTATGTCATACGTCGTCATTCGTTTTTTGTCATGGGGTTGTCACTTTTTCTTCGACGTACAGTTTTAGATGTCGTCTTGGTATATTCCGCATCATTTGGACAATTTCAATGGACAAAATGCGAGATAAATACTAACGATTTCAGGAAATGTTATTTACAAATAATCCTATAAAATTTAGAATTATTTTAAATCTTTATTTTTTAGCAAAACTGTCCGGTCTCATTTTTTTCCAATTTTTTAAAAAAAAAAGTGACCGAATGTGATATTTGATTTCAGGTCAAGGTGTACTAAATACCATATTTCGATTATTTGATAAGTAGGTTAACTGATTTATGTAAATCGGCATACAGTGGTCAAGTATTATCATTGGATCTTAAAAGCCCGTCATGGGATCGTGAAGGAAATCTAAATGAGAAGACATATGCAAGGTCAACCTATACAAATCTAATTAATTTAATGAATTAAACGGACAAGTTTTAAAATAATAAACCTGTCTGTCAAAATGGCTCAACATTATGATCAGTATGTGAGAAGAATCAAGATTAAAAAGTACGCCGTGTTTACAAAACTACAATAGGCAGATTGCTCCTCGACATTTCAATGACATTTAGTATGTACACAAACAAGATATTATTTTTATAATTCGAATGACTAAACAACTTTTCTTTGTAAAATATCATTCCAGTGTAATGATTCAAATGGTTCTTAAAGTTACTCAAAGTTTAGCATAATCAGAAATTTTACAAAAAATGAAATATTTACAATTCTTTTTAGATTTTTAGGATCGAGAAAGATCGCGTTCCGCTGTTTTAAGATCGTGAAAAGGATCTTGAAAGATCTTATGCTACTAAAACATTAAAATCATTTATTTAATTACTAGTATAGGATAATTTATATTTCTAACTGGTATAGCAAATACTGAATTTGCTTGACTCGTTCCGATTTTCTTTTGTTGGTGAATAGGGCTATAATCATTCAATGCCATTGGATCTGATTATCCCTTAATATCACACCGTCTAGGTGCCCTATAGCAATATCAGTATATTTGTCCGTCTAAATTACAGTTCAAGCTGGACATCATGCACTATCGAGGTACGTTGATTGGTTATTTCCCCACTAAGTTGGGTACAATTACGTATAGCTATGGTGAACAGACTGATCAAACAATCAAGTAAATATAACGTTATCTTGATACCTTGTTGCCAGTGCATCCAAGAAAAAAACAATAACGTTGTCAATATTGCCATACTATGTACGCACGAACAATACTTCATAACCGTCCTTACACACACACACACACAAATGCGTACACATGCATACATTTCCAGGGGCGGATGTATAAAGCATTATAGATACATATATACTTTACGATAATTTACGCTCCTTATGGTCCTGTCATCCTGTAAATCTACTTTTCTAAACAAGTGTTTAGTTATTTTAATAACTTTTAAGGAAACGTGTTGAAATAAAATAAAATGAAAGCATTAATGTTCGTCCTTTTTAAAAATAATTACACGCTTCAGCTAGTTGCAAGTATATCAATTTGCAAATTAAATATTGTTTCTGATTATTAAGTCTTGTCCAGCACGGTACGTTTCCGCTTTTTGAAAAAAAAATTATTTCAGTAGGGCATTTGAGCTAAATCAACATAACATTAAAATTATAAGATATTCATATATTCATATACAGCTTAAAGCATCAACCTTTCTCCATCATGCTTGTGTCCGTTGAAAACGACAACACTCCAATAAGGTGGGAGTAAATTCCTTATAACAACCATGACTTTTTTCGAAAGTAAAATCAGTACATCAGGCGGTTTAAAAATAAAATTTCGGTTTTCACAAATTGAAACAAGCTATTGTAGATTTACTATGATGGTACATTTCTTCGGACTATTGGTGTAACAGAACGGACACAATAGGAATATAGTTTCAAATTTTAAATCCATCAATTAGAAAGCTAATTGATGAATTTCGGTCAAAATTTAAATGTTGCACCCATAAAATTTTCATTTTCTCTATTGTTTAGCCAGAAATGTATACTATATACTTTTTAAAATATGTCCGGTTTACGCGAATATTTTTTTTTTTTATTTTGTCGTTTGTTCGGAAGAAAAAAGTAAAGTCACAAATATACTGAACTCAGATGAAAATCTAATCGGAAAGTCCATAATCACATGGCAAAATCAAATGACAAAACACATCGAAAACGAATGGACAAGAACCGTCATAAACCTGACTTGGTACAGGCATTTTTAAATGTAGAAAATAGTGGATTTAACCTGGTTTTAAAGCGCTAAACCTCTCATTTTGATGACAGTCTCATCACATTCCGTTATATTTACAATGATGCGTGAACTAATCAGACATAATAAATAAAATAGTCAAAATGGGTACAGCAGTCACCATCGTGTAACAATTTCAAAAGGAACAATTTAACAGAACACAAACATATCTATCTACAAACACATTCATTGATTCGCGTGTCTGACGTCAGAAAATTGTATACGTCACATATATTTGTCGTTCAATATATATACAAACAATTTTAAAATTTCACATGGGCAATGTTAGCATACATGGTTAAAAAATTAAGTATGTAAGAATTAATTTCAGAAATAGACCGATATTTAAAGTAGATTAAAAGTTATATAGAATTTATAAGAATCCACAAATAGTTCATTCCACTATGCGATTGAATAATTTTGACGTTTGTGGCTCAACGTATTTTCAAATTTATAATAGAAATATATCATAATGACATATAATAAATAGAACAATATCATGACTTTCAAAGAATATGTGAAAATCTTTCTGTGACTTACAGGGAAACTATAATAGGTTATACATGTAAGCGCAAATGTGATAACTTTTTTGTGTAGGTGTATCAAAGTTTAAAGCGCAAATGTCCTTTAGTGGTACAGGCAAAAGGGCAAACGTCCTGTGTTCGTCTGGTCACGCCTTGTCTTTTACGATCAAAATAATGCGTTACCCTGTCTTTCACGATCAATTTTAAATAAAAATCAACTAATTTCAATATTTTTAAAATCAAGATGAACGGTTTTAAGGTGAAAAAAAATCTTTTATTTTACTGTGCTATTTGACACACCAGAGATTCAGTTTCAAATATATCATTATATATTGGATTATATAAATAAAAAAGAAGAAGTGGTATGATTGCCAATGAGACAACTCTCCACAAGAGACCAAATGACACAGACATTAACAACTATAGGTCTCCGTACGGCCTTTAACAAAGAGCAAAGCCTGTACCGCATAGTCAGCTATAAAAGGCCCCGAAATGACAAATGTAAAATATTTAACGAGAAAATTAACGGCCTAATTTATGTACAAAAAAAGCACGAAAAGCAATTATGTAACACACCAGCAAACGACCACCACTGAATTACAGGCTCCTGACTTGGGACAGGCACGTACATACAGAATGTGGAGGGGTTAAACATGTTAGCGGGGTTCCAACCCTCTCCTAACCTGGGACAGTGGTGTAACAGTACAACATAAGAACGAAAAACGAACTGTAAAAATCATTTGAAAAAGGCTAAACTCATAATATGGATTCAAATAGAAAAACATTTAACAAAAACACAGAGTTGACGTGGCCGGGTACTTGTATATCCCTACAACAAAAAGACACTAAGTACAAATCTGAGAGTACTCGCAGTTACTGACTGCTAGTTCAAAGGCACTAACAACTAATTAAAAAATCATGCATCTATGACTTATAGTTATCAAAGGTACCAAGATTATAATTTAGTACGCCAGACGCGCGTTTCGTCTACATAAGACTCCTCAGTGACGCTCATATCAAAATATTTATAAAGCCAAACAAGTACAAAGTTGAAGAGCATTGAGGATCCAAGTTGTGCCAGATACGGCTAAGGTAATCTATGCCTTGAATAAGAAAACCCTTAGTTTTTCGAAAAATTCAAACTTTTGTAAACGGGAAATTTATAAAAATGACCACATTAATTAATATTCATGTCAACACCGAAGTGTTGACTACTGGGCTTGTGATACCCTCGGGGACGAAACATCCACCAGCAGTGGCATCGACCCAGTGGTGTAAATAGTTATAAAAGGTACCAGGATTATAATTTAGTACGCCAGACGCGCGTTTCGTCTAAATCATGCATACTTTTTAAAATTTTATTTGGATGGAGAGTTGTCTCATTGGCACTCACACCACATCTTCATATATCTATCTAAGACTAAATCCTCAATCAGTACACATACAACATTCAATAGATTTAGTGTAAAGACGTCACAAACAGTGACCATTATAGGTACAAAACGTGTTTTCTTTTTAATGAATCCCATAGACTTGTGTTGCGCCTTTTGTTTTTTCTCATAAAGTACTGCATACTTGCTATATCTTATTGCACAGTATTATTGAGAAATTTGAATCATTTTGACAGATAAAATGTTTTTTCGGATCTGTTCCGAGTTTTGAAAGTACAGCAGATTTTTTTTATGGATTTTGAAGTAGAATTACAATTAATTTCATTCCCGATTCGATCGCAATGCTTGACCACCGTAAGGTATTCATTCACGATCATTTTTCTCATTATACCTAATGACAGTCGTGAACTAGTTAAACATGTAAAACTAGCTCTAGGCGCCCAGATTTTACGCTGATTATTTGTTTGCATAATGATTACCTGCTGTTCCATAGTAGCCGGTTAAATTGAGTTTATAGTTAGTACTCTCATCACCAACATACAGTGTACTGTATACAGCATACGATGTATTCCCTGCAAAATCCTCAAGGTCAAATCGGACTTGGTAGGATCTTTGTCGAAGTATGAAATGTAGATTATCATTCCCTGTAAGATTAGTAATTATGTGTAGAATATTAGCAGTTAAATTTGAACAACCGTCAAATTACATACACCGCTAGTAAGTAAGTTAGAACAAATCTTTTCCAGTATTCACCATTTTCATTTCCTGGTTACAAAAAATTTATATAAGCGTTTCCACGGTGTTTTAACGTTATGCATTTGACGTTATTAGTTTGGCTTAACTACAGACCCTGGATTATCAAATATTTGTTCATGTTTTCCGCGCAATTCGAATTTATAAGGAGAAGTCTATATATATAAAACATGACAAAATCAAATGTCAACCAAAAGAACGAATGGTAAACAAATTTCATACTCCCAACTTAGTACAGGTATTATCCGAAAATAATGGTGTGTAAAACATTTTTTTTGCTAGCCAAACCACCCACTAGTATGACAACATGTTTTTGCTTGTATTAACTTACCAAGCCAATGCTCTCCAGCAATGTTCCCGAATCCGGTTTTGTAATCATCCCAAAACCTATAGAAATCAACAGTTCCATCATATCTTCTTTGGACAGTCTAGTAAGATACATTAGTCATGTTAGTATAGATATAAACAGAATTATATAACAATAAGCATTGTACAAATCAACAACCCGAAATTTTATAAACTGATTTAGATTAACAAATCGTACTTCGTGGAGTAATGCTCTGAATAGAGATCGATCGATAATTTGGTATATACTTTAGATTTGTTTTGGTCTTACCCGGCATATATCTAAAATCTATTCAACCTTTGTCAATGCAATTTTATCCAAAAAAAAAAGAGGCCAAGAACCCCTATTTTTTTATAAATAAATGTCAATGGTTTCAGAAAAGATATTATTTTCATGACGCTTTATGCAATATTTCGTGGCTAATACATGCACACTATTGCTGTGGATGCATAGCTATATAGAGATCGTGTTTATTTTAATTATTGCAAATCAATGTATTGAAGAAACTGATTACATAGATATGCATATATGACAAAAACAGTTAGATTATTTGTTACAAAGAGTGTGGTAAATATTTATGATTCTAAATTCCTTTTAATCTAATGAGGTTCTAATAGACTTGCAGTAATTTTCCACAAATTAGATGGGTGTGGTCTTTTAAGATACCATGAACAAACGAAAGTGTAGTATACAGTTGTCTTATTAAGCAAAGATTGGAGTAAAACTAAATCGAATCACATTAACTCCCAAAAGAGTGATATCGCCGTTGACAGTGCACGCATATTATACTGTACAAACATCACCAGTCACACAATTGCGAGTAAATATATAGTTGTAGCTATCATGACCCATTACGAAAAGTTGACAATTAGTTTAATTGTTCATTGTCTTGAAAACAAATGAATGAACTAGTAGACTTTATAATTATTTAACTGTATACATAATACATTCTAATTAGACAGAGGTTATACTCCTCTTTTTGTTTATATGCTTTAGGCAAATTATTGCTGAATTACTTAATATGATATATGCCCAATGTTCGTATAAAAATGTAAAAAAATATATAAAATCCGAAACAGTGGTACGTAACAGATACTTGATAAGCATTGTTTCGGAGTTTGTAACCTACAGTCCATCCTCCATTATCAGTGTCCATTTCACAGAACACAGTCATGCTTGGTCCGTTTTCAGGCTGGATGACATACACTCCACTACATGATTCAGCTGGTAATTCGCTACAATCCTTCGGTGGAGGATTTAACCCTTAGATTATAAAGAAAAAGTTATCAATTATGATGTTGTTTGAATCATATTAAAGCATGTCAAAAGGCACCGAAAACCTAAAAGTCAGTGCTTAACGGATATAGTTAAATCATTAGCTGAAAGTGACGTATAAAATCAACAAAAAAGTGTTTTGTTCTTTGTTTTAGAAGATGGAAACCAAAACATTTAGAAATAATAAAACTTTTATAGCAGTTCTAACACTATAATATCAGTTCTGTGTATCATCAAAACAGTGTCTTATAATATAACTATCAATAAAAGTAGATGTGGCGTATCGGTCAGGGAGACAGCAATCCAACAACAAATATAGCAACGAGACATAAAGGGCAACAAACGATCTACAAAAATAAAGAGGTGTCTGAATTATATGTCAAGATCGTAATTTAAGACTGCCAGAATAGAGGTATTCATTAAGAGTTACTCCGAATTCTGGTTTATGTTGATTTTTAAATTCTAGTCTTGAAAATTACGTGTACCAATTAGAATGTTTATCAATGAAAAAATGTTGAATCAATTAGTCAATTGTATCTACACATTAGAAGAAAAAAAATCAATTCTAAATTTGAAATTTGTATTAAAAAAACCTGTGTTGATTGTTGATTTAAATTTTGCAATTTATAGAATTAACAACTGTACATTTCCATTTTTTAAATGACTATTGATTTTAAACGCATTTGTAAACTTGCATTCGGAATACATGAGAATTCATCAATAAATATATTATATTGATCTTCTATTTTTCAGTTTAACTATTTTTTAAACATTAACATTATTCTAAATTGTAGAGGTGGTAGAATGTTAAGTGTAATTATATTTATAATAATTAGTTTAATAACTGCTTGTACACTTATTGTATAGTGTCTGATTGCATTTGTTAAATATTACTCAATTTCAACATTCTACGGAGAAGACAATTCACTAAAGAAAAAGTAAAATTCAAGTTTTTTATAATTGAAAATAAAACTATTCAAACATATTTTGTATTCTTTAGAGGTAATATTTCTTAAAAGATCATCAACTTTATTTAGAACGACAGTGACTCAAAGCGTAAGTACCTCGTGAAAGTATTGATATTCAGAAGAAATAAGGATAAATTATTTGAATTTAAACTGACACTTTATATATTTGGTGCATCCGAAATGCGTTTCTGTATTTAACTTTATCAGGGGCGCTTAAAATCAAAACTTTGAAACAAAAAAATTATGTTATAATACTTTTATCATCGGTATAAGGACATCATTCGTAAATATAGCTCAACATGCAGACTTCTTATACGTTCAGGTATTTCACATCCAATTTTTTATGGAAATATTCTTTATAAAGCACAAAGGTGTCAGTATTCACCTCAAAAACTAACAAAACCTTTGAATAGACTTATTAAGAAGGGATATAGTTACGATACTGTTGTCAGGTCATTAAAGATTGCATATTTTGGCGTTAATATTGATTCTCTTATAGGGTCTTTGCATCGGAACTAAACACATTTATTCAAAAACCAGTTGTTGGCATGACACGGGTTATGTTCTTTACATATATGTTATGATGGTATGATACTAAACCCCTAACGGGAAGGATTGTGCCTGATGTTCATATGATGAAATCATAATCTTTCAGTCAGTTTAATTGAAGTCTGGAGCTGGCATGTCAGTTAACTGCTAGTAGTCTGTTGTTATTTATGTATTATTGTCATTTTGTTTATTTTCTTTGGTTACATCTTCTGACATCAGACTCGGACTTCTCTTGAACTGAATTTTAATGTGCGTATTGTTATGCGTTTACTTTTCTACATTGGCTAGAGGTATAGGGGGAGGGTTGAGATCTCACAAACATGTTTAACCCCGCTGCATTTTTGCGCCTGTCCCAAGTCAGGAGCCTCTGGCCTTTTTAGTCTTGTATTATTTTAATTTTAGTTTCTTGTGTACAATTTGGAAATTAGTATGGCGTTCATTATCACTGAACTAGTATATATTTGTTTAGGGGCCAGTTGAAGGACGCCTCCGGGTGCGGGAATTTCTCGCTACATTGAAGACCTGTTGGTGACCTTCTGCTGTTGTTTTTTTCTATGGTCGGGTTGTTGTCTCTTTGGCACATTCCCCATTTCCATTCTCAATTTTATTGATTACTCGAGATTAATATGACCAAGCTAACCTACAAAAAAGAGTAAAGGCCAAATTGAAAACGCAATAGTAAGTAATGCATAAAATTAGTCACTCGATATGTAAATACGTAAAAAAAGAAGAAACTAATATCTAAGTAAGTAATATTTCTTATTTCTTCGTACATGATATACACTGGCATAAGGTTGCTTTGAGGATGACATACCTCTAAGGGCAGTATATTTTGCCAATCATTCCAAACTTCAACATATTTATCATACTCAATGAAAAGATAGAAATACGCCATAGTGTCAAACATTTAAGGTTTTTTTTTATGATTTAAGACTACCCATGCTAAACTTACGCAAAATCCTGATACAGAGATTTTCTGGGGGGAAGAAATCTTTGATTTTCATATCTATAACCTTTTAATACAAAAGGTTGTGCACTAGAAATAGTCATGACAAAATAATACACAGGGTTCACGTATTGTATTACTTTTAATCGATTTTGATTATTAAAGTACTCATTTTAGTTTTAATCATTTGATGTGGCAAATAAAAGAACATTAGATTTACAAAATAGAAATAAAAATAAAAAATAATAAAATAAAAATATTAAATCAAACATCTTATCACTATAAACAAATAAACAAATAAAATTAAGAAAATAAGAAAATAAAACAGAAAACTAATCGATTATTTCAAAACTAGTATAAGCCTTACCTGAAATCTCTGTTAACATGGTTAATGTTTGTGATTCCTTTGAAAATTCCTTAGAAGGGCAGCATTCACGGAATAATGAACAATGTGCTAGTAGTGTGTCATAAGAACTAGAGCAGCAGTTATCATTTGAGCAAATCATGGCGCATTCGATTCTGGAACTGACTTTTATTGTCTTCATTGACGGCCCAACTAATCTCGTTTCCGTTTCTGTGTGGAACATTTGCGATTTTAAAATAAAACATGCAGTAAATTGTGTGAAAATTATACAAACTAATGCAGTTATCAAGTAAATCATAGTTTTCATAGGTATGCCGCTACCGATTGCAACTGTTCGTTTTACAATAGCCAAACTAATTATATGAAGTGTTGACGTCGGTTCCTTTTTGATTCGATAAAATTTGATCATGCAATATATTGCTTAAATTAAATGTGCAAAAAATGTATAGTTGTTTGTCGTTAATTTACTCGTGTTGCTAATTTGGCCTACCTTCAAAAGCAGTTAAAACTTGGATCATATCTTTTCTAATTAAATAGCAGCTTAATTGCAATTGTAGCGAACAATACATTATATGTAGTAAATATTTTATAGCTTATTACCCTCTGATATAGCTATACAATTATCTAAAATGATAAAACTTGTCAATGCTCTGTACAATTGTGTTGATTGATGGACTTGGGAAACTGATACTTTTTAAGACTGATGATGTAATTAGACTTTGTCGTTTTTGTATGGAGGCCGCAACGTGACATTTGTTCAACAAAACAAAAAACATCCCAAAACTATAATGACAATTTTTTTAGTGACATAGCTCTTAAGGACGTCTGGTACATTGGAAACAAAAAAACATAGTAATCATAAGTTTTTCTCCTGTTTTTTTCTGCAATTTGAAAAAAGTCAAATTCTTTCTGTAATTATCAAGTTGTCGCCTTTTAACACCAAATTTTGTATGGATGATACATATGAGGAGTAACCATTTTTGAAGGATAATAACAAGGTTTTTTCGGGTATCGGACTACTTTGAAGTGTCAACAAAGAAATGACATAAATGTAGTGCTAGTTTTTTCTTTCATTTGTGCCGATAAATTACAGATGGATGTTATTTTTCATTCATCATTTTGGACCTCTTCCGTTTGCCTGATGTAAAAATGTTATGAATTGTCAATCAATTGGGATTTACCAATATTACTTAGTTTGCTATAATGTTACTCCCACTTTAGCATGAAAGTTGATATACAACATTGAACGTTGTTACACTATCTAATATGATTAACCTTTCTTGTGAAAATAATAACGTTTTCTAAATAATTCATGGTCATCACTTCGCTTATAAACGCAATTAAAACCGTGATCAAATATAGAGATAAAATAGCAATGGCTTTTGTTATTCTAAAGAATATAATATTACATAAGTTAATATTTCATAGCTCATTGCGATCTGTAATTGCTATGAAAGATCTACAATAACATAAACTTCATATATTTCGTTTAAAAAAGAGACTTGAAAAATGCAAACATTTGAACACAGCTGTTAAAAGCAACATGAGTAATACATTCCCATTTGTTTTGCGGTATTAAAGTTTGGATTCGCAGTGTTCAGGTTTTGGTTTCCGTGTAACTTTTATTTGTGGCAGTAGTTTATTTATTAGTCGTTTTTTTCTCTTTTTTCTTCCATGGTTTAATTTCATGTATGGTTTTATTATTACCGCCATTTATTCTTTCTCGCGTCTTGTTATCAAAATAATTCATCATAATATTTAAAGAACATTCAGAAAAGGAAAAATGTGTTCACTCTAAGCTTGCAATATTATATATATTTATTCCCCTATATTCATCTTTTGTTATATGTCTTATGTTGTTGGGTTGCTGTCTCATCCATTATCATGTCATATTGACCGACATATATATCAAAAGTGAAACTATCGTTAAACACTGCACTATGGATATCCTTAATATCAATTATTATTAAATAAGGTCACAATCAAAATTTGAGAAGCACTTTGTTTGTGTCCTGCTCGCATAAAGACTTTAAAATATTATCTACTTCGCTACCACATTTAGGAGAATTCGAAAAAAAAAAAATGATTTGATGGATTTAAAGTCAGATTTCCGGTAAGTGTCATACATCTTCGTGTGGAATACTACCTTGTAATCTAGTTTGTTTAAATGCAGCTGAGAAGTTCAAATCTTTGCTCATATTCATATCATATTTTTGTCCTAATAAGCATGCTTTATTCGAACTTAAACGATAAACGTACGCGTTTATGCCTCGTCTTCGTCATGATATATTTTTTTCAAGACGGAAACTAGAAGAAAATCATCGGAATTTTTAAACCATATTTCAACTACTTATTTTTTTTAATCTTCGTATTTGCATTTTGAAATACTTCAGCCTTTTTGTCCACTTAACGCTATATGGAGCAAGGGAGTTCGATCATCCATTCTTAATACTTAATGTAGGGGATAATAGTTTTACAGCTGAGTAAACTGGTCAGGGTGTAGAATGCAAATATTTCATGTTTATACAGAACAATAATTGGTTAGAATTTCCCAGTTAAAAGTATACTGTGGGGAAAATCAAAACTTTTAAGACGATTATACATGTACACTGACCATTTCATGGCAAAGCAAAACAAACAAAAAAAAAAAACCAACAAAAAAACACCGAGAGACAAACTGGACCACCAAACTCTACATATAAACTGATTCAGAAGATTGATCAACACGAACCCCACCAAAAAACCGTAATGAACTCAGAGGCTCCGGAAGGGTTACATACATGATGTTATAATCATAGAACTATGCCCAATATTAATTTGAGATGTTTAAATTGATGTCAGATCGTAGAAGTTCACTAAATAATCAATTATTAAACAACTACAATAAATGAGTCCCGGTTGAATTAAAAAACATGAAATTTTAAAGTTGATATTCTACGTTTTAATTTCGAACAATTTATAACTTGGTATTGTTTCCAATTTATTTCATAAATAAAAGTCTTTTCTAAGCTTTTTACAGATAGCTGTATAGTACAATAGGTTAATTGTTTTGTGTTGTTTTAATTTCAAAACTTGTTTCAATCTATGAAAATGTATTACATATATCATAGGTTATTTGTGGACTACATTAGCTTAACCATTTTCATGTATGGTTGAAAACCAAGAAATAGCGGTGTTGATATTGGATTTTCTAGTAAATTAATTCAATACGTACACATCACCATAGAAACAGTTGTGACTCTATAATATAAAAAAAAAAAGAACAGCCAAAACATTTTCATAGCTGATACTTCATTTGTTTATAGACATACAACACAAAACACAAAAAACATTTCAAAAGGTCAAATAAAATCAAAAAGAAAACATTGATACTTTTTTAGTAGTAACAAAAGAAAGCCATGAATCAAAAGAGTTCAATCATCCATTCACAGACAAATTCATTCAATATTGTGTTTTCGTATTATCTATCTATCTAATATTAATTGGGTTTGTTGTTCATCTTTCATTTTGTTTTGGATTTTTTTTTTTATCCATTTCAGTTAGTCATAGCAGACGAGGCAAATAGGAAATACCAATATTATTATGAAATTCATCATTGTATTAAAATATAGGAACAAAGTTTAAGTTGTCTTTCTTAGACGCTTTTTGTCAAATCGTGCATTGAAAGATACCAACTTCTGTCTCAACAGAAATGGAAAAGAAGATAACTCATTGTTATAATCTAAAAAAAAGAAATTTGTATAGACAACAAACCCCCAATTTCCAATGTTTTTACGTGCAATGATTTTAGAATTCGCTGATTTCTTTAGAAAAACAAATGCATTGTGTCAATATTGCAATCTTTACTCGTCTTTATGTGTTTCATCTCGTCGTTTCTAACGAAAAATATGTTTACTACATATGTTTGATGAATAATCTATTGGCATTATTGGTAAAAATTAATTACATCTTAAATATGTTAGTTAATATTATCAAAAAGTATGTAGTGCTTTCATTATTGCTACTTTTTTCTAAAGACAAATATGTTTTGAAATTAGAAATTTTTATCTTTCTTAGAAATAAACTATCAGGTGATTTTTGATATATTTTTTTTAGTTATTATACATTGAGTTTTATTTTTAGTGCAGTGTTTCATTTTTGATAAAGCAATGGTAGTTGTATACCTTTACATCGAAAATACGCTTTCCAGTCAAGACATTTGTTTTAAAATATTAAGATTTAACCAACACAAATAATACTTATGTACCAAGACTATTTAATGTTTCGGTCTATCGTGTAGCCTGTCTATAAACAAATTATCAACCCAAATAAATACCACTAGACTTTGAGAAATAAATAACCATCAATCACTGAAACAATTTGTTAAGATATCAAAGTGAAGCAAAAATGCCAAAACTGCAAGCAAGTCTAATTGAAAAAGAGGAAGTCCATAAAAACTGGAAAAATCAAACGAAATTATGAATACCACGTAGAAACCGAATGCTGAAGTTAAATTTGAAATTAAAAGTAAAATAGAAATTAGTTATTTCTACAACCTATGATCAATGTTTAGCAGATATATAACATTTTCAATCACATATGTTTAACATTCAACATTAAGAAAGCGTTTTGAATTGAAAACTCTAAAACAGGTTTTGAGTGAAAGAAAGGAGTCACACCAGATGCCTAAATGAATATGGTTTATGAGTATTCTATTCTTCGTGCCTGTGCTAAGTAGTTTTATGTATATAGTGTTTTAGTTTAAAAAAGCGGTACTTGTAAACACAAATACAACATGTAACCATATATGTCCAAACCCATATTCATCCTGTTTACATATAGCTTACATACATTGTTGAAATAAAGTTTCCTTGTGCTAAAATATTAAACTTTTACATTTTAATATGATAAAAACATCTTACGATTGTCATACCAAAAAGACAGTTCAAAAGTGCATAGTAAATGTTGAATTCTTGATAGTGATAGAATAAAATCTCAAAAGTGTCCAGTGCACACATAGTGTGGCAGGAAAATTGTGGTTTTTGTTATGACATTAGAAGACCAGGTCCTTGTGATGAGTCTATCTTTAATTAGGTCATACCGGTATACGCGAGCACGTGAGTGGATGGGATGTTGGGTATACATTTAGATAATTTTGAGACCAATTTAGACGATACGCAAATCCGACATACTAAATTATGAATATAGAAAGTAGTTGATTTAGTGTGATTGGAAATTGTGCATCAAAGACCAAAGAAAGACAATGTAAAAAGTTACAGGTCACATTGCGATCTTCAACAAACACTGGATTGCATATTTCTTACTTCTTGCACGAAAAGCCTTTTAACAATGTGGAAGAGCTCAACAGTTCTATTATGACCGACCAATGCCCTGAACATAGTACAGTGGGATAACAGCACAATATAAGAAAACACTTCAAAAATGAGTTTGGAAAGTCTTAACTACAAAATTGGCACTAAGCACAACACAAAAAATAAAACAAAATGAAAGTTCATAATTTTATTGTCAAATACGGCTTCAACAGTCTTTACCTGGAGATAAAAAGTTGTCAGAGTTACTGAAAACGAGTTCCAAGTCCAATTTTCAACATGTAAACAGACATGTTTTCAAAACTAAAATAGCAATCAGAATAGCTGTTACGAATTCAGTGTGAAGACGACATAAGCAATCTGGAAACTATGGAAAGCATTACCTTGTGCAATGTCAAAATATAATATCGACTGGGTGTAGTTTACTAAAAAAGGATCGTATATGGATAACAATACACGTTTAAGTTCTGCATAAGTAATATTAATATAAGAAGCAATTATAAAGACAATATTCTTACTGCAATGTTAAATTGAGAACCTTTAAGCTGTAATTGCAATGTCTGTACATGTATAACTTTGAAGCAGTTAACTTACTGTAGGTCTGTTATTTATCTATTTGTAAATTTACACACATATTTCTAAGTGAATTACTGCGAAGTTTTCTGTTTAAGCTTAACAGTATTCCGGGTAGAATTTGCAGTATCTTTATAGATTAAAGACTTCCTTAAGTTTTATTCGATCAAAATAGTTATTCTTGCAATTTCAAAGGAGAAAAAGCAAACAGTTTGTTCCAAAAATACTGGTGAATACATGTATAAGTCTAATCAACAAACTGAGGAATGTTAGTCCCATAAAAAAAATATGGGAGCGTTAGTCTAATCAATATACTTGTTAACATTAATCCCATCAACATACTGCGGAACATAAGTCCTATCAAAATACTGGTGAACATAAGTCCCACCAAAATTCTGGTGAACATTAGTCCTTTCAAAATGCAGGAGAACTTTTGTTACATCTAAATACTGGTGAACTTTGGTATCATCAAAATACTGGGGAGCATTAGTCCTATCAAAATATTTGAGAGCGTTAGTCTCATGAAAATACTGGGGAATGTTAGTCCAATCAATATACTGGTGAACATTAGTCCAACCAAAATTCTGGTGAACATCAATCCTTTCAAAATACTTGAAAACATTTGGTACATCAAAATACTGGGGAGCATTAGTCCCATCTTTCACAACTTGTAATCGCCGTTCTGCTCACCAAAAACGAAACGCCAGTAAAAGTAGCGTTTGTTTCTGCAAAGAATGAGGTGAAATGGCTACAAGTAGATGTATCTATGGTGATGTGTCTTACATAAATACTCTTAAACGGCCGTATATTGATGACAGATGATAAACTGACGATGAGATTATCCTAACGCTACCATTAAACATCATTGTACCAATTGTTTTATTGTTAGCAGCAACTACATATATCAGTTAAAAAGTGAAAGCAAATGGTTACCATTGAATATTGAGTCAATCTGGAATATTTAAGACAATTGGACAAACTGAAAAAAAAATACTTTTTTAAAATAACCTTATGCCATCTATGAAATATAGTTCAAGAGTAACCAGTACATAGTTATTAGTTAATATTATCTAAAATAAAAGTACCACTTTCACTAAAATTTTCACTACACCACACATACTTTAGTCGACTTTCTCAGCGGATCTTTACTTTAAACGTCATTATCTAGGCTGTCTTATTTTATTCAATCACATTTTAAAGATTTTTGGTAAGAAAAGCGATTGACATATGCATGTACATAATATTTTTTATTTAAGGCATCTCATCTGGAATTAATCTGGGTATTCAGAATCAGAATATTTGGTGCTGTAATCGCTATTGCCTTTAAACGTGTAAATTACCTTAGCTGTATTTGGCACAACTTTTTTGGAATTTTTGATCCTCAATGCTCGTCAACTTTGTACTTGATTGGCTTTATAAATATTTTGATATGAGCGTCACTGATGAGTCTTATGTAGACGAAACGCCCGTCTGGCGTACTAAATTATAATCCTAGTACCTTTGATAACTATTGTATAGTTTTTATATGGACGCAATATCCTCGATCCAAATGCAAGAGTAAATATGGGCGTTATGTTTTGAAAAGACTAACAGTTATGGTTCTTTCGTAGGATTCATTGTTTGTCTGCTCCTACGTATACTTGGTGGGGAACCAGTTTTATCACATCTAACAGTTATGGCATATCCTTGGTACGATACAGCAACGGGACAGCTATGTCCGTATTCAAATTTGCAATGATGTGCTGTTTATTGCAATTAAAGCACTTTCTTTTCTCACAGATTACATTTTCACAAATGACAAAATTTGATTTTTTCAACTGCTTTTAACAAAACAAGATTAAACGAACAGACGAACATCAAGACTGGATTTCAATATATAACATTCACTTTTGTGAATATTAGATGTATAACAGAAATGACATCTGAAAAAAAGTGATAGTAGTTATTTGATCTGCCACAAGATTTGATGTAGGATAAAGAACAATATATGATAAGAGAACAACATGAATTATAAGTATCTTAACAATATGGAGGCATTCACATATTACATCCTTTACAGTTATCGTTTTGCGGCTAAAGTGGTTAAATATATTTCAGAATTTTTTGTTACCAATGACGGACAAATTCTGGATTTCACGCTTTCAGCACTAGATCCTTTGATTACGGACATACAGTCATGACAACATGGACAAGGACTAATAAGAATTGAACAAAGGCTATACTTTATACTTTTAGTAATTTAAATGTATTATTAATGATGTAAATAATCATTTTTCATGTTGGCAAGCATTTTCCATAGACAAACACAATCTTGAATTTGTACACAGACGGAAAGTGTTGTGAAAAGATTGTAATTTTCTTAAATTTTCCATTTATGCGTTCTCGTGCGAAAGTTTTATACTTTAAAATCAATGTTTTACCTATGTTTAATCAAAATGAATGCATTCAATTATCTGCCATCAACATCCTCCGCTGTTTCGATCGTGTAAATCATTGAAGAATTAACTAAGCTTGAGTTAGACTTTCCACTGTGTTTCCACATGTTTTTATTTATCGTTTAACCTTTGCCTGATTTCAAATCAAATGAGAAGAAATGGATGTTCCAATCATCTTTATGCTTTACGTGCATTTATTAGAATATTTCTTTTATTCCTTCATTTGAAATCAAATTCTGAAGATATATCGTTTACAAAATAAACACTGTATTGCTTTATTTGATTATCGGTCAACCAGATGATTAATTGAA
Organism: Mytilus galloprovincialis; assembly: GCA_037788925.1. Lineage (NCBI taxonomy): Eukaryota > Metazoa > Mollusca > Bivalvia > Mytilida > Mytilidae > Mytilus > Mytilus galloprovincialis. The sequence continues at coordinate 49,389,226 of CM075343.1, read as the reverse complement.
AAACGTGAAAATATGTAACTAAATATCATTCGTCTTTCTTACCTGTCAAGCCAAGCTCGAAAAACACTCAAAGTCTCCTGTCATGGCAAAAGTTTAAAAATGTTGAAGTATTAGGATGAGATTTCAATTTTGTGGATTGTGCATGCTTTGTCCTTAAGCGTTGTGTGTATCATATTTAGGGCTGAGCATTATGGATGCACAACCCCTTCCCTTTTGTATTCTTATGTTTGTCTTGTAAAATGCAAAAAAAATCAAGAAAGATGGATAGAATGACAATATAATTTTATTGTTTATTGTACAGATTCTTTTTATTCAAAAGTCACAATTACCAAAAAAGGAATACCTTGTCCATTTCTAATTTTTCGTTTGATGAAAGTCCTATTATTGGACGATTCAGTATATTTTTCAATACAATGTGCTAAGGAAGTTAATGAATGGACAAGTAAGAAAAAGAAACACATACATTTGTGGGCAGTTTTCCCTATTTACAAGAGATAAACGTGACATTAGGGAAAACTTACCAAAACTTCAGGAGTTTTACCACATTTAAGCCTATGAAACAAAGAAGACAAATTAAAGAAATACGTTAAATATGTAATTTGTGATAGGTAGATTGATGTTAAAATATCTTTTTGTCTATGAAATTCTGTTTGATATGCAGTCCAAAACATTGATGAAATTTACCCGTTTTCATTGATAAATAGGACAAACAAATAACTACAATGTGTGATGTCATGGAAATATGATTGAAATTTCAAGAAGCGACCTTTTTCCTATCTAGTTATCATATACCTTCTCCAAAGGCGTGTATACTTCTGCATTCCCGTCCATTTGTGCTGTGAAATATTTAGATCATATATCGTAGGCTCTACTATACTTATCTAAACTTATCATACACTAGCTCATCTCATTTATGATACCATTATAAACATTGTGTACGCCAAACGGGCGTTTTGTCTACATCAGTGGCACACAAATCAAAAAGGTCAAAAATATTAAACAAAGTGCAAAATTAGAGAGCATTTATGACCGAAAATTCAGACAGGTTTTGCCAAATGCAGCATATGTTTTGTATTCCTGGGGTAGAAATCTTAGTCTTTCGAAAAAAGATAAGGTTTTGTCAACAGTTAGTTCATAATAATGACAATTTGTTAGTATAATTGTATATATACAACTTTAGCTTGTATTTCTACCTTGGATCAATATTCAGAAAATTCCTGTCTACCAAATGCTTATGCATCAAAGAGGTACTTATCTCAGTCTGGTAAAAAAAAATAAAGCCCAAACGAATATACATGTCTATTTTAAACAAAAATGTTTATTCACATAGTTGTGACTTTCAAATTATGTAGAACATTTTGATCATGTTCGTATTCAATGGGAGCTAAATGACTTCTTGATTGATAATTTTAGATAAAAAAAAAGCAGGAAACGTGAAAAGGAGGACATAATTTTCTGCTTCTCTGATCTGAAGTACCTGTTTTTGTAAAGACAGGAATATAACAATACATTAATCGTGGTAAGCCTATTCCAAAAATGTATTGAATATGATTGCTTAGTGACAAGAAATGCAAATTCTGACATATAAAGAACATAACATTTTTTGTGGCCTTGAGATGTTTCGTATAAATGTATTTTTCAAGTGTTTAGGGATTGGATATCCCTGGTTGGGTCAAACATAGGACATGCATTTAGGATTGTTCTACTGAAACATTCATGGCATAAAATAACAACTACTGATGAGTTCACAAGGAGGTGCTCTTTACTGATATTTCTTTCTTCTTCTTTATTCTAACTACTATTCATGTTTTATCTTCTTCTATATTCTTACGACTATCCATGTTTTTCTTCTTTTTCCTTGACGCAACATTTGTATCGCCGATTTCCTATAACCCAATGTGGTTTTAACCCTGTATCCCCATACCACATTTGTTTGCCCCTTATGTCCAACATCTCAACAGTTTGTCATTCCCTTCACTACTACAGATACAAAGACTGGTAAGCTTCGATCCTAGATTATCTAGCAATCTAATCACAAAACATTACAAATAAAATATGCAACACATTCAAAATAAATTGACCTTGACTGAGGGGGTCGATCAAAATGATCTCCACGAAAATCAAATGCAAAAATGCTTTGTTCCTGCATAACAATTATCATTGCCTTCCACTACTGGCCTAATAAAAAACTAATACATTTTTAGTAAGCCTAAGTTTTCAAGTAAATAAACCATGCCTCAGAGTAGGGGCCAGATAATCCTTATGACACTGAGATGTGCTAATACTTGTACAACTGCATACCAAATACCATTGATCTACCACTAGTGGTATCTTTCACTCACCTTATCATAAACTAATATATGTCAGATAAGCAAAAGTTGCAAAGTCAACGGACCATGACTGAAGGGATGGGACCGAATTGTCTCTTTGGCAATGAGATGTACAAATGCTAATACAATTGCACATTAAATATCATTGAACTATATGGGTTCCCTACAAACTGACTCAATCACAAACAAATAAATAGTTGACGCAGGCGACGTCGATGACGCCACAAATGGCACTCGTCGCAAAGAAACTAGCCTTTTCACTTAGTCAAGGCGGGACAAAACATAATGTAATTGGTGGGCAAAAGACCCAAGGAAAAGACCATATAAAGTATATGCCACATATCTAATCGATAGTAACATTATAAATAGGTACAAGGATTTCATATCAATTTCAATTTCATACTTTTAAAGCATTTATAAACTAACATACTTAGGCTTACAAACTTCCCAAGACCAACATTTTTGTCATTAACATCATTTAAATAGGTGCATTTACTTTTTAACTGCATACCACATACCATTGACCTACCACTAGTGGTATCTCTCACTGACCTAATTATTAACTAATACATGTCAGATTAGCAAAAGTTGAAAAGTCAACGGACCATGACTGAGGAGATGGGACCAAATTATCTCTTTGGGAATGAGATGAACAAATGTTAATACAACTAAAATAACAAACTATATTGGTTCCTTACAAACTGACTCAATCAAAAACAAATAAATTTTTGACGCAGGCGACGTCGATGACGCCACCAATGGCACTCGTCTAAAAAATCTAGCGTTTTCATTTAGTTAAGGTGGGAGAAAAACATAATGTAATTGATGAGAAAAAGACTCAAGAAAGAGATCTTATATGCCACATACCTCATCGATAGTAACATTGTTAATAGGTACAAGAATTTCATACCAATTTCATACTTTTAAAGCATTTATAAACTTAAATCCTTAGGCTTACAAACTTTCCAAGACCAACATTTTTGTCATTAACCTCATTTAAAAAGATGAATTTACTTTTAGAACTAAAAACAAACTCTGCAAAAATTTCAGATGTTTTCAAATTTTTATATGTACTTCTTCCACATTTGTGTTTCTTTCTTTTTTTTTATTATTTTGGTTCTTTTGTCTGTCTTATCTATTAGTTTAACTTATTGTGCTTTTACAAAACAAACATAGATGAGATCAATTATCAGTATTGTGTAGATTCTAGTAACATGAGTAAGGTGCATTTCGCTGGTATTAGTTTATAATTGTTTAGCATTTGAGGGGGTGGTAGTACAAAAGCTGTTTAAATCATTCTATTTAATTTTCTTAATAACTAACATTATGTTTGCTTTAAATTTCCTTGTTATTTATAACGAGAAAGAGATTATATAAATAATGAATAATTTGTAATTGCTTTACACTCTGTAAAATAACATCTTTGTGTTACATGTAAACGCGTAAAATACATTGTTCAAGATATGCTATGAATATGGGTCGTTCCACGTCATTTTGTTTGAAATAAACTTAGTGTACAAGAAAAACAAAATGTAAAGTTAAATGAGAGGTTGACAGACCTTAAAATAAGTTTAAGAATACCTGCAATTCTTAACATAGTGGGAGATATTATGGACATAATTGTGCAAATCGTGATACAAGCACTAAATGATACTTATAAAAAATCCGCTGCTGGCCAGAAAAAAAAAGCAATTTTTCAAGATGGCCTCCACACATTTTGTAAATGGCGTCATTACAAATTGACAGTAGTTCGTTAATCCTTTGAAAGGTGTGTTATATGTTAAATCCAATGTTAGATTTGATAAAAAGTAAATGACAGTTCCTAAATTACGACTAGACAATACATTAATGAAACTAAAAATGACTTCCGGTTTCCAAATGCCGGTAAAAAAGTCAAAAATTTCAATTTTTATACTTTCGAGCAACTTCACAAGGGATGTAAATCCTTGAAAGAAGTTTTATAGGAATAATCAAATGTAAGTTCTGATAAAACGTTAAAAACAGTTCCAAAGTACGACAAAACAACATATAAATGAAGAAAAATAGTGATTTCCGGTTCCAAAATGGAGGCAAATACGTAGAAAATATTTTTATAATTTCCATCAACTTAACAAGTGAAACAACTCTTGGTTAAATTAAAATGTCTAGTTTGGTTAGGAAGACAGGTTGCTTATCTTATAATTATCTGACAATTGCCTTTACAACAACCCGTACAAGGAAAGCCAGAACGGTAGCATTCACAGTTACCAACACAGCTGAATTTTTGCCTCTGCATTTCAAAAGTTCCTGACACGAGGATGCAACGGCAGTCACAGAAGTCCATTTTGGTTTCCAACTGTCATTGTTTCTTTCTTTCATCCAACCCCAGTGTTCATGATTTGGTACATGTACCTGTCGAATACATGATTCAGCTTGAGCCCACAACACTTCTCCTTGATTAACTTCTCTTTTGGTGTGCTCTGGAAATGAACCTCTTGTAGGCGGAATTGCATCACAATGCCGCTGCTTCCTGGCAAATAATTTTCATCATGCCTCGCTTCATACTTAAGCCAACAAAAACGTCCTTTATATCTGAAAAAAACCTATCATTGTTAGCCAAGCTGACCTCTTCCCTTTCCCATGACAATTCGACAAAGTGTCACATCCACTGAATACATAGACGAAAGGAAAAGCAGCTACACAAGGACCAAACGGATTTGATATATCACGTACAGAAAGCCAACAAAAGTCTTAATTCCTTGCATAACCTATCCACAATGTGTTTTACCTAGTTTTGCGATTGCTGCAATTCTTGATACTATTACATCTGTGTCAGTACTACCTAAAATTACATTTAACAACACTTTACATAATCATGCCGAACCTGGACAAACATTCGTGTATCTGCTTCTTCATGATTACAAGGGGTAGATAGGAAGGATCCTTATTGAAATTGCAAAGTATATTTTCACCATGAGTAACATACTTATTTTTATTAGTCTCTTAAGAAGCAATTTCGTCAGCCAACAACTTGAACAATTTCGTTTCGTTTTCATCTTCACAGAGAAAACTACTCCAAACCCTTGGTGTTCTATCAGATCCAACACCTTTCCATCCGGCACAAAAACCTTGCCTTGTCACAGCCTTTAAATTATTCATTTAGTTAACATAAAATACAATGTCTACTCTTGAATACTTATCGATACAAGATTTTATGTGAGGCAGTATGACATCATTTGCATAATCATCAACTATTGTTACCCAACTTTGTAACCTGGCATTAACCATTGCTGCCCCACCAACGATAAATGCAACCAAATTTGGATCGGCAAATCGCAGAATGTTTCAAGTAAACCCATTTGCAGCGATTTAATACCACTATTTCAAGAAACATCCCGAGATAAAGACGGAGGAGAAGTTTGTTTTTTATGGATAAAGAAATATTCCCAGTAAACTGTCTACTGTGACAAAAAATGAAATGTCTAGAAAAGATATCGCAATCCTCTTTAAGGTTCTGAAGCTTTGGTTTTGACAAAGACGTTTCCAGTTTCTTTTTACGGCCAAAATAAAAAGTTGTTATTTTTTATTTGGTTATAAAAAGCAGGTTCTCTTTCGTTTTACATTTGCTTCAAAAGATCTTCGTATTGTTTGAACCAAGATTTTGGAGTTTATTTGCATATCTTACCTGTTCAACAATTTCCTAAATGGAGTATATTTTTTACAAATCTGACTTCTCTTCTAGACATGAATTCCCAAACTCGTTCATCACTTTACAAAGCCTTTAAAGCTGTTTAAAAACATCTGTTTGTGTTTTCGTAGAGTCTTCATTTTCTCGTTCATCTGTTATAGAATGTCCCAAACCACAAGATTTTTCAAATTCATCTTATTATACTGACTCCTGGTCCAGCTACCATCCATTTGTCTAAATGGGATCTTTCGTTAATCCTATGGCACCAACATCGCCCTTCACAATTGCATTATTCTGTTTTTGTGCCTGATCAATTGTGTTTATAAGAAAGAAATTTGCTGGTCTTACGTACAGTGGAATTATCATTTTCAAATTCAATTACCACTTGTGGGTGATATTCGGGAAGGGAAGTCATATCTTGGAGATAATTTACACGATCAACACCTAAAACAATACGCTATCATGCTTTATATGGACTGTTTGTAAAGTAAGAAATCTCACTCAAGAAATGATCATAATACCAAAATCAGAAGACGTTCTTAATTTATAATTGAACGTCATGAATGAAACTGTGGTCGAGATGTCGACTCTTTACACCAGTCTTTCAAATCATTGAACGTCACAGAGTCATGACATAATTATATATTCTGAGTTTAACTTTCAAAATCCGAAATTAACAATTCAAGCAAAATACATGCAGTTGTCTGATGCGCCTGTGTAGTCCTAGGTACATTGGAACATGCATAAAAAGAATCTGCCGTTCTTGGAGTTGCAATATTGGCTTCAGAAAGACAACATGTGCATCCCCTATCATGCAATGTATCACCAAGAGTTTTATAACAAGTCATTTCAATGTGCAATCCACCAAACATGACGATAAACTTATCTTTTCCGTAAAAATTAGGCCATTTCCAGTGAATTTGCTTAGGCATTTCAAAAAGTGGCTGATCTGCAATTACAATTGATGTTTCTCCGGGATTCACAACATTTTCGCCTTATCCAGCGAATACCTAAGAATTGCCTGGTAATGCATACAAATCGCTCTTGATGTCTATAAATAGTTTGCACATGCACGAAAGTGTTAAACACATGTGTATTATAACCTTGAAAAATATCATTAAACCAATTCATAGTATCATTGAAAATCCAAAAACAATAAATATATAGTTAATGTTTTTGAAAGAATTTTGTAACATTTTCGCGCATGCGCAAGTACTGGATGTATCAAATATTCATTTTTGATGAAAAAAAAATGTGATGCAAGGAAGGTAGCAGCCAAACCTGATAATTGGTTTTCACTAAAAGAAGTTCATAGAAAAGTTTTCCAGAAAAATCAGTATTTTCAAACTGAAGAAAACAGCCATTTTAGAAAATGGCCGTGGCCATCTTGAGATTTTTTTTTTAATGGCAAACAGTTATTTCTTAAACAGTATATAATAATGATGCTTTGTGGTAATTTTCATGCTTGTATCATCTTGTGCACAATTCCCTCGATTTTGCTTGCTAATATCTTCCACTAACATAATTCTTATGTAATTTTTACCTGTTCCTGGCTATATGTGCTATCGTTTTATGTACAGAATCAATAACATACACAATGACAATAGTTCCGCTGATAGAAGATCAGATGTAAACTAGTATCTCAATTGTTTGTAAAACAATTGAAAGGTCTTTCCTGTAAAAGTGATGTTTTCGTAATGTTCTTTGTACGACCTTTCGTTTGATATACGACAAGCATACCTTTTGAAACTTTTCGCTTTTTACACTTAATGACCTCATCCGCCTACATTTGTAAGATCGGAGTATGATATATGTAACACAGGGTAGATGAGCTTTCATTTGATATGCGACAACGCCATGTTCTAAAAAGTTTGATTTTTGCACTTAATAACCCCATCCAACCAATTGTTGGAGGTTGGGAATTTGATATTTCAAATATACACATCATGACCTTTCATTTGATATACAACAACCCTATCGTAAAAGAAATTTGTTTTTTGCACTCAATGACCCCATCCAACCAATTTTTGGGGGATGTCAATTTGAAATTTGAAATGTACGCTTAATGTTCTTTCATTTGATATGCGACAACCTTACCATCTGAGAAATTTTAATGTAACACAGGGTAGATGAGCTTTCATTTGATATGCGACAACGCCATGTTCTAAAAAGTTTGATTTTTGCACTTAATAACCCCATCCAACCAATTGTTGGAGGTTGGGAATTTGATATTTCAAATGTACACATCATGACCTTTCATTTGATATACAACAACCCTATCGTAAAAGAAATTTGTTTTTTGCACTCAATGACCCCATCCAACCAATTTTTGGGGGATGTCAATTTGAAATTTGAAATGTACGCTTAATGTTCTTTCATTTGATATGCGACAACCTTACCATCTGAGAAATTTTAATGTTTGCACTAAATGACCCCACCCGTCCTCCTTTATTTAGACCTTCAATTTGATACGCTCTTGTTGATTTAGAAATACATGCCTCCGCTCACAAAACTTCAAACTGCATTATCTCTACAACGACAACAGATATCTCAAATCTGTTAAATGATAAATGATCTACAGTTGAAGGACAACATTATAGAAAAAGAATTGGGACAATTTCAAAGTTCACCAAGGTCACAATTAATCATCAAATATATGATGCAATACCAAACTTAAGAACCGGAAGTCGTAGAGACAGGAGACTAGCACCATTCAACTCAGGACCACTTGAACTTTCAAATATCACAAGGTCAAGGCCATAGTATACTGTGAAGGTCAATGCGAAATTTCATCATGACCTGACATTGACCTCACATTGAAGGTCGTGAATTACTTATTGCAGTTTATAGTAGGTTGATATCTGTTACCTTTAAAAAGATATACACACAATACTATACTTTTAAGAATCATCCCGTTGTAACTTTTAAACAGACGGTTGGACATTTTTGGGCTTATTGTATAAAATGTAGAGCTCGTCAAGAGAAACAATTTACACGCTGTTTGTATGCAGCAAAGTCTTATCGTTTTTCTAATATGTAAGCTTGAATTTGCAGGGTAAATTTTTTTGCACTCGATGACCTTTGACCTTGGGTGCATATTGAAGGTCATATGAATTATAGATTATTGGTGAAGGTTCAAGGTCTCTATGACTTCCGTTTCTGAAAATAGAATTTTTCAAAAATTATTTATAATTTTTAAAGGGAAATAACTCCTTATAAGGGTAAGTTACAAATTAATTGTGTATGTTTCTAAACATTGCCATCTGTTCTTGTACATGCTGTCATTTTCAATTACATTCTATCTCTAATACTTTTTGAGAAAAATGCAAATATAAAAAATTGCTATAAGGGGATATAACTCTCAAAGGGGATGATGTAATCCTATGCAGTCTCATATGGTAATACATCATGATGATATCTACCTATTGTCCATATGAGGTCATGATATCTTTTAAAACATTAAAGGGGGACATGTTGAAAAAAATCAATAAAAGGAAGATAACTTCTAAAGGGGATGATGAAATCCCACAAAAGTTCATCTGGTAACAGTTCATGATGAGGTCTATCGATGGTCTATATTTGGTCATGATAACTTCAACAGAAAGGGGAGGAGGCCCTGTCAAAAAAATGTTGGAAGAAAAAAAAAACAAGAAAAAAAAAACATTAGAAAAACAATAAGGTCTTTCCTCACGGAGAGGAAAGACCTTAATAATTATATAAATAATGCTATTCTGCGTAGTAATATGTATTTATGATAGCAGATTATTTTTTTCACATATTTGTGTTAGTAAAACACAGTTACTCATTAAATATGTAAAACTTCACCTTGACAGATGAATATTTTAAATAACCATTCACCCTTAAATTAAAAAACCGAAACTTCATACAGATAAAATTAGACGAAAATGGTGTGTTGATAGTGACATAAGAATAAAACTACATATGAGTAAAGATAAGAAACACATATGTGTCTTCTTTACACAAAATAAATTTAATCCAACTACTGAAAGAAAAAAATGTGTTTGTTAAAAACCTATGTTTGATGACAAGCTCAAGTACTGCATAGAAAACTGAAAGAATTTTAACCTTCCTCGATAACTTTTAAAATGTACTCACTTGTGCAAGACCTTTTTCCATTTGTGTATTGGCGTATTTACATAATGATTTCAAAATCGTAACCTGTAAAATTTAAATCACTAGATGTGTGATCGATACCATTATTATAGCGGACTGAACAGTTTGTAGGTTTTTTTGGTTACTTCTTCTTGAATATCATTCATAAAATGGCTAGACCCTTCAATTCAAAATAGTACTTTGTTTAAATTGTGTACTTTTTCTTGTGTGTTTTTTAAATCCGAGATGAATTAGTCGTTGCATGGCTAAATACATTTACTTCTATTTTCTATACCTATAAATTTCTCAAAGATTGTTTAAATTTATTTATTATACACAGTTATGAACAAATTTAACAAAACATACTCTACGAATGCACGTTTATATCAGAAATGTACTCTTCTTTTATTTATATTCAAATTTATTCAATTTCTTCATACAATTCTTCTTTGTTTATGGTCATTCCATCTTGGGGTTCTTCTTCTTTATTCTCAGAGTAGTCGTACTGTTCATAAGTATCGTCAACGACCTCAAGATACCCCGCTTCAGGAGTATCATAAACATGTGGTACGTCTGGGAGTGCAGGGGCGGAATGATATCTGAAACATATAATAGTTTTGATATAAACTTTTTCTACAATTACAAAAAAATATATATAAACCCGGACGTCTCCTTCTTCGGCACAAAATACCAAAAAAAAAGAGCCAACTATCATAGTAGACCAACAGTGTCATGCCGTGGAGAACCCTTCAGAAAACTTATAATCCTATATAGTACGAGATAAACCATAAGTTTAGGGTAATAGAATCCTTGTCTAACCGCTTATATACTAACATCCCCAATGAAGATGGTGTTGAATCATACAATTTAAAATCAAACGGAGAATGTGTCAAAGATAAAAACCGGACCAAAGAGGTAACAAAACTGCACAAGGCAAAAACCCCGCATTTATTTGTACAGCCTGACAACAGTATTGTAACTACATTCCTTCTGAATAAATCTGTTTAAAGGTTTGGTAATCTTTTTAGGTGAGTTGCGACATTTTTGTTCGTTGTATAGAATACTATCATACAAAATTCGATATCAAATACATGAACGTATAAAATGTGTGCATGTCGATTTATATTTACGAAAGATGTTCTTCTACCGATGACAAGGTTGTGATTTCGAAAACTCTTGTGTAATATTTATTTCAGTAATGCAGAGATAAATTTCGTTAACATCCAATACGTTGTTATATATACGAGCAATTCGAACAAGATCATTTATAAACACCATTAGATGGTGACAAGGGAATGTCAAAATCTACAAAAGGAAATGAAATGAAACTTCGTCTTTTTTATCAGAACTTTTGGTATTAAGCTTTATTCAAAGGAAGGTCAGCAGGATAACTCATTAGTCACTGTTCATTTGGTTATATCACTTTTTCTTTTCCCAAACAGTAACCCTCTTTCATGCCACTAAAAAATTCAGAAATATATACGTCAACTCCCAAAATAAAATGCCGCTAAACTTGTATCTGACACATTTTGACATTAAAGGTAATACTAGAAAAAAAAAGATCACACAAATACTGAACTCCGAGGAAGATTAAAAAAAGGAAAATCCATAATCAAAAGCTCGAAAACATCAAACGAATGGAAAACACTTGTCATATTCCTGACTTCATTTGGACTTCGTAAAGCCATTTTCGTATGTAGAAAATGGTGGATTAAACCTGGTTTTATAAGTTCTATTAAATTTTATAAGATAAAGTTAAATAAAATATGGTTGTAAAATTACGGTTAAGTCGAATTATGTTGTCTAGCAGTTAAGCTTTGAATTTGTCCATTTCTATTATGGATATCCACATGATCCAATAGAAATAAAAACCACCATGATCACAATTTGAAAAGGGAGTCTTAAATCGATTTTTTTTAATGTAAATATATTAATTTGATAAATCTCAAGCAGTACTCACATAGGAATTGTAGGACATCGTTCATGTGGACCAACTATATGAATGACATCTGAAATGACATGTGAAATAGTTGAACAAAAATTGCTTTTATAAAACATAATGTATACTGTGTCCTTATTCGCTGACCTACTCGCCCTCATGTATACCCCCAAGATCAGAATCGTTTGTTTATTTTAGCGCAAGTAACAAGTCTGTTGTAGTTGAATTTCAGTACATTTACCAATTAACTATTACTTTTAAATAATGGTATATATCAAATTAATAATAATAAACTGTATTGCACCAAAGTAAATTACATTCAGTAAAGATTACCTTAAGAATTTAAGTTATCATTTCAACAGGTTCAACATGAAAAAAGATTTAAAAAAAAAACAAAAAAAAAAACAAAAAAAATAACAGACCTGAACATGCTGAAGGTAGAAATAGTGAATGGTCTGTTTTTTTAATAATTTTAATATTGACACATTTTTTTCCAAAAACTATGAAAATATTGCAATTTTTTTTTGTGATTTTAAACTACATTTAATAAAAATAATGATAGAAAGCGGGGGGAAGTTTAATTTGCACTTCATATTACACTTATAGGACTCTGAATATCTGACAAAATGGAAAATACAACATAAGGGGACATCTTAGTGGAATGATTAATTTAAGAAACGATATTCAGCAATTTCACTTTAATATAAATAAAGTGATTACTGAAAGGCAGATGAAGGTTTATCTATTACGGTAAAAAAAATTAATGGTCGCGAATGGAATAATATACTGTACCATTCTGTTTTACAAATTCTTTTTTTTAACTGATAAAGACAATTTAAATAACCCAAATATGCCATCTTAGTCTTTGTATGCCCTCTACATGCTATATTACAAAGATATGTATTTCTATTGATGTTTTTACTTAATGTTTTAATATCAACTTGAAAACTGCATTGTATAAGATAAGCATTCCACAAATAATCTATATGCATAGACAAATATATTATAGGAAACACTATTTTCATCGATAGCCGGTTTATGGTAAATATATCATGCACAAATATCGTTTCGATTAAATATTACGTACTGTTGCACTGCCTCCCTTTGGCTAGGATAATTGTTCCAACCGCAGTCAACGTGAATGTCCCAAAAGAAATTAAGCCGACAATCAGTATCCATAAATTAAAAGACGATGTCACCTCTGAAGTAAAATAAAAAGATAGACAAAATTTTTTGAATAAAGGATGTGGTATGCAAATAACGTGATGTCTGCAATAAACATTAATCGTGGTGAGGTAATTAAAGGACGTCGCATAATAAAAGTCATTATGTAATACTGAGAATTTTGAAAAAAGGTAATTTTGTTTAAATCATGAAAATATGTATGTTAAAATAATAAACAAGTATGATTATTGATTTTTCATTTACCATATTTTAGTGACGTTCTAAACCTGTTGAAAATAAACTAATCATAGAAACCAGGACTACATTTTGTATATACACCAGACTAGACATATATTACCACAATGACAGCTGTACAGTTTTTTGAAAATTATGTATTTGTCAGAGTCAAACCCAATCCGAAGTTCTACCCACATGCACATCTTCTATAGGACACTTGAATATTCTCTGATTGAAAGAACAATAAAAACTCGTCTGTAGACGGAACGCGCGTGTGGCGTTAACATAAAGTTTAATCCTGGTATCTATGACGAGTTTATTAACAACCACTTGGTCGATGCCTATGCTGGTAGACTTCTGTGCTGACATGAGTTATCATTGATATGGTCATATTTACAAATCAACTGTTTACAAATCTTTTGATTTTTTGAAAAAGCTTTTCTACCTCGAGAATAGAATTTCAGCTGTGTTTGGCAAAACCATCTGGAATAAATGTGCTTAATGCTCTTCAACTTCGTTCTTTATTTTTACTCGTGCGTCACTGATGAGTCTTTTTGAAGACGAAACGCGCGTCTGTCTTAAATACAAAATTTAATCCTGGTCTCTAAGATGAAGTTATTTGAAATTGACTCAGCTTCAACATTTAAATATATCTAAAACTGATTTAAATGAAAATTATGCGAAACATTATATCAAAAACTGTAAGTCGATTATTGTTTGTTGACGTATAGTTAAAAGATATTAGATATTCTCTCTGATCATTTGTTGTAAAACAAAACAAATAAGAATGTAAATTGATAACGAAAACAACATGAAAGTTCAGATTGCAGACAGAATGTTCAACACAATTGAGGCTTTCTTAACGTTATAAATTGCGATATTTCCTTTAAAAATAATCAGTTTTTATCTTTATCTGTATTGAACATGTATATAAATGTACTAGAAGAACAGTCTTAGTTATAACAGACATTACAGGTTGTGTGTAATATATGTGATAATCACTAACTGATAGATGTCTTTGACTCAAACCTTCATTGATTAGGTTTAACAGTTTTTCAATCAAAAGGTGTGTGATTTTCTCATTGTACTCCGGCTTGGTCGCAATAATAGTACCAACAGTGCTATAAGTCCTGTTAAACACCATAAATCTATCATTTATGGTCTTCAGTCTTTTTTTCCCCTGATTTTTTTATGCTTTTGTTTCTATTTTCGCAGTTTTACTGGATTGTTTTTGCAATCATACTGTCATGTCGTTTTCGACATACGAGTTTTAATACATTTGTGTATCCTCCGTATATAATAAACATAAATGTGTCGATAACTATGTTGGAAAGAAGGGTTCCATTAATTCAGAAAACTCAACAAATAGAAATTAGAACGTGATTTACCTTTTGATTTGACCATTCCTCTGTCAAAACAGTACTTTGATTCTCCAAAAGAATTTTGAAGGATAACCTCGTATTTTTCTGTAGGCAAACTGACTGAAATGTTCGCTTCATAAACTTCGCATGCGATTGTTACATTGTAAAATCGAACGTCAATAGTTCGAGTGTCTATTGTTTGCATGACTTGTTTTGAGTTAATGAGCGACTGATTTGGTTGTTGCCAAATACACATTGTTTCTGTTTTAGAATAAAATACTAATGAAAAAATAGTTTTCCGTTCTCTAAATGTTCTGGACGCGATAATCACTGGAGGAACTGAAACATAAAAAATAAAAACTGTATTCCAGTTTTTTTTTTATTGTTATATATAAACGATATATAAGTTATATTTTAATGAGAAATCAACGGAAACGACAAGAATAATGTTTAAAGAAATGTAACAAAAATAAAATCAAATAGATATCAAACAAAATTAAGTAATCTCCTTTCCAAAATATGTTCTAAAAATTAAAAATCAGAAATGGAAATACCTTTAACAGGAAACAATTGGATAAAAAAAATACAGAAAATCTTTTTATTCAAACACTTGATGGTAAACATGTATCATATAGTTGTAAAGAAAAGAAATATTAAAAATCAAGGCCATATTGTTATACACGTTATATGTGAACAACAAACAAAGTTTTAGTTAATCTATCTGGAAATTCCTTAGTAACTTTCTCTTGGATGTCGAGTGCAATATTGTTTTCTGATAGAACATATCATCACCTTAAGTCAAAACGTGATATTTGATATTATAGAAGGTCAGTGTTCGTTGTTGCAGATTTTTATTTATATAAGTTCTTATACTAAACTGTTCCTCGTGCTTCTTTTCTATAAAAAAATATAAGTGCTTATTTTGTCTATCAAACAACTAACGACACATTGTCCTGAACATCTTTTTGAAACAATTAATTGAAATTGTACTTTTTGTTCAATAGTTTACAAACAAATACGAAAAAAAAAATTTATATATTAACAAATTACATTACGTTTTTCAGAAAGGAACACGTACATCAGTAGAATTTAAAAATGAATTTTGTTTATTACATGTATTACTCAGTCTTGATTTTAAAGTAGCGATTGTATCTTGAAATTACGTAGTACGCACCATTGACATGCAGAGTAACAGTTTTGTTTCCTGTATAGTAGTTTCCGTCATAGATATTCCATGCTACACATGTATATTCTCCCGCATCCTCGTAACTGCAGGATCTGAGTTGTAAAATTGATTTCGTATCAAGCATTGATCCGTTAAGAGTCCGAACAAGAATATCATTATACCTATGCAACCATGCATGAAATCCATATGACTGTAGATCAGTACGAATAAGACATGTCATGGTAGGTAGAGAAGAACCGTTGCATCTTAATTCTTCTTCTATTTCTAGGACGGGTTTTCCTGTTCAATAAATGTATACTTTATATATAAGAAATCAGAAAAAAATACGTACAAACAAAGATTTAAAGCCAATTACACGGTCCAAATGCAAAATCCGACGGGAATCGCATGACTTCAAAAGGGAGTGTTAAAAAAAATCTATTTGTTTTAATCTTAATAAACAAATTTAAATCTTCCGATGATATGGATTATGAGAAACAACGTTATGAAAATCAAGCTTGCTTTAAAATCAAGTCAAACTTGTTGAATCCCTGTATGAATTGAAAGTCATTAACATTTGCGTTTCATTCGTTCTGTTGGTTGAAAACGTTTACTATGTAATTTTTTACTGACTTCATATTTCTGAATTTATTTTTTGCATGCCTGATGTGTATATTTGTTCTCACTGTGTTGAGAAATGAATTTAATTGATATTTTGTACTTACTGCTGATACTGATTTGAAAAGAATACTTTGAAGTTATGTTCACAACATGAACACTACATGTACATGTTTCATTTTCATGAGTCAAATTCAAGTTCCGTATAATTAATGTGGAAAATGTTAAATTGTTTTGGCGAACTTTGGTTCCTATTACGATTTTTTGTTCTATACAGTCCCATTTAAAGTAGATATCTTCATTTGTTTTCACCAATATACAAGTCAATGTAACTGTGGAACCTGCTGTAATTGGCATAGGTGGATCTATTTTAATTTCAGGATCTGAAAATTCTATGTTGAAGAAAAAAGTATTGTCAATCATTATATAATAAACAAGTTCGAGTAATGAATTATACACATTTAATAAGCCTGATTAAGGCCACAATTGCACGTAAAAATCCCCCCTAAACATTACAAAATATTTAAAAGTCAATTGAGAACTTGATGTCACAGAACATAGAAAGTAAGTAGCAATATGAAGTCAACACTGAATTGCTTTTGAAGCACCTAATTTATGTGTTTATTTACCTCAGGGATGGTTGAACATACAGATTGCAGCACCAACAATGTACAAACCTTTAAAAAGTTGATGAGATATACTCCCACTATAATAAAAGACTAATTTTGCAAATGGAGGTTTAACCATAGCTTTTCCAAAATATTTTTTTTTAAAACGGATAGTGATATGTTATGAATCATGTGGAATGATAAATGACTGTGTTTTGTCAAACTAATAGAGAAAAAAAAAGAATAATTTAATAGATCTACGGTAACGTTGTGAGAGAGGGTAGACAACTTAGTTTCTTTTTTAAAAAAAATCTGACTTTATCAACGAATAACTTAGAGCTAGCAACTGCATACTAATGTAACTACGACGACTATGCTTATTAGTCCTTTTTAGTAGGTATTCATTCAACTATATATGATATGCAAAAGGGTTATACTGTAACTACAACACCCTTTTATAAAAGATGGATTTTATTTGACAAATTGTTAGGGTCCGGTCAGGAAGAATGTGTATACATGATATATTTCTCACAAAATAGTTCCAACACATAACATGTTATGTCTCTATGAGATGAAACATAAATATATCTGGGAACCAGTATGTAAAAAATTCAAATTATCTATGAATACTATATATCTCCCCAAAAGAGGCGTGGTTTGAGATATTGGTATTAAAACATGTAAAAAGAAACATAAGAACATGGGATCATTGATAAAACATAGTGTAATGTAAATTTACAATGCTGAAAGTTGCATCCTGAGTGTCTGTGGTACTTTTCGAGAGATAGAACGAATATTAGAAAATTCATTAGCAAATCGATAAAGTAAACTCGGAAAACACACATAAGTCTGTTTTTTGTGATATACATTTGACGTGACTCTGTACTTATGTATTCCGTTAGACTTTGAATTACACAATTATTTTATTTATTATTATTACTTTTACTGTTAAGTCTGGTTTTTTTGTTATATCTACTTTACGTGACTCTGCATTTATGTATGCCGTAATACTTTGAACGACAAAATTATTTTATGTCTACCTGTGCGAATTTCAAACGCGCACTTTTACACCAGTACTGAAAACCTTCCATTCTTAATGGGTAGATTTTACATACTAGATAAATAAAATCGTATAATATAAGCAAAATGAGGATGGTAAATTTGATGTATGCCTTTTTGTGCTTCTTCGTTACATTTGTTGTTTTTATAGTGATTAAGATGATAACACAATTTTGACTGATGTATCCCTATTTTTGACATTTTTACTTATTGTGTCTATTTGTTTTGTTCACACATCGTTGACAACGTAATGGAATTTGAAGCGACTGTCATACAAGTGAGAGGTTTAGCTAGCTATAAAACCATGTTCAATCCACCATTTTCTACATAAGAAAATGCCTGTACCAAGTCAGGAATATGACAGTTGTTATCCATTCGTTTGATGTGTTTGCCATTTGATTTGGGACTTTCCTTTTTTGAATTTTCCTCAGAGTTCAGTATTTTTGTGTTTTTACTTTTTATCTCAACACATAAACACTTTTAACAGTTGACAATTAAATAAACTTGTATCTATTTCACCTAAAAGGCAATATGACAGTATTTTGACACGTGATTGAAAATAAGTAGTCAGCTTTTTTTAATTTTTAAACCAGCGGTGAATGTCGTATAAAATAAATTCACAGACCTATCAAAATCCATAACTAAGTATGGCTATTTCTGCAAAAATATTGATCTATACATTAATACGTTACTAATATCAATATTACCAATTATTCGGACTATGATGCTATCAGTAATTGAACCGGCTTTTCCAAATGACATCGAACAAGAAATACTTAAATTGCTCTCTGGTTGTACGACTTTGTATATATAACTGAACCAGGTACCACTGCCTGAACAGTTACAAATATTAGGAGAGCATTCCTTTCCTATGTCTCTTGAATAGCACTCTTCATTTAGCCATGCTAAACTTGTATGCGATATTCCATTGATTTGTATATCAGCTGCTTTTCTGCTGGGAATTGTTTCAGATGAACAGTTCAAATGTAAGTTGCCATAACGCTTCACAGCTTTGTTTCCTCTGATTGTGACTGTAATTAAAGCTGCCCATGCTGTATTGGAATATAATAACTTTACTGAATTAAATGCAATCAAAAGAAACCATATCTAAGGTGTATACCACTCAATTGTATGTTAGAAATCTTATTTAATAACAAAAGTTTGGACTATTATGTTAAATTCATCAAATATTTCATATCAGTTATGTTTGATTATTCGTCAGTCATGATTTTAATATACATTTAGTTTTGCCAACTTTAGTAAAGGTTACAATTCTCGGATATATTTTTTGAACCAGATTTCCCCAAGGATCATTCGGTGGTTTTAATGGCAAATGTGTTTGTTCAAAATCATGCAACGAAAAATGGACAGACAGACAATGATGATGACAAAAATTAACACAGTTTAAGTCAATGTGAACTTAAAATTAAAGGAAACAATGTTTTAAGATTTTACTTCGTCCGTAGCGCTTTCCAGGGTTTATCTTTAAATGAATCTGAATCATGTATCTTTATCCATCTTAACCTTACACGTGGTTGAAAAAGAAAAAGTGGAGACTAGTTATTGGCTCATAAATGATTAACATGACTGTCAACATCCATCTTCTATGTAATTCTCAGAAACATCTTAAATCCTCAGAAATGTCATGCAACATCTAGCTGATCGCTACATAAACAGCTACAAAAACCAGGTTTAGTCAACCATTTAGTACGTAAGAAAATGCCTCTACCAAGTTATGAATATGACTGATGTTATGCATTCATTTGACGTTGATGAGCTTTTGATTTTGATAAAAGACTTTCCGTGTTTGATTTCCCTACGGCGTTCTGTATTTTTGTGATTTTACTTTTTAGAAAAAAGACATTAAAAATAACTATCCAAAGAACATTTAATAAATAAATTCTAAGAAGATAGTTAAATATAAAACATCACATTCAGTTGCTTACCAGTAGAGTCACACAAAATCCATAAAGACACATTCTAGATCCAACACATTTTAGTAATATTTCATAAAACATGGATGTCATTTTTAGAATGCAAATTCTGAATGGTTAAGAATTCAATAATATGTACATATATTCGTATTCAAATCTTATTTTCCGAATTTCGTTTTATTCCTTCCTTTATACAAGTTATGGAACTACTTGGGCAATATTTTTTTCGTACTGTGAAACAAATTAGTATAAGAACATTTAGAACGATTATCAATTTATATATTCATGCAAGAGACTGAAATAATGAAAAAAACTACATCATGTTTGATAACGGATTTTTTTTTACACATATTAAATAAATAATGTACTTCAAATTCATTAAAAAAAATATTGATAATTGATAGATGACTTATTTCTAAATAATTAATTGAAAAATGTACTTACGAATACACAGCCCAGAGATAATCAATGAAACAAATTGTATGGTCATTTTCAAAATTTTTACAAATATTATCCGGTAAAGATACATGAGAATTATAATTTCCTTGTCAAACGAGCAATTTATATAATACCAATGATTTCCTGAAATGAATTTTGTTTTCGATATTTCCGCATGGATATATATACAAACACAAATGCATAACCTTTCTCTATTAGAGTGCTTTATATCATTTCCATATTTGGGCGTTGCTAATTCATTTAAATTACCTTATTTGTAAAAAGTATTGTAATTTCTTGATATCTGAACTAGTGATATAAATTCCAATTTGGGGAGGTTAATCAGAAATGTAAAATTTGTAAATTATAAAATATAAATGCTTTATTATGAAATATTTTAACTATAAAAAATCGTTCTGAAAGGTCGATATACCTTCTTTCCCCCATTTAACGTAGTTGCGTCTTTACTACTATTTAAACAATGAATTTTTCCTCCCCCCCCTGAAAAAAAAAGAGAAAAACTAACGTACACTATAGGTATCTTTATTAAAGAGCTCTCGGCCATAGAACTTTACTCAGTACTCGGAGTACAAAATAAGTTCTCGAAACACAAAATGCAGTATTTTAATTGGTTGATTTCTGAGTCTAAGTACAAAAACCGTGCCCGTAAGTTTAATGACCGCAAGGCCAGTCTTTATAACAACAAGTTATACCGATGTTAGTCTTCTTTTAAGAGTTTTTTTTTATCAAAGTAGTATGATAGCATTTTTTATCTTCTTTAACAATGGTAGAATTTCTTGTGGCAGATACAACATCATATATAACATCTGTACAAAATTCTATCAGTTAATTGTATATAGGTTAAGCTTGTGTCAATGCAATACATGAACTGGCGTAATACCATCTTGATCATTGTATTTTCAAACATTCCTAAACGGTACTTTAGGTAAATTGACTATTTTTTTTTATTAGCCCGTATGTCTCCTGTGTAAAATAAAATGATAATGCAGAAAATGTCGGCATCACGATAACATGGATAAGCAACAAAACATACACTGTAAACCAACAAATAAGTTGTGTCGGATAGAAGTCGACCTTATGCTAATGAATATGTGCCATTTTCAATGTAGCTGTTACCTTATTTCGGGTTGTAAAAATATGTGCAAAGTCTGTAACCGTTTAGAAATTGAGTTTATATAAGAACCCTACAAAACAGACAATCTTCTTTTATATAGTATTTGAATGATCCAGAACCATTCATACTCTTACACATTTGCATGTATACGTGCACATGCGGTGCCAACGTATATCTGTTCCTAATAAGATGTATTCCTAAGGCAAACAATATCGAAATTATACTTGTTTCTTTATTATTATGAGGCTGACATACAGAAACTTCTTAGGAAGAAATATAAGAAGTTAGCGGTATCCTTTAACTCTAATTTCCGCTATATAGATGATGTTCGTTCACTAAATAATTCAAAATTTGGTGACTATGTGGAACGCATCTATCCCATCGAACTAGCGATAAAAGATACTGCAGATACAGTTAAGTTGGCCTCATATCTTTATTTACATCTAGAAATTGACAATGATGGTCGGTTAAAAACAAAACTTCACGACAAAAGTGATTATTTAAGCTTTCCAATTGTAAACTTTCCATTTCTAAGTAGCAACATTCCAGCAGCACCTGCATACGGGATATATATCTCCCATTTGATACGATATTCCCGTGCTTGCATTTCCTATCATGATTTTCTTGATAGAGGGTTGCTGCTCACAAAGAAGCTATTAAACCAAGAGTTCCAAATGGTGAGGTTGAAATCATCCCTTCGTAAATTTTACGGACGGCATCACGAGTTGGTTGACCGTTACGCGTAACCGTTTCACAAATGATATCGGATATGTTCCTTACATCGTAACTACAATCCCTTTCCCTTTCAAGAATGTGACCGACCGAATTAGACTATTTACTTGATTTCTGATCACATAAGCAACACGACTGGTGCCACATGTGGAGCAGGATCTGCTTTCCTTTCCGGATCACCCCTAGTTTTTGGTGGGGTTCGTGTTGTTTATACTTTAGTTTTCTATGTTGAGTCATGTGTACTATTGTTTGTCTGCTTGTCTTTTTCATTTTTAGCCATGGCGTTGTCAGTTTATTTTCGATTTATGAGTTTGACTGTCCCTCTGGTATCTTTCGTCCCTCTTCCATGATGTTCTGTCGAATTTCTGTCATAGAATACTTTTTCCATCTCTATCATATTAACTCCACATATATAAGAAACTTTATTGTTTGGCTTTATAAGGTTTTTGATCTGAGCGCCACTGATGAGTCTTATGTAGACGAAACGCGCGTCTGGCGTATAAAATTATAATCCTGACATCTTTGATAACTTATATATTGATTAATATTTAAAATGTTCCTATTACAAAATGTATTAAGCTGGTTAATTATTATCGAAACAAAAACAGAGTTTTACCTAGCAGTTATTCATATTCGCAATATTCTATTTTTATTGATGTATTTACAGAATAGAAGTTCGAAGTTTAACACATTCGCGACAATTTAGATTCGTGTTATATTAATAATATTAATTCGCAAAAATAAATCTCTCGTGAAAATGTCTGCGTATTAATTGTTTGGATAAGCCTTAGTATTTACGGTATTCAATCACTTCCTCTAAAAGATCATACGAAATTTCTTATTTCAAAACAGGTATAAATAAATCATAGTATTCAATTTTTCATTCCGCTGAATTAGTTTTGAACATGACGTCAGTGTATATCTCGCTTGCTTAATTAAAACTATCGACAACCGTACGGTTTTGAGCAATGACAAAAAGCCATACCATATAATCGGCCTTAATAGCTCCCGACATAACACAAAAAGGTGCAACAACCAAAAGGCGAAACTAGCGGGATCATTTAGAACAATTCAATTTACAAAGTCAAATACGAGAGACATAACCCAACGACAACCACTAAATTATAATAGGTATACTCATGTTTGTAAGCACTTAACCATCCCCTATCCTGGTCAAATGTGTAACAGTACAACATAGGAACAATTTCTAACTAGAGGCTCTAAAGAGCCTGTGTCGCTCACCTTGGTTTATGTGAATATTAAAGGAAGCAGATGGATTCATGACAAAATTGTGTTTTGGTGATGGTGATGTGTTTGTACATCTTACTTTACTGAACATTCTTGCTGCTTAAAATTATCTCTATCTATAATGAACTTGGCCCATTAGTTTCAGTGGAAAATGTTAGTAAAAATTTACAAATTTTATGAAAATTGTAAAAAATTTACTATAAAGAACAATAACTCCTAAGGAGGTCAATTGACCATTTCGGTCATGTTGACTTATTTATAAATCTTACTTTGCTGAACATTATTGTTGTTTACAGTTTATCTCTATCAATAATAATATTCAAGATAATGACCAAAAACAGCAAAATTTCCTTAAAACTAACAATTCAGGGTCAGCAACCCAACAACGGGTTGTCCGATTCATCTACAAATTTCAGAGCAGATAAATGTTGACCTGATAAACAATTTTACCCCATGTCTGATTTGCTCTAAATACTTTGGGTTTTGAGTTATAAGCCAGAAACTGCATTTTACCTCATGTTCTATTTTTAGCCATGGCGGCCATCTTGGTTGGATGGCCGGGTCACCGGCCACATTTTTCAAACTACTAACCTAAAAAATGATTGTGGCCGAGTTTGGATTAATTTGGCCAAGTAGTTTCAGAGGAGAAGATTTTTGTAAAATATTACTAAGATTTACGAAAAATGGTTAAAAATTGACTATACAGGGCAATAACTCCTAAAGGGGTCAACTGACCATTTCAGTCATGTTGACTTATTTGTAAATCTTACTTTGCTGAACATTATTGCTGTGTATAGTTTATCTCTATCTATAATAATATTCAAGATAATAACCAAAAAGAGCAAAATTTCCTTAAAATTACTAATTCAGGGCCAGCAACCCAACAACGGGTTGTCCGATTCATCTGCAAATTTCAGGGCGGATAGATCTTGAACTGATAAACAATTTTACCCCCATGTCAGATTTGCTCTAAATGCTTTGGGTTTTGAGTTATAAGCCAAAAACTGCATTTTACCCCATGTTCTATTTTTAGCCATGACGGCCATCTTGGTTTGATGGCCGGGTCACCGGACACATTTTTCAAACTACTAACCCAAAAGATGATTGTGGCCAAGTTTGGATTAATTTGGCCTAGTAGTTTCAGAGGAGAAGATTTTTGTAAAATATTACTAAGATCTACGAAAAATGGTTAAAAATTGACTATAAAGGGCAAAAACTCTAAAGGGGTCAACTGACCATTTCAGTCATGTTGACTTATTTGTAAATCTTACTTTGTTGAACATTATTGATGTTTACTATTTATCTCTATCTATAATAATATTCAAGATAAGAACCAAAAACAGCAAAATTTCCTTAAAATTACTAATTCAGGGGCAGCAACCCAACAACGGGTTATCCGATTCATCTGAAAATTTCAGGGCAGATAGATCTTCACCTGTTTAACAATTCTACCCCCATGTCAGATTTGCTCTAAATGCTTTGGTTTTTGAGTTATAAGCCAAAAACTGCATTTTACCCCTATGTTCTATTTGTAGCCATGGCGACCATCTTGGATGGTTGGCCGGGTCACCGGACACATTTTTTAAACTAGATACCCCAATGATGATTGTGGCCAAGTTTGGTTTAATTTGGCCCAGTAGTTTCAGAGGAGAAGATTTTTGTAAAAGTTAACGACGACGACGACGGACGACGGACGACGGACGACGGACGACGACGGACGCCGGACGCCAAGTGATGAGAAAAGCTCACTTGGCCTTTTAGGCCAGGTGAGCTAAAAAGCAGTTGCTATGGAGTCTCCAAAGATGGTTATTAGGCACACCAACCACTTCTTTAATTTTTGAACATGCTATATAATATATTGCATCTTAAATATTTTGTATTCGTGCATCGTAGACAAATCACTTTGCACCTTTTTTGTATGGTATTATTATTTATGAAATGTGATTTTACCATACATCAATATAAATACATTAATGAACACTTAACTAATGTCGAGTATGTCTCGCTACCTTACTCCGAAATACCTTTGACTTATTTCGTGTATTCTTTTTTGTGCATGCACATTGACAGAAATACTTGAGATAAGCAAACATTCATGTGCCGTTAATAAGTCAGTAGTCTTGCATTCGTTATCTGTTGTACGAGCAACTAGTAAATTATATTAATTATCATTTGAAAAAGATTATGTCATATAGCTTGCTGTTCGGATGAGCCAATGCTCCGTATTGAAGACCGTACTTTGACCTATAATGGTTTACTATTACAAATTGTGACTTTGATGTTTTGGATGGAGAGTTGTCTGACTGGCACTCATACCACATCTTCTAATATCTACATTCATGTTGATTGACAATCATTAATTGATAAAATAAAGTAAACTTGCAGCTACCTAAATTTTAATATGTCATTCAACAATTTCTATAAACTTGATATTCTGCTCCGATATTTTAGTTAACTATTTCGGTAAGTTAAAAAAAACAGAGGTAAAACCTTTCTTTGCAGAGCATTAGAGGAATTTCACGTGAACTTTTCAAAAACGGTTATCATGTATTCATTTGTCTCATATCCTTGGTCATAGCGTCTCATTGGTTAGATGCTTGTCGTACACACATGTTTTACTGTGGCTTAGATTGAACCGCTTTTTTTTTATTTATTCATAATCATATATATACAAAATCTTTCCATCTCCCAACTATGATTTCTATGTTAGGCATAAGCTCATCTGAAGAATAAAAAACACATAATTATTATCAACATTTAGCACTAAAATAAGCCAATGGAGTTCTTTCAGCTGTATTTTCTTTATATTTACTACATTTATAAAAGGACAAACTTATATATATTTATTATTATTTTGCCTGCTAAAGTTTATAGAGATATGATTGGTTAAAGGACTACACGTGGTGACTATGTATATTTAATATAGGGTGTCCTAAAAAAAATATAGAGTTAGTTACCATGCATGGATAGTTCATATATGGGGTAAGTAGGGAATTACTTCCCTTTCAAAACAAAAAAGATGCCACAACCCTTTATAAAAATAACACGGTGTTGAGGGAGAATCTGACAGGATTCAACAGACCAAGAAATTGATGATGAAAGGTTGAAATAAGTTCATAAATAAAGGCACCAGTAGTATACCGCTGTTCAAAGTTCATAAATCATAAAGCTAACAAATTGTTATTGATTGCATAACGGAGTTATTTCACTTTCAAAACAAAAAAAAAGAAATCTCAACAGACGAATAAATGGATACATGTAATGAAAAAAAAAGATTGTAATAAATTCATAAAATAAATTTAAAGCTAAAAAGGTATTATTGTTGTTATTTGTTTTCTGTATAGACAAATGGAAGTAGGATCTTAATACTAAGTAATGAAGACTTGATCACGTTGATAGGCTACTAGTCAAAATACTACATGTGAATATTGTCGGTCAGATAAATTCGTTACACGGTGAGCTAGTGACCTAATACGATATATATGGGTCAGTAAATCCCATATATGGATTTTTACTTTGCTCTCACCCCAAATGAAATTTACCAACCTTATATATATCGTATTAGGTCACTAACACACCATGTAACTAATAATATAAGTACCGAAGCACTGACTTCCTACTGAGTTCATGATAGTCCAACAGCAGTAGTATCTACCCAGTACTATAGAGAAATTAATTTACCAATTTGTAAATTGTATACAGCCGAAGCTTAATAAAATATCAAATTGTAAAATATTTCTCTTATACCCCTTATTAGCTGTTCATGTTATAATTTACATTGTAATGGCCACAATCGCTGTTAAACGCAAGTTTAATCTTTAAAAAAAAGCAACAACATAATCCACACTTGTTATATTGATAAAATATATACATTTGGAGAGCCATGTGATAAGCAAGATGCTCATTTGTCGCAAAGACTATCAATTA
The DNA here is from genome assembly GCA_037788925.1 of Mytilus galloprovincialis. NCBI lineage: Eukaryota > Metazoa > Mollusca > Bivalvia > Mytilida > Mytilidae > Mytilus > Mytilus galloprovincialis. The sequence goes on along the minus strand of CM075343.1, from coordinate 49,361,551 downwards.
AAAATTAATGCAGGTTAGTATGTCTCGAATAAATCTTACAAAATATTATGCGCGCTCATCAATATTAGATAATTACCTTTTACATGGGTGTTGTCTTGTACTTATGATCATGTACATGTGTATCTAAAATATCAAAAAGGTTTGAAATAGAACATATCGGTCAATTGTATTGCATTTCAATTATTTTGCATTTTTTTTTTCAAAAAACATGTAATATCATATATGGTATAAGATATGTCCTACTTGTTACATAGATCATAATAATATCTCACCAGTAAATCATTATAACATGAGAAAGGAAAGGCAACATGATCTTTGAAGGATTTAAGTCATTAAAATTAAATGAATCAATTATGTAGTTGGAATTTTTAAATCTTTATACATTTTTACACTTATATTTTTCTGTGATGAAAATTTTGTATGAAAGATGCTAAAAATAGTAGTTTTGCCTTACTAAACTGTTTAGTTTGTCTCAATTGCTAGAACAATCAACAAAATATGGATAGAGACAGAATTTGAAGAAAATATCTGCAAGCTATAATATAATACTAACGTCATTAAAGATTCTATGTCATTCTCTTTTAACAGTCAGAGTAAACGAGTGAGAAAAAAATAGGATTTTTCAAGTTTTAGCTGTTTTAGGGTTGACATCTCAAAATTTTTTTTTAACCCCGCCGCAATTTTGTGCCTGTCCCAAGTCAGGCGCCTCTGGCCTTTGTTAGTCTTGTATGATTTTGAATTTTAGTTTCTTTTGTATAATTTGGAGTTTAGGATGACGTCCATTATCACTGAACTAGTATACATATTTTTTTAGGGGCAACTGAAGGACGCTTCCGGGTGTGGAAGTTTCTCGCTACATTCAAGACCTATTGGTGTCCTTCGGCTGTTGTCTGGTCTATGGTCGGGTTGTTGTCTCTTTGATACATTCCCCATTTCCATTCTCAAATTATTGTTGCGTACTAAATACAGCAATCCTGCAATGACTGATTTATCATAACAAAACGAAGCTGATTCATCCAAGGTTCATGGTTCGGTTTGTGTTGCTTAATCTTTATGTTGTTTTGTAAAGTTTTATCTGTCTTTATTTTTGTCAGCTTTAGATTTTAACATGATTTTATCGGTTTCTCTTTGACTTATAAGTTCGATTCTCTCTTTGCTGTATCTTGAATTTTTTTCTGTGTTCATGGTCACGTTATATACCATATCTTTTTAAAAAAATCAAGAACATTTTCCGTAGGCTATTGCAAACATGTGGTGACAATAATATATTTGTTTAAAAAAAGATTAAATCATAATACATCTGATAGTTCGCCAAACCTTAATTGGTGAATACAAAAGTAGTGTTAAGACTTTTTCTGTATACTGCTTATATTCATTGGTTTGTGATTTTGTTTTAACGTGCTGAACTTTTGTGAACTACACTCATTAGTGGCTTGTATTCGAGTAATTTGAAATTGGTTAATCAATTCTGTTTTTAATCGGTACTACTGCAAAATGGATAGTCGATGCCTGTACTAAGTAAGTCTATTGGTACTGTTTTTTTACTTTTTGTCATCTGTTGTCTTGCAGAAGTCGGGTGTTTGTTGTTAAGTGGGCTTTATAATGTCCCATTAAAATCTGTTTTCATAGCATTTGTATTTTTTTTACCTTTAAATAAGTATGTCTGGCATTAGATCAAACATAGTCATTTGGTTAATATGATAGTCCGAAGCTCGCAATTCGAACACTATCCACCTGTTAAATACAGATTAGTATTAGCCTCATATTCTATTTAACTTTAGAATACCACAGGAAGTCTGTGGAGAGGCATTAACGATACAGTACCGCCCCGCTGATAAATCATTAAGTTGTGATTGGTTTGAAGCCGTCACGTGGTGACCCCCTATGAACCGTAGGGGTAAGATAATTTCATAGGGGATTCATGACGTCACGTCTATAGGTAATGGTGACGTCATCAATTTATGGTGTTGTTTTTCATTGTTTATGTTTCTACAAAACGCAGCAAAAAAGTCCCGCGTGCGATTAATTCGTTTTACGGTTCGCTTCTGACCCCCTACGGATCCATAGAGGGTGTATCAAATCTATAGGCCATGCGCCATTCGGTTTCACCTCTATGGATTTGACTTACCCTCTATGGATCCGTAGGAGGTCAATAGTGAAACATATACCTTATAATGGAATCGATTATCAAACTGCATAAATGGTTAGCAGTTTTGGTAAATATTTCTATAGGCATTGCACGAAGCAAGGATTTTTTTTTAAAATATACAAATTTTAAGAGAATTGATAAACTAACAAAATATAAATAAACCCATAAACCTATCAAAGCCCCACCTGAACAAGAAATCAAAGCTACGTATGAGGCAGATACATGCTGTTTATCCGAAATTTCAAAAAGTTGCACAAAAACAAGGTTCATATACTTAATACACCAATATTCATACATTTTGTACTTTGATGACAGTACTAAAGTTTCAGACCTATGGTGACTTACGGTCTACAAGCAGTGTTTTTAATCCATTACTGTTAAATATAGCCTGAAACATCCTTAAATTGTTGTACAAAAGGGATCTGTACTTTTCTGCATAAAAATACATTGTAAAATATATGCGATGTGGGTTTATTTTTTAATTTGGCCTTTTTAACTTTTTTTTTATTCGAGCGTCGCTGATGGGTTTCTTGTAGACGAAACGTGCGTCTGACGTACATAAAAAAAATAATCCTGGTATCTATGATGTGTTTATTCACGACAACCAGTGATTTGTAATCTTTTTCGGTATTTTCTGAATATTAGAATGGTTTTCTTAAGGATCAGAATTATCATTTGACACACGCAATGTTTTTTACTCTTCGTTATTTTTATTTTTATGTCCAAGATATAAGTAAATTAAACTTTTGATTCGTTATGTATCTGCAATATAAAGCAGGCCTACATAAAACGAACAGTATTATATCGCTGTACAAAAGTCATAAATCGATTGAGAAAAACAAATCTGGGTTACAATAAGTTTGTGTATCTGACTTTTATTAAACAAAGCAGTAAAATAAAAAGTTATTTACGTCTATTTCGTATTTTTGATTTTAACTCTGGTTAGTTAGCTTTGTTCATACACTTCAATTCTGGGTTAAATGCAGCTTGTTAAGTTATAACTGATATTGTTTTCATAATTTTCTGTACAATCATTTAATTTTACGATGTAATCTTCGTTTTCGTTTTTTCATGATGGATAAATGAACAAACTTAAAGGTAACACGGTTTAATTTCTTAAAATGTAATGAGGATTGCAACAATTCATCTGCGATGTTGCAAAAGACCAAGTTAATTAGAAATTTAAAAAAAAACTCATAATGACATTAAAAAATTGAATCCCCCTTAAAGATGAAGAGGGGAAAAAATTAGCAAACAATAAAAAATAAACAAAATTAAATACCAAAACAAAAACAAAAAACAGCACGCACAGGCCAAACCTTGTAAATGGTAAATATATTTCTTAATTCAGAATGATATGATAAATTGCAAATGCACATGGACGTCATACTAAACTCCAAAATATATAACTTAATTCAAATTAAAAAAAACAACATTCAAGACTAGACACACAAATAGAGGCAAGTTCACAATTGGAATGCAGAATTCATTTGTTGTATCTGTCAGATTGTTCCAAACTAACCTTTCGTCAATTTTAAGATTCATTTGATTAATGCCGCCCTAGAGTACATAGTTTAAAAATTGTTTTGAAGCCCAGCTTTGACTACATATTAAATTAATGTCAGTACTTTAGAAAAGTCACTTATGTTTTTTAATGTATCCAATACGGTGAAGGGGGATCCTTAATTTCATCTGTTGTTGAAATTACAAAGGAACAAAACATACCTTTATCAATATAATAATTAGGAGAAGGGTAGATGTGGTATGATTACCAATGTTACAACTATCCACCACAGGTCAAATGAAGTTGATGAAAGCAATAGTAGGCAAACGTACGGCCTTAAACAACGGGGAAAATCCATAACGTATAGTCGGCTATATAAGGCCCCGACATGAACAATTTGAAACCGATCCAATTGAGAAGACTAACGGCTGAATTAATAACAAAACTCCAGGGTCCTTACCTAAATTTTGTGGCTGTATTGAACATGAAGCCAACCCTCTTCCTATATTGGCACAGGCGATTATGTACTGCCATGCAATACAATCTACACTTTTTGTTTTGTTTACTATCGCGTAAATATTCACAGGGGTGCTACATGTTTTAACGCATACTTATACAATCTTAAAAGTTATCTGAACACATAAGATGTCTGCTAATATTTCTGTGACTTGGTCACTAACAGTAGTTATTCATTTATGAGGAGTGTGAATGCAAAGCATGTGAATAGTTTCTTGCAAAAGACATCGTTTTAAACAATTGCGCGCTGTTTTTCCCCAATCTTTGGGCATGTTGGGACTGCATGCAAACTGTTTATTTTGACTCTCATTGTAGAGATCGTTATCATCATTTTACATATGAAGGGGTGCGGTTCTGTTTCTTGCAATGACTCGTCAACATTTATAAATATTGTTTGGCCTTTTAGTAGTTATGAGCATGTACAATATAATAAATCGGGATAACGTCGTGAGAAATTGTGAAATATCCGATATATGTGCAATGACGTCGTAAAAGAAGTTAAAAAATTGAGGAAATTACAAAAATGCATGTGCATCGTGATGTCGCAATGAATTTTGATTGAAGCTTAACTGATAAAATGTAAAAAGTAATTTAATAGTCTATCAGTTAATAGACGCATTAACAGTGATTCGTGCAACGCTATCAACTCACTCATACATAATCAACTAATAGTCAATTAAATATTTAATAGTTTATTAGGAGTTAATGGTCTATTAACTTAAAAGACGTTTGTTTTGTGCAACCCAGTCCTGATCTAACTGGTTCTGAATCCAGAATTCCTTTAGAAAAAACAGAAAAACACGCTTATAAATGAAAAAAAAGATATGTGAATTGCAGCCATCTTATTCAATTTGTTCATATTGGATAAAAACACGCCTTATTAATTGAAGTCGGACATTTGTGGAAATATTATGCTTAAAGTATTCTCTGTACATTTTTTTTTAAATATATGTAGTTTTCAATTGTTTGTATAACCTTGAGTTGGTTTTATTAGTTGCGGCTTTCTGACTGTTTTATTTCCTGTTTGAATAAAACAACAACACGCATGATTAAATAAATAAAATATTTTATCTGCAAACCATTTTTTATAACCTATAAATTGTTTTAATTAATAGGATTACCCGCTTTAAAACTCGACACAGGAAATCTTTTAAACCGCTCATACTTTTCATTTGTCAGTTAACATCTTATATTATGTAGGAGATGTTTACTACATCTAGTGCTTATTTCACTATTTCTGTTCTTGATGGGTGGATAAAGAAACTTCATCGTTGAAAATGTTTTAATCTATGTTAAAAGTAATCAGAATTGGGAACACCCCTTTGTATGAAAACCAATATAAATAAGTTCAATCAGCATTACTCCTGTCCAGCTCAACAAGAAATTAATTACTTGATATACACGTATGGATCTACACTCTAGTCACTAAAGAATAAATTTCATAGTAAAAAAAACGAAGCGATCCCGGATATAACATTGAAAGGGTTCATAATTATGTTAATCTAATATCATTCATCTTGGTTTTTTGTTTATTCTTTTTTTTAATACCAGCCATTGAATAACTATTTGTTTGTTTTACCTGTTAGTGGAAGCATTGCTGTTGTCTCTCCTGGTTCAACGCCTGTTTCTAATTCTTCTGTTTTCATTTCAAGGAAACACAAACATGAAAATGGTATTAAATAATATTTACAACCTTAAACAAAACATTTTGAACTTTATTTAGTTTATTTCATATATCAATATGTTTTTCTAATTACTGCCGAAATGATTTTTTAACGTTTATAAAATGCATCTAAATCAATAATATTAATATTGTAAATTGTATTACCACATGTCTACTATTAGGGAGATTTTGAACTCAATCTTATTTTCATTTCACTCTAAAAAAAAAAAGCATTAAATGTGAAAACAAAGCAATGAGTGTAAAATATAATTTAGTCAATTGATGGTGTGTGTATACATTGTAATTCGATGATCTTAATAATAACTGAACAGAAACAATTTTCTCTTGAAAAAAAATTAATTAACAATAATACTGAACTCCGAGAAAAATTCAAACGGAAAGCCTTAAATTAAATGGCAAAACAAAAAGCCCAAACACATCAAACGAATGGATAGCAACTTTCATATTCCTGACTTAGACCCCGTTTACACTGACAAAAAAGATCGATCTTTACTAAGATCGATCTTTTAAAGATCGAACTTTGGTCTAATGTACACGGGTAAGATCGATCTTCAATCGGACTTAAAAAGTCTACCTTTAGAGGTGGTTTTAAAAAGAGCGATCTTATTTGAATCGATCCTTTTTTTGGGTGTAAACGCTAAGATCGATCGGAATCGATCTTTTGTCAGGTGACTGTTATATTTAGATAGGAAAATAAAGATGAGACCGGTTCTTTTTATTTTGTAGTGTGCTGTGAAAATAAATTTACATTTTCCATCAAACCGGCATGGCTGCAGCGTTCTTTACTCTTGATCAACATGCTGCAAATGTTAGAAGACGAAGAAGAATCTTCAATGACAATATTATAGAACAACACTTAAGGTCTTTTTTCGTTTGATATTTTGAATAAGAAAGTAACTTACATAATGCAAATCTAAGGTATTAATCACTTTTAATTCATCTTATACATATTTCCTATCAGCGTCCGTCTTGACAATTCAATAAATAGGCTTTCTATCACGTCCGCGTTCTGATATATATTTATAATTATATCACTACATGCACAGTGGTAATCGATAAAACGTTTAAAGAAGAATGTGTTATTCTCATTTAAATCTTGAATCAGTGTTTTACAGTCAAACCAGACAATAATTATGTTTTGGTAATATTTGCCAAAAAAGAAATACATTTTAATCAGAATATCGAAATGAATAAAATCTGATTTGGATTAGTTTGGTGTACGTGGTTACTAATGTTATATACATATATATATTCATGGATCTACAATCTGTCGATACCTGTAACTTGGCATTGCACAAGATCATGTTTTTCTCTGGCAGTTTATGACGTCTTTACGCTAAATCCATTGGATGTTGGATGTGTAAGGATTGATTGTTTAGTCTTAGATGCATGATTTTTTATTTGTTGTTAGTGGCTTTGAACCAGCTGTCAGATAACTGCGAGTACTCTCAGATCTGTTCATTGCGTCTTTTTGTGTCGGGATGTATAAGTACCCGGCCACGTCTACTTGTAGTTTTGTCCATCTGATGAGTTAAGCCTTTTTCAACTGATTTTTATAGTTTGTTCTTATTTTGTACTGTTATACCACTGTCCCGGGTTAGGGGAGGGTTGGGATCCCGCTAACATGTTTAACTCCGCCACATTATGTATGCAAGTGCCTATGCCAAGTCAGGAGCCTGTAATTCAGTGGTTGTCGTTTGTTTATGTGTTACATATTTGTTTTTCGTTCATTTTTTTTACATAAATAAGGCCGTTAGTTTTCTCGTTTGAATTGTTTTACATTGTCTTATCGGGGCCTATTATAACTGACTATGCGGTATGGGTTTTGCCCATTGTTAGAGGCCGTACGGTGACCTATAGTTGTTAATGTCTGTGTCATTTTGGTCTTTTGTGGATAGTTGTCTCATTGGCAATCATACCACATCTTCTTTTTTATATTAGAATTTATTGCAACTATTTAGATATACATGTATGTCTTTCTAGTGATTATTTTGGGATCGAATTTGATGTGGATCATATATACCAAAACTGCGGGGGTGCGGGGCAAGCTGCAGATCAATTATACTTTGTTTAGATGCGACATGTCTTCAAAAATTAATACAGTAGAACAAAAATCAACCTTCATATTGATATAAACAAGTGCCTGTGTACATAAATATAGAAATAAAGACAATTTTTTCATACAAATAACCGTTTTAGTTATACAAAACTGTTAGAGATGTAGGTTATACGTTAATAAGACAGCAATCAAATTACTAAGACAAACTAAGGACAACTAGAGGGCAACATATATAGTATCGTTTTCAACAAGATAGATAGGTGTCTATGTTCCAGACCATATGATTATTTGGACCATACGCACGGTCCGGACTGTATGCGTACTCTTTCAAAATACCGGCGAATACGGTCGGCCCGGACTGTATTATTTGAAATAAGACTCAAATAACCCGAAATATGAGAGAATATAAATCAAAGTTTATTAATGAAATAAATAAACTCTGCGTTTTCTGTATACCAAATTTATTATTGATATAAGTACATGTATATCATTAGGAATGAAATGCTGACCTGGGGCGTGTTTATCGAAAATGTCCTAAGATTGGTCCTAAGAATGTCTTAGGACAGAAGTCAGGAGAAAGTTTGGACCGAATTATGACACGTCTCATCACGCAAATCGAAGCTGTCTTAGGACTATCTTAGCTAGGACGTTCTTACCGCTGTCCTAAGTATTGCATTAAAATAAATAGCAAATGAAAATTTCGTATCAAAGGACAAGGTACGATAAGGCCTGTTATTGTCCCCCCTATTTTCTGATTTTTCAAATTCTGTTTTGGAAAGCTACTTATTATGTTGAACATTCCCTGATGTTTGAAGTTTGTTTGGATGAACTTCACAACCACTTATTTACCTAGTCCGAGATTATTCTGACGTCCTAGCTTGTCTGGCAAAACAGCCGTTGGACGTCAGAGTAATCTTGGACTATAATTTTCGCAACTGGGTGAAGTGAGGGGGTTAAATTTCTGTTATTATTCAAATAGTTGTAATATTGTATTTATTATTCATTTTGCAGGTGATTTTACAACAAATTGTTATTTTTTTAGTGACTGCGCCAAAGTGACCAAGGAATTTTTTATTCCAATGTCATAAGAACTGTTTTTGCTGTCGAAATGGTCATAATTTTTTCTCGTTCACGTAGGCGCACGCTGTTAAATTTTCAGAAACAACGGTCAAAAATCGTAATTTTTCCTTCTTTTGGCGTATTTGATGCCCTTTAACCCCCTAACTTCACCCATTTTTTTTAAAATTAATGGATTTAATTTGAAGTTCATCCAAACAAACTTCAAACCTTAGGGAATATTTTAAAGTGATAAATAGCTTTCCAAAGCAAAATTTAGAAAATGAGAAAATAGGGGGACAAAAACGGGCCTTATCGTACCTTGTCCTTTTACCAATGACTATAATTTAAAAACAGATTAATAATTATAAAATAATTATTAGTTTAAAATTTAAGGTTAAAAATAATTTGTATATTATCATAGAATCAAACAAACTAATTGTAAAAAATTACAATAAAATATTATGTAATCGGTAAAATCACTATATACATTGAGCGAGCTGAATTCGAAGTGTCACGGTTTCATACTTAAAAGTCCAAAGGCAAATCCCGTGCATTTTTCATATAAATACTGATAACTTCATTTATTTTATTACGTGTGGATATGAGCAAGAGACGAGATTCGAATTTTACCGATGCAAAACAACACTCTCCTGGTCGACGTGGAAAAAGAGTAAAACTAAGCTTTTCTGGTAAATTATCAAATGTTGCAACTAATGGTGCTGAAAAGAGTGATTTGGATCTAATATGCATCAAAATCATGTAAGGAGATACCATTTGCCAAACTAGAAGCTCTAAAGAGCCTGTGTCGCTCACCTTGGTCTATGTGCATATCATAAACGAAGAACACACAGATGGATTCATGACAAAATTGTGTTTTGGTGATGGTGATGCGTTTGTAGATCTTACTTTACTGAACATTCTTGCTGCTTACAATTATCTCTATCTATAATGATCTTGGCCCAGTAGTTTCAGTGGAAAATGTTAGTAAAAATTTACAAATTTTATAAAAAATTGTTAGAAATTGACTATAAAGGACATTAACTCCTTAGGGGGTCAATTGACCATTTTGGTATGTTGACTTATTTTTAGTTTTTACTTTGCTGTACATTATTACTGTTTATAGTTTATCTCTATCTATAATAATCTTCAAGATAATAACAAAAAACGGCAAACTTTCCTTAAAATTACCAATTTATGAGCAGCATCCCAACAACCGGTTGTCGGATCCATCTGAAAATTTCAGGGCAGATAGATCTTGAAATGATAAACAATTTAACTCCGTCAGATTTGCTCTAAATGCTTTGATTTTTGAGTTATAAGCCAAAAACTGCATTTTACCCGTATGTTCTATATTTAGCCGTGGCGGCCATCTTGGTTAGATGGCCGGGTCACCGGACACATTTTTTAAACTACATACCCCAAAGATAAGTGTGGCCATGTTTGGATTAATTTAGCCCAGTAGTTTCAGAGGAGAAGATTTTTGTAAAAGATTACTAAGATTTACGAAAAATGGTTAAAAATTTACTATAAAGGGCAATAACTCCTAAAGGGGTCAACTGACCATTTCAGTCATGTTGACTTATTTGTAAATCTTACTTTCTGAACATTATTGCTGTTTACAGTTTATCTCTATCTATAATAATATTCAAGATAATAACCAAAAACAGCAAAATTTCCATAAAATTACCAATTCAGGGGCAGCAACCCAACAACGGCAGATAGATCTTGACCTGATTCACAATTTTACGCCATGTCAGATTTGCTCTAAGCATGCTAAATGCTTTGGTTTTTGAGTTATAAGCCAAAAACTGCATTTTACCGCTATGTTCTATATTTAGCCGTGGCGACCATTCTGGTTGGATGGCCGGGTCACTGGACACATTTTTAAAACTAGATACCCCAATGATGATTGTGACCAAGTTTGGTTAAATTTGGCCCAGTAGTTTCAGAGGAGAAGATTTTTGTAAAAGTTAACGACGACGGACGACGACGAACGCCGGACGCCAAGTGATGGGAAAAGCTCACTTGGCCCTTCGGGCCAGGTAAGCTAAAAAAGGGGGATGGCAATTGATGTTAAAAAAGTCAGAATAAACTAATAAAAAAGGCAGGACCGAAAAGGGTGAACAATAAAAAGGAAAGACAGAGATTACAAAACAAATAAATCATGGCAATATTTTTTGGTCTTAGGACACGTCCTTATCCTAAGAGAGCTTCGATAAACAGGCCCCTGTACCTTATCAGAACTGGTTCATTGATTTTAGCCTGAAACATTATGTTCATTTACAAACATAGGTATTTTCCTCCAAGATCATGGTCTTGGACGAGCTGACAAAGATCTTGACTTACAATTTCGTCCACTATTGCAGACAAAGTTAACCTTACATCATTCTCCTACATTGTGTCAGAAATTATTACGACACTGATTAAACAGTTTGTGATAAAGTTCAGACCAAAATAACCTCTGACAACAAAAAGCTCTGCAAATAGCAGAAAAACCAAACCACAACAAGTTATAAATTTCATACAATCGAAGAGCTATTCTCTTTTTATCAATTACGCTTAGAGCTAAATATTTGGAACCAAGCCGATGCAAACAACAAACCAGAAACAGTTGAAGGACTACTTGACCATAAAGGACCTAATAAAATCCAAATCAGTCGGAGGGGTCAACTTTTCCTGATGGAGTTAAAACCTTAGTTTCTTTATAATTTCAAAATTTGTGGTCAATCAACATGATTAAAGATGATATAGAATCATTCCAATCTAAAACAACAATTTATTGCTAAGGTCTGGAAGACGAACACTCGAGGACGGATTACATTGTTTATGGGTTGGTTTTTTTTTCTGGGGGTAGGGGGGAAACAAGTCTTTTTACTACGTATAAATGCTAAATTTACGTTGACATTTCTCCAAAACAATTGATTGATAGGAACTTTTTTTCTATTTTAATTTTGTTGGACAATTTTCCTCTTAATGATAAAATTTAGTTCAGGTGATAAAATGTTTACTCTATCCAGGAACATATATATTGACATACTGTTCACAGCTCTACCAGATTCCAGATAACTCTCAATTTCGGAAAACTACATGTAATGCTGCTGTATATTTTATAAAATTAATGCTCAGCTTCGAATTCTTAGTACTATTACCTCCAATCGCAAACTAGATAAAATCAAATATAACCAATTTCATCTAATCTATTGCCTGTTATTTCATATATCTAAATTATTAAAAACAAATTAAAACATTTATATTTTTCCTTTTTTGGTTTCAATCAGATATTAATAAAAATTGATAAATGGGGAAGTGCAGTGACAAATTCAAAAGGGGCACACAATTCAAAGATTAGAATAAATATATTTCTTACTGAATAGATAAGAATGGCAAAATATAAATAAATGCAGAACAAAGAATTAAAGACCCCGACCCCTGTTGTCCCAAATCCGCCAGACACTGTGATGGATAGTTTTGGTTAATACATTTAACTTTTCTGTCTTCAAGAAGAGTATTTGTTCAAAGTGTTGTTAATATAGGTAAAGGACAAACATGTCCTCTCAGCCGTCGTAGTAATTTAATTTCAATGAAAGAAAGTATTTGAAAGCTTCCCTCTATGTGCAATATGTTATTAAGAATATGCAGAATAATTTTCAGGAATGCCTGCATAATTCTTTAATCGTACTAAATTCTGTATTTATATCTATAATAAGTGTCATATTTTGATTATTGAAAAGGAGCTAACATTCTTTACTTGCATAAACATTGATATAAAAAATATCGTCATAATTCGCCTTCCTTAAAAATTATTTAAAATCTTTATTTGGCATGCCATACTCGATAAAAGTGCGGCATGAAGGAAAGCACTCTTCTCGGTTTACGATACACTTACGCTAATACACAGGAGGCAACTTGCGATCAACTTAGTAGTCCTTTACGAAGCCTTTGTGAAACACACGTAACGTGAACGTAGAACCACACGTAAACAGATCGTAAACTGATACGATGATCGTAAGTTAAGAAGGCTTTGTGAAACGGTGGCCTGGAGTTCATCTGCACCCAAACTTAGTCACTAGTGATTGCATATTTTGTCAATCTTTATTACGGTATTGCAACTCTACAGCGCATATCGTATTCAATGACAGTGTACTATTGGAAGATTTTAATATACAGGACAGTCTGCTTCTGTTAAATTTGCCAAACAAGGTCTTTCTTGATTACATTAATGTCGAAATGCAATATGTCGATGCTCTAATATGTTAAACACATATGTTTTATTTTTACATGTGATCCTTTTTTTTTTTTTAAACATTTGTTGTTTATTGCCATCGAATATTAAATTATTTAGGAAAGAGCCCCTGCATGAAAATTAATGTCATTTCAGTAACCTTGTTCAACCCATTTTTCTGATGGTCAACACTTTCATCATGTTCATTGTGTGAATGAACAATTCTGAAAATCGTAGATCTATCTTTTTGCACAAACGATTATGACAAAATATTGTCTGTTCCGTTGTCAAACCTTTTAAAAAAATTAGTGTTCCAAAACATGACAAAAAATTGAGAAAAGGAATACCTATTGATGACTAAATAAGGTATTCAATCAAAGGTTACATGTATAATACCAAAAAAAGTGTGCATTTGAAAAACAAAAAAGTAACGAAATTTTCATTTTGGTTTGTTTACAATATATGTCATAGATAAAACAATTACCTGTTATAGTGCTCTCATGTGAACTCCCGCCACCTCGATGTTCATCAACTGTGTCTCCTATCCTACCTTAATAAAGAGATGACAATAACGTATGCGTATATAAATATAAACTACTAACAATAATGTTCCACTGTATTCACTTCAGTATCATATCATAGCTATTTTCATGAGGGCCCCTTTTTCCTATGTTACACAGTATAACCTGTTTTCCTTACTTTAACTCTTCATTTCTATTTTCACATTTTTTTTTCATAATCAACACTAATCATACTTTGAATGATTTATTATCAACCTCTTCACTCGACCCCTGTTGTCCCAAATCCGCCAGACACTGTGATGGATAGTTTTTGTTAATACATTTAACTTTTTTGTCTTCAAGAAGAGTATTTGTTCAAAGTGTTAGGGGAAGAAAATATGAAAAAACTAACCTCAATGGTCGGGGAGCAAACCAAGGCATTCAATAAAATGGCTAATGAACTAAAAGGGCTGAACCAGTGGTAAAGGGATAATAATGAACAAAAACCTGCAGATAAAGACAATAGAGAAATTAGAGAAAATAGGGATAATAGGGACAGTCATAGAGATAGTAGAGAATACAGGGACTATAGAGATAGTAGAGAATACAGGGACTATAGAGATAGTAGAGAATACAGGGACTATAGAGATAGAAGATATCATCCATATAGATAGATAGATGCTCAAACAGTAGTCAGTGATTTGACTTTAATTGTGACAAGTTGTTTTATGAACAGTGACATTTTTCGCATCATATATATATATATAAATGAAGTTAACAGTTTTAATGTTTTATGCCTTTATTTAAATTTGAAGTTCGGAGGACCTCACTTAAAACAGAGGGTATTGTAATGATCTACAAACTGACCCCCCCCCCCCCTTTTACTACAAGAGGTTGTGTAAGTTATTAACCTTGCACATTACTGATACCAACGTAACATATGTTATGGGTAATGGTATAGTTCATTTACATGAATATTTGGTATATGAGATTGGTAAATGTAAGCACATGTGGAGGAGTCAACATACATTTTGTGTACGAAGTGGGACGTCTGGTTTTAGAGGATTTCTTTCGTTTAAGCACATGACAGCTGTTTCAAAGGTTATACGTCGGTTGGACTTCTTCTGGTCTTCCCTTTTAGCATGCCCACATTTCATTTTTGTTTCAAATTGTTGTCTTATCGGTCAATGTTTACAAACTCCTGTGGTACAAAATTCCATAGAGGATGTGTATTCGAAAGTTGACTGCGCATGTGCGTACTTGGATGAAAATAGAAGGAAACTTTCAGAGGCTCGATATGGGTAAATTTATCCTGATTCTATATTTGGTAATGGTTTTCAATGAAATAAAGTTTCTTTGAGGTTTATTTAACGAAAGCTGAATAATGTTGATAGTACAAAGAAGTAACATGTTGTTGGGATGAAAATACGAGATTCTAAGCGTTACCTAAGAG
Source organism: Mytilus galloprovincialis (assembly GCA_037788925.1). Taxonomy (NCBI): domain Eukaryota; kingdom Metazoa; phylum Mollusca; class Bivalvia; order Mytilida; family Mytilidae; genus Mytilus; species Mytilus galloprovincialis. The sequence goes on along the minus strand of CM075343.1, from coordinate 49,346,405 downwards.
ACGGCGAATTTCGCGCCACTCTTAGCTGTAACTATGGGGACACCATATGGATAGCTAAATTTTAGCAATTGCTATAGCTACATAGCATCGTCATATAAAAACAAGAGCGTTTGGCTTATTCGAGGTTTTGGGATTCGACAATCAAAGAGGAAAGGACATACGGAAAAAAAATACAGATATTCACAAAAAGAAAAGGTACAGAGAACATTTATTTTATTTAATGTTAAAGCAAGATACATGCATATTTTATAGCTTATTTAAGCTTAACAATTACTTTACTGAGGTGATTCTTATAATTAAACAAGCTATTAAGGAAAAAATATATTTATAATTTCAACATTAAAGTGAGTTCTAGTCGGACATAATTCCGAAAAGAGAACAGTTGCTATATCCATATACGGGGTTAATCCCGATATATTGATTTGGTACAAGGCTCGAATATTTGGTACAAGGCAGAGTAATCCGTTTGAAAAGATCGGTTTATGAAGTTAAAGTAAAGAAAAAGACAACTAAAGAACAAATTAACTTTATTGTAACTCTTGGAAATCCTGTCATAAAAAATAGCATTAGAAGTTCAATAAATCATTTATTGTATACATGTATTACATTATTTCTCGATTTGATTAACGTATATTTCCCCCATCCCATGAACAAAAACTTCATTTTTATTAGTAGAGTTAAATGTGTCACGTACACGCTACCCAAACCCGTGACAATATGTAAAGGACAAACGTGTCCTCTCAGTCGTCGTAGTAATTTAATTTCAATGAAAGAAAGTATTTGAAAGCTTCCCTCTATGTGCAATATGTTATTAAGAATATGCAGAATAATTTTCAGGAATGCCTGCATAATTCTTTAATCGTACTAAATTCTGTATTTATATCTATAATAAGTGTCATATTTTGATTATTGACAAGGAACTAACATTCTTTACTTGCATAAACATTGATATAAAAAATTTCGTCATAATTCGCCTTCGGTAAAAATTATTTAAAATCTTTATTTGGCATGCCATACTCGATAAAAGTGCGGCATGACGGAAAGCACTCTTCTCGGTTTACGATACACTTACGATAAAACACAGGAGGCAACTTGCGATCAACTTAGTAGTCCTTTACGAAGCCTTTGTGAAACACACGTAACGTGAACGTAGAACCACACGTAAAAAGATCGTAAACTGATACGATGATCGTAAGTTAAGAAGGCTTTGTGAAACGGTGGCCTGGAGTTCATCTGCACCCAACCTTAGTCACTAGTGATTGCATATTTTGTCAATCTTTATTACGGTATTGCAACTCTACAGCGCATATCGTATTCAATGACAGTGTAATATTGGAAGATTTTAATATACAGGACAGTCTGCTTCTGTTAAATTTGCCAAACAATGTCTTTCTTGATTACATTAATGTCGAAATACAATATGTCGATGCTCTAATATGTTAAACACATATGTTTTATTATTACATGCGATCCTCTTTTTTTAAACCATTTGTTGTTTATTGCCATCGAATATTAAATTATTTAGGAAAGAGCCCCTGCATGAAAATTAATGTCATTTCAGTAACCTTGTTCAACCCATATTTCTTATGGTCAACACTTTCATCATATTTATTGTGTGAATGAACAATTCTGAAAATCGTAGATCTATCTTTTTGCACAAACGATTATGACAAAATATTGTCTGTTCCGTTGTCAAACCTTTTAAAAAAAATTAATGTTCCAAAACATGACAAAAAATTGAGAAAAGGAATACCTATTGATGACTAAATAAGGTATTCAATCAAAGGTTACATGTATAATACCAAAAAAAGTGTGCATTTGAAAAACAAATAAGTAACGAAATTTTCATTTTGGTTTGTTTACAATATATGTCATAGATAAAACAATTACCTGTTATAGTGCTCTCATGTGAACTCCCGCCACCTCGATGTTCATCAACTGTGTCTCCTATCCTACCTTAATAAAGAGATGACAATAACGTATACGTATATAAATATAAACTACTAACAATAATGTTCCACTGTATTCACTTCAGTATCATATCATAGCTATTTTCATGAGGGCCCCTTTTTCCTATGTTACACAGTATAACCTGTTTTCCTTACTTTAACTCTTCATTTCTATTTTCACATTTTTTTTTCATAATCAACACTAATCATACTTTGAATGATTTATTATCAACCTCTTCACCATTTACTAGATTTTAAACTAGAAATTTCGTTTGTATTAACATAAAAAAAACATTAAAAGATAATGCTATATCTATAATTTAAAAGTCTTGTATACTTCCACTTAAGTTAAATGAATACGTTTATAAAGTCTGCATCTCTGATATGCTTAAATTAATTTGTTATGTCAGTTATACTTGTGTTTCATAATTTTGCTACAATTCAATAAATAGTACGATGTAATTATCATATTTTGTTATCATCATATCAATCATAACTGTTGTTTATTAACACTTAACCATGGTCATTGAATGTTTAATAATCTTTGCTTTATTATTTCAACTCTACAGCGCATGTCGTTTCCAATATACGATGTCAAATTAATCAAGATATCAAATCATTAAACTGAAATCGATTAGATAGTATCGCGATTGTACGACAATGAACAACATGCGAGTTTCCTTATTATGATAACATAACTTACTTTCATAAAAATTTTCAGACTTGTCAATTGCAATTAGTTCAGTTCTGTTCAGACAATTCGATTATAATACTTATATTTCAATATGTCGACATGGTCGTTGCACAGATATATTCAACACAAATGTTTTATTAAGAATCCTTTTTTTTTTATTTTTTTTTTAAACATTTTCTGTTTATTGCCATCGAATGTTAAATTATTTAGAAAAGAGCCCCTGCCTGAACATTTATATCCTTTATGTGGCTTTCGGTAAATGTTGTTCAACTCATTTTTCCTGTGGTCAACACTTTCATCATGTTCATTGTGTGAATTAACAATTCTGCAAATCGTAGATTTATTCTTTTGCACAAACCCTTATGACAAAATATTGTCTGATCCGTTGTCAAACCGTTTTAAACATTTTAATGCTTCAGAAAATGACAACAAATTGAGAAAAATAATACCTATCGATGACTAAATAAGGTATTCAATCAAAGGTTACATATATAATACCGAAAAAGTGTGCATTTGAAAAACAAATAAGAATCGGAATTTCCATATTGGTTTGTTTACAATATCTGCCATATAATAAACAATTACTTGTTCCATTGCTCTCTTGTGAACTCCCGCCACCTCGATGTCCATCAACTGTGTCTCCTATGCTACCTTGTTAAAGAGATGACAATAAGTAGATATAATATGCAACAAATGTCATAAATTAAAATACAGCAGTCAAAATTGTGTTGAAGATAATACATATTTTAAAGTTTTTCTTGTCGTAAAATACACAGAGTTGTGTCTGGATTGATCAAATGAAAGACCAATAATAAAGAGGTCTTTCTTTGGGCCATCATTACACACCGATGTCTGTTTTACAACAAGATGAAGCTTAAAATATGTATTATCTGACTGATTTACCGAAAGAAAAAAAATCCACAAAAATTTGAAGAATAAGCACCCTATTTTACCGACCACACTAAACATGCTAAAGTGGTATTATATTCCTTTTCAGTGCGTTCAAGGCTTTTAAGCGCCCAACGCCTAATTTAGAATGTGAAATAAAACTAACTTATTAATCTAGATATAAACCTTAGAAATAATTATCAGCGCAATATTGATATAACTGTAACTGCACGAAGTAAGACACTTATGAATTGTTTCAACCCGATGTAATTCAACAGAATATATAAGAATATTTTATCAATTGATCTTTTGATAAAAAGTATAAATAAATGTAAACAAGCTAAGAACTAACCCAAAGAGAGCACACATTTTTATGTATGCATGAACATCTAACACGAAAACGAATATCAGTACATATAGGTTACAGTATGGTTTCCTATTCCGTGTGAATCAATAGGATTTTCAACATTTCACACACAACTTTGTTCTATCTGGCTTGTGTTATGGAACGTTTTAACCTAAAATTCATCTCAAATATTAGATAGTGTCCCTGTATTGTAGCGATGAATAAACAAAACTATACTTTATTTTTAAAGCTTAAATGTGAGTCAAAGACGAGTTTTTTTTTAAACCTATCAAATATTTAACTTTAAAGAATACATTCCCCAATTGGCAACAACAAACTATCAAACGAATGAAATGTGGATGTAAATTAAAGTTGACATTTTATCAAGGACCAGACACATGTCATTATTGTATGCCTTGAAGCATATTTCATTGAAACATGGTATCGTCTTTGTTGATTCATGTGATTCTTCGAGTGAATTACCACCTATCGTTCTGAAAGAAAATAATTCCATATATATATATGTCTTTGAGTGATTATTAATTCTTATGATAATTTGATTGTAAACCTACACATTAAGAGTAAAGTTTGTCTTTTCTCAATATTAATCTAATATAAAAGGGATAGATACATCTGATTTGTGTGTTTTAACTTTTTTGTCACAGATTTTAAATTGTGTAATAGTGCCCGCCATGACACTAAGTTCTACTTAATATATATATATATATATATATATATATATATATATATATATATATATATATGTTCCAAAACCTGTGCAAATACATGAATAAGACATAACTGTCAGTTAAACAAACCTCTTGATTGCCATATGACAGGAATAAAAAAAGCCACACCTGTTCCTATGAAAGTAAAGAAGACGAGAAGACCAATCCTTACATCTGAAACGAAAGTATAAAAAAAATGTTAAAAGGTTGTTAATGAACGTGATAATAAAATTTAGAATGTCAAAAAGACAGCAACCCGACCATATAACAGACAACAGCAAAAGGTCACCAACAGGTCTTCAATGCAGCGAGAAATTACCGTACCAGGGGGCGTCCTTCAGCTCGCCCCTAAACAAATATATATACTAGTGCAGTGATAATGGACGCATACTAAACTTCAAATTGTACACAAGAAACTAAAATTAAAAATAATACAAGACTGACAAGGGGTAGAGGCTCTTGACTTTGGACAGGTGCAAAAACGCGGCGGGGTTAAACACTGTTTTGAGAGCTCAACCCTCCCCATATACTTCTAGCCAATGTAGAAAAGTAAACGCATAAAAATACGCACATTAAAATTCAGTTCAAGAGAAGTCCTAGTCTGATGTCAGAAGATGTAACAAAAGAAAATAAACAAATTGACAGTATCTTTAATCTTATTATTATTGACAAAAAAGATTTATATAAGGTAGAACCGCAAAGGAACACATGTTTAAAAATTGAATCAGATGGTATCTCCTTTTTTTTCACTAGTTTTTCACCTAAACAAATAGTGGACATTTGTTGCTAATTTCACTCACAACAAAGCGAGTCAAAATGTTGGTTTTGGTGCTTTGGTATACTTCTCTATGTATTGTCCACAGCATTTCAGGCACAAAACACACTTATAAGGTGTCGTGTATTTTAGGTTTTCAGAATATTTATATTGTTCTTAGGGTACTAGATCCACCACAAATCACGCGTAGACATCAAATTGTTTATTTTCATGAACAATATAGATGGCCCGGTGGTTCTTTATTTCAACATTCATACTTATACTTTATTAACACTATAAGTATTGCCTCCTAAAAGGTTAAAAATTGCTCTTCTTCCACAACCTAATACATATTATGAACCATTTTGTAGTTTAAATTTTGTAACGTATTCTATTGTATTTAGTTCAATTACATATTTTATTTCTAATTATCACTTAACTAACATGCAAGATGTTAAATAAATATTCACACAGCTAAGATTAAAGATATAAATAGATATTTGACGTGTTTTTTATACCTTCAGAATGTGTACGATTATAGTTCTAATGTTTGTCCTCATAGCAGGATGCAACCATCGTTAAAGTATTCGACATATCCAGTCATAGTTACATGACATTGCACAGATCGCGGTTACATTTTCTTTATACATAAGGAATAGAACAAAGGGAAAATATAGATTCCACCACTGCAAAAAGAGTGCTACGATTTTTTTCCACTCGATAGAGTAGCATCTTTATATTTTAAGTACGAGACATGCCGAGCTTTAATAGTTATTGTAAAACTGTTGAGGGTGGAGAAATATCGTTATACACGACTTATAGTTGTGAAATCTGTTTTCCCTAATGATTGTATCCTTCTTTTTCAAAGATTTGCAGAAAGTTTACTTCTTTTTATGTGACATCATCAGATATGGTCGCCTTATTTTCATGACGTCAAAATAGGAAAAAAAATCAGAAGAAACCAAGAAAATTTACGCCATAATTACGACCAATCATTGGCCGTGAAGATATATTGCACAAGTGAGGAGAATTTTGTTCTCACACTGATCAAAAATGTAAAAATAGCACAAACATTAAAGAAATATGTTTTGATCTGTCCGGTATATGGTAAAAGTAATTTTGTACAAGAAACAGAATTACAGGCAAAAACTTTGATTTTGCAATTTGTTTACGAACTTTCCGTTTTGAATTTTCCTCGGAGTTCAGTATTTTTATGATTTTAATTTTGATTAAGGTTATCATTTCGTTATTTCAAATCTGTCTTTTGTCAATACATGTCATGTTCCTCTCGTAAAACTACTGGGCTTAAAGAGCTACTAATTGGTTTTAATCAACACAATAACACTATTTGTTTGTCATTTAATTAGGAGCTTACACTAGACATTGATTTTTGACACTGTCATTTCAACACGTCCGAGTATTGCTACAACTTGAACAATCTCATATTATGAAAAAATAAAAAGACGCCGTGTCATAACGAGTATCAATTCAGACTGAGTATTCCTTCACATGTTTCAGTTGATATACATTTCTTTTGTATTTTAGTTTAAACATATTTATTTATATTGGATTGGGAAAAAAGTTCATGCAATATATATTTAGGAGATAACTGTATTGTATTTTAAGCTTAGCCTTCATAAAACGTAGATTTTTACGTCGCAAATTGAGTTTATCTAGCAACGCTTAGCGGAGCTAGGTAAACGGATATTTGCGACAGTAACATTACGAAGCCCAAGCTTAAAATACAATACAGTTATTTCCATTTTAATGTAGCATATAAAATGAATACAATTTAATAAATATTTTGGCATATGTTACATAAATGAAAAAGTCCGCGAAAATGTTGCGTGGTCTTTAACAAATGAACAATGTGACGTCATATGCTTACTCACGATCTCAAACATAAAACTCTAGACGTATATATTACTTTCTTACGCTTCGGAAAGGTACCAACGTTGATTAAAAGAAGATCTTGGGACTCAAAATGTGATTTTCATGTTATTTTGTGAGAAATAACATACAAAAAAAAATGGAATCAAAATGGTGGCTTTCCTAGTTACGGACTGGTAGAACCTGAAATTTAGCCATTCAAAATATTTGTCAACGTCCAATGAAAATTAAAGTTACAAACGAATTGCATTAGAATAATCCCTTACCACTTTGCGGGTGCGAGTGCTGCCTTGTAGTGAGATTAGCCCACTCTTTTTTTAAATCTACAAGGATGTCTATTACGAGCAAGATATGGATCTCTCTTAACAGAGGTCATCCATTTATCGTACCCTTACGACGGACTATCATCGTTTCTTCAAGACCATACTCGTAAATGGTGTCAAGGAAGTGCCGAAAATGTAGTTCCTGAAATTTTCTCCTCGAAACACTTGTGTCAGTAGTCTGATGCACACCACGGCCCTCTTTTATACTTTAATCAGGGCAATAACATCTTGCATTGATAACAACGTGATTTGACTAATATAAAAGGTAAAAATTTTAAACATATTAAAGTATTCCTTTAAATTACCTTTATTTTACATACGTTGACATGATCTATTTTATTAATTATTATTATTTGTAATGGTATTATTTTTTACCTATGAACGATAAAACTGTTTGGTTCAACGTTTGCATTCATTTGATATAATAAACATTATTTTGTGTAAGCATGCGCTATTAATTATTTATACCAATACTTATTCTATTCTTTTTCAAAATGATCTTGCCAATAAAAATAGAAATTTCGTTTTAAAATGTTCATAAAAAATTATTTTGTTTGATGGTTACATAGATACATTAAACTTGCCATTTCCGGTGTAACCTAACAAATTGATATTATTTTTACCATAAAATCTTTAAACTATATTACTTGGGAGACTGTTGAGATCAACAGACATCTTATTATAGAATTTTCAAATCAATAATGCTTAATGAATAAAGAACTAACCTGTACTCATTTCACAATAATAAAATACTACCACTGATGTACAATACACGCCAAAAAGTGAAAAGCACCAAAGAGACTTACATACTGAAAGAAAAATTAAACGTTTAAATTGTTGCTAAAAGTACGTTAATTTCAAACTTCAATTAAAACAATATTGATAAGATAGAGGAAAAACATAAAATATGATAAATATAAAAAAGATCTAGATTTACAAATGAAGATATCTCTATCAACTCAGTTCTACATTTTTTTTTTATCATTTCCTTGTTCAATCGATATATTGACCTATTGCTTGCTTGGTTGTGTGTGTGTTGAAACGACCTGCAGTCAACATATAAACAAGATAGGCATGTGCTCACATAACACTGATTAGATTAACCACAGTGTGTGTCTGTACTTATTCAAGCTATCTACACTAATTCGATACTGATTGTCTTTGGGTGTTGTTTTATTTTAAACTTTACTCGGTTGATTCGGCAATGGCCGGTGTTGGTCGTTAGGTAGTCGTTACAACTGCGCATTGTCCGTGATATGCTTCATTCAAAAGACGGAACACTTGATTCAAACATATAGTTTCTTCATTTTTCATTTCTTCTAATATTCTTACAGTTATACCTATTTTGCTTCTTTCATTGCAGGTTTGTTCCGTTTTCTTGCATTGCCATAAGCAAGAAACTTTTTCTAACAACCATTTGGTGCTATCATTATGTTCATTTTGGTCACTTTTTCCTGCAGAGTATATTACAAATATTAAATATTTCAGTATGATACTTGCAATAGTCTATTTGCCAATTTTCGTAATTGACCCTGTAATAAGAGATCCCTGTTTGTTGGTTGGTTTCCTTGTAAGGGACATTATACATTTATATCCCGTTCCTAGGGAAATATGAAGAATTTTTCACCCAAGAAAATCATATTTCATGAGGGCATCGCATGAGGGAAATATGACTTTTTGAGGGTTAACAAATCATCATATCTCACTGCCCTCTTTTTTTTTTACATAATAAATGTTTTCATATCTGTTCTGTTTTATAACTTAACACAACATACACAATGATAATCAGCACCGATTTAAAGTTTAATATTGATCTATTCTTTTCTAATTGTATTTAGATTTGAAATAATTTTTAAAATAAACAGTATCAAAATATTTTATTTTAACATTAACCGTGGGTAACTTCTCACAAGGCAATCCCGACGTTCAGAGGGGAATATGAAGTTTTGTTCGACGTCACGTGTGATAGTTTCAACCAATCAAATAGTGATTACGCTATCAAAATCATCATGCAGTAGAATAACAAATTTTATCTACAATTGGGAGCAAGCAGAAAGAGCAAATTTTCCTCTGCGTAATGTGAGTTATCTTTAAGGTATTCGGATTTTTAAAAAAGAAATATTTGTTGTTCAGCTGAATACTTATGACATCAAAAATTACTTTTCATTAAAAAATGGTTATACAGCCAATTTTGTCCGGTATAGAACCAGTTTATCATTGACAACAGGAAGTAATTTGTGAAAAAAGTGTAATAACATAATCAAAACAGTAATTGGCAAATGGACTTTTAAGCGAAACGTTTAAAATTCTTGCTATTCAGGTTACAAATGAATAGATAAACAATGTCATAGAATAATTATTTAAATTTGAATTGAACTTTGGTATCATGAACTCAAACTTAAATTGTATCCAAAAATAAGAATGTATTATTGATTAGAATAGATATTTGTTTGAATGATGAGATATCAAATATATATGACGCGTTGTACTTTTACGTAATTTATAGAAAAATATAAAAACACAAAATAGTAAGGGGTTCCACGGAACCATGTGTATAACCTGCCATTGATGCTGTCAATATAAAAGTGTTATGTTGACTTTAAGGTTTTTACATTAAATATTGAACAAAGAATTTAAACAGAAAATCATTTATTTTTTCAACATAAAATCATCCCAGTCTGTATAAACATGGTAATTTGAAAAACAAAGTCCATCTATCAGATAAATAAAAAAATGCATGTTCAAAGGTTTTCTTCTTACATTCTATCTTAATCATTGAAAAATGACAAAATTTCATGTTATTAATGTCTAAAAATATTTAATCACATTCTTTTAAGATTCTGAAGTAGGAATTCCACATTGTTCCATCCTCGAGTTTGTTTCCGATAAATAACTAGGAAACTAACAAAAGACATAAATTAAGACTTATTTCATTAAAATAAAAGTACAAAAAGTAATTTGATTACTACTGGAAAAGAGATTGGAAGGTAATAATAAAGAATATGATGTATATAAATTTACCTGATATCTTGCAGCAATGCAGAATGATTACTGTGATACTAAATACTACCAATGGTACTACAAGTAGCACAATGCCGTATTCGGCATTATCTTTTTCCGTGTGTCCTGTTTTGATTCAAATACATTTTTGAATACATTTTGAAACAAAATTGGTGTGCCATTTGTTCATAATATATTGAATGACAAGACCTTTAATTTCATGAAATAAATTAGCTGCATGTTTGAGTAAATAAAGTTTTCATATTATCTCCTGTTAAAAGTTCTGTGTTTTTCAAGTAATAATATTTGATTAGAAATGTATTGTTGTGTTAAAAACATTGACATCACTACGCAAAAATATTCTAAGCAGTATTACAAAATACAAAGTTTCTGTATGAATAGTTTAGTAAACTTTAAGTAAGTGCAAAGAGTAAAATGGCCTTCTGTTAATTTCCTTAATATTATAGATTTAGAAACATACTAACCAGGTGATAGAAGAAGTGACGGTCGACCTAAAATTAAAGTTTGATTGATTAATTTATTTATTTCATGAAATGTACTGCCTATACTTCTTTTCAACCTTAAGGGTATCGACAGCATCAAAGTAAGCAGGGATTTTTCTTTTTTCTTCTGTGTTGGTCATATAAGTTCATTAGTGTTCAACCTCATATACTTTACAATAACACAGCTTTAGTTTTCAGTGTTTCCTGTTACATGTGTTAACTAAGGTATATCCACATAAGCGCTACGATCGCAAACAATGAAGGAAGATAACAAAACAATCTAAAAAAAACAAATTTCTAAAATGAAAAATCGTATTAATAGTGCAATAACATAAACATACATTCCGTGTTGAAGACAGTACCTTTACTTATAACGGTAAACTTTTATCAATTGTGATTTGGATATGGAGAGTTGTCTCATTGGCACTCATACCACATCTTTCTATATTTACAAACCAAACAGCTGTTGTTCAATGACGTTGCATAAAAAATAAGGAATGACAGATAAAAGCTTTTATAACATTAAACACTATTACTAGCTTGTTTTATTTGTTTAATTACTTGAAACTCTAACTTGTATGCTTCAATTCTAAGTGTTTTTTCTTGTAAACCTTATAATTTTACTTAACAAAATAAGATGATAACAATCCTTGTTCAGAACAGTCTACGAAATCAGAAATGTATGTAGCACTTTGTCAAATTGTAGCATGTTTACGCTTTGAAGAATGGGATAACAATGTGTCAATACACCAGTTCTTCAAGTCGATATAACTCTTTTATACAACTATTAAATTCTAAACACTTATCCTAACTGACAAAATACTGTTTTATATATAGATAGCATTGGAAGATAAATATAGAATAGCGAAACATAAACACGATCTTTCTTCTTTATATACTGAACTCTATTAACCTTTTGATGATGACTTTTCGCAGCTTTATGTTAAGATCAGACCATTATCACAATATATGAGAAGAGACAATGTTAAGAGGAGTATATGTAGTGTACCTGTAAAGATTACAGGGACATTTTGTTTTGAGATTTTAGGTGGTATTTTATTCTAATCTTTCATTTCTTGGCATAAGAGGAATGACGCAATTTGCTTTGCATTTCAGTTCGATATGTGTTTATTTGTGAGAAAATAATGCTTTATACTGGTTTTTTTTTTATAGAATGACTTGCGAAAGTATTGCAATTTCATTGTTTATTACTTTGTGGAAAATGTAAAGTCTGTTTTTTAATCTTCATTTTTGTAAGGTCTTGCAACTTATATGATATGGCTTTTTGGATACACTGTAAAGATAATTCATGATTACATATTTCGCTTTTCTCTTTCTAAGATTTTGTAAGTTTTTCTTCTGTTTTTAGTATGTAATTCCCTCACTATTCGAAATATGGGATGATTATGGTTTGGTAAGCTATTTCCTTTACTAATAATGAGTGAATCGTAAGGTTTTGTCAGATTAGTGATCGGAATGGATTTGATTTTTACTGCTGAATGTTGTATAAATGTACATCATGAATATCAGTATTAGAATTGTGTACGCCTGACGCAAGTTTAGTTTACAAAAGACTCATTAGAAGGGATTGTAAGATATTTGCTTCGTTCAATGTATTCTATGATATAAACATATATGTTTTGATCCTAATATTATTTTACTTTTTTGTTGTGTTTTTTGTCTTTTTCTTTGACGAAACTACGATAACGTTATAACTGTCCGAATGAAATGGTATAGGCAAGTTTTTATCTCATTTTGTAGCCACTCGATCTTTCTAAGCTTAATTTTAAAAGATCGGTAGTTGATGATGTCGTCTGCAAAAAGTCTTATTTCGAACATAGACAATTGATTCGTTAATGTAAATGAAAGAGTTTTAGTTCCATTAAACTGCCTTCCTAGTGTCTTTTTGTTGTCGGGATGTACAAGTACCCGGCAACGTCCACTTGTATTTTTTGTCTGAGGAAGAAATTGCATTTTCAGAACTTACAATAAATATATATGTATCTATCTACAGTTTTATTCACTTATTGTTTGTTTCACATATTTTTGTCAACAAACCCTTCGCCAATTTTGAAGTGAAACATATACTTACATTTAGTGCTAAAAACTTCAAGACTTGAATTTTCATTTTTTTCTCCAGCTCCATTTCGACAAGTCCATGATCCATTTAAGATGGTTAGCTGTCTTGAATCGATAGTGTATATTACAACACGTGAAGAAAGTATACTAATATAACCAGTTGTGTTGAAACAGTTGTTGATAGGAAATGCTACACAATATGCAAGTTCTTTATTTTTGTGAAAAATAAAGACACCAAGTTCAAGGTCGTTTACCCTGCACATCATTTGTAAAGTTTCGTCATCACCAAGACATCCGAAGAAGATTTGATTAAATTCTACACTGGAATTACCTGGAACTACATTAATGTTTATGAGAGTTAATGATTTGATAATCATACTCTATCATTTTAACGTGTTGGAAGATAAATCCAAAAAGGACTTTTACCTTGAGAAAATAAACAGAGGATGAGAAAACATATGAATAAGTTATACATCTTAATTTCAATATGCTGATATAATGATATAAATTTATAAATGTTCAATTTTTACAAATTTGGAAAGCATCTTCGCTGTCGAAATCCCTCATACCATAATACAAACTAGCTTTTTACATTAACATAAACTTAAGCAATGTCCTTTTTATGCGTTAATGAGAGCTTTATTTCGTGATATTTTACTAAGTATATTGTCTTAATTAGCATTTGATTAAAAAGCAAATCACTTTGAACATCTGTTTCACAGATTACGAGTGATTTGCTTACCCTTTCTGAGCACCTCAGATCATCCTTCAGGTTTATTGGTTGTTTTAGATGCTAATTGTTTAGTTTTCTGTGTTGATTTTCGTTAACTGCTGTTGGTCTTTTTTCGTGTTTTTGTCATGGCATTGTCAGATTTTCATCCACGTATGAGTTTGAAGGTCTCTTTTGCTTCTTCAATTTCTGTGTTTTACACTATTGTTGAGTAATATATAAACATTTATTATTTTCTACTTTCTCTTCAATGGCAACATATATAAATGTATATAATCTTTTCATGATTATATATTGTAGTTAAATAATCATAATATCTGAACATTTTTGGTTCGTTCTTTTCAACTTACCGACAGTGTAGTACACATACAGAAATACTAATTGAATGCTAAACCTCAACATCTAGTTTGAATTTAGTAATTTCAGTTATTGTATTCGTTGTGTGTGAAATGGAGTTCCAGTATTAGATGAAGAATGTAATCTAGAATTAAACAAATTATGAAATTGATTTAAAGATTTACAGATTAAACTTCAAGAAGAATTCATTAATATTTCTCTTATTATTTACATCTGATTATATTTCTTTTCTATTTTTTAACTTTCACCAACCCATTTAATTTTTTACTTGGTCAAACTAAAATTTATTAAAAGATGCGGAAGAATTAAAATGAATGGTCAAGTTACTTAATGCTATTTTTCAGAAAATGCGTCATGTTGGAGTATTTAATAGAATGTGTCTAAAATGATTGATATTTTTTGTTGAAATCCATAAATATTGCTTGATTAGAAATAAGAAGATGTGGTATGAGTGCCATTTAGACAACTCGCCATCCAAGTCACAATTCGTCAAAGTAAACTATTATAGATAAAAGCACGGTCTAAAACACGGAGCCTTGACAAGTTTAAATAGGTACCAACCTTCAATTTTACCTGAAACAATAGTCTAACATCAAAACATAGTAAAACACACTATAGAATATCAATTGTTATGGCTTTAATTTATCAAAAGATATATTGAAACAAACAAGTAAACATACGCTGAACGATTAAATTTGATATATGATAAAATATTAATACAAAATCTATAAAATAAGGGATGAGATGTTAAACGATATACCGCCAAATATAATAATGTACACAGGTAAATGAAGATAATTTTGTTGTCAGGTATACAGTAATGAAATACGGAAATATGTTTTACAAATTGAAATAAAAATTTGCTACACATAGTACGAGACTAGACGTAACAAGAACGTGTCCATAGTACACGGATGCCCTACTCACACTATAATTTTCATGTTCAGTGAACCGTGAAATTAGAGTCAAACTTTAATGTGGAATTAAAATTAGAAAGATCATATCATAAGGAACATGTGTACTAAGTTTCAAATTGATGTGACTTTAACTTCATAAAAAACTACCTTGACCAAAAACTTTAACCTGAACCTTGCACTATCATTTTCTATGTTCAGTGGACCATGAAATTGGGGTCAAAACTATAATTTGGCATTAAAACTAGAAAGATCATATCATGGGGAACATGTGTAATAAGTTTCAAGTTGATTGGACTTCAACTTCATCAAAAACTACCTTGACCAAAAACAAGTTAACCTGAAGCGGGACGAACAAACGGACGGACGAACGGACATACGGAGGCACCGACCAGAAAACATAATGCCCCTCTACTATCGTAGGTGGGGTATACAAATGTATATTCTTACCAAACACTTGGTATATACCAAAATAGAAGGACGAGAACTAAAGCTAAATAAGTAAACCTTTAATAACCAAAAGGCATTACAATTTTTATTAACCGGTCAATTTAACACGAAATTACGATTTGAGAGTACTCGCAATTATGGAAATCTAGTTAACAGCCAACAACAATTAAAAACAAAAACAAACATGCATTCGAGACTAAAATCAACTATATAACACCCAGGGATTTAGTATTCTAACGTTATGGACAGTAAACGATGCCTATCAAATCTATGTATCTATGAAATAATTAAGTAAACGTTTTAAGTAAAAAGTAAAATTTTAAAAATACTGAACTTCGGGGAAAATTCAAAAAAGAAAGTCGCCTTATCAAATAGTAAAATCAAAAGTTCTAACTAATCAAATAATAAAAACAGTTCAAACACGTCAAACGAATTTATAACAACTTTCATATTCTTGACTTGGTACAAACATTTTCTTATGTGGTGGATTAATAATTTATGGTCACGAAATTGCTGACATAATAATTTACTAGTAATGCATTGATAAAATTCGTTAAAATCTATTAAATCACTACACACACTAGCATAACGAACGAGATGGGATATATAAACACCGTATGATCGAGCAAATGCAACATCGCAGTCTAACAAATAATATCACAAGAAAGGAATGAATAATCATCTCTTTTGGCGTAAATTTTATTATGGAATTCCCTTAAGGTTAAATATAATAATCTTGTAGGTATTTTCTTATGATCTGTTTGTAATACCTGTCTCAGTGAGATTTACGATAATTGTCGGGATTTAGAAGAAAAAAATATCAACGAAGTAATTCAAAACGGTTGTCAAAAATGTTAGACTTGACATGTTAGATAAATAACCATTTAAATTCGGGACCATCTCAAAGAGTAGTATTAATTATTGATTTTGTACAATACTTACTTTTTAACATTGCTACACATTTTAGCGATAATGTTTTGCAGTTCAAAGCACTATATGTCCTTAATTAGATCGTCTGTATTATATATATTTATATTTTACTTATAACTTATCGATATATAAACAATGAAAAAAGTATTGCAACACCTTGATTTTTTTTTAAACTTGAAAAATCAGCCTCTTATTTTAAATAGAATATGATAAAATATTTGTAAAAAAATATTGAAACGTAGTTAATGATAACATTGGCATTAAAACGAATAAAAAATGAATGAATTTTTTTTTTTTATCTAACCAAAATTTTTATAACAAAATGAAGTGTTTTTGTACAAAAAATGCATTTTAAAACTTTTACTGTAGTCGAACTTTACAATGTCAGACATTTCAAAAATAATCTTTAGATGATTGTTCACCTCATGGTTGATCGATATACGCCAAAGAATTAGAACTTTGTGCGCAGCCGCCATTCAAACGGATAACCGCATCTTGACGTCTTCTGATTCCTGCCATATTTCGACTAATTTGCTGCTAAGGTAGCAGCAACCATTCCTGACGAAGGGTTTTGTTTATTTCATGATATGTTTGAACTGAGGTATGTCCCATAAATGCTCGATCATATTTCAAATTCGGCCTACGATCGGGTCAAGGAAGATAAACTGAATTCCATTGGAACAATGGATCTTCCTCCACGATGCTAATTCCAACTTTGGCGAGCTCTGTACTATATTTGATACGGGCAACTGTGTGTCTGTTCGTAAGCAAAGGTCCCCGAAAGGATCTTATCACATGATAACAAGTAGCGATGAGCGGATCTCGAACAGTTCTTGTTTAAAGGCTCCTGTATGGTCATCACTCACTTTTAAGGATTGTATTTTTTGCAAATGGTTTCCTTCTGACCAACGTTTATTATGCTTGATTTTCCCTAGCAGATGTTTTAGGGGGTCTTCTTGATCTCGGAAGGTCTTTAACATCTTTTGTTGCCTGATTTTTATTCTCAAAACGACTTATAGTGGAATGGTAATGACCAAAAATACGTGCAATTGTTACTGCGACATACCTGCTTCTCTCATGCTGATTATCTGCCATCTTGATGCAATTATGAGTTGTGGATGACCAATTACAAGGTGTCAATCACATAACTTTATAAACTTTTTTATTTAAAGTGTTGAAAACAATGAGGATAAAACATCTGTTTTATTGTTTACGTGTACAAGAGCTGCAACTACATATAAGTACTTATCGAGTCGATATTAATTGATTCAACTCTTAATATCTTATTTTTATCAATATGAAATTTATTTATTTTATCTTATTTTTATCAATACGAAATAAACATGTATGAAAAAGAGGATGTGGTATGATTGCCAATTCAACCAATCTCTACATGAGACCAAATGACACAGAAATTAACAGCTACAGTTCACCGTACGTCCTTTCACAAGGGCAAAGCCCATATCACATGGTCAGCTATAAAAGACCTCATAATCACAAATGTAAAACAAATTCAACGAGAAAACTAACGGCCTAATTAATGTCAAAAAGGAATAACGAAAAAATGTAACAACAAACGACAACCACTGAATTACAGGATCCAAACTTGGGATAGGCACATACATACAGAATATGTAATATTTCAAGATAAGAAAGAACAATTAAAAATTGTTGAAAGTCAATTAACTCATCAGATGGATATGAATAGAAAGACATATAAGACAAAACACCGAGTAACGTGGATGGGTACTTGTACATCCCAACAACTAATACACAGCTCTGAGAGTACTCGCAGTATATTAGTTTAAAGCCAAAAATAACTAAAAAAAAATCGTGTATTCAAGAGCTTATTTGAACGAAACTGATAATCATTTAAAAATATTTAAAAGAGGAAGCAATTGCATTTTCAGAACTTACAGTAAAACTTTCGTGGTATTTGTCCACGCTATGTATACAACCTTACCTTTGTACGTCCTTGTACTCTTCTAAAGTGTCTCTATTTGATTTTAAAATGTTCATATCTAGATATTAATCAATCGATATATTTTGTTTTTGTTCGATGAAGTGTACTGTCTTCACCTTATTAAATGTCTTAAAATATTGTCATACTTGAAATTAAACTTCTTTATAAGGTTCGTAATAGGTTTTTAAAGAATTACATTTGAGTAAAATTCCTTCAAAACTTGATACAACAAATAACAGCAAAAATATAAGCTCAACATGCTTTTTTTCAACAATACGAGTGTATGTATAAAATGAAAAAAATGACAGGAAGAACATAATTTAAAAAATGACCTTGAAATGAAACTGTCAGTTAACTGCGAGTACTCTCAGATCTGTGTCTAGTGTCCTTATTTTGTTGGGATGTACAATTTTTGTACATAAAATAGGCCGTCCGTTTTCTCGTTAGAATTTCATTGTCATTTCGGGGCCTTTTATAGCTGACTATGCGGAATGGGTTTTGTTCATTGTTGAAGGCCGTAAGGTTACACATAGTTGTAAATTGTTGTGTTATTTTGGTCTCTTGTGGAGAGAAGTCTTATTGACAATCCTGTCACATCTTCTTTTTTTTTTATATTCACTAAAGAGATTTATGTATATGCATGTGTGTATGTAAATGAAATCCATCTTTATATAAGTAAAAAAAACAAGCATTTAATATCATAATGGTGGATGTGTTTAACATCGAATTTGATTCTACTGTGTCATAAGTAAAACAGGAACATACACAGTCGTAGGCATTAACGCTAGTAAACTAGATAGCACCGCAATACAAAAGAAATATAAAAAGACAAAGTTATTGTAATCGATCAAGTCGTTGTATACAACATTATATTTCATGCAGCACTAATTAATGGAAATATTTTATTTATCAATATTCAATGAAAGCACAACATATTAGCGTCGCGAATCAAATAACTAAATTCCGAAGATTATATAACATGGACAGTTAGTCTGGAATAATGAGCAAACTCAATAACGTATAGTAATATATATGTATAAAGCACTTACACGAAATACGAAAAAAAAACAAAGCCGATTTACCGTTTACTATCTTGTAGATTTTGTTTTCCATTCATTGATATGATATCTTTTAATTTATAGAAATAATGGTATTGTTGTGTTAGTTTATCTAAACAAGTGTTTTAAACGGAACAAAACTTTACACATTTGTCACGGTTTAACTTCTTAGATAAATGATTCATATCGTCGATATCTTTGCAACATGATACGGACAAATTTAAATACTTAAAACATGTGATATGCTTCACATTGTCATACAATATTACGTTGTTAAAATTTTAAGTACACTAAATTTGTTAAACAATTTAGAAGTTTTTTCAAGGTTTTCATTTTATTTCATTTTGTTATGTTATATGTATTCTATATGTATTCTATACCAATCTCAAAATGGAAATTTTTTTCAAAACGAATTTCCATTTTTCATTCATTACAGGGAGATAAAGCCAATACTTTATTATGTTCTAAAAAAAAAAGGATAAAATAGTTACAAGATTTTCATTCTTTTTAACTTTATCTTTCAATCATTATAACTTCCTCTAAAGATTAAAATACCACGAAACTCCACAATATTAGAATTGATGGAACACTTTCTTAATAGATATAGGAAGACTTCTTTATGTAAAAGTAAGGCATTATTTTCTGACACCAGATCATTAATACAAAATTTTCAATATCTTTGAATTTCAACATCCACATGCTATCTATTGTGATGTTTGGTTCGGGCATCTGGACCTGGACAGAATATAGGTTTTATTTACAACTTTAATTTGTTGTTTTATACAACCTAGGTTTATTTACTAGGATATCATGCTAAAATGTATTGACGTTTTAATTAGATAAAGTAATCGATCTTGACTTAATTGTGCAAGTTTGTCTCCTCCGGTTTTCTGTATATATCTTTACACAAAAGTGTCTAATGTAATTGTTTTTGTTAATCTAATAATTTAGACAGCCAAGACATTATGTTCACTATCGAAACATATTTGTATAAGCACAATTGTTCTAATATATTTTATATGTCTGTAAGTCTAAGTATTTTAAAAACAATGACTTAATACTGTTTACTTTCCTGTAAAATTTCACAGTTTTGCAAAACTATGTATTATTCTTGATAATAATGATGTTTTGTCCCAGGCGAATAACCCTGGTCTCACAAATTTTTGGAAATTTTAGTCCTCAGCGATCTTCAACTTTGTAGTTTTTATGGCTTTCAAACTTTTTACATCTGAGAATAGTTTTTTGTGGACGTAGCGCGCCTGGCGTATAAAAATATTTTAACCTGTTACCTTCTGATGGCTATGATTCGTTTGTTTCTCTTTCCTATATTTTCTCCCATTTATCTGTTCATTTATTGTAACCCTGTCGTGTGATAATGTCATTTTAATGTTATAATCAACACTGCCATTAAAGTGGGAGATTTGGCATGCCACAAAACTAGGTCCAACCCACCATTTATTCATAAAATGCACTGTACCAAGTCAGAAAAATGGCCATTGTTACATTATAGTTTGTTTCTCTGTGTGTTACGTTTCGGTGTTGTGTCTCTGTTGTGTCGTTGTTCTCTTATATTTGATAGGTTTCCCTCAGTTTTAGTTCGTAATCCGGATTTGTTTTTTCTCTATCGATTTATTAATTTTTAACAGCGGTATACTACTGTTGCCTTTATTTATCCACTTTAAAAATAAAGAGATGTTGTATGATTGCCAATGGGTTAATTTGAACTATCCTTAAAAATTCTAATAGAGTGAATGTAAGCAATTGAAAAAAAACAGCCACATATTTTATAGCAAAATAATTACTACAGGCTCCTGGCTTGGAACAGGCCCATAAAGATTTGGCGGGGTTAAACAAGTTTGTAATGGTTCAAACTCCCATTATCTGTGGTAGTGATGTTACAGCCCAACAGCACAACATAAGAACAAATTTTAAAAAATAAAAGAAAGCAGTATGGGCTTTTGCTCATTGTTGAAGGCCGTACGGTGACCTATAGTTGTTAATTTCTGTGCCATTTGGTCTCTTGTGGAGTGTTGTCTCATTGGCAATCATACCACATCTTCTTTTTTATATTAACTTCTTAGAGCAATCCATTGCAGACAAACATCTAACTAAATAAACTGATCATAGATATCAGGACTAAATTTTGTATATACGCCAGACGCGCGTTTCGTCTACAAAAGACTCATCAGTGACGCTCGAATCCAAATAGTTTAAAAAGTACGAAGATTGTTTAAAACAGTCTTCATACATTCTTTTAGAATATTTGCAATTTGTTGAACATTTAAATTCGTGGTTTCCCAAGTATCCATGAATTTGGTGCTATCAATCAAGTCAAATTTCTTTTTTGAAAAAGAGAGATCCATGTACTCTTTTTCAAATGTATGCTTTAAATTAGTCGAAAAATCAGCTGTTCCCAATTTATCACTGTTAAATCCGTTTATGTTAGCAATATCATTAGGCCCGATAACACATATTTTTTGTAGTGCATTTCTTTGGACAAAAAAAGGCAATAAAAAAAATTGCACCGTCTATCCATGAACGATTTTTACAGTGTGGTAAACTACTTTTGGAACAAATCATCTGGACAATTTTATGTTGAAAGTGTCTGTGATTCACAGCTTTCGACATACTAATTTTAATCTTTTAAACTGGAGCAAATCAAAACTTTACCTAAAACATCATGCCAATAACATGTTTTGCATATAATTTTGTCTTCCTACTTGCTACTGTATGAATAGAATAAAAAGAAATAAATTTGGAAGGTGTCTGAAAAAACAGTTAAACACTGTCCACACTAGGGACTTTAGTTTTTGACAACGAAAATCAAAGGACGATAACTTTGTCCCCGAACCATTACCTCCCCTGTACATTTTGGGCGCCGTGATTGGCAAATAAAATAAAATGTTTGTTGTTGTTGTTGTATCGTATGCCCTAAATATATTTATCACGATTGTTACATTTTACGAGAGAATTAAAAGTACCAACATAACCATTACCACAAAAAAAACATTCCGTGGAGTATATGTCTTACAAATATTAAATACAAACCAAAATATATGCTAAAACATATTTCATTTATAGAATTCGATGTCAATGTGCATAATACAACCCTCTACCCCCCCCCCCCCCCACACACACACACACACACATACAAAAGATACAAAATGTAATTGTCCGTTATCACCAGGGAAAATAAAACCTAATTATTGATTTCTAACGGTCTAACAAACACGCGTAATGTAGATATTGATTAGTAGATATTAAATAGATCATTGAAACATGATCGCTTTGTATTAGATTTAAATTACCCTTTTTGTTCGATATGACAATGAAACTATTTCGACACGTTTAAAAATATTAATGATGATATATATGTGTAGATGTGTGTTGGCCTTAATCTATAAGACAGTAAATAAAGACCCTGAACTAAGAAATACGTCAGCATTAATTCATCATAGGAGGAGCAATTATCCGCTAAATAATATTGTGAAATGTGACTATACATGGCTAATTGTAGTCACCGGAAGTAAGATCTATCAACTAAGCTTAGTGCCTGATCAGTCTTACACATTTCTATTGCCCCAAATAAAAAGCAAGCACTTTGTCAAAGTATGTACATATCGTTTTTCTGAATTTAGTATGCTATGCATCTACCATATCAAAATGATATACATGATATAGCTAAAAAACTAAATGAAGAGTCAAAGTATCTTTATGTATGAATAAAACAGTATATGTCACGAAGACAAGCACGCAAGAAAACAAATCAATTGTCCGTGTTTTTTTAACTGCAATATACCTACTAGTAGATATTATATGAATGAAAAGTATAAAATATTAAAAATAACGAACTCCACGCTTAATTCATAACGGAAATTTTCTTAACAAATGACAACATTAAAAGCTCTAACATGTCTAACAAATGAAAAACAACTGACTTCTAAAGTCAAAGCGCATAAGCAAAAATGAAAGACAAGAATACAAAAAACATTATCATAGCACAATAACACAAGTGGGTTGTTTTTAAACCGGGCTATGCCTTAATGATAAAACAAAAAAATGGACGAAACAGTAAATGTTAAAAGTATAAAAAGACAAAATAAAAAACACTCTAACACGTAATTAAGATGGAAAACACGTCAGTACCTATATTCTATTTTCTAAGTTCGTCTACGGTCTCAGTTGGAGTTGCACGCTCTAAAATACTGAATTTGACATAATCGGTTATCTCATTGCCAAAATCTATGATTCTAATTTTGAAATTATAATTGTTTCCCACTTTATCAGCAATATGTCAACTTCACCGACATTTGGGATATACATGGCTCAACTCATTTGGTATTTAAGAGCTTGCAGCTGCGTATCAGACTTAATAAAATTTCTCCAGTTTCTAGGCAGAAAGTAGATGAACCACGGTTATGTCGTAGAACGTATCATCTTATTTTCAAAAAAGCACCAGAAGATACCAAAAACATTCACTGTGCTTAAACGGCTGTGGGTAACTTAAGTTACCCACAGCCCAAGATGGCGGACTCTAAACTCGTTGATATTTAATTCATACAAAATGTACCTTTTGCGACGTTTTTCATGCAGAATGTAAATATGTATAGGATTATTGAATAAAGAAATAACTAACAATTACCATAAATTTGTTAATATAGAGTTCACTAAAGCGCAAGGCCAACTTAAAAAATGCATAAGACGTCCGTAACTTTTTGATCGAAGCTAAGCAGACTGTCCGTAACTTTATTTTCAGATGTGGGTAACTTTTGATTTAAAATTTTAAGAATTATAATTTCAACAATTAACATCGTATTTGAAACCTTCACGGCCGTTTATACTACTCATTCACCACTAAATGTGATTTTATTAACGCATCATACTTACACCACAGAGGTTTTATGTGGGGTTTGCGTTACTCTATCCTGGACCTGGTTATGGTTTGAGTTTTTATTAACTAATGTGCGTCTTATCGACGTTTTCGATTCGCACCATGGCTTTGTCATACTCTTTAAATTTTTTAGTTTAATTATCTGTTTGCGGTTTATTTTCACCTCTGTTTCTTTGTATGTGTATTTTGATGAATACTCTTTGACGCGGCTCGGTATTTATACATCCCACCAGTAAGTTATAGTGTTATGTTTTTTGAATACGTTTCCTAGTTTGTTTTTTTTTTATTTCTCTTTGTATGTTATCAGGGATTGTTAAACTATTAAATTACTCTGTTGTCTTAGTTATTTATATTTTCATATATTATTTCTAATTGTTACACTATGTTGAATTTTAACTATTGTGTCTTTTAGTTTAGTTCAATTTAATGAAATTTAATGCAACTTGCATACAAGTGAAATATGCAGCTAGCTGTTAAACTAGGTTTTATACATTTTTACAAAATGTCCTTTCTTCAAGTATTCTCATTTACTGCAAATCTATAAAGTTCGAGCATCGAATGCAACAGGCCACTATAAATTCTAATCAAATCGTAATGTCATTGGACTTAGAATTAAGTTATTTTTTTTAAATCAATGGAAATGAATGTCTTTTGAATATAATCGTTTTTGGCTGAACCTTTGATAATTGTCATGTGATTGAGCAATTTTGGCCCCCTCCCCCCAAAAAATAATAACCCCGGATTTACGCATGATCTACTCTTGTCATTGCTAGCAGAAAATCAGTTAGTGCATACACGCCACATGCATGTGTAAAAAATACTTGTGTAGTCTACTTGTTCAAAAAAAAAATCAACAATGATGTTTCAACAGATTATCTGCAATGGTAGTAAACCACCCTCCGAACTGGGCGATTTGGGTATCCTGACGTTATAAAAAATCAGACCCCAGTTTAACGGATTTATCGTTATTTTTTTTTCTTCATATTATTCCCAATCTTGTCTTCCATTCTAATTCAAATGAATTATATCATACTAGAGATCTACTTTCATGACTTTATTTCTGATTATGTATTCGATGCAATCTCTATCATAAGTTGTCGATTCTTTGAAAGTTACGGACATTCCTATTTAGTACTGCAACCAGAGTTCATTTTTTAAAACTTTAATGGTCCGGAAGAACACACACCTAAATTATATATCGATGGAAAGAGGACAACGTGTACAATAAGAAAAGTTGGGTCGTAAAAAACCAGAGTGGTCAGAATTTTGTGAAATTGAGGTCAAAGGTCAGACCTAAAAATATCAATATTTCAAACACAAGAACAAAAAGGAGAAATATTCTGATATTATTCAATAGAATGCTACAAAAACGATTCAATCATAAGCATATGCTATAAACGATGTTAAAACGACAAATTTGACTAATTATATGAAGAGCTGCCATTACAAAATGGCGTTGATTTGGAACCTTCTAATTTTTTTCCATTTAAGACATAGCAAAAGAAGAAGTGGCCTTGACCTTTTCACATCCATAAACTTTCATATTGTGTATAGTATTTCACTATAGTATATTACAGAATTATTTTCTAAAGTATAAAACACCAGTTTATCAAATTATTTCAATATTTTTTCTATCTTTGAAAAAAACAAAATTAAAGCGCTGAAACAGTGTTTTTAATTTTGCATCTTAAAGGTTGTGTATTTTGTGAAAATTAGTATCTAGTTATAGATAAATACATATTGGGTATTTGCAAAGTCTGGACAGAGCAGTAATAACACAAAATATACTAGTCACCCGAGGCGAATGCGAGGTTTAAAAAAAAATTGAGTGTAAAACAAAGTCAGTTTGGTGCATGAACATTTTTTTAGTAGGATAATTCTGGTAAAAAAGTTAACTCATCAAGGGAAGGATGAAAAATTATACAATGCAATGCCAATTTTCTAATGTTGTAATTCAAATTCAGTCATGATCCTTACATAACTTTTAAAAGCGACACACAATAGCTCAAGTATTCATAAAATAGGGACATGAATCAATCTCTTAGTCATCATATGCGGATTCAGTACGCGTATTAGCATTACAAGACACTTCCTTTTTTTTATAAGAACAAGTTCGGCGCAGGACAGAGTTTGTTCAAAGCAAACACAGTTTTTTTTAGTACAAATGCTATCTGGAGCGTAAATACCGTCATGATTTGGTCAAACTCGTCAGATATGGTCTTCCTTTTGCATAGGAAACAGAAAAGAAATGTGAGTACAAAGTTTCGATCAATGTTCGTGACCCATATTCCCATATGCATATGCATGATGTATCTGCACTGCCAGTCCCAAATGTAAAGGGGCGAATGTTGCTACAGAAACGATTGATTTTGTAATAGCCATACATTTACGAATTTTTGTTATCTTTAGGGACAATATACGGCTCAGAAGCGCCTTTGTGTTATTTTTTATCGATTAACTATCAAATGAACTTTTGAGCCTAGGCTCTGTGTTGAAGACCGGACCGTGACCTATAATGGTTTACTTTTATAAATTGTGACTTGGATGGTGTGTTGTATCATTGGCACTCATACCACATCTTCCTATATCTATTAACAAGCTATGCGGGCATCATTTCCATAGAAATACCAAAACGAGGACATAGCTCATAAGACCACTGGTGGCAGGATGCAGTAATTGTTCTTCTTTTAATGTATCCTTGATATTTTCAGACACACCTTGGTGTAATTCTGAAAATCTTAATATACACTTCAATTTTCCTGCAGCAAATATGGAATCCCCTAAATTGAGATCAGAACTAAACTCTATTATTCATATCCCTTGGCCCCACTGTGTCTGAATTGTAAGGTGTCACAATATCTAGTTAGTTCTGGAGTTTGGCAGTTTGGTAAGCATCAGAGACAATCTTGGGTAAAATTGATCGGTATATATAGAGGATGTGCTACATGAGAAAGGCTTTTTCTTATGGAAAAACAAATCACATCACTAACAATCGTTATTAATGAACTGACAGCAAGTTCAAATTCTATTTTTTCAGTGACTGTTTTACTTAATTGCACAGGTGTTGACTTCAATAAGTACTTGGTTATGCATGGATAAATGATTACTCACATTAATAAGCACAACTTAAAAGACTGTTAACACGTTTAGAGGACTCAGTTTTGCGTAGTTTTCTGGGTTTTTTTAAACGTTTTTCTTTTACACAAAAACCCTGTTTTCATATCCAAACTACAAGGAAGAAACTGAGCGCGAGATCGTATAAAAGTGTCAGGTTGTGAGGTTACATGTCGATCAGTTTGATCACATATATGTATTTCTGTTGTTTCTAATTTAAAGTTCCCCAAGGGTGACTGGGGAAACGAAATATGGTCACTTGGTCTTCCCCCGACCGGGAGTAAAACGAAGTTGGGCGTCCGTTTGGCTGTGCGGGATGTATCAAGTTCGCAGTCACGTCCGGTCAGAATGGGGACGTTAAATCCGCTGCCTCGTGTAAAGGGAGTGTCACGTTCTTTGCACGTTAAAAACCTTTGCATCAACTCTTTAAGGGGTCCGTAGGTGGCATGTTGCAATGGAAAATTTCTGTCCCAATCCAATATCCCATCATTTTCCAGTGGCAGTCTAAATTTTCCGATGATCATCCCGAATGGCCTCTATTATGACAAAACCTACCTATTGTTTTTATTGTTAACTTGTTCTCGTCCTGAACATGCATGAAATATTTGCCACTGGACTTTAAGCAACCAACAATCAATCAATCAATTTAATTTAAAGACGCACCAATTTTGCCTTCTGGTGCAAGTCTCATAACATAACAGATGATTCGCCCACGGAAAGCAGAATATCAAGAGAAGTTGGTTTTAGCATTACCTTGTCACACACCAAATCTCTGCGAAACTTCAATAGTACTTTTCCCCCGACCACTTGCATGCATATTAATTGCTCTGAGGTTAAACATTGACATACAATGTATTTTCACACAATGTCAACTATAGTCATTATCCGGAAAAACCTCTTATCCGAAGGATTTGGTTAACTTTTATATAAAGTCAAAATTTTATTAACAAAAATATAACTTATTTACAGAAAATACACGAAAGAACTACTATATATATTCAAATCACTCAAAAATAAATTTACTTCTCCTACAAAATCTACATAATCACATCGAAACTATCAAATTGATTGTGAATGAAAAAATAAATGGTGGAGCTGATTGACGGATAGGAAATTTCCGTAATTAAAAAAAGGGACAAATGATGTTTTTATTTTTGAGTTTTTGACAAAATTGTTTGGAATTTGCCCAAAAAAGTTTGCATGCAGTATCGCAATAATATGTTGTGTCCTCTCAAATGTCAAATACTGTTTTTGAATCATATGTTTTCTCGTTTTCAAAGAAAAACGCGTTAAATTTCTATCTAAAAAAACAGCCAACTTTAAGTTTGAAAGTTTTACTTGGAGATGGTATAATATTTATGTCTTCATCATTCCGATGATCCTTAATGATATGAGCATAGAAAATGTCATCGAAAATAGCGGGAAATTTAACTAAAAAATATATTTTTGGATTTTAAGGTAACTACCCAAAACGGTAAATTGAGGGGTACCCCCATTAAAGGGATAAAATACAAAAATGTGACCACAGAAACTTTTTACGACCCGACGGAAATTAAAATATAGATATTATTCTATCATTTAAAACAATTTGCAGCCGTGTGTTATTCCGGACCATTAAACTCGTTAACTAAGCGTCTTTTTCGATGTCAGTTGCAGTACTAATTGGTATAATGAAAAAAGTTACGGACAAGTTGTTTTTAAGTTACGGACAGCCTAAGCGTTTTTTTAAATCGTGCTGTGATCGTTTATTTTGTAGACTTTAATCACCTGTTAAGTTTAGGGGTTTCCCTAAACAATTAATACAACTTTTTAATTCAGTGGTTTAATTCATGCATCCATGGTATTGTTATTCTATAGAAGAGAAGTCCCTAACCGACGCAAGGCGGCTCCATCTTGGGCTGTGGGTAACTTAAGTTACCCACAGCCGTTTAAGCACAGTGAACATTGTTGATAAATTTTCAGTATCATCCTAAACAAAAAATAAATGAAGGTATTGAAGTCTACAATTGAGATGGAGACGATGCTATTTTTTTAACGTCATGCTATGGTATTCCCGCAAAAAAGGATGCGACAAAAGTCGTCGAATGTTTTATTTTAAATGCGCACGGTAACAACGCATCCTATTTATTAAGAAAGATTGGCGAATTGGAAGCCAGTTTATTCATCACAATTAATGTTCAACACACAATACGATAACCGTATAAATTAAAACGGGTAGACACTTCCTTCTTTCTTTTTTTTACACTTTGGAATATGTTGATGCTTTGGAAATTTGGGTCCTCAATGCGCTTCAACTTTGTACTTGTTTGGCTATATAACTATTTTGATATGAGCGTCACTGATGAGTCTTACGTAGACGAAACATGCATTTTGCGAATTAAACTATAAGCCTGGTACATTTAGTAACTATTTGCATTGTATAATTTTGAGACCAACAGAAACATCAAGCCGGAGATATTGTACTGTGAATGAGACAAGATCACAAGTGCATTCAAATTTCTTTTATTTTTATAACTATTTTCTGTGAAAGACTTACAGAAATATACTCATCTCTGAGAACTTAGTGAAAAAGGTCAATATTATTGCAAAGGTGGTTGACGTTTAGAATGGGTGTTGTTAGATTTGGGTCAAAACATTTCCGGAGACAAAAACAGATACCTCAGTTCGATATCCGAATTTCTATTCACTAACATATGGGGTAAATAGTGTATTCAATTTATGAATGTTATTTCATGCGTAAATTGATATAAATCTTTATTCGTGCCGTTTAAATCATATGTTGAAAGCACCCTTATTTAATATAATTAGCTTAAAAAAGCCTTTACCTTTTGTGAAGCATGAAGTTAAATCTTCAAAAAATATCATATACATTACACCATACAGCTATAAATGCATAAACCAACGTCAAACAATGGCCACCACATTGTGTTGACTACGTCATGCAGTGAAATATATCACTTAGCACCGAAATCTATACTCGGACGCTTCAGGGTGCCGTAATGATTGACAAGAACTAAAAGATAAGACCTATTTAGCTACTAGGTTTTAATGAAATAATTGTGTGACATCAAATTTAAGAGTTTTGTTTGATTTTAATCTTTAATTTCTCGGCAAATGGCCATTTTATGCTTTGTTTAAATTGTTGGGTTTTTTTCGTTTGTCATCTCTTTCTTACACACACCAATTATAAAACAAAGCAAAAAAGTATATTGACAAAAAAAAGTGTTAAAATGCAAAATCACGTTGTCACCTGGGAAAGAAATGCACACTTTTAATTTATGAATACATCTCACAATTACTTGAAGATATCGATTTCTGAATATTTAAAAAGACCGATCGGAACATGAATATTTTTGCAACCAGCATTTTAATACTTAACAGTTTTATACACCGTATAAGCATAAGATATTAAACATTTAAAATACTATCGGTATATTTGTTATATTGTTTGGCAAAGTAAATGCAGTCATTGAAGTGATCTAGTGGTCGATAATATCAGATTATTAAATGGCATTTTTCATATCGCATGTATTATCAGCCCTAGGTTCAATATCAGCCCAAGAGCCGCATGGCTCGAGGGCTGATATTGACCGAGGGCTGATAATACATGCGATATGAAAAATGACATGTTATGATCTTTTTATCATATGCTTCAACAGTAGAGAAAAATAATAGATTCACATATTGATCCTCTACGTGGTTTCCGAAAAGAAGTTGAAAGAGTAAAAAGTTCACGGACGTCGGACCCAAAATTTGATACATTCAATATGAAATCTTTCCATCATATGCCTCAACAGAAGAAAAAAAAAAACCATTTTAATATAGACGAATCGACAAAAAAATAATTCAACAATATGATACATAATGAACATTGTTTGGAAAAGTCAACTTTTTTAAAGTAACTTTCTAAATTATGTTTCAGAAAAACTTAAAAAATTCATTTATTTAATATTCTTTTTTTTAATTAAATTTAATTATTTTACACAATATACTTTCCAGTATTCAAATAATTGTTTTGTACACTACTTTGTAATGGTAGCATTGAGATGTATTTTCCGGAATTTGCCGAGTATCACCGGAATGCCATGTGATAACGTTACGGAGAGGCATGTGATAACAATCGAAGCATGTGATAAACTTTTCATATCAGCCCGCTAAGCACCAATTCGAAAAATATGGAAAATACTTTAATTTAATGCTATTATCATACGGTAAAAATCATATGTTATTTAGTCTAAGTATATGATAATGATATATCAAAAAGGGAAACAATTGTCCTGTAATTAATATATTGATTAATAGAGATTAATACATTGCCATTTTAATTGATATCGGCCGGGTATCATCCCGAAATCACTATATCAGCCCGATTCGTAGTCGTTATGCATATCTATTCTTATGTAGTTATTTATACATACATGTAATCTAGTCATTCATATATGTAATCCAGTTAGTTATACATGTAATCCAGTCATTCGTATATGTTATCTAGTCATTCATACATGTAATCCAGTCATTCATGCGTTGTACATGTAATCCAGTCATTTATTTCAGCTTATCCATTCAGTCAAATATGTTATCCAGTCATTCCTACATGTAATCCAGCCATTCATATATGTAATCCAGTCATTTATACATGTAATCCACTCATTCATTTCAGCTTATCCAGTCAATCATACATGTAATCCAGTCATTCATATATGTAGTCCAGTCATTCATACATGTAATCCAGTCATTCATATATGTAATCCAGTCATTCATATATGTAATCCAGTCATTCATATATGTTATCCAGTTATTCATACATGTAATCCAGTCATTCGTATATGTAATCCAGTCATTCATACATGTAATCCAGTCATTCATTTCAGCTTATTCAGTCATTCATATATGTAATCCAGTCCTTCATATATGTTATCCAGTCATTCATTTATGTAATCAAGTCATTCATTTATGTAATCCAGTCATTCATATATGTTATCCAGTCATTCATACATGTAATCCAGTCATTTATTTCAGCTTAACCAGTCATTCCTATACGTAATCCAGTCATTCATACATGTAATCCAGTCATTCATTTCAGCTTATTTAGTCATTCATACATGTAATCCAGTCATTCATTTCAGCTTATTCAGTCATTCATACATGTATTCCAGTCATTCATACATGTATATAAACTCATCATTGATACCAGGACTAAATTTTGTATATATACGCCAGACGCGCGTTTCGTCTACAAATGACTTATCAGTGACGCTCGAATTCAAAAAAGTTGAAAAGGTCAAATAAAGTACGAAGTTGAAGAGCATTCAGGATAAAGTTCCTAAAAGTTTGGCCAAATAAAGCTAAGGTAGAAAAACCTTAGTATTTCAAAAATTCAAAATTTTGTAAACAGGTAATTTATAAATATAACCATATCAATGTATTCCAGTCATTCTTATATATGTCAGATAAATATTTAACAGAATAATACAGTCACTCTTTTAATAATTGAAAAGTTTAAATCAAGTATCTATTCTTATGTACGTCATAAAGGCAATCACACTAAATTAATGTTTATTTTTTTTATATATGTTCTCCATAGGTTTCTGAATGTAGAAAAAGAAGTGAAAAAGATGCTGTCAGTTTTTCCATGAAGCAAAAAATAAGAACAGGCCAGATTATTAGAAAGGAACACACCTTCTTTGTCAGTATACCTGATGACAGTGAGCATGAAAACCATTTTATGGGAGAGGTAACTAGTTTTGTATCATGATACTCATTGAGCCATTTAGACCAGTATGACAGTTTCAGAAATTGTTCTATTATAAACTAATCATAGGGTAAAAAACTTCTACAAAAATGTCATATTCTTAGAAATGGCGATATAATGTTTGTGGTTTTTTTTCAATTGAAGGAAAGATACCTTTTTTTCATTTCCCAACTAATATAAAGTGGCCAAAATCAATACTATTAGTTTTCAACTCACTTTTCCTCAAACGTTATATATGCTTCACTGATTTAGAAGTTTTTTACACCAAATAAAGCCAGGCATGCCATTATGGTCATGTATTTTTCTCTGACATCAGGAGGCTTTTCTTCAACAACGAACCACTGTCTATAACAATGTATAACAATATCACCTTTCTTTTAGTGGTGAATAAATTTGCCAGAGCGAATCCAATAATTGCCATGAAAACATTTTTTACCAGGGACAAATAGTTTGATATAATTTAAGGCAAATAAATTACTTTATTAATATGATTACTTTAATATTTGTTGTTTATTATTATGCAGGGAAGTGCACTTGGAAGGTAATAAAAAGATCAGAGATTGGTTTGAGAGGTATAGGCTTTCAAATTCCGAAGTAAGTAGTTTTTTTATTATTCTATTTCATGTCAGGTTTATATTTTGGGTGGAATGGGGAGTGCCTGGAGAAAACAACCATTTTCTAAAGGAAAATTGTCAATTAATATTGGAAGTTTGTGCAGCCGCACGTGTGGGTTTCAAACTCACTTTAGTCAGTGTTGTCTGGCCAGTGAACTCAATATTAAAACTACTTATACCGCTTGGTATAATGTTTAACTTGATCCTCTTCAATTTAATTAATTTGTTTTTCATGACAAAAGAGATTCCAGGAATGTACTCGAAGATACCTAATTTACAATCTTATCAGTAATAAGACAACATGATTTGCACAACACTTGTATTTTGTTTTCAGCGTTGGGTACAAGCATATAGAGAAAATAGATTTAATGTCGCAATCAACACTAAAAATGGTATAGAGAGACAGAACCTTGCCCTAAAATATGAGTACCTCCAATCAAAAAAAGCTTCATCACTGAGTCACTTACTTACCAATATAGTAGAATCATTCAACTTTTGGACTTACAGGAAGTAAGTGTAGTGTTATAAAACTCAGTGGTTGAATAAAGTAGAAAACATAATTCGTTTTGAATGTTTGATTGAGTGTTTATTTTTGTTATTGGTTTGGAGATTGTTGTGGTCAACAGAGAAAATTTAGTAAAATAGTAGTTTTTAATAACATTTGATACTAAAAAATTGCAAATTTCAAAGGCAATAAAAGTTTGTAAGTGACCTCTTTTTTTATATATATATGAGGGCTATACAAATGAAATAGTATTATATTTGATGCAATTGATTTTTTTTTATCATGGTTGTTCAATTAAATTCAAGTGACAAATGAACCATTCGACCACTCAGTGTTATACCTTTTATTAATACGTTGATTACTGACAGTTACTTAATTAGCAAATGCTTATTTCTTTTTACAAAAAGCTGTGGTTACTTTCTGTCACAGAATACCTGATAAGAAAAAAAAATTGTTTAAACCAACTATAGCCCATAAAAAAACAGATACTTGTCGATGTCAAAATGTTATAAATGCACCTATGATTTTGGAAAAAAATGCAAAATGCAGTTATGGAAAAACCGAGTGCAAACCTTGGTTTGATAAAACTAGTAACAACTGTGATTTTTTCATTGACAGATATCGAAAGATGAACATACAAGCATCTGACCAGGCAAGAAAATATGCATCTGACATACCAGACTTTCTTAACTCCACTTGTTGTGAAGCATTGTTTTGTCAGATGGCAAGAAGCTATGAACATCCCATCTGAAGATATTGACGTCGTGGATGACATCCACGGTACATTCCTTGTTAAGAGCCAGTCAGGTGATAACACTTTGTTACATTATTTGGTAAAGTTCCAGCAGGATGACATAGGCCTCCCATTATGTGACTGCTTGGAGTGGAAGAAGTCACACCTACTATGCAAACACTTTTTTGCAATCTTCCAGAACTTTGGTATTTGGAGTTGGGAGAGTTTACCAATACTGTATCGAAGTAGTCCATATCTGAATCTAGACATCCAATTAGAGAATGTTGATAACAGTTTGTTGAAGAAACTGTTGATGCAGAACTTGCAGATTCAGATGCTGACTTGTCAACAACGTAATATATTGAACTTCCAATTCCATCAGCCACAAGTATCAAAAGAAAAAATAACAGAAAATACAGAGCATTTGCAATCTGATTAAAGATCTTTGTTATAAGGTAAAATATGCTGAAGTCCTAATTTCCACCATAGATCAGCTAAATTCAGTTAGGCTTCAGATGAACTCCTCAGTTCCACGGACAGCATAATTTTTGCTTGATAACGAGGAGATGCTGCACATAGGAACTCAAAATAAGACAGTAAAATGCAGAGACCTAGGCTAGTGATATAACTTTGTTAACTGGTGATTCCTGATAATTGACCACTTCCCCAGGCTACTGATATGACTGTCAATTGGTGATTCTTGATAATTGACCACTACCCTAGGCTAGTGACATGGCTTTGTAAATTGGTGATTCAAGATAATTGATAACTACCTTAGCTAGAAATATGACTTTGTTAACTAATCATTTCAGAGAATTGTCCACTTCCCTAGGCTAGTGACATGACTGTGTTAACTGGTGATTCCTGATAATTGACTACTACCCTAGGCTAGTGATATGACTTTGTTAATTGGTGATTCCTGATAATTATCCAATACCCTAGGCTAGTGACATGGCTTTGTTAATTGGTGATTCAAGATATGATAATTGACCACTGCCCTACGCTAGTGACATAGCTTTGTTCACTGGTGATTCCGGATAATTGACCGCTACCCTAGGCTAGTGACATGGCTTTGTTCACTGGTGATTCAAGATAATTGACCGCTACCCTAGGCTAGTGACATGGCTTTGTTCACTGGTGATTCAAGATAATTGACCACTACTCTAGGCTAGTGACATGACTTTATTAACTGGTGATTCCTGATAATTGACTGCTACCCTAGGTTAGTGACATGACTCTGCTAACTTATCATTTCAGATAATTGACCACTACTCTAGGCTAGTGACATGACTTTGTTAATTGGTGATTCCTGATAATTGACTGCTACCCTAGGCTAGTGACATGGCTTTGTTCACTGGTGATACAAGATAATAGACCACTACCCTAGGCTAGTGATATGACTTTGTTAACTGGTGATTCCTGATAATTTACCACTACCCAAGGCTAGTGACATGACTCTGCTAACTTATCATTTCAGATAATTGACCACTACCCTAGGCTAGTGACATGACTTTGTTAACTGGTGATTCCTGATAATTTACCACTACCCAAGGCTAGTGACATGGCTCTGCTAACTTAACTTTTCAGATAATTGACCACTATTCTAGGCTAGTGACATGACTTTATTAACTGGTGATTCCTGATAATTGGGCACTACCCTAGGCTAGTGACATGACTCTGCTAACTTATCATTTCAGATAATTGACCACTACTCTAGGCTAGTGACATGACTTTGTTAATTGGTGATTCCTGAGAATTGACTGCTACCCTAGGCTAGTGACATGATTTTGTTCACTGGTGATTCAAGATAATTGACCACTACCCTAGGCTAGTGATATGACTTTGTTTACTGGTGATTCCTGATAATTTAACACTACCCAAGGCTAGTGACATGGCTCTGCTAACTTATTATTTCAGATAATTGACCACTACCCTAGGCTAGTGACATGACTTTGTTAACTGGTGATTCCTGATAATTTACCACTACCCAAGGCTAGTGACATGGCTCTGCTAACTTATCTTTTCAGATAATTGACCACTACCCTAGGCTAGTGACATGACTTTATTAACTGGTGATTCCTGATAATTGGGCACTACCCTAGGCTAGTGACATGACTTTATTAACTGGTGATTCCTGATAATTGGGCACTACCCTAGGCTAGTGACATGGCTCTGCTAACTTATCTTTTCAGATAATTGACCACTACCCTAGGCTAGTGACATTGCTTTGATAACTGGTCATTCCAGATAATTGACCACTTCCCTGGCCTAGGCTAGTGATATGGCTTTGTTTACTAATCATTTCAAAAAATTGACCACTACCCTAGGCTATTGATATGACTGATGGCTGATGACTCATGCTTATTGACCACTAGCCTGTGCTATTGATATGACTGATTTCTGATGACTCATGTTTATTGACCACTACCCTAGGCTATTCATATGACTGATGGCTGATGACTCATGCTTATTGACCACTAACCTAGGCTATTCATATGACTGATGTCTGATGACTTATGCGTATTGACCACTAGCCTGTGCTATTGATATGACTTTGACGGCTTATATGACAACCTGAATCTGTGTACCTTCAACTGCAGCTGTCTAAAACCATTACGGATGTCTCCAGTTTCTTTTTCTATAGATGAATATTATCAACCTATCCAGTCACTCAAAAGTTATAGTCAATTGCAAATAAATACACAACACATATTAATAACACGAATAAGTAACTAGAAATATATAGCAATTACGGAAACAACAAATGTAGAAAAATAAATACATATGCTCCTTGCACCTTAGTTTTTTTGTATTAATATGATTAAGTGGACTACTGAAATTAATATATTTGTCATTAGGTTGAATTTATTTTTTAAATTGTCTGAATTCCCTTACTCCTAGTTTTTACTTAGAACTAAACAAAAACTGATCAGCTTACTTTGAACAAAATATATCATTTGTATTGCATTTCTGTAAATATTAACAATGCATTTTCCCATAGGAACTCCCTTTATGGCTAAAACTGTGCCAATTTTACTATGAAGTTATAACAAAAAAATCATATCCTAGAATTGTTTTAAAA
Source organism: Mytilus galloprovincialis (assembly GCA_037788925.1). Taxonomy (NCBI): domain Eukaryota; kingdom Metazoa; phylum Mollusca; class Bivalvia; order Mytilida; family Mytilidae; genus Mytilus; species Mytilus galloprovincialis. Next base: position 49,308,158 of record CM075343.1, on the reverse strand, counting down.
GCTCAAAATATAGAGCTGTGCAGCATATTTTCAGCATTTATATGGGCCTAACTACTAAGAGTTTAAACTAACACTAAATTTCATAACTACCCCCGACTTGACTGCAAGGCTACCGCATATTTCAATATAAATAATATTCACATGTTAATTTACTGGCAACATTCCAATGTTATGCCTCTATGAGATGCAACCTACAGATCAGAACTGGGAACCAGTATGTAAACAAAATTAATTTGATATGAATATTTTAAATCTCACCAAAAGAGGCGTGGTTTGAGAAACATCTGTATTTACAAAGTGCAACCATGAAAATTAACATTTTAAAAGCATATATAAATATATTTAAACTATTAATACAAATACTTCCTTTATTCACAAATTGAAAAGTACAAAAAAACATAAAGGAGTACATAACTGGACAAGGTAAACAGGGTGTGAAATTAACTGGGTCCCACTTACCAATAGCCACTAAAATTTTGTGTGGGCTACACTGTACTTAAATTTCTGCTTCTCTTGTATAAGACTATATATGTTGGCTACAAAATTTAAGCTGTGGGCTACAATTGCCAAAGTCTTCAATTCAGTCCCTGGAAAATTTTAACTAACAGGCGTGTGGGTGTGGTGCATTCCCTGTTTAATTTGCACACCTTTTAGCAGATTTTTATGTTATTTTGTCCCAAGTTTTCAAGTAAACTGTTTAATTCTTAAATAGTTGGTTTATACTTATATGTTTTGCAGTCACATTTGTAAGGCTAAGATATTTAAGGTAGAGACAGTGGGTAGGTTGGAAGGTATTTTCTTTTTTCTCACAGCAAAGGGAAATTGAAGTGTCAGATTTTTTTAATCTTCATGTCTATCAGATTAAAAGAAAAGAAAATCACATCAGACCAATAAAAGAATGTGAGTAGGCAGCTATATATACATATGGATTCTTTCATACAAAAAATACATGTAAAATAAATGTATATAAATGGGGTGTCTAGTTAACAACAGTCAGATGTCTGTACCAAAATATGTAACTGTGCACAAGATGAAACAAACACCCTAGATTCCCATTATTGTATGTTTATGATGGGGTCATAATTAGTAGCAGTAGTCTAGATTTTTATGACCCCAAAAAAAGCCTTTCTAGACATCATAATTATTGGTCTAATCAGTTACCAAGTTAGGCTAAGGTTTAGTTTTAGATTAGTTTATTCTGAAACAAAGATACAAGTGTATATGTGTCTCTCAAACACTGATTATGGGGTGAGCAGGGTGTATTGGTCACCTCTCTAGTGAAGACAATTTGTTGGTTTATAAAGGGAATCACCCAGACATTATGATTACTGGAGCATAGATACTGCACTACAGATTATACAAATAGCCAATAGGCAATAAATCGTCTGCAGTAGGGCCAGGGGAAAGTGTTTTTTTTTAATGGATGTAGACGATTGACATGGACTGGAGCAACAACCCCCCCCCCCCCCCCCCCCCCAATTTAAAAATTTCTGCATGTTGCTGTCGCGCTTCTGTTTTTTTTTTTCTGTATGTTTTCATGTGTAACAAAAAGAATAGCCCTCAAATGCATATTTCGTTGCGTGTAAGATCCACTTTTTATAATCGTCTTTTGAGTAACTATTAATATGCCGTCTCTGTACAATGTCTTAAGCTAAAGCAGTTTTCAAAGTACTGATTTGCTAATTTTTGTATATATGTTCTACATCTTGGGTATTATTTAAGAACTTCTGATATGTGTACGATTTTCGCTATCTGCAAATTCTGTGAGATAATTGCACCAATGACGTAATCTCGTATCCCGCGTTGCTTCATAAAAGTCATGAATATTCATACTACCCTAGGCTAGTGATATGTAGAGTCTACCACTATTGTCTCGTTTATTGATTTTTAAATGTCACAACATTTATTTGTACGTTCAAATTTTACATTAACGTTTTCAAGACAAACAACATGAAAAGCGTAGGAAAGCGTTGTTGCCGGGGAAGGGGATAAGTGTAAAAGTCATATACGCGGTGTAAGGGGATAAGCGTTAAAAGCGTAAATGCGTGATAAAGTATTAAATAGTTTAATTCGGTAGGTCACATTCGTGAAAAGGGAACGAGGTTGTAGAACTTTATGACATAGGAACATATCCAATATCATCTGTATAACAGATATTCCATTACCTTTATTTTTTAGTGAACTAACTCATCTCTTTTGTAGAAAAGTTTTTTTCTTTAACCGACCCTTAACGTCAATTTCTAGATATGAGTCCAAATCAAATGTCAAAATCAAAAGCTCAAACAATGGATAAAAACGTTTACTGTCATATTTTTGACTTGGTATAGGTATTTTCTGATGTAGAAAATAATGGATTAGACCTGGTTTTGAAGCTATCTAAACCTCTCAATTGTCATCAAAGTGAGAGGGTTAGCGCTAAAAACAAGGTTAAATCCACCATTTTCTACATTTGAAAATGCCTGTACCAAGTCAGGAATATGACAGTTCTTGTCCATTCGTTTTGATGCGTTTTGCTATTTGATTTTCCATATGATTATGGACTTTCCGAATAGATTTTCCTCTAAGTTCAGTATTTTTGTGATTTTACTTTTTTTGTATGACAGTCGCATCAAATTCCATTATATTGACAACGATGCGTGAACAAAACAAACAGACATGAGAGGTAAAAATGTCAATAATACAATAGTCAACATTGTGCCATAATTATAATCACTAAAAGAAAACATACAAACATGTAACAAAGAAGCACAAAATGGTATATAGACCAAGCACATTAGTAAAAATTGAAGAGAAGAACACACAATTTTACCATAGTACAATAACACAACGACGGGATGTATAAGTACAGAGCCATGCCATATATGTAAATATAAATATAAAAATATATTATAATATAAAAAGGCATATAGACAGAGCACATAGCAAAATTGAAAGACAAGTAACAAACACGTTTTAGACGTAACACCAAAAGGCATATAGACAAAGCACATTAGCAAAGTGAAAGACAAGAATACAAGAATATCATAAACAATTATGACAGAATGTACAAGTACCACAAGTACATTAATACCGATAAAAACAAACAGATACCAATAAACATGCACATAAAGGCATATTCCAAATGTAGCAACTTCATTAATTTCTTTCTTATTTTTGAAATGTATTTAATAATGTTAATTCCACCCAAAAACGATTGAAAGGTGTTAGTCAAGCGTACCGTATGGCCAGATCAACATAGCTTTAATGTTGAATCGCGCGGATGACGTCAGAATGTAAAGGTCACACAAGTATAATTATAAAATAACGTCGTTTAAAGTACGAAAATAATATAATCTATAGTTCTTTTGGCATATCCTCTGCAGAATGTAGAAGTTTAAATTTCCTTCCTGCCGCTTCGAAAATCGTGATATCTTGCATTTCTAATTCTTTTGTCACTAGAACATTTCCGTATTATGTTTTATTTTTACACGAACCGTTCTCTTCGTCGCCAACAGTCACTCCAGAGGACCAGTGCCAACGAATTTTCATCTTTTTAGTAAATGGTCTACACATGATTCAGAAATGACTAGTCTAATTATAACTAAAGTATAGGTTGTTGTAGTTAAATTCTCAAATGTCATTCAATTGCAATACCTAAACGAATTGTTAAACTTGTTGATGCAACTGCCAGCACATGATTCATGAACAGCTTACAAATGTTATTTTTTTTATATCATTATTATTTTTTACTGAATAGATAACTTAAAAGCACATTCTTTTTCAAAACACAGTTTCTCTCCGGAGTTAAGATATCTACATTTTTTTCGAATAAAACACTATGTTCCCTGAACTTGTACACATTTGTATTGAAATGTATAGGGGGTCCAGCTGAGGCCCACCTCCGAATACGAGAGAAAGCGCTACGTTTTAGACTCCTTGGTGGCCTACGTACGTTTAATCTGGGGCTGTTATCTGCTCTCTTGCGGTAGGACAACCGGATGTGCGTTTTCGGCCAAATTGTGATTCGGCGGCGCTCAGTAGTCCTACGTCGAAAATTGATTGGACTATTTTGCGTCGGCCGACGTCAACTGAAAAATGGCGCGCTTTTGTATTTTTTTTAAATTCGTTTACGGCAAAGTGCGGACGATAAATACTGTCGATTTTAAGCATATCTACATGAGAAAAATATATGAGTTTACATATTATTTTCATTTTTGATCATTGAAACATAAGGAAATCTTATTTTTTTTACATCTGAACATAGAATTTCGGATTTTGATTTTCTGCACTATAGGATTAAGAGGCTATATCAAAAATGGGAACAAAAAAATACCTATCCTTCGATTTGCTAAAAAAATTTTACAACCTATTCTCGCAAGTTTTTGGTATCGAAATTCGCAAAGAACAGAGGTGTCCAAGCTAGGGCAAAATTTTTTTCTCATTTTAAAGTAAGGGTCTCAATCTTTTACAAATTTTTCCTTGCATGATCGGAAGTTTTGAAAATTGGAAGAGTTTCTGTTTTTAAAGTAAATATTTATTCAGATATCATGAAAAGGTGAATCATTAGGTATAAAACCACTTTAAATATAGCAGTTTGTGTCACTGCATTGTAAAATTATAGATTTTTTTCGAAATTGAAGAAGGCGCCATTTTTGGCTATTTTTCCTTTACATCTATTGATATGCTAAGATTATGAGGTGTTTCTAAAAAATCTCCGACTCAATTTTTTTAAAACTTTCATATGCTAATCTTTGGTACAAAATGTATGTGTTTTGAAAAAATTAGGCACTTCTATCGAGTAGAAATGGAGAATGGCCATCTTTACTTTGTATGTCCCCATTATGGGGGTCCTGTTCCTCCCTTTATCTTGTTTCTGAAGAACACGATAGTAATTCATCTCTCGAAAAAATTATCCACTAAAAATAGTTGAAACATATCAAATATATGTTAAGACATCAATAAATTTTACTGGATGTGATTTTTTAAGCAGAATTGCCGGAATCGACCTCAACCGAAGTTGTGTCAGTATATAGATAAACCTTGTCAATTTCCGGCGCCGAAAATGTCAACGTAAAATGTCATTAAAAGTTGGATTCTTTTCTTCTTTGTAGCAATTTTGTTAATTTTAATGCCAAGGAAGGCATGCAATATGTTGAATCCATACCAACAGTATACCATACTTGGTACTCTAGAGTGTTAGGCTTACACATCATGGGACCCCGACTGTGATCGTACTTTAACTAAAAGTTTACAAAGTAACTTATAAAAACAAGATTCATTCCGTGAATATTGTTACCTGCCGCTGAGTTTTTAATGAACATTTAATCTGATTAGGTCATAGAAAAGCTGTTGATATTCCTTTCGTTAATATAATTATCGTTGTGTGTTTTGTTTGGTTTCTTATTTTTAAAAGGGGGCGTTGGCAGGGGCATGCTCTTTTTATTTTGTCAAAGGCATGTGTCATTTTTAGGGCTCATGGTTCTCAATCTCTGGTTACAGTGGAGGTTCAAACTCATCATGACTTTAAAAACTTATTAAAAATTCATTTTGCAGTTTCTTGGGGCATTGACATACAATATATTTATGCATAGGAGGGATGACCATCTTCTATTCAAAGTAGATGGAAGAAATCCTGGTCCGTTCACAATAGTACTTCAGTGGCGGATCCAGAACTTTTCCTAAGGGAGGGCCGCAGACTGACCTAAATAAATGGGGGACGCTCCAGTCATGCTTCAATGATTCCCTATATAATCAAACAATTTTTTTCCACGAAAGGGGGGGGGGGCGGCTCCCCAGGATCCGCCTATGTACTTGTTCGCCCTGGGTGTTTTGCCCTTATACCCAATCGCCCTGTTCTTTTTATTTTATTTTGTTGTCCTCTTTAATGTAAATTATTTGAATGATGTATGTAAAATTTGGTTGACAATTTTGTGCATAAACCGCATACGCCACTGGATTGACTATTCATTTGCATCCATTGCTACACATGCATTTATTTCTAAACATATTTTCACTTTTGCATACAGATGCAGAATATTCCTTTTCAGCCTGTCTTGTGTCATGTAACAGGCCTAGGGTCTTTTATACATGTGGCTCACTAACTGCTTTTTGTTCAAGTTAACCTTTTTAGACATTTGATATCTGGTGGAGAGTTGTCTATTTTGTATGGTTGGCTGCTTCATATCTGGTGATGGGATATACATTTAGTTATGCAGTGTTGAATACTGGTCCCCACCCCCCTAATTGATAGGAATAAACAAAACAAAAGTTCTTTCACTCAATCTCAAAAACAAGGGAAAAGTGAAGTAAATCAATATAAACATACTACTGGTTCAGCTCGTTTTCTGCTCTTTGGTTGGGTTGTTATCTCTTTGACACATTGCCCATCTATATTCTCAATTTAAAGATTATTCAAGTATGTGATATGTGATATGCGTCTGAGTGTATTTTGAATAAACAGTTATAAACAGTTATAAATATCCAAAAATGAGCTTATTTGATAAAATTCAGCCTTGCGACATAATTTCTTGAAAAAGTACCAAAGCAAAATACAACATGTGGGTACATGTCTAATTTACCAGGAAAAAAGTCGAATAATTCTGGAATGGCAAAACTTGAATTTGCCCAAAACTAAAAGCGAGCTTTTTTAAATTACACTCATGCAAAATAAAAGGGAAACACTTGAGGCCAGAGGGAAGATATAATATTCGGTTGTCATATTTTATATATTTTTATATTTTATTTTATTTCCTCAGACACAAACTCGGTGTAAAAGAGGTCAAAACATAATAAAGTATACATATAAATCGACAGCAGAGTAGTGTACGATAATAGATGTCAGAAGTATAAAGTAAACGTGGAATCTTATTAATTATATAACAGTGAAATTGCTTAAAACAAAATATTCATGAAAACAACTGTCAGAGTCAATAATCTGATTTTTTTTAATAAATATGGTTACATTTCACTAGAACTGCACTTTTTAATGTTGATAAGTCTCACATATTAAAAAATCCACTTGTTACTAAACTTTGGAGCCTATAGTCTGTTAAACTTTCATTTATTAAATCCTGCATTAGTTTAACAAAAATGTCTGCTTATAATCACTTGAACCACCTCGGATACCATTCTGTACATGAATATATCTCTCATAACAAATTTCATATAAATTGCTGATTCCAGGTATCAAATTTTTTATCCTCCAGGAAAATTATTCCTCTAACAGGATGTGTTGTCTACTGAAAATGAAATATTTTGTTATTAAATTAAGTTTGTTAATTTAATCAAAAAGTAATGAAGAATGATAATTATAATATATTGTATTTCATTGTTATTGCCATCTATGACCTCAATACAGTCTGCTCAAGTCATTCTCTTATCTAAAAAAAAAGTCAGATTTATTAAAACGCTTCATTTGCATGGATATGATGCACATCATGTCAGAGTTAATACCCTTATATTGTTTTTTTTTATCATAAGTTAAATTTTAATCATGGTACCCTTCATTCTTGAAATCAGGTTTAAAATCCAAATGTAACTATCTTGACATTTATACAGCATAGATAACAGAATAAAATCTTTAAACTATTAAAAGAATGCCATCGGCCTTAAAGTCTGTGTATGATTCTTTGGCCTATATCTCATTAATTATAATTTCCATCCTCAATTAATTCAATTGGCAACTTTTATATATAAAAAAGAATAATTTAGTATATAATTATGTCTGACTGTTAAATGTAGATATTTTCAGTCTATTCCCTTATATAAGAACAGTCTGCATACCATGTATATTACGTTTTTGTTTCATATTTGTGGGATTGAAATCATAGCACACTGCAAATAACTGACTGTGATTACTTACCCTTAATATATTCTAGTCCTATTGTTTTCTATTAAAATCATTTTGCTTTCAACATTACTGGACACTGGTCGTTGACATTCCATTTGATTACTGTTTTCTTGTTGTATGTATATCACACATACACATGTACATGTACAAGTGTTTTTTGTTGATATATAAAAGTCCTATGTATTGAATTTTTGATTCATAGTGAACATCTTTCTCCTTCCTGTAAATATAAAGCAAATGTACAAACAATTACTAAATAAATTATATACTAAATTATTCACAGCAAAATTAAACTTTGCATTGTTATTATCAACACATTAATACAAATTTGCCATATGAATTACCAAGAAAATACATGTTTTTACTAAGTATTATAAATAATTATGCCTCCAGCATTTTGCTCAATACATAAAAGTTAAAGGCAACAATGGGCAAAGAAAATATTTCCAAGTCTTGAAAAATTATTTTTTTATGTATAATATAAAAAAGAAGAATGTGGTATGATTACCAATGAGACAACTACATGTATCCACAAAAGACTAAAATGACACAGACATTAACAACTATAGCCCTTCAACAATGAGCAAAGCCCATACCGCATAGTCAGCTATAAAAGGCCCCGATAAGACAATGTAAAACAATTCAAACGAGAAAACTAACGGCCTTATTTATGTAAAAAAAATAACGAAGAACAAATATGTTAAGGCAAAGTGTACGTAATTAAACTACACAATGGATTTTTTTTTTAAATTACATGTAGATTCTGCTTGTAAAAATAAATCGGAAAATAAAATAAAAAAAGGTGGTAACCGTTTTCGTTTTTGAGATACGAGCTGTTGAAGTTAACAGCATCATACACCAAAATTACAAAGGATATATATAGGGAAAATCGTGAAATTCGGCAGGAATTGTTACATTTTTAAGATTTTCTATTATATTAGACAATCGATTTTTTTTTAAATATATGAGACGATTCTAAAATGTCTGAGGAATCGATTGGTGCAAAGAAAGTCCTTAGCAACCGTGCTACTTTGCAAGCTATACCCTGTTAAAGTTGAATCTTGAGTGTAAAAAAAACAAAAAAACAACGAAAACGTTATTGACGTCGCCGCAACAGTTACGACGCTTCATATAGTCCTATACTTGTATGAAATATATACCGTTTTGTTGGAGTTCGTGTTGCTCGGTCTTTAGTTCTTTATGTTACGTTTTGTGTACTATTGTATTGTATTTGTCTTTTATATACGGGTGCGTGCGGAGATCGCCAAACTAGAAAACAGTTGACATTTTCTTCATTATGAATTAGAACTATTTTCGACCTTGCTGTCTTGTTTTTTTGTGAAAATCTAAACACTGCGACGTGTTTTCAAAATTTTTGTTCCCATTAAACTTCATTTCATCAAGGTCTCTTCTCAGAATGTCAGCCATCTGTCTGGCACAGGATAACAAATCAATATTTAAGTAAATCTAAGTTGTGTGGTAATTCTTAGTACATTTGGGTAAATTAATCTTATCTTTGTGCCGCATAAGCATCTCTATAATTCAACATATCCCTGAGCCACGACATTATATATTTTATGCATTGCATGTGCTTCTTTTTATCACAATCCAGACCGGCTAGTAACCGTTGTATAACTTTACACGTCTGAAGACGAATATTTGCGTGAAACATTTTTGTATGATTTTATTTCTGGAAATCAATCTGAAATCTACAACAGTCCATTTCCGAAAGTCGGGCTGGACCTTTACTTTTATGTGCATTCGGGATTTACACAAATTGTAAACCGAATAGTTCAGTCGTATTATTCAGCTAATGTACGAATGCTACATTTCTCGTGTGGGAGAAAATCGGACATTGAAAGGGCTTGAATTATTCGAGTTACTCAAATTGAAACTCGGGAATATATTTCTAGCTGTTCGAAATTCGCGGAAACAAATGATTGTTTTTCGACATTACGGTATTGAATCAATAGAGATACCAATTATTTCTTAAACTTTTAGCAAATTCGAATACCAGTCAGTTTATAGGACTTCAGTTTGAAGTAGGGGCGGAAATCCATTTATTTTATACAATCAATTGGAAGGGGAAGGGGGGGGGGGGGGGGGGGTCAACATTGATAGTCAAAAAGCCTTGAAATATTCGATAAAAAACGTTGAATGTAAATTATATGAACTCCAAAGTCTCATATTACAAGGTTAGTAAACCACAGGCTTCTCAATTCTTGTATGATCATGAACTAGGTGAAGACCTAGAGCTGACCGAGTGCGAGATCCTCATGGATAATCATCGAGGTCGTTAAACACCCCTTGCAGTAAACCTTGGTTAAATTTTAAAAAAAAATCGAAATGTAATAGTCTGAACACATTTCACTTCTCTCTCATTCCACTAAATATTAAATTGCAGTTACAAGTATCACAAAACTTCCCTGACCTCTTTTCTTTAACCATAATAGAGGGAGGAGGGTAGGAGGGATCCAAATCCCAAAATCTCGGGCTTAAAAACACGAAATCCGGCGAGGTCCCGAATTAAAAAAAAATTAAATCCCGACTACCCGAAATTCGGAAATAGAATTCCCGGATACCAAAAGGGGCAATCCCGAAATACCGAGCTTAAAAACACCCGATCCCGGAGTTCCGATAAAGGTCCTACCCCCTCACCCCCCCCCCCCCTTTTCCCGTAATTCTATATTCTATTCATTCATAATATTGAATTGAGACTTGATACTTCAAAATTACATTCTCTAATTTTGAATGATGCACACAGGCACATTAAGAGAAAACAGATTTCGCTATATATCTCTTCGAAATTGGAAGTTGTGAAAGAAGAAGTGACATGTTATATTTTATCTTACATGTGTATTTTCAATTTCAATATGGTTCTAAATTTAGATTTAGTTTTCCCATAAATTGCGGACGGAATAGAAGACATCTGTTTATTTTCTGCACATGTAGAAAAAGTTAAAAACTGGGAGTTGAATGACATACTTTTTAATTATTTTAAGATAATTGTTTGAGTGAGACAATTTTTAAGTTACTGAGTAATTTTTAGGGCATATTTTGTTTATTTTTTTTTTTTGTTTTCCGTCTTTGTTCTTCCGACTGGTAAGTTTTGCACTAGTGGTCAAAGTTTGCATGAAACCTGGATTTTTTTCTTAGTGATATTACACCAATATGATACATCATTTTGTTCAGGGAGGAGTACCCAATCATTTAATGAAAAAAAATCAAACATCGCCCGTCCAGTTTTTTCATGTGAAAAGCTCAAAATTCCGATTTTTGACGATTTTTAGGGAAAATTGTATTTGAATTCTTCTGAAATAATAATGTATGCGAGTGACTATAAAAATATAAAACTGAACAAAACATGTATAAATAATTGTGGTCTATTCATTAATAATAAATTTTGATTAAAAAAATCATAAAAAATTCCTAAAAACAAGATTTTTTAATTATTGGGTTAAAAAAAACCCGTTGCCATGGCAACAAAAAGCCAAAAATATCCTTTTTCCAGGTCCACCGTTTTTGTAAAAAACTGTGAACTTTAGGATTTAACTTTTTGCATTGTAATGAGCTAATAAAATTGGTATGTCCCCGAACTCGTTTTTACGGAAATGGGCGTTATGTATTCATCTTGTCATTTCGGTAAAACACAAAAATATTTTGTTTGTTGATCTCCAAAGAAGAGAGTCATCTTTAATAGCATCTTTTTACAAAGAATCATTTTGTCTTGTAACACTTTGGGACTGACCATAGTCAATGAGAGAAAACAGTGATTACTGATGATGACATCAAAAGATCAATGTAGGATAAAAAAAAAACTGAATTCAAATAGTTTGGGGGGGGGGGGGGGGGGATAAAAGTTGCTGCAATTTTTTATTAATTTGACATCGATTTTACATATATCCATATTGGTCAATCAAATTTTTCCCAAATTAAGTTAAGAGGGGGGAGGGGGTCAGTGAACAAACTATGTGAATTAAGTTGTTTTTTTTTTATCCTACATTGAACTTTTGATGTCGTCCCTTAACTTGTATGCCCACAACTATCAGTCGGAAGAGGAGGTGTTTAAATTTGGTCATACTTGTGTACTAATACATGTACAAGACTCTGAGTTTGAAGGAATGTGTCCATGGTCATTGATGATGCCCCCTCTTGCAAAAATATGAACCATTATAAAGCATTACGTATAAATTTTATAACATTTGGTTGAAGCAAACTAAAGGTAGAGAACAGAAACGAAAAATTCAAAAAACGACCTCATAAAAAATTAAATACTCCGAGCGTCGTCACTACTTCATTATGATCTCTTATATATATACGGAGAAAGACTAAAAACTAACAATTTCCCGGATTTTATAGTAGGTCCGTGCATGTGTAGAGACACATGTTACCATCCTTGTTTTTAGATAAATTAATTCAAAGTTGACTGATATGCATAGAAGTTTGTTTGATTAGGGTTTGTAGAATGTCCAGTGGCAAATACTTCAGGTATGTTCAGGACGACACAATACAATAGTTGTGTCTGAAAGACACATTTTTAATGCATCTATAAAAACAATTACGATTAGAAACATTCCGTCAGTTGTAAAAGTGATTGATAAAATAACATACATTTCGAATGATGTAAACGTGTGGGTTGTGTGCGTATTTGCGAATAAACCTTGCAAACTGTACATTTGAAAGACCAAGTCAACATTCTGTCATTCGTAAAAATTATGCAATAAAGATATCTGAGAATATATATATGCATCCTCTATAAGTAAAACACATCAGTGGCGCATTATGTAAATTCCAACCATTTTAAACGAAATTGACTAAAAGTGTCACAAAAAATGTGCCATTTTTCACTCAATGCTGCGTTTCTATAATTTGTACTTATACTTTATAAAAAATCGGAAACGGCGTGCATCAGACTTACAAATTCAATGAAAGAGACAGCTTAAATTAACAGCCAGTGAAAAAATTATCGGGGTTCTTGAAGCAGAATAAACAACACTTCTATCTTGTGAAAGGACAGGACGAGGACAAGCCATCAAAACACAAGATATTAGATCGATTTCTGTTGAAATGAGCTTCCCATACATTAGTTTTTTTTAAAGGTTTTACGGCGGGTGACAAGAGAAAAGGGACGGGAGAAAGGAGAAATGTGTACCCTGTCCGACCCCTCATAAATCTAGAACTGCAAAAGTGACGACATCAACATTCAAATTTATTCTGTGTTTTTGTGGTAAAAAGCATTATGCATAAGTTTTATATATCAGTTGGTTGAGGCAAACTAAAGTTAGAGCCGGAACGGAAACCAATTTTATAAAAACGGACGTACATTCGGATGGACGTACAAACAGATAAGGATAAAACTCAATACCCCCTTGCTACGGCGGGGGCATGAAAATGTACATTTATGAAATGAAATAAAATAAAATTCCGCGAAACTTTATGAATGATTTTTGCACAAAGACGTTACGGCTTAACGTGACGTCATATAAATGAAAACTAACAAACTGAAGGTCATAACGTTACTTGTACGATTCATATTTTGATAAAATTACATCAAAACGGCGATTTTGAGGTAGGTGTTGTTTTATTTTCGATAATATTGTAGTTATCGAACATTGGTTAATCAAAGCAATTCAAAATGGCGGATCCCTCCTTTTTTCAATTATTTGAATTCGAGTTATCTCCCTGTGTACGCAAACCTTACCTTAAATTTTCAATTGCACAAAATACGAACATTTCAACGTCTTTTTAATTAAACAATTAAATTCACACGTCTTTCATTAATTATTTGTAACATAAAACTTTACGTTGAGTACTGTGTTTTTCGTTCAAGACTACGGCTTTTTAAAACGATATTGTTGGGTCAATTCAGGTTTCATTTTAATTAATTTGATATCAATAGAAGAAAAATTGTTATATGTTTATTTGTTTATTTGTTTATAATTTAATTTTGGATGTAACGCGTCTTCTGATTGGCTGACGTTATTTTGTTATGAGCCCATAGACATAACTTAGTAATGTGACCGTGACGTCAACAACGTTTTTTCATGGTTTTCTACGGTGTCTATTCGAAATAACATAAAAAATGTGGTGCACACTGTGAATAACCCGCTACGCGCGTTATTCAGTGTGCACCAAATTTTTTATGTTATTTCTTCATAGACAGAAAAAATATTACAGTCATTCCTTAACGAGTTCTGTGCCATAGGGCCAATAAATTGGCCTAAGCAATATCTGAAAAATGCCACAGGGCCAATATTTTGGCCCTTAATTGGTAAAAATATTTTTCATATTTTACAACAACTACGGCTTTGCGTCTTTTAAAAATGTTGAAAATAAGTTGGTTTGATAACTACGGCAGTTAAATTTAAATAATTCAACGGTTTTATTATGTTTACTGTAAACAATAGTTTGACGTTGACGTTTGTTACGTCGATCACTTTCACAACAACATCAACAGGTACCCGCGCTGGAACAAACAAAACGTAAAGTCAAATATATGAAAATTCAAGTTTAAAAGAAAAAAATAGTATTTCTTATTGACTTGAATTCACAGATTTTACGGCTGTAAACCATTTTAGAAAATCCTTCGTACTATCAAAATCTTCATACGTGTTCTGCAATCAAATTATTATTTAGATGTTATAATAACAAAAGTAGGGATTGTCGGGCCAAAATTGAAAAAAAATACGAGAGTAACGAACTGTGGTCACAGCACATTGCATGTACAAGGAAAATCCGAGACGAACGAATGTAAACAAACGTACACTGATTATGGCTCTATCAATTCTCATATTTTTCATATGCTATACGCGTGCTATGTTTAATTGTGCCACAATCCGGTAAACTCCGGCAACACACTCGAAAATTAATAAGCTTGCATTCATCAACCATTGAATGAAATATTATTTGTCGATAATACGTTATAGATTCGTAATAAATTTTAACAACGTGCATACATGAATTATTTCCGTATAATATCTGACCGGCATTTACAAGTTCTTCTATTAACATTTTCTAGGCATTTGCAAAATGACGATTTTTCTCAAATAGCAATGTAAGGAAAACTACGGGAAATTGCACGAATATGAAATTCGTCTTAGAATATATGACGTCAACGGGAGCGTTTCGAAATATGGCGAATATGGCAAATCCTTGGTTCCGTATTTTTCCGCCGGAAGAAATTGCTGAAGACCCCGAATTTATTGGTGAAAGTGGTGTCAAGAATATGCCAGACAGAGGAGCTCCTGCAATAGCATATTTTATGCTCATGTTTACAACCAATCTTATGAAGAAGATAGTCATTGAAACAAACAGGTAAAAAAGTTCGCTATTCTGGCATTTCTGTTTTCATAAAACTGATCAAATATTATTGATAGAGTATATATTTATATCTATTTTTTCATACTTTCACATGGAGGTAATTGAGTTGGTTCATAGCTTTGCTTTTCCTATAAAATGTACATGTATCTATAGATATGAGTACAAATTTAACAGAAACATTTCCTGTCTGCATGTGAATTTCCTAAAATCTTATCTAATGATTATTTTTAACCTCCCCCGAATCCATCCCCATCTAAATAAATTAAAAAAGAAATATAAGCACAATTTACCGATGTCTAAAATAACTAAAAAAGGAGTGAAAAGTCTAGTGGAATTATCAAAGTGAATACAATCAAAGGCATTATTGAAAATTGTTTCAGTATGAATAAACTGTATAATAATGATCGTGTATTACTACTTTTTCCTTGTTTGTGACTGAACGCAATTTAGGATCGTATATAGATGTCCAATTCTTATTTTGCCGCCGAAAATAATGTAATACCATAAAGACCTATAAACGTGTTTTTTTTTAAACACCCCAAAAGAATCTTCATAGATCCTCAAAAATCTTGACAAAAAAATGTTCATAAACATAAAATTAACGGACCGCACCGGATCGGAATATTAACAGACATTTAAAAATATGAAGCAGCTAGAAAAAATATAGAAATTTCCTCTGGATATCTGAGATATTTTTTCATGAACTTATCGATTAACTTGACTTTTGATTGATTTCTTATTCTATATTGATGTTATTACAGCTTGAGAAAAACAGCGCAGTATTACAAAACGAAAATTCAAATAACAAGCATGCAGATAATATATTTTGATTTCCGTTTTAAAAAAAAATTACAGTTAAACTATTTTACATCATTTAGCGTATATATTTTTTTCTAATCTAATGACATTTATATTTCAGATATGCCCGATCATTTATCAAAACCAACATGCAAAGGATCAACAGATGTAGACATTCACGTGTTCACCAATGGATTAAGGCTGGGCCGCTTACAATAAATGAATTCAAAGGGTTTCTTGCCGCTATTTACAATATGGGACTGAATAAGAGACCAACACTACAGTGCTACTGGAAGAAAGGGAAACAAGAATACAAGTGGTTTAGAAAGATGTTTCCAAGAAACAGGTTTCAACTAATTCTAAAATTTTTACATGTTGTTGATAATCGTAAAATTTCAGGCAGAAACGATCCAACATATGACCCATCGGCCAAGTTTAAGCCGATTCTTAATTCATTGAACATGCGATCCAAATACCTGTATACACCTGAAAGAAACCTATCGATTGATGAGTCTTTGGTTGGGACACGTGCGCGCTCTGTAATGACACAATATATACCATCAAAAAGTCACAAATTTGGCATTAAACTTTGGATGCTGGTAGAATCTATATCCGGTTATCTCATACATAGTACTGTTTACAGAGGTCGTCGTTTCGATCCTGTGCCTGATGGGGAACTCCAAAGTAGTATGGTTGTAAAAAGTCTTCTGAACGTTAGTTGTTTATTTGATAAAGGATACCACGTGTTTTGTGATAGTTTTTTTTCTAGTCTATCACTAGCATCAGAACTGCTTTTGAATAGGACATTTATGACTGGAACTTTGAGAAGTAACCGACCAATGCCACAAAGAATAAAAAACCCAGAATTACGTCCGGATGAATATGTATTTATGAGAAGACAAGAAACATTAGTATGTGCATACAGACAAAACAAACGGAAACCAGTTCGCCTAGTGTCTACATTTTGCAAAGCAGGAGTTTCACCTCGTGGCAAACCAACCGCTATAGAAAGTTACAGCAAAAATATGGGAGGAGTCGATCGAAATGACATGTTTACAGCATTCTACAACGATGAAAGGAAAACCGTCAAAATGTGGAAAAAAATTATGTTTAATCTTTTTCAAAGATTCATGATAAATGCGTACATTCTTTATAAAAAAAACTCAAACAACCCTCGTCCACTATCACGCCTCCAGTTCATTCACGAGGTAGTTGAAAGTTTGTCAATGGAACACATGAGAGATCGATTTCCGGGTCAGTTAGAAAATCGAAAGAAAGAACTTCGAAGATTAGCTAACGGCAAAGTGAAAGATTGTGTTGTATGTTCATATCGAAGTAACGGAAGAAGGAAGCGATCAAGATTACAATGTGGTAGATGCCTCCGCGGTGTGCATAGTTTGTGTTTCAACCGACATTTAGTTCTGTGCGACGAACAGTAACATTTTGACATTTACAAATAATAAAGAATAGATTGTCACATGTTATAAATTTTAATTTATTATTTAAAATAAGGATTTCTAAAAAAAAACAAGTATTATTAGTTGTCAAGAGACTGACAAAAAAAAACACCCAAAAGGCAGTTAACTTAAATAACACTTTTTCCAAATGTAAGATCTCCCGTGGATGGAGAACTCTGACTTTGCTCAACAAACCAAAAAACAACAAAAATAACTGACCGTCACAAAATAGTTCAGGGAACGTTTTTCAATTTTACGGTGAATTCAAAACATTATGTTCATATTGATACATGTATAGTGATCAGTTTACCAGCTGTTGCATGATGTTATTATATACATCACATGTGAAAATGAAGGCCACAATTGAGAAAAAAAAGTACAAAACAAGAAATTAAAAATAAAATAAATTAGACAAGAAATATCATAGTTCATAATTATTTTCTAGTAGAATTTGTCATTTCTTTGAATTGCAACTTTATTCTTCATACATCACTATGTGTACATCTTCCTTTCTTTTCTTGTATAGAATTTTTATTAGCCATGCAATCATGCGATAAGAAAGAAAAAAAAACACCCTTAGCATTGACACATAAACAAACAAATAAAAAAAAAGGATATGTGGCAAATACGTCAAGTATGAGTAAAAGGATATGTGGTACATGTATACGTCTATGATAAATAAAAGGAGATGTGATACATACGTCTATGATAAATAAAAGGAGATGTGGTTCATACGTTTATGATAAATAAAAGGAGAGGTGGTACATACGTCTATGATAAATAAAAGGAGATGTGGTACATACGTTTATGATAAATAAAAGGAGACGTGATACATACGTCTATGATAAATAAAAGGAGATGTGGTACATACGTTTATGATAAATAAAAGGAGATGTGGTACAAACGTCTATGATAAATAAAAGGAGATTTAGTACATACGTCTATTTTTAATAAAAGTAGACGTGGTACATACGTCTATTTTTAATAAAAGTAGACGTGGTACATACGTCTATGATAAATAAAAGGAGATGTAGTACATACGTCTAGTTTTAATAAAAGGAGATTTGGTAAATACGTCTATGATAAATAAAAGGAGACGTGGTACATAGGTTTATGATCAATAAAAGAAGATGTGGTAAATACGTCAAATGACTGACAATAAAATGGTTAGAATCCACCCCCCAATATTCATTTATGGATATTTCTTGAAACTTTCGATTTTCTAACTTGCGTTTTTTTATGTCTGTTTTATTAATTTACTGCTGTTTTTTGCAATAGTTTCCTTTTTCTTTCTTTTTTTGGGGTTGCAAAAATCAACTTATTTCTTTATTCCTAATGGTTATTGCTCCTCCTCCTACGTATATATCCAACCATTCTGAATCGCCGCAGCATGCAATGATAAAATAGTAGGCGTCCTATGCATGGCGAAAGAGTAACAAAAGCGATAGGAACGTCAACGTTGAAAATCTGAAATTATCGGTGACGTCGTAATATTATTACGTTTCTAACGTCTTGGCAAATTTGAAATTTGGTCTTGGCATTGAAAGGGTTAAATAATTTTGTTGTGAGGCGTTTTTCTTTCTGTTGATATCATAAACACGAAATGCCTTCTCCTACGCGTCTAAATCAAAACAAAAAATAACAGTGTATTTGGGCGTTTTTCAATAAAAACGTACTTTCTTGTCCCAGCCACTTTAAAAAAAATGTGTTTGATCTTTGCAAGTATTTTTTTGTGCAGTCAGTACATTGAATTAGATATAACATTTTTAAGCAAAGAAACAGTTTATTTTTTAGAGGAATTGATAAGATATTGATTCCTAAATGGTCCAAAACAACCAAAATGGCACGTCCCTAGACCGCCTGTTCAACATTCATACTCTCAAATATCGTAAAAAAAATGTAGAAATAAATATTAATTTTATTTAATATAAGTTCTTTAATAATTCAAAAGTATGTTTAGAGCCAACATATTTTAATAAACAGCTTTTAACATAGGATTTTTTATTTTAGAAGGTGTGTCCCTAACACAATGTCCACTACGAAACGAAGTCATTAAAACTTGCTTATAAACAGTTTTATAAAATCAATGTAATTTTTTGTTTGCAAGAGATTATAAGTTATCTACGTTCATATCCGTAGATATGGGTATTTAAACACCCTTCAGTACCCCAGTACACCATGAGGCGTAGCCGAAGGGTGTACAGGGTACTGAAGGGTGTTAAAATACCCATATCTACGGATATGAACGTAGATAAGGAATTTATCCCCGGTCTTAGTCCGAATCGGCCGAGTTTTATGGAAATTCGGGTACAAAGTGTACCGTGAAAACAACGTTTTTTTCATAATTTAAAAAAAGTTTTATTGAAATTTGGAAATTTTACATATTTTTTACAGGGTATAGGGGTACTACCTTTGGTAGAACCCTACAGGTAGTCAAATATACGACGTTTTTAATACGGAGACAGAGTTACAGGATTGAGTCAAATTTGGCGCTCGATGTTGTGAGAGTTACGTCATAGATGGTGTGACGTCAACATGGGTCATTTGCATAGCTCCCATTCCTTGAAAATGTGGCAGTTAAGTGATGCATTTAATGAAATGAGTGTAAATGATCGGCATAATAGAACAAAATCGTTAATGAATTAAATATTTAATTATATACATCATGGATAATCTACAGAATTTAATTTTTCATAAGGAGCAATCATGGAACTAAGGAAAACTTACGTGAAGTTCCCCGGGATAATGGTTAGCAACGTCCGGGGATATGGGTTAGCAACACCCAGGGGCTATGGATTTTGTAACGACGTGCGTTAACCAATCAAATTCCAAGATATATACTAAGCCGGGGATAAATAAACATTAGGGTCTTACAAAAGAAGTGATGCTTTTATAACGGCAATTAAACTGTTGGTAAGAAAAATTGAGCACATCAAATGGACCAGAGTGATACCGTATTTTTGTAATTTGTAAATGTCCACTACGAAACGGGCCAAATCTCCTTCAGTAACTGGTTTTAAAATTATGAAAAAATATCAGTGTACAGCTTAATAACGCTTTGATGAATACAGTCAGTCTTGTTACTATTGCAATATTGGGGTTGTGAGAAAAAAATAAAACATAACGAATACGTCCCCTACGAAACGGTCCCCTACGAAACAAGTTTGGGAGAAAACGTTTCGTAGTGGACACTACCACTACCATGTAGTCTTTTTTTACTTTTTTTTTCAATTATATTCGTGCAAAGCAAATAACAAAGGTTAGTTTCATGTAATTTTTATTATGTTTTTATTAACATAGAATAGGGTTGATGTCAACTACAAAACTTTTTGTCCACTACGAAACGGTTTTATCAACTACGAAACGCATCAAAATGTCCACTACGTAACATGAGTTGTACCTTCATATGTGAAGTACTGTCTAATCTTTATTGATAAAAAATGGTTCTCCAATTCAGAAAAAAATTAGATGTTTCTAGTAAATAAAGTAAACAAACTGGAATGTCTATAGGAAACATTTAAAATTGCAAAAATATGTGTGTTAAGCAAAAGTCCCCTACGAAACAGTACACAAATTATGAAAATCATATCATTTTAAAGAGTATTTAAGATTGCACTTTTTCTTTACAAACAGGTCTATAATAGAGGTATTCAAAATAACTCTTGAAAATAAATTTTAGACTAGTTGATTTTCCATTTTTTTAGGTCTGAAAGGAACGCTTTTATTGAAAAACGCCCATTTAAGTCAGGCTGCACACAGAACAACGTACAGAATGCTGTGATTTCTAATTGGAATTATTTAGATAATTTCTAAGTGGTTTAAGACAGCACAGGCGTGCTTGTTTGATTCATTATAGACCGCAGTGCAAAGTAGTTTCTCTTTCGTGTGTCCTTTCTTGGAGTAAGGGAGATAACTTGCGTAACTAACGACGAACGTTTTTAATGTAAATGTATGTGTAAGCTCTCAAATGGGTGACGGGTGATTGGTTAATTACAATGGGAATGCTACATGTCAGAGGCAGAGCCCGCCCCCCCCCCCCTTTTTGGGAAAAAATTTGGTTGCTTATATAGGGAATCATTGAAGTCAAAATGGAAGTGTGACAGGAGCGGGCCCCTCTTAGGTCAGTCAGTGGGCCCCCACTTATGAAAATTTCTGGATCATGTGGATCCGCCACTGCATGTATCTGGTTTATTTTTTTATATATGGGAAAGAAGAGTATGGATAGTGAACCCCCATTGTCAGAAACAAGTGCCTATAATCCCTTTCCCTTTGTATTGTATCAATTTGTGTTCATAAAAGATTTAAGTTTGATAGATAAAATATTAAACTTGGGTGTACATGTATTATATAAATGAAATCAGGGACATAAAAAAGTTCAAAGTTCTTTATTTTCCAATTAAGGGCCCCTGACGGGCAATAATGACAACAATACACAATACATTCTGATTCTTAACACATAAACATATAATGAGTTTTGTCTCTTGCTTGTTATAAGTGTCAAAAGTGTTGGCTGGCATGGCTGTTATGTTTTATTGTTGTTTTGTTTTGTATATGTTTTTATATGTGTTCATGTGTTTCCGCGATGATCCTTTTGTACTGGATTTTATACTGAAAAAAATTAGTTAGATAGTTAGTTTATAATGAAGATAAAATTAATTGTTCCCAGATAAAATGGGAATTTATTTATATAAGACCAGGTATAAAGTAGCCAAGAGTTAAAGTGAATAAGTCTTACATTCTAATGATTTAGTACATGGAGCAAAATTTATGGAGTATCCCCCCCCCCCCCCTTTTTTTTTAGAAAACTTACAGTCGGCATGAAACATGATCATCCACGCTTTCAAATTTGATTCGTTTTAGTCCGTATTTGCAGTTTCATGTTTACAATGTTCACAAAGTGATAGCGTAAATTATTTCCGTGAAGAACACTTTTTTAATTTTGTCTGTCCAGTTTGAAAACGGATGTTGACAGTGGGTATAATATTTCCGGCGACAAGGGCGGATACCCCAGACCGAAATCCGAATGTAATAAACCGAAATCCGAATGTAATAAAATAATAAAAGTGATAAATAGTGGATTCATTACATGAAAAGGAAATGATGAAAACTGGGATTTCAATATTCATGTTTCTAATTATTCTACACTTTATTTTTGCCGTTTAAATCATTTCTTGGGATACGACTTCTTTGAAAATAATTACCTGCAATATCTGGAATAAAGCTTTATCTTTTATGTTGTGTGGCACAAAGTTTAAGCATCCAAGAATGTCATAAATGCAACTTTCAACGAGGAATGCCAAATCCGCCATTACGTGTTGACAACGTCGTCTAGTGAACCGTATCACTGAGCGCCGAAATCCTTACTCAGGCGCTTCCGGTTGTCCTAATTTTGTCGTGTTGTAATCACTTTGACATATTTACCATTCACTATTTCCATTTCCTATTTTGTATTGTTTGTTTCAGCCCGTCCCTTTACCTTACTTTTTTGATAATCTCATTTGCAATGTTTTTATACATTATGTAAACGGGAATAATGCACCAAAAAGAAAGGGGGCATACATGTAACAATCGTGGTCCTTTTTCTAGATGTATATTTATATTGGAAATTTTATTCAAAAATTTGTTCTCTATTATTGAATTTCCCTTTTTCTAGGGTGAGAATTTTTCTTATGCTTGTGTCAGTTGTGAAGTTTTTGGATTTCAATTAAATTGAATAAATATACAACTAGTATATGATCAACAATCAATTGCTTTACGAGCAATTGTTAGGTGGACACATTTCCCACTTTTCTTTTATAAATCTTATAGTTGGTTAATGTTTCTGGTTTGACCAACTTACCAAGTAACATTTGATCCATATTAATTGGATGGTTCGATGCTTGATTATGATTGTGTTAATACGTGGTGTGTGTTCGTTGATTTGTTGATTTGTTGCCATATAGATTGGCGAATTTTACATTCATTAATCAGTGATTGAGCTATTGCATTTGTTGGATTGAGTGAACGATTTGTTGATTAATTGATTGATTGACTGACTTAGTCCGGCGGCTACAAGCATATTTCAGACGAATTGTGCACAATCTGCTACAAGCATAAAATTTGGCATAGACCTTCCTCAACTATTACTCTTTAATTTCAGATAGGGAGGCATTTGAAAAAAATGTCTAACTGCCGGTTAAATTCAAAATGGCGGACACCATACTTAAATCAGCCAATATTGAAGGCTAGCAAGTGAATATGTATTATTATCATCCTACTATCATAATATTTGGTACAAACCTTTGTTTTGTACTATTATTGGATATATTATATAGATTAGTGGTCTTAAAAACCCCTACTTCCGGTAAAATCCAAAATGGCGGACATAGTACTAAAATAAGCTTATTTTTTAGGGAGGGTAACTGAAATGTGCTTTAACGTATTGCTACTATCATTACATTGTACAAGAACCTTTCTTTGGTGCTTTTCGTTGATGCAATGTATCAGACCTATGTCTTTAAAACCAATACTTCCGGTAATATCCAAAATGGCGGACATAGAAATATCAATTTATTATTTAAATATTCAACTTTTTTCAAATTGTTCTTTGTGCTGGTCATTCAACTTATGGCTTTAAGTTATCCCCAAAACCACTAATTATATTCTGTTGTAAATGTTTAAATACAAATTTGACATTTCCGGTAAAAAATATGGCGTAAATTTCAAAGATGAGTCCTTAATCCATTTCTTCGATATATAGTTTTAGATAGATTGATTAAAACAAAATAAAATAACTATAGTACTAAAACCTTTATAAAATTACTACTATTTGGCCTAAAAAACATGTTTATTCACGGTCACCGCAGCATGCACACAAAGCAGTGCACGAGAGACCCGATTTTCTACATTAACATCATCCACGGCATCCTTTCTTACATCCACAATGTACAAGCTTCTGTCAAAATTATGAAAACGAGTTTTTTTTTAAAAGGGATCAACTTTGTCCCGTCACCATCCATTAGCGCCTGCGCCTAAGAGCCAATCACAAGCTCGTCCCCCTTAACACCCGCCTTAGTTTATTGCACGTTTTACATGCTGGAAAAGAATATACCAAGTTGAGGGAATAGCCTCAATTAGCCCTCCACATTGTGCAAATAGTTACTTTCTTGCTTCGATAACCATGCTAGCTCCATCTGATATGTTTGTGCGATTTTACAGTAAAACCCCGGTGCATCATGATTCTTGTGTCAGCTTCTTAATGTGAACATGATGCTAAACTTGAAATACATCACGTTGTGGATAACACTGAACATAAATAAAAATTAATAAAATACCTTGAAACTGTAACAAGATGGGATGAAGTCTTGGATGAGTATGGTAGCTATAGCAACAAATACTCAGGATGTTCAGTGTTATCCACCACACGATGATGTTTCAAGTTTATCACCATGTCTACATGAAGGGACTGACACTAGAATCCAGATTGATGTCTCTGATGCAGGGAAACCCAGACTTAACTGAGTCATGACTCGAACCGTCTATGCTGATGTCATTACTGTTTCAATATACTGTGACATAGGGGCTGACGAACTTTGGTTGCATTTGCAAGTGGGAAAAGCTTTAGATATATATATATCTATCTAATGCACTAGGCATGGAGAGATTACACGTTTGCCGGAAAAGGAACTGCGTTGGTCACATTGCTGGCGTTTGAAGATGTGACTTTAGCATTTAGAATGATGATTGATCAACCAACAACACCAGCTATGGATTTGATAATGTCATTGATAAAACGATACGTAGTTTTGTTGTAAGATCGAAAAAAAAATATCAGATGGGGTTAACAAAGCAAGAAAACATGTGTTTTTGGAAGAGAAAAGACTTATTGAGGCTATTCCCACGACTCGGTCTAGTCCAGACGCTTATGAATGGCAAAAGTTCACATTAAGAGGCAGACACTAGAATCATGGTGCATGTGTCTGATGCAGTAAAGCACGAACTTAAACGAGTCATGATTCGAACAGTCGTTCCTGATGATGCTGTCATTACTTTTTCGCTATTCCGTGACATAGGGGTAGACGAACTATGGATTGTATTTGAGAGGGCATAAAATTTGGATTAATATCTATCAATGGCCTTTCAAATGCACTAGGCAATGAATGATCACACACACGTATTGTGATCCATGCCTTTAACGGTTGTGATACGGTTCTCTCTTCGCTTGTAAAAGGGCAAAACGGAAGGCTAATTGAGGCTATTCCCTCAACTTGGTCTAGTCATTCCAGCATGTAAAACGCGCAACATACTAAGGCATGTGCTTAGGGGGGCGAGTCTGGAATTGGCTCTTATGGTATCAATTCGAGGCGCTAATAGGTGGCAAAGAGACAAAGAGGTTCCTTTTGAAAACTCTAAGGCCTGATCATTTTGTCAGAAGCTTGTACATTGTGGATGAAAGAAAGGATTCCGCGGTCGTTGTTAATGGGGGAAATCGGGTCCCCTGTGCACTGCCTTGTGTGCATGTGGGGTGACCGTGAATAAACATGTATTTTGGGCCAAATAGTAGTAATTTTTAAAATGTTTCAGTATTTAAGTGATTTTATATTGTTTTAATCGGTCTATCTAAAACTCCATATGTAAGATATGAATTGAAGACTCATCTTTGAAATTTACGCCATATTGTTTGTGTTACCGGAAGTGTTAAGTTTGTATTTGAACCTTTACAACATAATAGAATTAGTGGTTTTTGGGATAACCTAAAGCCAAAAATATAATGACCAGAACAAAAAAACATTTTTTTTACATTTAGAAAAATTTATATGTCCTCCATTTTGGATATTGCCGGAAGTAAGGATTTTAAAGATATATCTCTTATACATTGTATCCATAAGAAGCAACAAAGAAAGGTTCTTGCACAATGTTATGATATTAGCAATACGTTAAAACACATTTCAATTACGTACCCTCCCTAAAAAATAAGCTTATTTTAGTACAATGTCCACCATGTTGGATTTTACCGGTAGTAGGATTTTGAAAGACCAATAATCTCTATGATATATCCAAAAGTAGTAAAAAAACAAAGATTTGTACCAAATATTATGATAGTAGCATTATAATAACCCCTATTCACATGCTAGCCTTCAATATTGGGCTGATTTAAGTATGATGTCCGCCATTTTGGATTTCACCGGAAGTTAGACATTTTTTTCAAATAACTCCCTTTCTGAAATACAAGAGTAATAGTTGAGGAAGGTCTATGCCAAATTTCATGCTTGTAGCAGGATGTGCACAATTTTTCACCAAGCCGCCGTACTAACTTGTTGATTTATTTATTAGTTTATCGGTAACATACAAAAATTACACATTATTTTTCTGAAGAATCACACTAAAACACCACACCATCACTTCTTTTATAAACTTAAGACGCAGGTGGAATTCCTTCATTACTGCATATGCTTAGATATTGCGGAGCAGGCACAACGAAAAGCGTTTTTTTTTTTTTTTTTTTTTTTGGAGGGGGGATTGGGAGGTGGAGGGGAATTCTCCCCTCTATATTTTAAGTTTTGATATTTAAACTAAGGTCCATTTTTCAATTTTCCAGGCTCAACATGCTTCCCACTAATAATGATGTCAAATATTATAACGTAAACTAATGATTCTTCCTTTGTAGGTCGGAACCTTGAACAGACATCATGTGTATTAGCATTAATTATGCTTTCTATTGATTGTATGCATGGCAGGTAATTTCTGTTTGATCGGATACTACAAGTAATGCATGATTTTTGTAAATATTTTACTTTTAGAATTTAAAAACACGTTAATCTTCTGTTTGCAGAAAATGTACATTATTTAAACAGGTTTAACGGGCTCACAGATTTGTATTTGAATGCATGTTAAGCATACGATGACCTATAGTTGTTAATGTCAGTGTCATTTTAGTCTATTGTGGAGAGTTGTCTCAATTGAAATCAATAATTTTAGTTTTGTCAACATCTCATTGCTGTCGAACAAGAAAGGAAAATAACTCATGTTGCATGCTACCAGATCTCTGGTTTAAACTGAACATATAATGAAGATAAAGTAACAAACATTATGGAGGACACTTCAAGCGATTCCTTTTGCAGTACAGTTTCTGAGAAATTGAAACATTGATTCTTAAATTAACCTAGTCTTATGTGTTGTCAATTGAACATTGTTTTAAGAGATTTTGGCTCTTATGTTTATCTATACTTATATTGATACTATTTTAATCTATTGTTCAAAGTGTGTCAAAAATTACCAGATCAAAATTCAAATTCATAGATCGAAAATAAACTGACAGCACCATGGTTAAAGAAAATAAGATAAGCAGACCGATAATAGAAAACAAGACACAACATAAAACGAACCACACCAAAAACTAGGATGATATAGGTGCCCCGGAAGGGTAAGCAGATCCTGCTCCACATGTGGCACCCGTTGTGGTGCTCATTGCAATATAAACCCGGTAAATAGTCTAATTCGGTAGGTCACATTCGTGAAAAAGGAAACAGGATTGTAGAAACGACATAAGGAACATATCAGATATTATCTGTGAAAGCTATATTCAAGAACGGTCACCCAACTCGTGATGGCGTCTGTAAAATTTACGAAAGGAATAATTTGAACTTTACAATTTTGAACTATTGGTTTGACAGCTTTCTTGTGAACAGCCATCCTCTATCAAGGAAATTATGAAAAGAAATACAGGCCCTCTCATATCGTATCAATTGGGGGATATATAAATCGTATGCAGGCGCTGCTGGAATGTTGCTACATAAAAGTAACTATTTTCAACCGACCTTCATTGTCAATTTCTAGATGTAAGTACAGATATCAGGCAGACTTAACTGTATTTTTTGTATCCTTTATCTATAGATCGATGGGATAAATGCGTTCAACAGTCACAACATTTTGAACTATTAAGTGAGAGAATATCATCTATATAGCGGAGAATAAGGTTAAAAGATATTGCTAACTTTTATTATTTCTTCTTTCAATTGATTCCCACGTGAATTCCAATAGTTTCTTGACAGATAAAATGTTGTTTGAATCAGAGTGATTCCTGACAAGGTAGGATGTATCCCTCCCTAAGACAAGATACTTGTATCTACGTTGACCATTCGTTTTTATGATACAAAGCAATATCTACTCTTTCAATTTATCTTAACATGTTTAAATTTGGAATTGGGAATATTTGTGTAAAGTGAAGAAAATTTAAAAGTTTTAATACTATTGCAAGATGAAAGAGGCTTAGTTTGTATATACTCTAAAAGATCTTTGGAATTTTTTAGTATCCATATCTAGACGCCACCTCTAGAATATGCAGTTTCACATACAAATATGATACCCGGCTATTATTGCTGATCAAATAGATGTTGATAATTAGGAAAGAGGATTCGTGGAGCATTTGGCAGACCCAGCAATATACCGTTGTAAAGGGCTTTATCTGTAGGGGCAACAACATATTTGTCATAGAGGTAGGACAAGTGTTTAACACAGTCCTAATCCATTCGGAAATAGTATATACGTTTTCTTACTCGCGTTTAGTCCATTGCCTGGCATTATTCTTGACTGAATTAACCGGTAATAACATGGCCAGCTGGATTATATATGAATGGGCAACTAGCACAGGTACAGTCAGGAGGCTTTTTCTTTATTTTTTTTTTTAGATAAATAAGGCCGTTAGTTTTCTCGTTTGAATTGTTTTACAGTGTCTTATCGGGCCTTTTATAGCTGACTATGCGGTATGGACTTTACTCATTGTTGAAGGCCGTACGGTGACCTATAGTTGTTAATGTCTGTATCATTTTGGTCTCATGTGGATATTTGTCTCATTGGCAATCATACCACATCTTCTTTTTATATTAACCTTGAAGTCGTCAATATTGAGATCCATCAAAACGTGTTTGTAATTAAAAAAAAAGTTGCAATTGGTATATGTATAAGAAATGATTGGTTCAAACTGATCTTTAAAATAGGGAGGTATTTTTGATTGAACGAATTGTGATGAAGGATACTGCCCAAGTTGAGACCTTTGTTAGAAAAGGAAAGTCATCATTTACAATGTTAATTTGTTGAAAAGTCTGTGACTTGTTATATCGGAAATGATAGCTGTATGTTTGTATTTGCTTGAATGAGGGTTTGTAACAGTGGTTTACAAACATAAATGGAATAGAGAATGAAATTTTGAATTTAAGCTTTTCCTTAACTTATCCGCTTGATTTGTTATGATTTATAATTAAGTTTGGGAAAGGATGGTTAGTGTATTATGGTCCAGCGCGATTAAGTATCAGGTTTTTTTAGCGGATTTAGAATTCCCAATGAAATATTTTTGTGTACACTAAAATGGTTGCATTTAAAAAGTTGTTGAGTTATATCTTTGCTGTTTAACTGCAAGAAATATATAGATTTCTTTTAATAGTATAAAGAAATATATATGGATGATGAAAAAATCCATTATATTTGGGGTAACAATCGTGGTGTGTACTCGGAATAGTTGTTTTAGCAGTCATTTCATTAGTAGCAGTGACGACGACGACAACTTTGACAATCTTCTGTACTTATTAAAGGAAAGGGACTAAACATATTTTGTGAAATAGACCTTCCGGTGATTGTAGTTAAAATGAAGGACTGTCAAATAAACGGGAAAGATGTAAATTTAAATGAGCTAAACAAAATTTTCGGAGAGGTGATTTTAATGGAAAAACAAGGAAAAAAAGATTGCAATAACAACTCTGTAATAGATGTAAATAAAACAGAACATGTAAATCCCGGTACCATTCAAATATCAAATCCTAATAACAGCACAATAAAATCAATAAAAGATTATATATCGTCAAATACAAATCGGGAACCGTCAACTTCGTCAGTAGCTATACCTATAATAGATACTCAAGGTGATATACAAGCACAAGTTAAAGATATAAATCCGACTTATTCAGAGGATAGAAGCACATGTTTAGATGAAATTGGTAACAAATTACCACAGCTGAATATTCAAGACTTCATTACAACACTAGATAAACTAACTACTGTTGTTACAAATTTGAAAGACAAAAATTGACGAATCGGAAATATCTATACAAGCTAATAATTTGACAAAGGCGAGTAGCATTCAAATTTTAAATGACCGCATGACAGCTTTGTTAAAGGTGCGCATGCAACATGACCAACAATTTATGGATAAGATGCAAGACATTGAAGCAGAAATTCAAAATGTTAATAAAAATTTGGAAAACAAGTTAACATGCTACAAGGGAAAACACAAAGCATCAGTGATAAAATAAAACTTTATGAATTGAAAACATTTAAATTACAAAAAAAGCTTTATGCCCGAGGAAAATCTCAGTAACCAATTTACCCAAATGTTAAATGAAGATCAAACATCATGTGAAACAATATTACAAGAACATACACTTGAACTAGAACAGCCAATAAATGCTGATATAAGTGAAGAGCCACAAAATCCTGTGTATGATACCCAACCTAAAATGCCATTATCAGGAAGTAGAGTTTGAATTGCAGGAAGTTCAGTCCTAGAAGGAATTGACCCATCTAAATTAAAAGATTATATAGATGTCCATGTTCACAGAGGAGCAAATATACTAGATTTATGCGAAGACATAAGAAGTATGAATCTGAGTTCATACAGTACAATTATAATTCATGTAAGTGGCAATGATGCAAGTAGCAAAATGAATGTACAACAGTTTGTGGACATTTTCCAAGAAATCATTAATTATGTAAGATGTCAATACTGCCGAGCAATTGTATCTGGAATTTTGCCAAGTATACTATGTGATGTTACTGAATATGACACAATCCTAAAAGTGTTATTATAATGATGTCAAGTTCATATCAAATTATGAATCTTTTGACTGCAAAGATGATCATATAGCTAAATCATTTTACACCACAGATGGCATTCATCTGAATAGATATGGAACCATAAAGTTGTTGGCAAATGTTAATAAAGTAATAAAAGTATTCATGGTAAAACCAATACAGCATCATTTCAACCAACAAAACAGAAACAGATATCAAAGTTCCAGTTCCAATATTACGCAAACAACTTCAGAAGGAGCCCTACAAAACCTAGATATCAATCTCGGAGCAACATGAATACAACAGACAGAAGAAACTTCAACCATCCAGGAATAAACCCCAAAAACGTAAAGGAAAGGAATAATCTCAATATGAACTATCGTGACTCGTGGGGAAACAATAATGAGCTAAATAGACAAAATGTAGACAGAGCACCATTTTTTAACTATCATTCACCAAACTCTGTACGTAAGTCAGATTATGTTCATAGGTAGCATTCAGCTTGTTCTAGTTTTTCAAACAGATATAATATTTTAAATCTGTTATGTGATAAATGTAGTAGTATACAATGTTCATGTAATATAAAACACATTGATAATATAAACAACAGTAATAATAATAATTGGAGAAAATCTTAAAAGAGACATAAAAAGAGTCAAAATTAAAGAACCTTAGTAAACGCGCTCACATACCCCACCGTCCCCACATTGTCATTGGAGAAATGAAATAAGTGTAAGAAAAAAAAATTGTATAAGAAAAAAAATTGAATCATAATTTTCTGTCAATATGCACATCTACATAGTATGTCGTTATTATCTACAAAGTTTCATGAAATTCTGTTGTGTGGTTTCAGAGGAGTTGCGATTACAAACTGTTGCAGTACATTGAAGCAAATAAGTTCAAAGGAGCATAACTCCTAGAAAGAAAAAAAAATCGTAATTTCCTATCAATATGCACATCTACATAGCATGTCCTTATTATCTACAAAGTTTCATGAAATTCTATTGTATGGTTTCAGAGAAATTGCAATGACGAACTGTTGCAGTAGTACATTAAAGCAAATAAGTTCAAAGGGGTGTAACTCCTGGAAAAAAAATGAATCGTAATTTCCCGCCGATATGCACAACTACATAGTATGTCCTTATTATCACGAAACCTTTTCAGATATTATCTGAAAAGGTTTCGTGAAATTCTCTTGTGTGGTTTGAGAGGAGTTGCGATGACAAACTGTTGCAGTAGTACATTAAAGTAAATAAGTTTAAAGGGGCGTAACTCCTAGAAAAAAAAATTGAATAGCAATTTCCCGTCGATATGCACAACTACATAGTATGTCCTTATAATCTGAAAAGGTTTCGTGAAATTCTGTTGTGTGGTTTGAGAGGAGTTGCGATGACAAGAAACAGGACTGACGGACTGACTGACGGATGGACGGACGGCCTGACGGACGGACGGGTCAAAAACATTATACCCTCCGCAACCCGTTGCGTGGGGTATAATAAAACACCTAGTTCTGTAAATAAAAGTAGAAATAATGAAGCAAGTTGGTTATTTAAAAAAAAAAATTAAATTAGGTTGTTTAAATATTCAACATTTACAACCAAAAATTGAAGAAATAAAATTTCTATTAAAATATGAACAATTATTTGATATATTTGGTATGGTAAAAACTTTTTTAAATGATGAAATTGGTACCGAAACATTACAAATTGAAGGTTACAAAATAGAAAGAAAGATAGAAACGCTATTAATTATGGCGGAGGTGTGATTGCGTACAAACGAAATAGTGTATGTCATCAGAGAAGAATCGATTAAGAAATAAGTAGTATTGAATCTTTATGGATTGAAATAATATTTCCAAACACAAACTCTATTTTAATAGGCATTTTTTATCGTCCACCGAGCTCATTTCAATCTTGGATTGATTCAGCTTAAAAAGAGATAGATAAAGCGTCTGCAGATAATAAAGAAATTATACTCTTGGGAGATTTTAATATAAACTATTCACATATAAATCATACAGTTGTCGGAAATCAAAAATGGAAGTACTGAATTAATTTGTATGGTTTACAACAAATTGTACATAAACCGACAAGAGTAACAGATAAATGTGCAACTACCATAGACCATACATATACGACCAATGTAGACCATATTATAGAAGTAAATGTGCCTAGTTATGCTGTCAGTGATCATTATCCTGTTTGCGTAACAAGAAATCTTAACCCAAAAATATCAAAAATTGAGCATTTGTCCATAGAATATATATTATTCAAACAATTTGATAAAAATAAATTTATTGAAAATTTAACAAATACTCCTTTTCATCACACTGAATCGATTGGAGATGTTGATGAGGCAGCTTATTATTGGTATAATCTATTTCTGAGCACCCTACATAAACATGCTCCTAAGAAAATTAAAAGGGTGAAAAATACCCAACAACCAGAGTGATGGACTTCTGATATAAATAGCGCTAGACACCAAAGAGATTATTTTCACAGAATTGGTGATGTATATAATTATAAAATTTGGCGTAATAAGGTTACATTTTTAGTAGATCAGTCAAAGAAAAAATATTTCCAAAATGCTATTTCAAATTGTAAATTTTTAAAACTATCTGGAAGTATGTCAAAAGTCTTAATCCTAAAAAAACTACACAATAATATCACGCATTTATAATATAAAGATAGTGTAATTCAAAATGATGTAGATATAGCAAATACATTTAATTTACATATCACAAATATTGCTGAAGATATAGTTGATAACTAATTATGTAATGATGATGATGATGCCAGTTTTGATGCACTTAATAAATTTGTAAAATCAAAGTTACAAAGGGGTAGTGAAAAATTCATTATACCAGAAATGAGTATTTTAGATGTAAATTTGTATTTAAAAAAACTTGACAAGTCTAAAGCAACTGGTTTAGATGATGTCGGACCAAATATTTTGAGTATGTGCAGCGATGTCATTGCACCAGCCTTGATATATATATTTAATCTAAGCATCAAATGTGGTAAATTTCCAAGTATTTTTAAAACTGCAAGAGTATGCCCAATTTTTAAAAGTGGCGATGCCTGTAATCCTGATAATTTTAGATCAATAGCAGTTTTGCCTTGTCTCTCTAAAATCATAGAACGACATATAGCTAATAGTTTGTATATATTTTTAAATAGTAATACTACACAGTTAGGTTTCAGAGCTAAACATTCGTGTACTACTGCACTTACTAAATTAGTAGATGAATGGTTAGCAAATATAGATAATGGAGAGATAAACGGAGTTATATTTTTAGATTTAAAGAAAGCTTTTGATCTGGTTAATCATAATTTTATTGAAAAAAACTTGAATATTAATGTTTCAAATTGTACACTAGACTAGAGAAAGACTGAGAGTAGATGGTGAAGTCACAAACTGTCAAACTGGGGACAGATTAGTAATCAGTAAATTATTAGATAAACCCATACCAAGAGATCTTACAATTGGAAAATATTATGCTAAAATATTCCATCCTGGGCAACCAGAATTTAGCCATTTCAATAATAGCCCAAATTCAACAAGTTTAGATGAGAAAATATGCCATAAATGTTTGATTAAAGGACATATTATGCAACATTGCCCTAATGACTGGGTGTGCAAGTCTTGTAATGAAAGTGGTCATAGAATGATGGAATGTACAAAAGGCTTCTCTGACAAAATGAGAATGTACAAGAAAATGAAGTAAATGATGAACACACACATAGCAAAGTACCAATTACACAGGTACCTATACATAGTGATGTTAATGATAAAACTGTCAAAATGAAAAACACCAGTAAATCAGACAAAGATGGACAAACTATGAAAAACATAACAAAAACTGTAAAAATTGCTGATAGTGATGTTCAAGAAAAAACAACTAAATTTCAACAATCCATAGACAAATTTGTCAAAACACCTTCAGGGCAGATTAGGCCAGATCCAAAAGCTACAACACCGCCAACACCACCAGAAAGAATTCATGACAAAACAGTCACAACAGAATGCAAAAGAAACAAAAAACAGGGAAAATCTAATACGAATATATTCTGATATATAATAAATGAAAACAATCATGTCAATGTAAATAATTTTATCTTATCCAAAATATACAAAATTTTAAAATATGAAAAACAATAAGCTCAAACTGAAAGAGTTAACATATGTACAACATATTTCAAAATCGAAATACGTGTATTCACGATTTTTGAAACAATGTATTTTTTTGCTGTATGTTATATTATGTGCAAGTTGTAGAAATGAAGTAATACAAAGTGTAGTAACACGTAGCTAGTTGTGTGATGCTATTAATATTATATGTAGACAGAAAAAGTGTGAACTCAATGTATAAACAGCTGGTTTATGTTTACATATTATATAGGGTTTTCCCTGTACTATTTATAGAAACGAAAAGTCTAATTCAAACATTTAAGGTTCACAATAATATAGCCAAACCGGTATTTATTCCACTCAGTGAAATCGTTAAGTCAGACATAATATATATAGTTTTTAAAAATACTTCTCTGTGTTCAATATTGATAATAAAAGATATATATAATTCCTTACCTGATGTGCAAAAACATCCATTCAACGAAAGTAATTTCCATGATTTCCGTGCAAATGTTTACACACATATTTATACCAGTTTCACAGATTCAATGTGTATAAATGAAATTTGTATATCCAATCCAACAATTTATATTACAAGAGAACATTATGAATATCTCTGGTGGAGAAACATAGAATACAACTACACCAAAAGTGTTCAGAATAATAATTCATGGGTATCAAATGCAAACAGCATGTATGTACAATTAAGAAAAAATAAGTATGCGATCCCGCACTGTGATGTTTATAATTATTGCTATTTCTTTACAATATGTGTGTATACCAAATTGATATATGTGTATGGAGAAAATGCATGATTTATTCAATGTTGTGGATAGAATTGTAAACTTTTTAATATGTTATTTGATAACACAGTAAAATTGTGCAGCCTTAATGTAAATGGCATGCACTCAAGAGAGAAACGTAACAGGGTTTTGACATGGTTAAAATCTCAAAAAATATCAATAGCCTTAATACAAGAAACTCATATAGACATTGAAAATGAAATAAAAAATCAAACTAACTTTGATGTTTTTTGTAGTAATGGTACATCAGCAAGCAGGGGGGTCTCGATATTTATAAACAATTTATTGAAGTATGAGATTATAAATCATTTTACAGATAAAGATATGGAAGGATTGTTTTATTAAATATCCAAATTAATGACACGATTTTTTTCAATAGTTTGTTTATATTGACCAAACAACACAACTGCAAGAAAGTCATTTTTTAAAAAGGTGGATCTCTTTGTGAAAGAAAATGGTATTGGTATCCCAATAATTGGGGGAGACTTTAATGAAACATTAAAAAAAAAAATGATAGAATAAGTGCAAGTAGCAATCACGAAAACAATAAACCAGTATCAAGCTTGAAATCGTTGTTAAACGATAACAATCTTATTGATATTTGGCGAGTTATGAATGAAAATATACAACAGTTTACTTGGAGGAGAAAAGATAAATCTCAGGCGAGTAGAATAGATATAATATTGATTGATAGCAATTTAAGACCTCAGATAGATACATGTAAATTAAACCGGCAACTATTCAGTATACTGATCATCTGAGCGTTTGTTTAACATTTAAAACGGGAGCGTCAGAAAAAGAACGTGGGTTTTGGAAACTAAATAACTCTGTCTTAGAAAATAAAGATTATCAAAGCTTAATTAACAATTTGATAACTAACTTTTTAAATCAATACCAACATAGAGATACAGACTGGGATGTATTAAAACTTGAAATTAAAGAAGCTACTGTAAAATATTGTAAAACAAAAGCAAAAACCAAAAGAGAAGTCACACACACCTTAGAAAAAGAATTACAGGAAAAGATGGTTGAAAGAGACCAATTAAATTTATTAAACTCTAATTTAGATGATCGTATTAAAAATTTGGAATCAGAACTGAATAAGATTTATGATGAGAAAGCCATTGGTGCACAAATTAGAGCCAGAGAAAAATGGGTTGAATTAGGAGAAAAAAAAATAAGGCGTAGTTTTTGGGACTTGAAAAGCAAAGGCAAATTAAGAAATCGATAAATAAGTTATTAGATGAAAAAAACAATGTCTTAAAAGATCAAAATAAGATTTTACTTGAAATTAAAAACTACTATGAAAAATTGTTTCATCACAAAATCCTAATGATACATTATCCCAAGAATACATTAAAAATACAAAATTAGAAAATAAATTAAATGATGAAGAAAAACTATTGTGTGATGGTTTAGTAACGCTTGAGGAGTGTTCTGAAGCGATAAAAAAAAATATGAAATTAAACAAGTCTCCTGGATTTGACGATCTAACCGTAGAATTTTACAAAACGTTTTAGGAGAAGCTTAAATATCTACTTGTTAAAGTATATAATAAGGGTCATGAAGATAATTTATTGACTTACTCTCAGCGTTCTAGTGGTTTGTCGTTAATATTCAAAAAGGGGGACCCATTAAAATTAGAAAATTATAGACCAATTTTATTATTAAATGTCGATCTTAAAATCTTATCCCATGTACTAGCTCAAAGATTAAAAAAAGTTTTACCAAAACTCATAAACACAGATCAGTCTGGATACATAATAAATAGATTCATTGGATTTAATTTAAGGCAAATACAGGACATTATAGATTATGCGGATATATATAACATAGAAGGGGCTATTGTTTTTGTCGATTTTAAAAAAGCCTTTGACACTCTTGAATGGAAATTTATGTCAGATACTTTAGATCACTTTGGATTCAATGAATCATTCAAAAATTGGGTTAAAACTTTGTATACTGATATTCAAACATGTATAATTAATAATGGGTGGATTTCAGAAATGTTTAAGAATTCAAGAGGGATTAGACAAGGGTGTCCTTTATCTGCTCTACTTTTTGTCATATCTGTTGAAATATTGGCACTGAGACTTCGAAATAACAAAGATATAAAAGGATTTCAGATAAAATTTGATAGAAAAACACATTGTATTAAAATAAGCCAATTAGCTGATGACACAACTTTATTTTTTAATGATAAAAATGATATCGAACTAGCATTGAATGAAATTGAAATCTTCGGATCTTATTCCGGATTAATTATAAATAAAAATAAAACAAAAGGGATATGGATAGGAAAACTCAAAAATAGTTAAGACAAAATAGCAAATATTAACTGGACAGATAAACCTGTAAAGCTTTAGGGATTTATTTTGGACATAATAATGTAGAATGTGAGAAATTAAATTTTGAAAATAAAATAGATAAAATGGATAAATTATTTACACTTTGGAAAAAGAGAAATCTTACTATTTTAGGTAAAATCTTGATCATCAAATCTTTGATTATAACACTCTTTACCTTTTTAGCTAGCTCATCACTAAAAGCATCATGGATAGGTAGAATCTTAAATACAGATATGGCCAAATGGCAACTTATACCTTTAAATTATTTACAATGCTCAGGAAAAAATTGCCTAGCAGTTTATATGAATATGGATTATAATAAAGTTGATCAATATCTACCTAATATTCCAATATTTTATAAAAATGTATTAAAAAGCTGGATGAAATTAGGAGGAGGACAGACAGATATACCAAAAACCTTTTACGAAATCAGAAAATAAATTATTTGGGGGAATAAATACTTTAAATGTAATAACAAATGTCTTTTTTTCAAAAATTGGATAAAAGGTAACTTAATTTATGTAAATGATATTTTAAATGAAAATGGTGAAATTTCACAAGATGTAATTTTGCAAAAAATTGAAAATAAATCCAACTGGATAGCTGAGTTGACATCCCTAAAAAAAAGCAATTCCAAAAGATTGGTTACAATATCTTAGATCAGAGAATTCAACAAAAAGTATAGTCAATGTAAAAAGACAATGTTTGTCAATAAATGGTAAATATATTGACATTTCCTTTTTGTCAAATAAGTTATTATATAACAGATTAGTAAAGAAAATAATTGTGAAACCTATTGGTATACATGTATGGTTAAATGTATTACCATTACAGACAGAATTTCATTTGAAACCATTGTACAACTTTATTTTTTACTATTTAGAAGGAAATAAATTGAAGATGTATCGATGGAAACTTTTACAAAGTATTTTACCTACTAAAAAGTTATTATTTAGATGGAAGGTAACAAACAATGATTTATGTAAACAAATGCTTTACTGAAGAAGATTATCAACATTACTTTATGACATGTTCTTTTTTACACGATTTTTGGAGACAAATTCATAATTTATTGCAAAAAATAAATATAGAAAAAGATTTCACATTGAAAGATATTGTTTTTGGCTATAAAATATCTGATAAATATTTCTTTGGCTTTAACTTTTAATAACTATTATTGGGTTTTCAATTTATAAATCCTACTATGTATCTGATCAGAAAATGAAAAGATTTGATGTTTTTTGTCTATTCATTAGAGAATTTACAAAACGAATGTATTATTCAAAGAAGTTAAAAGAAGATAATTTTTTAGTTAATGTTAAGAAACATTTATTAGATTGATGTTTTATTTATTTATTAATATAATAGAATTGAAATTTATATGTATTCTTCACAAGGAGCTTGAACTTGTTGAAGACCATGTAACAAGCAACTGATGGAAATAAAGGAATTTAAAAAAGAAAAAAAGAAAATATTTACCTATGCATTATACGTATTATCTATTTTAATGCTTTTATTTTGCCATCATTTGATTATTGTTGCAATATATGGGGAAATTGTTGTGAAAGTGGAATAAATAAACTTAATAAGTTATTAGTGAAATATGCTAGGGTTATAGTAGAAGCTGACATAATGGCATCATCCAGTTTATTGTTTAATAGTTAACACTGGTTAAATGTTGAAAAATTAATTCAACTATAACTTACGTTCAGCTGATGAAAAACTATTAAATCTTCCAAAACCAAAGGCAAATTTTTTAAAGAAAACATTTACATATTCAGGTTCTCAAATATGGAACAGTTTACCAAATGAAATAAAATGAGTAATACACTTGTATCTTTTAAAACAAAATGTTACAAATTGTTCATCAATTGTGCAAATTAATTTGCTTTTTCATTATTATTTAAATACAATTGTATATTGTGTATAATATAACTTTATAATACTCTATGTACTTATAAATATGTTATTAATAATTTATTTTTTTGGACTCTCAAGAAGATTAGTTTTAACTAATGGGATCATCCTCTTGAAACAAAGATTATTTATTTATTTATTTATTTATTTGACTTCAATGGACAACGATATCGATCGAACCAAAACCTTATTAAACACAATCATTACAAACAGGACTGAAAATCAATCAAATAAGTTGAATTGATCTGCACTACCAAGAATTAATACAGCGTTTACGTGTGCTTAACATACCACTACTTTTACAGTACTTGTAATTTTCAGGTACTGATAATTTCATTCATTTTTGTGTACTTCAATATAGACAAGATATAAGTCGAAAGCATCAGGAGGATTATGCAAATATGTTCATTGTGCTATATTGATTTAATAAGGAATTGCTAGTTGTTACATCAAAATGGTAGTTCAATAAAGGAGATTGAATAACAGTAACCTTGGACATAATGACGTTCAATAAAATAACGTACACAGGCAAGTTTACATATGATAATGTTGCCGTTGGGAGTGCGGAATATTTTTTTTAACTAGTTACACAAGTGGTTTATCGATGCATGGAAACATTCATACTTAAAAGACTTGATCCCCATCAACAGTATTAAATAAATCAGTTAAATTTATGAAATCAGACACACATACATCAAAATATCAAATCCTGATCATCATTTTAATCAAAAATCTCAATAAAGTTAACGTTAACACCACCAAATTTCAAAAACAAGGTTTTATATGATAAATGATTTTGTTTTATGTTATAACAACAAAAATAATATTTCCTAAAATAGCTTAATAATGTTTTTGGGTCCGTGTTATTAGTTGATAAGTGATTTGTTACATGTATTTCGATGCTTTTATGAGCTAACCATTCTTTTCCTAACAAAAACACATAGAGGTTTATGATATGTACGATTGTAAACACTTTAACGTTAGTTTAAACTATAACCAAAACTATATAAACAATCCTGCTAAAACTCTATCGGTATTAAAACGTCAGAAAAAATAGATAGAATAGACAGTTCTTTTCCATATAATGTTTGTTTAAAGACATTCATTAATTCAATACACTTTGTTTATATAACAATGTTTGACTATTTCTTGATTCACTTTTACTTTTACAGTGTCGTTTTACTAGGCAGGAAACGTTGATTATAAACATAAGGCATACACCAGCTGCAATGGTGCCTGTCAGAATTTCACTTTTCGGATTCAAATGTTCTGAAATATATCAAATACTTTCATATAATACACTTTGTCTTTTAGTTTCTAGCAGTGTAAAGTGTAGAAAAGTCAAACGTTTTAATACTATGATCATTGATGATCACAAGATGAAAGATGCAAAGATTGAATGTACGCTAATAGATCTTTGAGAATTGATTATCTGATTCACGCCACTTCTCGAATAGGCAAGTTTACAATAACTTTGAGCCCGGCTTTGATTGCTGATTAAATTGAAGTTCATAACTTCGAAAGAGGTTTCTTCGAACACTTTCATTGGACGACCCAGCAATATAAAGTAGGGACAATTATTTAGGTTATGTATCTACTAATATAATGCATGATCCATCTCTATATCTTTAGTTGATGTTCCAACTGAACACAAAACAAACTTATTATTATCAAGGATTTCCTCTTTGGTAAGTGATGTGGTGTATATGTCCACTTTCCAAGTGAATTGTCAAAAGCTAATTCATTTAGCAAGAAGTGTACATGTATGTAATGTCATCTACACACACAACGAATGTGTGTTAAACTTTTTTTTCAAAAACAACAACATACAAGTGTTTGTTAACATTTTGGTCTAAAAAGAAATGATGAAGCATGGGTATTCATAGACACATTAAGTTTTTTTTTGTATCAAATACCTCTCAATCATTATTCAGAAATAGTATCTACGTCTTATTTCTCGCGTTTAACCTAGCATAATCTTCGACTAAAGCCATCAATATGTTAAAGTTGTGTTTTGAGGCTCACGATGTTTCGGGACTTCGGATAATAAATTTCGCAGAGAAGTGTTATTAACAATGTTTATGTCACCAGCAATAACGTGGCCAACTTGATTATATATGTATTGGGAACTAGCAAAGTCTAATCAAACGGTTCAGAATTGAAGTCTTCAATATCAAAATCATGCAACACGTGTTTCTATTTAAGAGACAGTAGTACTGATCA
The DNA here is from genome assembly GCA_037788925.1 of Mytilus galloprovincialis. NCBI lineage: Eukaryota > Metazoa > Mollusca > Bivalvia > Mytilida > Mytilidae > Mytilus > Mytilus galloprovincialis. The sequence goes on along the minus strand of CM075343.1, from coordinate 49,265,512 downwards.
TTATATTGAATATTTCAGATGTATGTGTATATTAAAGTGATTATTGTGTCAGACTCGATTGCATTTGGTAGACAAATCGCGACTTGTATTTTTTTGAGACGCTAATTATGTTGATATTAATGTGAATTTGACATATGTATTCTTGAAATGACCATGATCCCTATTTTACTTCCCATTAATTCGGACGGTTTCTATGGTACTTAAAAAATGTACTAAATGATATCTACCTGCCTGTCATTTTTGTAAGTATACTTAGAACATGTAGAATTTTATAAATCAACATAGAATAAAGGATAACATTTAACCTATCTGACGAGTAATTCTGCCACAACTTTGAGCTACCCACTTTAGGAATAATCGGTATGATTGAATAGAATGTTAACTCCATTAATTTTGACCTTTTCAACAAAAAAATAATCTGGACACTTATACTCACCACACTCGTCTTTTTGTTTTGTTATTTTTATATCGGTTTCTTTTGGAGAAGGCGCTTCTTCACAAGTAGGAGGACTGACTTTAAAACCTATGTAAATAAGTGATGGAATTTTTTATTGATTTCTTAATATCGAGGTTTGAACTATAGTATGTACTGCTACTTTGTTCTCGTACTGAACATGCATGAAATATTTGCCACTGAACAAAGATGCAAAAATTTCACCTATCAATCTAGAACTGTGCAAGATTGATTTTCTCTTTACTGCATTATAATTTATAACGTACAATTTGTGAAAAGATGGAAACTTTTTATAAATCAAAGCAAATCAAGACTTTCACATATTATATGTATATCCGTATAAGTGTATCGCTTTAAAGATAAATAAACATATTTTAACGAAATGTGTGTCTGGCATACACATTTATAAGCTTTGCATATCAAAAAGGTTTTTCTTGTATATATAAACACCCTAAAAATGAATAAAATGTTTCATCTTTGTTAACCTGCGGAGTGATTTTATGTAATGCTTTTATTTAAAGAATGACATAACGACAGCACAAATGTTTGCGCTGGGGAACACTCACCAAACTTAGCTTAAGTCAAAATAGCGTTTCAAAGTTAATTTATGCCTTTCTTCCTATGATTCCACTAGTATGCAGATTTGAACTTTTGTATATCAACTTTATATAGAATAATATAATTTTTACATATATATTTTTACCACTTTTACTATAGATTCCAGATAATGTCAATTTTATCAATTTGTTTGTTTTCTCAGAATCAATCTTTGTTACAACCCCAAATTCACTACCAATGCTTGAAGAATTTACAGGATAAAACCACGTAAAACTATAATCTTTGTAGGAACAGTCACATGTATCTGTATTACATTCGATTCTTTTGGTAAAGCATGTTTCGTTTGCAAAATACATGACAACAACGCTTTTCCTATTTACAAGGAAATGAAGGAGACTGTCAACTGGACGTTTAAACAATGTACATTTAAACTTTAATGTTGTTGAATATCTCTTTTTTACCACTTCTGCATCCAAAGTCGGTACAAAATGACTTCCGTCTACAAGGAAATTGCATATCATAGATGATAGATTAAAAATAATTTTGTATTAATTAACAAAGTTAAAAAAAGTACAGTGTATAATTAACAAGAGTTAACATATGCGCTTGATCCATTTAAAAAATCTCGTCATATACTTATGGTTTTCTCTACTTTAAAATTAGTGCTTTACCTGTAAATAGTATATCTATGATAGTTTGATTTCAAATAAACCTTTTTAAGACTCGGATAATTTAAGAGATTGTCATTTTTGATATTGAATTTTGTTATCTTCAATGTCACAAAAATCTTAAATACAACAACAATATGCATGCCGATGAAGTCGTGTCTGATGGTGTGTTGTATTTTTATAAGTAAAAATTAGCAAACATCTTTATCCCTTTTTATACCTTATACTTACATTTCCTCTATATAACGTTGGCGACGAGGCCAATAGTTGAACAAATGAACAATTAGTCAATCAATATTATTCATTAGCATTTCCACTTTTCAGTGTGCACAAAAACTTAATGATTAGGGCTGGAAACTTAGAAATTAAAAGTCTTCATAATTTTCTAACTGGTATGAATGTGAAGAATTAACAAAGATAAAGAGCATAACATGTACATTTCACAGCGTAAAATACGAATGAAATTTTAGATTTTTGAAAGAAAATAGAGTGGATGACTCAACATCAGTCACAAATATCACAGAATGCTTCACCCAAAAGAAAAAAAAAACATAGAACATGAGGTATACTAATTCCGAAAAGCAAGCTTAATGTACAGATAAAACCTAGATGCTTTCTATACTAAATCAAAACAATTGTCTATCAATTGTGAATATACTAATTTCAATCGAAATTTTGAATCGCAAATCGCTCAACGTTGGGTAAAGGGCACTCAGAGATGATATAGCATTGAATAACATTCTCAGTCAGCAAGTGTCCATTGTTTAAAAGACAGGTGAACGAAATCGATCACAAACAGGTATATTTTTTCGTCAGTTAGATCACACAAAAGAATCACCTGATGGATATAAATGTTTAGGCTCCGCTGTCAATTCAGCAGCCGACAAATTTCAAAATAGGCCGAGTACAACATTAGAAAACATTGATGGGGTGATGAATATCTCATATGATATTATAATGTTAGGCGCATCTCATAAACGATTAGCAGATGCATTTCAACGAATTCCTGAAAAGAGTTTGGCTCTCACCAAAACACAAAGTTTAAACTTGCTTGTTTAAATATCTAGTACAAAAGTAATATCAGCTTTTTCCAAAAAGGTAGAAATGTCTCAGCTGATATATATTAATTTTCTATCAATGACATATTATGTTGGAAGATTCATTCCAGATTATTCTACAAAACAGATTTTAAGACGTTTAATTGAGATTGGAGTAACAGGGTCAATGGTCTTCAGAACAACAACAGAATGTTGATCCTTGAAAAAAAGAATAGCTAACACATGTCAGGATTGTAGCTTATTATGATAAAAAAAAAAGGCAACTGTACCTATTGTTGGTGCAATTCGAAGCATTCGCACGCGCAATTCTCGAAAAAGGAAAAGTTATGCAAATGCAAGTTGGACAATGATGAGTGATGTTGAAACAAAATACAAGACAGAGAGAGAAGAACACATATTTCTAATGAAACGGTATACCAAGTACTTAGTCTAATACAATTCATTAGCGATTCATTCAATCGTGGTATATATTACATTGAAAAAAATAAATTGATCAATATTTTCACAATATATCACCTTTATATTATTTTGTTACACAATTGAAAGGTCACGATTAAATCTAGAAAGGGACAGATGATATGTATTGATTATGTGTTTCTAAGGATACTTTAAATAGTTGGTAATTTTAAAAGATCCATACGAATACATTCGTGTCTCATGGTGTGTGGTATTTGTATTAGTTTATAAGTTGTTTAAAAGTCATGGAACTCTGCTGATTTTATCCTACATATTGTCATATGATTACGAACCATTTTTTAAATTTTTCGTAAGGTTGTCGTCATGTTGACCATACCATGCCTTATCTAACTGATTAATGGAAATGAATAAAAAATGTCAGCTTGAATTAACCAGATTAAGTGAATAAACATATTAAACATGTAATTAGATAATGGATACAAGCTATACTTAATTGTAGTTTTAACATGGACAGGCATTATATTCGAACGAATATTATGCCTATCCATGTTAAAACTACAATAAAGTATAGCTTGCATCAATTATGCCGATCCTGATAAGGACAATTAAGGCAATGTACATTTCCAACGTGTATAAGTGTAGAGAGTTTGTGTAGGCTCTTCGATGAACCTCCCTTTTTAGTTTGTACACAAACAAACGACAGGCAAAGTGATTTTTTAGAGGGAGGAGTGTTGAACAGCCATCATGAATGGTTGTCGTATCTAGGTCAAATATATCAATTTCGAATTGCAACACATTACAGTCATAACAAATGAATTAGTAACAACATTTGGATTTGTTATCACATAAGCAACACGACGGGTGCCACATGTGGAGCAGGATCTGCTTACCCTTCCGGAGCACCTGAGATCACCCCTAGTTTTTGGTAGGGTTCGTGTTGTTTATTCTTTAGTTTTCTATGTTGTGTCGTGTGTACTATTGTTTGTCTGTTTGTCTTTTTCATTTTTAGCCATGGCGTTGTCAGTTTATTTTCGATTGATGAGTTTGACTGTCCCTTTGGTATCTTTCGTCCCTCTTTTGCATCATTTAAGAGTTTGGAAGTGTTTTTAAGTTAATGAAATATATTAAATGCATACCAATTTGATAAATTAATTATTCTGCAGTAGTAAATATATGCATGTGCAAACAAATTTAATTGGATTTAGAGCATGGGTTTATTCACAAAGCGAAAGAAGCATGTCATATTAGAATAATCAAATTAAACCTCAATTCAAGTTTTGGTATTTGTTTTTCTGCTGTCAAAAAGTCTATCATGACAATTTGAGCTAACCCATGTTTTGAATTAATGTGATACAAATTTCGGGCTATAATTAGATAATCAAAAGAATAGTGTTTTTTACAAACGTATTTTTTTATAATACTCAATGGGATTCAAGAACTTTATCATATGAAATATATTTAATGCATTTTATATGGAAGTCACCTCCTATGTGGTAACAGTCTATGAATATGTTTAGTCTATATCCCATTTTGTGCTTTTTTGATACATATTTACGATCATAGCACAATGTTGACTGCTGTACCCATATTTTGACATTTTTTTACCTATTATGTCTGTTTGTTTTGTTCACACATCGTTGTTAATATAATGGAATTTGATGCGACTGTCATAAAAGTGAGAGGTTTATTTAGCTTTAAAACCAGTTTTAACCACCATTTTCTACAAATAAAATGCTTGTACCAATTTCTGGAATATGACAGTTGTTATTCATTCGTTTGGTGTGTTTGAGCTTTTGATTTTGCCCTTGAATTCGTGACATTCCTTTTTGAATTTTCCTCGAAGCAGACAGTGTTGATTGTTCTATATAACTTCTGCATTTTGAACATCCAAAAACTCTAACAAAGGATTGTAAAATAATATGAAAGTTAGAACCCTATCCAAAGATTTTGGTTTGATCATGTTATTGTGAAGAATTATATGTACTTCGTCCTAGAACTTACCGTTTTACTCAATTTCGTGGCGGTCGTTTCTTGATAGATAAAAATTAAATGTCTCATGTTTAATTTTATTACATATTGACATTATGTAATGCATATTTGTATTTCACCTTTCAGTTTTGTAAATGGCAAGGCATGCCAAAAATTCTCCATAATAAGGGAAACTTAAATGAAGAAAAATTCACGAAGTACTACGTTGTTTGAGAGTGCTGGCATATAAATACCCCTTATTTACAAAAAAAAGATACATCACGTTTATTTCGATTGTATATCCATGATATACTTCCCTTTGTTTTATTTTTTTTCGTCTTTTTCTTCTTGGTTTCGTTTTGTTTCTATTTGTGTATTTTTGCTTAATCGTTTACCTTAGGAAAATGCAAGCATCAATGAAAGAGACATTTATCCTTTCCGTGCACCAGGTTTACTTCCAATTTGAGGTGATCAATTACTTCAATTTGAGTTTTACCTTGGTTTGTATTTTTGTAATGGAAACATGAGATTTGAACATCTAACAACTACTGTTTCTTCTAATCTAAAACGTTTTCATGGATTCAGTTTTAAATTTTATTATCTTACCACTTACTATTAATGTCTATATGTATTGTTATACATTTGTAGTATAAGTTATAAAACAAGATGCTTTCAATTATGCGAAATAAGTTGAAGTTAATATACTCTTATTAAAACATAAAAAAAAATATTGAACTCACCATCAGCACAATTACTTTTTGGCGCACAATGACTTTGTGGTGGACCTACGATTAAAAAGGAAAAAAAACACAAATTTACTTTTAAATGGTTTCATGTACACAGATTTATTTCTTTATAATTTTGTCACTCTCTGTAGTTATTTGATTGTGCTTTCAAATACATACATAATGACTCACAATTTTTTCATGGGTGAAATCGGAGTGCCCGGTGAGATATATAATTATAATTTTTGTTTAGTATTTGCGTTAGTATTGTTATTAAATTTGCGGTGGGTTTTTTTGTAACATAAACTAATGGTTTTTCAAGTTTCTCCCTTGTCATATCATTGTACGCATTTATTGTTGATTCTATACATAACTTCTTTATTATAGTTCTAAAGTTTAAGGGTTGCCATCAATGCGTAGGTAAACAAAACGCGCATCTGGTGTTCGAAACTATCAACTTTTCATCTTTAAATCGTTTATGTTAGATAATTGTACAAGATGTATAATAGGATTAAACACATTTTTTCTAGAGGTTATTGCTGTGTAAACTCGGGTGATTAACTCACAAACTGAATAAAAATATTTGTTTTTTTGTTTGTTTGTGGAGCACCAGCGTTCCATGTAAGGGCAATGCGCATAAATATATCAAAGTGAAATCGATACACAGGGAAGTTAACGTAGGTCATAACTCCGTCTCGTTAAAGACTGAAAAGTAAGAATTAACAACACATTCTGCTAAATAATTATGTCTTTAAACATATGAAAGAAACAATAACAGAACAACAAAAACGTTCAATGTGAATAACTGAATGTTTACAGTCAAAAGTCAAATAATCCGGACTTGTAATCCATGCCATCAATGTGTACACACGATACACAACTACACAGTTCAAAAGTGTCATATTTTAACTGAAATTGAAACTGCAGTTGTGAAATACTGAATTTGCTGCAAATCCAGACATTTTGTGGTTTTGAAGAGTGGACTGACTGTTTACTAGAACGTTCTGATTTGGTATATCAAGAGAGCGGAGTGGGGTTCTTTCGGTAAGAACATATTGTCCAGTTTCTGTGTCTGTGACATTATTTTGAATTGGAGAAATGGCGGTAGAACTTAAAGTAGAAGGAGCAACTGGTACAAGTGCTACTGATGACGAAGAATTACCCGTTGCTACCTTGTCAAACACTGAACTAATTTTATGCTTTTGAACTGTGCTTGGTCTCCTGTAATATGATTTAAGACTTTCCTCACATTTATGGTCTGACATAAACATGATGCTCCTATCTGTTAAACCAGCATTTTTACATATGTCGGGCATGAATGCTGAGAAGTTTTTAACTTTCACAGGCGTTACATTACACCATGTGTTGTACATAGATTGACAGCGTGAGGCTTCTCTGCAGCATTGGTTGAACAGTGATTTCGCGGCTGGATCACATTTGGAAAGAAAGTGCTTTATTGTAGTAAGAGGACAGAACGGAGAATTTGGTACGGCATACATTCTCTTATCTTGTGTTTCTTCTGTTGCATCGTTTAGTCCACCTTGGTGATTTTTTTATGTGTCTCATGCGAAATTGACAGAAATTCGGATCCCATTTCATCACTTTCAAATTTGAAGGAATTAATGCTCAATTGATGATGGAATTCTACCCAACGACTGACGAAATGAATGCCTAAAAGGTACCATACTCTGAAACGGAGTGCTACAGGGTCCTCTTTTCTCACAAGGTAGGTGTTTATTTTCAGCAATTCAGGAGTTGTTACTATAGGGTGATGCTGTGTTGGTCTTGACAATCCATTGCGCAAGTTAAATTTCAGCTTGGCACTCAACATGGAATTTGCTGCTTTAAATTCTGAATCACGGACAATGTCAATGCCACGGCCTATGTCTTTGAGATGTCTGTTTAAAGCAGCACGAACGTTTTTTAAGGAATTTTTGTGGTATTCCTGTGCATGCTCTTCTGGCATTTTTAGAGCCCTTTTGGATATGTTTTGAGGTTTAGCCTCGGCATAAAATTGCCTCAAACTGCTATTAAGACTATCAACAGACACGGTCTGAGAGTCCAAAGTGCTTGCCAGTCTTTCAGAACATCAAGCTGAAAAGTAATTATGTACACATATAGTTTTATTACAAAAACGTTCATCTGCTTATGTTTATTTTTATCTACGATATATAATTATTAACACGAGAAGATATTTTTTCAGGTTACTTATGTTGTTTGGTTGCTGTTTAATTAACCTATTTGTATAGAATAGACGTATTTACACTTGTATGCAAATGTGTCCGCCATTACGTAAAACCACACAGGTTTCCGTAAATTTTGACATCATAATTTAAAATATTTGACGTCACAATTTGAAAGTGATTGTTGCTTGATGTCAAAAGGTGATTCAGAGTCGATCTAAGGTCATTCGCGGGCAAGATACAACTAAATACCAAAAGTGTAAATACATGTTAAGGCCCCATCTCCTTCCATTCATATTTTCTAAAATTTATCTTTGTTTGGTTGTATTTCATTAAATTGGTCCTATAAAACATTGTGTACAACTGGAATCTCAAGTTCTTAATGTTTTACCCATGGTCAATGGGCGTAAACAATAACATTGAAAAGAATCGGTTCTTACTGTACAAGGTAATAATATAAGTATTGTGTCCGTGATATAACTAGGAATTGATGGGGAAAGAGCACAAATGAGAAAGTTGTCTTTTAAAATATTTTTTCTCTCATCAGGTAATAAACATTGTAATATATAAGGTTAATATTATATCATGTTGTGTTAATTCGTGCTTAATGTTTATTTTATCTTTTGGCAATTCTATAATAAATGTATTTCAAGTGAAGTTTGAGATGAATCCACTCCTTTCTTGGAAATGGTCAAGTTTTCATTTATATTGTCTGTCAAAACGGATCATTGCCTGGGTAGGTTTGGTGGGAAAACAACATAAAATTCTACGACTGTGTTTCAAACAGATTTTTTTTTATCAAGTCTTACCATTAAAGACTCCAGCTCCCCACTTTGTATTCTTTTTGGTTAAGGCACTGTATTGATTTTGCTCTATTTCAAGCAAGGTATTTTTGTCTAGATTTTTAAATCTTCTTGATGTATTTTCTGAGTCCTGTCATGCCTGTACTGGTGCAGGTTCTTAATTATGTTGTTGGGCTTGGAATTCAACTGTTTCAGCAGCTAGGTACTGGTAGGGTTTGATCATTGTTGATGCTTGTTACAGCGTGAAGTAGTATTTCGTCAAAACCTTCAACTTCTATGCATTATTTCAAATAGTTCAACAACTTCGGCATTCATTTCTTCTGGCAGTCGAAATTCGAAAGTTATTGTACTGGTAACGTAGATATGTCAAAATTCGCATCAAGCTCCATGTTTACTGTACAGATTTTAGCAGACGATTTTTTTCAGATGAATGGGTCATGTGATTTTCGTATTTTTTAACAATTAAATAAATGGTTTACAGCTGTAATCATGAGCTCCATTTTTTATAAAATTTTTACTACAACTATAAACATGATTAAATATAAATTAATTTAATCCCGGTTATATTTACACGATTGCCGTTTGCGATTTAGAGCCGCCATATTGTTTACATTAGTTACAAAGGTAGTTCCGGCAACCCAGTCTTTCGAAGTGTAAACCGAAAATAGAAAGTGGAATTGACCAATCACAGTTAACTATATAGAGATATGCAAATCGTATAAGAATTATTTGTTGATGAATATTTTTATAATGTCCTTTATATGATTGATATCATCGATTAATAGAGAATATAATATGGCTTTTTCAATATCGCATCCGTATCAACCCAAGACACCGATATAATCCCAAGAACTCTGCTCGAGGGATTATATTGGTTGAAAGTTGATACGGTGTGTGATATTGAAAAAGCCATATCATATACACTTTATTATATACATATACCTCATGTAGATGTTTTTTTATGTGACATGACGTCAACAGATAAGGAGGTTTGAAATGACGTCATACAGATTATAGGTTTGACATGACATCATACAGATTAGGGATTTGATAAAGACTTTGAAACAGTAATTGCAATCGATGACGTGACGTCATACCGATTAAAGGTGTGATAAAGCTTTTACAACCGTGCTGATATCGATATCATCACAGGTGGCTGATACAGCACGCTTGCCAATGATTGTATTACACATACAGTTTATCTGTATTTACCACTAAGTATATAAAAAAGAAAAAATATATCATGTCACATATAAGAGAAGCGAAAAATACCAAAGGAACATTTAAACTTATCAATATAAAAACTGACCTAGCCATGACAAACAACGAAAAACAGTATACAAAACACAACATGGAAAACTTAAGACTGTGAGCACAAACCCGGTTATAAATTTGATTTGGTAAGTTTAAATGAAAAGAGGACAGGATTTTGATTATGACAATGTTCCTTTTATCTATGAAACAGATATGCCAACCAAATAAAGATGACGTCCGTCAAAGGAGGGATGAAAGATACCAGAGGAACAATCAAACTCATAGATCGATAATAAACTGACAACGCCATGGCTTAACAAAAAGACAAACTGACAAATACCAGACACAACATAAAAAACCAATGATTAAGCCCACCGAAAACTGGGGGTGAGCTCATGTGCTCCGAATTCGAAAGGGTTAGCAGATCCTGCTCCGCTTGTGACACCAGTCGTTTGGCTCATGGCATAACTAGCCCGATAAATAGCCTTATTCGGTAAGTCAGATTCGTTTAAAGGGAAGGGAATTATAGTTACGACATAACAAACATATCCGATATCATCTGTGAAACTTTTTTTTATAACGGTCAACCAACTCGCGATGGCGTCCGCAAAATTTACGTATTGATGATTTCAACTTCACCATTTAGAACTTTTGGTTTAATTGATTCCTTGTGAGCAGCAATCCGTTCTCAAGGAAGTCTTGATAAGAAAGGCAAATACTGGAGTACTGAAATACTTAATACACAATACGTTTCTATTCAAGTTTATACATGGAGGTTAATATTCAACTTCGATACGAAAATGTATTCATACTTACATGTTATATTTGGAAATGATAAACTCCAACTTCGATCATTAGGTCCTCCATTTTGACAAACCCATTGTCCAATAAGAACGTCTGTATCTGCTGAGTCGATTTGGAAAGTCATTGAATTGTTCACTACTGTTGAAGAAGCGATTAAATCATTTAGACTGCTGATTGTGCAATGAAGATATGGTTCTGCTGAGTATGTTCTACAACGTGTTACTTCTGTGCCATTTTTTAAAATAATTATCAGATTTTGGGGGTTAGGTACGTTGCATATCATGCTTACAATAAAGTGTCCCTCGCTACATTCTATATCCGTGATAGAAAAATGGTTTAATTCAGTACCTGAAAATTAAATAAAAATTCATGAATGCCAATATGTTATAGATAATGCATATTTTAAGGTTTTTCTTGTCGTAGAACACACCGTGGGAAGGTCTTTCCTTTTGCAATCCTGACACCCCGAGGTGTGTTCTACGACAAGAAAACCTTAAAATATGCATTATCTGACTTATATACAGTTAAAAAATATCATCACTCGTGCTCGTTCACACTATACGGACTTCATATACAGGAGAGTGCTCCTTACGCAGAAACTGTTCCAACAAAGTTATGAGGAGGACAGATTAAAATTGACACTCCATAAATTTTATGGACACCATCACGAATTGGTGGATCCATACGATGTGTCTTTGACCAAACTAGCTAAGGACATTTTTATCACATGGTAGATTGTGGTTTATCATTACGTCGTCTAATCTTTTAATTACCAAACGTGACTTATTCCCGATTGTGACTGTTTTGCTGAGTGTGAATTCGCATTACTATAATACGTGTTACGGTACTTATCTATCCCAAATTCATGTATTTAGTTTAAATGTTTAATGTTATATTTGTAATTCTCATCGGATTTTGTCAAATGTGTTAACGTCCTTTCTATTATATTCATGTGTTATGGTACAGAAAATTAATCACCGCCTTCATTTATTAGGTCTTTCCACCTTTCCGTGGAAAGACCTATTGCTTTTGTTCTGATTATCATTAGGTCTTTCCACCTTTCCGTGGAAAGACCTATTGGATTTCTTCTGATTATTATCAGGTCTTTCCACCTTTCCGTGGAAAGACCTATTGGATTTCTTCTGATTATTATTATTAGGTCTTTCAACCTTTCTGTTGAAAGACCTATTGTATTTGTTCTGATTATTATTATTATTATTAGGTCTTTCCACTTTTCCGTAGAAAGACCTATAGGTTTTGTTCTGATTATTATTATTAGGTCTTTCCACCTTTCCGTGGAAAGACCTATTGAATTTGTTCTGATTATTAGGTCTTTCCACTTTTGCGTGGAAAGACCTATTGAATTTGTTCTGATTATTATTAGGTCTTTCCACCTTTCCGTGGAAAGACCTATTGTATTTGTTCTGATTATTAGGTCTTTCCACCTTTCCGTGGAAAGACCTATTGAATTTGTTCTGATTATTAGGTCTTTCCACTTTTCCGTGGAAAGACCTATTGTATTTGTTCTGATTATTATTATTTTTTTTTTTTTTTTTCTTCCGCCTAAATTTTTTTCTTGCGTAGTATTGATGTTTCAAAAGATGTGGCTTAGATATTTGGAATATGATGTCGTATAGTTTATACGCTTTTAAAATTTACAACTGCGTAACAAAATACTTTACGTTGTAAGAGTTATCTCCCCAAACACTGTTTTTCTTGTGGCCACTACTCCTTCGCAACCATAAAAGATTACGACAAATTTATTTTACCAAATTGCTCGTTACTTCTTCAGGATTAGGATATTCATTTGGACCGAAGCTATCTGGAGACTCCATATGAAAGTTATTTCCCCTTATGCATTTGATATAAGTGATATGTGTTTCTAACTGGTAAACCATGAGTGATAGAGACCTAGGGTCTCTTGATTTGAGATCCTTGGTCCAAAAAAATGAAAATAAGGTCAAGGTCAAAGGTCAAGGTCATATTCTAAAATTTGATTTTGGCTTATTTTCACTGATTTTCAAATACTGTATGACATATTGACAAATATTTTTTCCTAAATTGTTAGTTGCGACATGTCCTTACTTGTATATTTTGGTTGAAAGGGTGCGCATACAATAAATTGGAGTTTTTGTCCATCTTACATTTAGAATTACGCGTAAAGTGGTATTACTCATTAACCAAACATATTAAAGACCTAGGGTCTTATGATTTAAGGTACTTGATTTGTGACCTTGAAATTTAGGTCAAGGTCATAGGTTAAAAGGACGTTCTAGATTTTGACCTTTGCTTTAAATTCATATAAATACATCATAAAGCCATAGGAACTAACATTTTACACTGATTTTTCATATTTCAATATCAAAATAGACCTTTACTTGTGGAAAGACCTTCAATTGTTCTCTGAACAATTGGTTTTTAATTATTATTATTATTATTTTTTTTTTTTTTTTCTTCCGCCTAATTTTTTTTCTTGCGTATTATTGATGTTTCAAAAGATGTCGCTTAGATATTTGGAATATGGTATCGTATAGTTTATACGCTTTAAAACTTTACAACTGTGTAACAAAATACTTTACGTTGTAAGAGTTATCTCCCCAAACACTGTTTTTCTTGTGGCCACTACTCCTTCGCAACCGTTAAAGATTACGACAAATTTATTTTACCAAATTGCTCGTTACATCTGCAGGATTAGGATATTCATTTGGACCGAAGCTTTACGGAGACTCCATATGAGAGTTATTCCCCCTTTTCCATTTAATTAAGTGATATGCATTTCTAAATGGTAAACCATAAGTGATAAAGACATAGGGTCTTTAGATTTGGGGTCCTTGGTCGAAAATAATAAAAATGAGGTCAAGGTCAAAGGTCAAGGTCATATTCTAAATTTTGATTTTGGCTTATTTTCATTTATTTTCAAATACCTTATGACATATCGACAAATAATTTTTCATAAATTGTTAGTTGCGACATGTCCTTACTTGTATATTTTGATTAAAAGGGTGCGCAGACAATAAATGGGAGTTTTTGCCCATCTTACATTTAGAATTACGTGTAAAGTGATATTACTAATAAACTAAACATATTAAAGACCTTGGGTCTTTTGATTTAAGGTCCTTGGTTTGTGAACTTGAAATTGAGGTCAAGGTCATAGGTTGATATGACGTTCTAGATTTTGACCTTTGCTTTAAATTCATATAAATACATCATAAAGCCATAGGAACTAACATTTTAAACTGATTTTTAATATTTCAATATCAAAATAGATCTTTACTAGTGGAAAGACCTACAATTGTTCTCTGAACAATTGGTTTTTAATTATTTTTTTTTTTTTTTTTTTTTCTTCCGCCTAATTTTTTTTCTTGTGTAGTATTGATGTTTCAAAAGATGTCGCTTAGATATTTGGAATATGATGTCGTATAGTTTATACGCTTTAAAAATTTACAACTGCGTAACAAAATACTTTACGTTGTAAGAGTTATCTCCCCAAACACTGTTTTTCTTGTGGCCACTACTCCTTCGCAACCGTAAAAGATTACGACAAATTTATTTTACCAAATTGCTCGTTTCTTCTTCAGGATTAGGATATTCATTTGGACTGAAGTTATCCGGAGACTCCATATGAGAGTTATTTCCCCTTATGCATTTGATATAAGTGATATGCGTTTCTAACTGGTAAACCATCAGTGATATAGGCCTAGGGTCTTTGGATTTAAGTTCCTTGGTCCAAAAAAATGAAAATAAGGTCAAGGTCAAAGGTCAAGGTCATATTCTAAATTTTGATTTTGGCTTATTTTCACTTATTTTCAACAACCGTGAAAGATATTGACAAATTATTTTTACTAAATTGTGAGTTGCGACATGTTGTAACTTATGAATTTTGGTTGGAAGGGTGCGTAAACAATAAATGAGAGTTTTCGCCCATCTTATATTTAAAATCATGCCTAAAGTGATATAACTCATTTACCATACATATTACAGACCTAGGGTCTTTTTATTTGAGGTTCTTGGTTGGTGACCTTGAAATTGAGGTCAAGGTAAAAGGTTAATGGGACGTTCTAGATTTTGACCTTTGCTTTAAATTCATATTTATACATTATAAAGTCATAGGAACTGACATTTTAGATTGATTTTTAATATTTTGATAATAAAATAGATCTTTACTTGTGGAAAGACCTTCAATTGTTCTTTGAACAATTGGTTTTTAATTAAGTCTTTCCACCTTTCCGTGGAAAGACCTATTGAATTTGTTCTGATTATTATTATTATTATTATTTTTTTTTTTTTTTTTCTTCCGCCTAATTTTTTTTCTTGCGTATTATTGATGTTTCAAAAGATGTCGCTTAGATATTTGGAATATGGTATCGTATAGTTTATACGCTTTAAAAATTTACAACTGTGTAACAAAATACTATACGTTGTAAGAGTTATCTCCCCAAACACTGTTTTTCTTGTGGCCACTACTCCTTCGCAACCGTTAAAGATTACGACAAATTTATTTTACCAAATTGCTCGTTACATCTTCAGGATTAGGATATTCATTTGGACCGAAGCTTTACAGAGACTCCATATGAGAGTTATTCCCCCTTTTCCATTTAATTAAGTGATATGCATTTCTAAATGGTAAACCATAAGTGATAAAGACATAGGGTCTTTAGATTTGGGGTTCTTGGTCGAAAATAATAAAAATGAGGTCAAGGTCAAAGGTCAAGGTCATATTCTAAATTTTGATTCTGGCTTATTTTCATTTATTTTCAAATACCTTATGACATATCGACAAATAATTTTTCATAAATTGTTAGTTGCGACATGTCCTTACTTATATATTTTGATTGAAAGGGTGCGCAGACAATAAATGGGAGTTTTTGCCCATCTTACATATAGAATTACGCATAAAGTGATATTACTAATAAACCAAACATATTAAAGACCTTGGGTCTTTTGATTTAAGGTCCTTGGTTTGTGAACTTGAAATTGAGGTCAAGGTCATAGGTTAATATGACGTTCTAGATTTTGACCTTTGCTTTAAATTCATATAAATACATCATAAAGCCATAGGAACTAACATTTTACACTGATTTTTCATATTTCAATATCAAAATAGACCTTTACTTGTGGAAAGACCTTCAATTGTTCTCTGAACAATTGGTTTTTAATTATTATTATTATTATTTTTTTTTTTTTTTTCTTCCGCCTAATTTTTTTTCTTGCGTATTATTGATGTTTCAAAAGATGTCGCTTAGATATTTGGAATATGGTATCGTATAGTTTATACGCTTTAAAACTTTACAACTGTGTAACAAAATACTTTACGTTGTAAGAGTTATCTCCCCAAACACTGTTTTTCTTGTGGCCACTACTCCTTCGCAACCGTTAAAGATTACGACAAATTTATTTTACCAAATTGCTCGTTACATCTGCAGGATTAGGATATTCATTTGGACCGAAGCTTTACGGAGACTCCATATGAGAGTTATTCCCCCTTTTCCATTTAATTAAGTGATATGCATTTCTAAATGGTAAACCATAAGTGATAAAGACATAGGGTCTTTAGATTTGGGGTCCTTGGTCGAAAATAATAAAAATGAGGTCAAGGTCAAAGGTCAAGGTCATATTCTAAATTTTGATTTTGGCTTATTTTCATTTATTTTCAAATACCTTATGACATATCGACAAATAATTTTTCATAAATTGTTAGTTGCGACATGTCCTTACTTGTATATTTTGATTAAAAGGGTGCGCAGACAATAAATGGGAGTTTTTGCCCATCTTACATTTAGAATTACGTGTAAAGTGATATTACTAATAAACTAAACATATTAAAGACCTTGGGTCTTTTGATTTAAGGTCCTTGGTTTGTGAACTTGAAATTGAGGTCAAGGTCATAAGTTGATATGACGTTCTAGATTTTGACCTTTGCTTTAAATTCATATAAATACATCATAAAGCCATAGGAACTAACATTTTAAACTGATTTTTAATATTTCAATATCAAAATAGATCTTTACTAGTGGAAAGACCTACAATTGTTCTCTGAACAATTGGTTTTTAATTATTTTTTTTTTTTTTTTTTTTCTTCCGCCTAATTTTTTTTCTTGTGTAGTATTGATGTTTCAAAAGATGTCGCTTAGATATTTGGAATATGATGTCGTATAGTTTATACGCTTTAAAAATTTACAACTGCGTAACAAAATACTTTACGTTGTAAGAGTTATCTCCCCAAACACTGTTTTTCTTGTGGCCACTACTCCTTCGCAACCGTAAAAGATTACGACAAATTTATTTTACCAAATTGCTCGTTTCTTCTTCAGGATTAGGATATTCATTTGGACTGAAGTTATCCGGAGACTCCATATGAGAGTTATTTCCCCTTATGCATTTGATATAAGTGATATGCGTTTCTAACTGGTAAACCATCAGTGATATAGGCCTAGGGTCTTTGGATTTAAGTTCCTTGGTCCAAAAAAATGAAAATAAGGTCAAGGTCAAAGGTCAAGGTCATATTCTAAATTTTGATTTTGGCTTATTTTCACTTATTTTCAACAACCGTGAAAGATATTGACAAATTATTTTTACTAAATTGTGAGTTGCGACATGTTGTAACTTATGAATTTTGGTTGGAAGGGTGCGTAAACAATAAATGAGAGTTTTCGCCCATCTTATATTTAAAATCATGCCTAAAGTGATATAACTCATTTACCATACATATTACAGACCTAGGGTCTTTTTATTTGAGGTTCTTGGTTGGTGACCTTGAAATTGAGGTCAAGGTAAAAGGTTAATGGGACGTTCTAGATTTTGACCTTTGCTTTAAATTCATATTTATACATTATAAAGTCATAGGAACTGACATTTTAGATTGATTTTTAATATTTTGATAATAAAATAGATCTTTACTTGTGGAAAGACCTTCAATTGTTCTTTGAACAATTGGTTTTTAATTAAGTCTTTCCACCTTTCCGTGGAAAGACCTATTGAATTTGTTCTGATTATTATTATTATTATTATTTTTTTTTTTTTTTTTCTTCCGCCTAATTTTTTTTCTTGCGTATTATTGATGTTTCAAAAGATGTCGCTTAGATATTTGGAATATGGTATCGTATAGTTTATACGCTTTAAAAATTTACAACTGTGTAACAAAATACTATACGTTGTAAGAGTTATCTCCCCAAACACTGTTTTTCTTGTGGCCACTACTCCTTCGCAACCGTTAAAGATTACGACAAATTTATTTTACCAAATTGCTCGTTACATCTTCAGGATTAGGATATTCATTTGGACCGAAGCTTTACGGAGACTCCATATGAGAGTTATTCCCCCTTTTCCATTTAATTAAGTGATATGCATTTCTAAATGGTAAACCATAAGTGATAAAGACATAGGGTCTTTAGATTTGGGGTTCTTGGTCGAAAATAATAAAAATGAGGTCAAGGTCAAAGGTCAAGGTCATATTCTAAATTTTGATTCTGGCTTATTTTCATTTATTTTCAAATACCTTATGACATATCGACAAATAATTTTTCATAAATTGTTAGTTGCGACATGTCCTTACTTATATATTTTGATTGAAAGGGTGCGCAGACAATAAATGGGAGTTTTTGCCCATCTTACATATAGAATTACGCATAAAGTGATATTACTAATAAACCAAACATATTAAAGACCTTGGGTCTTTTGATTTAAGGTCCTTGGTTTGTGAACTTGAAATTGAGGTCAAGGTCATAGGTTAATATGACGTTCTAGATTTTGACCTTTGCTTTAAATTCATATAAATACATCATAAAGCCATAGGAACTAATATTTTAAACTGATTTTTAATATTTCAATATCAAAATAGATCTTTACTAGTGGAAAGACCTACAATTGTTCTCTGAACAATTGGTTTTTAATTATTATTATTTTTTTTTTTTTTTTTCTTCCGCCTAATTTTTTTCTTGCGTAGTATTGATGTTTCAAAAGATGTCGCTTAGATATTTGGAATATGATGTCGTATAGTTTATATGCTTTAAAAATTTACAACGACATAACAAAAAACTTTACGTTGTAAGAGTTATCTCTCCAAACACTGTTTTTCTTGTGGCCACTACTCCTTCGCAACCGTAAAAGATTACCACAAATTTATTTTACCAAATCGCTCGTAATATCTTAAGGATTAGGCAATTCATTTGGACTGAAGCTTTCCAGAGACTCCATATGAGAGTTATTTCCCCTTATGCATATGATATAAATGATTTGCATTTCTAACTTGTAAACCATAAGTGATAGAGACATAGGGTCTTTTGATTTAAGGTCCTTCGTCCTAAAAAATGAAAATGAGGTCAAGGTCAAAGGTCAAGGTCATATTCTAAATTTTGATTTTGGCTTATTTTCACCTATTTTCATATATCGTATGACATATCGACAAATAATTTTTCATAAATTGTTAGTTGCGACATGTCCTTACTTGTATATTTTGGTTGAAAGGGTGCGTAGACAATAAATGGGACTTTTTGCCCATCTTAAATTTAGAATTACGCATCAAGTGATATTACTCTTTAACCAAACATATTAAAGACCTAGGGTCTTTTGATTTAAGGTCCTTGGTTTGTGACCTTGAAATTGAGGTCAAGGTCATAGGTTAATAGGACGTTCTAGATTTTGACCTTTGCTTTAAATTCATATTAATACATCACAAAGCCATAGGAACTAACATTTTAAACTGATTTTTCATGTTTCAATATCAAAATAGATTTTTACTAGTGGAAAGACCTTCAATTGTTCTCTGAACAATTGGCTTTTAATTATTTTTTTTTTTTCTTCCGCCTAATTTTTTTTCTTGCGTAGTATTGATGTTTCAAAAGATGTCGCTTAGATATTTGGAATATGATGTCGTATAGTTTATACGCTTTAAAAATTTACAACTGCGTAACAAAATACTTTACGTTGTAAGAGTTATCTCCCCAAACACTGTTTTTCTTGTGGCCACTACTCCTTCGCAACCGTAAAAGATTGCAACAAATTTATTTTACCAAATTGCTCGTTACTTCTTCAGGATTAGGATATTCATTTGGACTGAAGTTATCCGGAGACTCCATATGAGAGTTATTTCCCCTTATGCATTTGATAAAAGTGATATGCATTTCTAACTGGTAAACCATCAGTGATATATGACTAGGGTCTTTGGATCTAAGTTCCTCGGTCCAAAAAAATTAAAATAAGGTCAAGGTCAAAGGTCAAGGTCATATTCTATATTTTGATTTTGGCTTATTTTCACTTATTTTCAACAACCGTGAAAGATATTGACAAATTATTTTTACTAAATTGTGAGTTGCGACATGTAACTTATAAATTTTGGTTGGAAGGGTGCGTAAACAATAAATGAGAGTTTTCGCCCATCTTATATTTAAAATCATGCCTAAAGTGATATAACTCATTAACCATACATATTACAGACCTAGGGTCTTTTTATTTGAGGTCCTTGGTTGGTGACCTTGAAATTGAGGTCAAGGTCAAAGGTTAATAGGACGTTCTAGATTTTGACCTTTGCTTTAAATTCATATTTATACATTATAAAGTCATAGGAACTAACATTTTAGATTGATTTTTAATATTTTGATAATAAAATAGATCTGTACTTGTGGAAAGACCTTCAATTGTTCTTTGAACAATTGGTTTTTAATTATTATTATTATTAGGTCTTTCAACCTTTCTGTTGAAAGACCTATTGTATTTGTTCTGATTATTATTATTATTATTATTATTATTAGGTCTTTCCACTTTTCCGTGGAAAGACCTATAGGTTTTGTTCTGATTATTAGGTCTTTCCACTTTTCCGTGGAAAGACCTATTGGATTTCTTCTGATTATTATTATTTTTTTTTTTTTTCTTCCGCCTAATTTTTTTCCTTCACTGTTTTTTTTGTTTCGCAAGATGTCGCTTTGATATTTGGAATATGATATCGAACAGGTAATACGCTTTTGAAACCAACTCTGCTTAACTGAATACTTTCCCATATAAGAGTTATCTCCTCGAACACTGTTTTTCTTGTGGCCACTTCTCCTTCGCAACCGTAAAAGATTACGACAAATTTATTTTACCAAATTGCTCGTTATATCCTCAGGATGTTCTGTTTCATTTTGACCGAAGCCGAGATTCCATATGAGAGTTAGTTCCCCTTGTGTATTGGAAATTTTGAAAAGTATTTTAAACTGGAAAACCATAAGTGATAGAGACCTAGGGTCTTTTGATTTGAGATCCTTGGTCCAAAAAAATGAAAATTAGGTCAAGGTCAAAGGTCAAGGTCATATTCTAAATTTTGATTTTGGCTTATTTTCACTCATTTTCATTAACCTTATAAGATATCGACAAATTATTTTTACTAAATTGTTAGTTGCGACATGTCGTAACATAATAATTTTGGTTGAAAGGGTGCGTAGACAATAAATGGGAGTTTTAGCCCCTATCACATCTAAAATTATGCGTAAAGTGATATAACTTATTAACCATACATATTAGAGACCTAGGGTCTTTTGATTTGAGATCCTTGGTCCAAAAAAATGAAAATTAGGTCAAGGTCAAAGGTCAAGGTCATATTCTAAATTTTTGATTTTGGCTTATTTTCACTAATTTTCATGATCATTAACCTTATAAGATATCAACAAATTATTTTTACTAAATTGTTAGTTGCGACATGTCGTTACTTAATAATTTTGGTTGAAAGGGTAGGTAGTCAATAAACAGGAGTTTTAGCCCCTATCATATCTAAAATTATGCGTAAGGTGATATAACTTATATATATTTACTATACATATTAGAGACCTAGGGTCTTTTGATTTGAGATCCTCAGTTTGTGACCTTGAAATTGAGGTCAAGGTCAGAGGTAAATTCGACGTTCTAGATTATGACCTTTGCTTAAAATTCATATCTATACATCATAAAGCCATAGGAACTGACATTTTAGACTGATTTTTAATATTTTAATATCAAAATAGATATTTACTGGTTGAAAGACCTTTAATTGTTCTCTGAACAATTGGTTTTTAATTATTAGGTCTTTCCACTTTTCCGTGGAAAGACCTATTGTATTTGTTCTGATTATAAGGTCTTTCCACTTTTCCGTGGAAAGACCTATAGGTTTTGTTCTGATTATTATTATTATTATTAGGTCTTTCCACCTTTCCGTGGAAAGACCTATAGGTTTTGTTCTGATTATTAGGTCTTTCCACCTTTCCGTGGAAAGACCTATTGAATTTGTTCTGATTATTATTATTATTATTTTTTTTTTTTTTTTTCTTCCGCCTAATTTTTTTTCTTGCGTATTATTGATGTTTCAAAAGATGTCGCTTAGATATTTGGAATATGGTATCCTATAGTTTATACGCTTTAAAAATTTACAACTGCGTAACAAAATACTTTACGTTGTAAGAGTTATCTCCCCAAACACTGTTTTTCTTGTGGCCACTACTCCTTCGCAACCTTTAAAGATTACGACAAATTTATTTTACCAAATTGCTCGTTACATCTTCAGGATTAGGATATTCATTTGGACCGAAGCTTTACGGAGACTCCATATGAGAGTTATTCCCCCTTTTCCATTTAATTAAGTGATATGCATTTTTAAATGGTAAACCATACGTGATAAAGACATAGGGTCTTTAGATTTGAGGTCCTTTGTCCAAAATGATAAAAATGAGGTCAAGGTCATATTCTAAATTTTGATTTTGGCTTATTTTCATTTATTTTCAAATATCGACAAATAATTTTTCATAAATTGTTAGTTGCGACATGTCCTTACTTGTATATTTTGGTTGAAAGGGTGCGCAGACAATAAATGGGAGTTTTTGCCCATCTTACATTTAGAATTACGCGTAAAGTGATATTACTAATAAACCAAACATATTAAAGACCTAGGGTCTTTTGATTTAAGGTCCTTGGTTTGTGAACTTGAAATTGAGGTCAAGGTCATAGGTTAATATGACGCTCTAGATTTTGACCTTGGCTTTAAATACATATAAATACATCATAAAGCCATAGGAACTAACATTTTAAACTGATTTTTCATATTTCAATATCAAAATAGATCTTAACTAGTGGAAAGACCTTCAATTGTTCTCTGAACAATTGGTTTTTAATTATTATTATTTTTTTTCTTCCGCCTAATTCTTTTCTTGCGTAATATTGATGTTTCAAAAGATGTCGCTTAGATATTTGGAATATGATATCGTAAAGTGTATGCGCTTTAAAAACTGACAACTGCGTAACCAAATACATGTACTTTACGTTGTAAGAGTTATCTCCCCAAACACTGTTTTTCTTGTGGCCACTACTCCTTCGCAACCGTAAAACATTACGACAAATTTATTTTACCAAATTGCTCGTTACATCTTCAGGATTAGGATTTTAGTTTTAACCGAAGCTATCCGGAGACTCCATATGAGAGTTATTCCCCCTTATGTATTTGATATAAGTGATTTGCATTTCTAACTGGTAAACCGTAAGTGATAGAGACCTAGGGTGTTTTGATTTGAGATCCTTGGTCCAAAAAAATTTAAAATAGGTCAAGGTCAAAGGTCAAGGTCATATTCTAAATTTTTATTTTGGCTTATTTTTACTAATTTTCAAAAAGCTTAAAACATATCAACACCTTATTTTCACTAAATTGTTAGTTGCAACATGCCGTTACTTATAAATTTTGGTTGAAAGGGTGCATAAACAATAAATAGGAGTTTTCGCCCATCTTATATTTAGAATTATGAGTAAAGTGATATAACTCATTAACCATACATAATAAAGACCTAGGGTCTTTTGATTTGAGATCCTTGGTTTATGACCTTGAAATTGAGGTCAAGGTCATAGGTAATTTGCACGTTCTAGATTTTGACCTTTGTTTAAATTCATATTTATACATTATAAAGCCATAGGAACTGACATTTTAGATTGATTTTTAATATTTTGATAATAAAATAAATCTTTACTTGTGGAAAGACCTTCACAATTTTTTTATGGTTTTTAATTATTACTAGGTCTTTCCACCTTTCCGTGGAAAGACCTATAGGTTTTGTTCTGATTATTATTATTAGGTCTTTCAACCTTTCAGGTGAAAGACCTATTGTTTTTGTTCTGATTATTAGGTCTTTCAACCTTTCAGTTGAAAGACCTATAGGATTTGTTCTGATTATTAGAATTAGATTATCTTTCAGGTGAAAGACCTATTGCTTTTGTTCTGATTATTATTTTTTTTTTCTTCCGCCAATTTTTTTTTCCTTCGCTGTTTTTTTGTTTCGCAAGATGTCGCTTAGATAAATGAAATATGATATCGAACAGTTTATGCGCTTTTGAAACTGACACCGCGAAACCCAATACTTTACCTTGTAAGAGTTATCTCCCCGAACACTGTTTTTCTTGTGGCCACTAAGGCTTCGCAACCGTATAAGAAACCGACAAATTTATTTTTCCAAATGGCGCGTTACATCCTCAGGATGTTCTGTTTTATGTTGACCAAAGCCGTAAAGAGATTCCATATGAGAGTTATTTCCCCTTTTGTTTTTGAAATTTTGAAATGTATTTTAAACTGGAAAATCATAAGTGATAGAGACCTCGGGTCTTTTGATTTGAGATCCTTGGTCCAAAAAAATGAAAATTAGGTCAAGGTCAAAGGTCAAGGTCATGTACAAAGGGACAGATTATGTGATTTTGGCACTACTTGAAGAGTTTTATGTGTGTTTGCCAACCAACCAACCAACCAACCAACCAACCAACCAATCAATCAATCAATCAATCAATCAATCAATCAATCAATCAATCAATCAATCATGTGTTTAGTATAGTGTCCAAAATCTGTGTTTCTTTTGCGCTGTTTTAATTGACCCTATCCAACGTGTTTAACCAACCAATCAATCAATCAATCAATCAATCAATCATGATCATGATCAATCAATCATGATCGTGATCAATCAATCATAATTCCGTCTTATGTGTTTAATAAAGGGGTTCAAGATCTTCTTTGTTTCTTCTTCGCAGTTTCAATTGACCCTATCCAACGTGTTTAACGAACCAACCAACCAACCAACCAACCAACCAACCAATCAATCAATCAATCAATCAATCAATCAATCAATCAATCATGATCAATCAATCATGTGTCCGTCTCATGTGTTTAATATAGGGTCGAAGATCTTTGTTTCTTTTTCGCTGTTTCAATTGACCCTATCCAACGTGTTTAACCAACCAACCAACTAATCAATCAATCAATCAATCAATCAATCAATCAATCAATCAATCATGTGTCCGTCTCATGTGTTTAATATAGGGTCCAAGATCTTTGTTTCCTTTTACGCTGTTTCAATTGACCCTATCCAACGTGTTTAACCAACCAACCAACCGACCGACCGACCGACCAACTAATCAACCAATCAATCAATCAATCAATCAACCAACCAACCAACCAACCAACCAATCAATCAATCAATCAATCAATCAATCAATCAATCATGATCATGATCAATCAATGATGTTTCATGAAAAATCGAAATTCAATATTGTTCTTGCGTCACTTCTGAAAAAAAAATCCACATGTACTCTGAAACTACAAGTACAATCGACCTCAAAATTTGCAGTCAGCAGGGCATACATGTACTAAAGGTTTATAAAAAAACTTGGTGCAGATATCTCTCAAAGCTTTTCCTAGAGAAAAGAAATGGCAATGCCGTAAAAATCGCTTGCTAGGTCCGTAAATCTCAGTAAAAACCTACAATAAAATGTCCGCTCCGAGATTGAAATACTAATCTGTGTTACAAACAGGTGCTGAAAAATGTACAATATCAGAAAATAGTCAATAAATGTGTTTTAAAGTTACAACGGATCAATTAAATCCAAAACATGCACTGCCCGTGAACTGTCATCAAGTTGTCAATTTCCTACAATGACAAAAGAAATTACATTGTGTACATTCCATCTCTACACATGTTGTCTGTTTAACGTCCCGACCTAAAAAGAAATTAAAAGACTAAGTATTCGTTATTATAAACCCGCGTCACGTGATGTCTCCTCAATCTGGCGCGCGCGCTGTACCTAAATATAAAATAAAAACTTTCCAAACTAAGCATGAAACTTCTCCGGAAACACAATACTATAGACCCCATACCGAAACAAACAAACGAACAAACAAATAAACAGACCCCCCCCCCCCATATAATCAATTTCAAAGGGGGAAAGACCTTTTACAATTGCTTTTTTAAAGCAATTGATTTATATTTATTATTATTTTTTTTTTTTTTTCTTCCGCCAACTTTTTTTTCCTTCGCTGTTTTTTTGTTTCGTAAGATGTCGCTAAGATATATGGTATATGATATCGAACAGCTAATACGCTTCTGAAACTGACACCACGTAACAAAAAACTTTACCTTGTAAGAGTAATCTCCCCGAACACTGTTTTTCTTGTGGCCACTACTCCTTCGCAACTGTAAAAGATTACGACAAATTTATTTTACCAAATTGCTCGTTACATCCTAAGGATGTTCTGTTTCATTTTGACCGAAGCTATCCGGAGACTCCATATGAGAGTTATCCCCCCTTTTATATATGATATAAGTGATATGCATTTCTAACTGGTAAACTATAAGTGATCTTTGGATTTAAGATTCTTGGTCCAAAAAATTGAAAATTAGGTCAAGGTCAAAGGTCAAGGTCAAATTCTAAATTTTGATTTCGGCTTATTTTCACTTATTTTCATTAACTTTTTAAGTTTTCGACAAATTATCTATACTAAATTGTTAGTTGGGACATGTCGTTACTTATAAATTTAGATTGGAAGGGTGCGCAGACAATAAATGGGAGTTTATGCCCCTCTTATATTTAGAGTTTAGCGTAAAGTGATATTGCTCATGAACCATACATAATACAAACCTAGGGTCTTTTGATTTAGGTTCCTTGGTTTATGACCTTGAAATTGAGTTCAAGGTCATAGGTTAATTTTACGTTCTAGATTTTGACCTTTGCTTGAAATTCATATTTTTACACCATTAAGCCATAGGAACTGACATTTTCTACTGAATTTTAATGTTTTCATATCAAAATAGATCCATTTTGGTTGAAAGACCTTCAATTGTTCTTTGAACAATTGGTTTTTAATTATTTTTTTTTTCTTCCGCCAATTTTTTTTTCCTTCACTGTTTTTTTGTTTCCCAAGATGTCGCTTAGATATATGGTATATGATATCGAACAGTTAATGCGCTTCTGAAACTGACACCGCGTAACAAAAACATTTACCTTGTAAGAGTTATCTCCCCAAACACTGTTTTTCTTGTGGCCACTACTACTTCGCAACCGTATAAGAAACCGACAAATTTATTTTTCCAAATTGCTCGTTATATCCTTAGGATGTTCTGTTTCATTTCAACGGAAGCTATCCGGAGACTCCATATGAGAGTTATCCCCCCTTTTATATATGATATCAGTGATATGCATTTCTAACTGGTCAACTATAAGTGATAGAGACCTAGGGTCTTTTGATTTAAGATCCTTGGTCCAAAAAAATGAAAATTAGGTCAAGGTCAAAGGTCAAGGTCATGTACAAAGGGACAGATTATGTGATTTTGGCACTACTTGAAGAGTTTTATGTGTGTTTGCCAACCAACCAACCAACCAACCAACCAACCAACCAATCAATCAATCAATCAATCAATCAATCAATCAATCATGTGTTTAGTATAGTGTCCAAAATCTGTGTTTCTTATGCGTTGTTTTAATTGACCCTATCCAACGTGTTTAACCAACCAACCAACCAACCAACCAACCAACCAATCAATCAATCAATCAATCAATCAATCAATCAATCATGATCAATCAATCATGATCGTGATCAATCAATCATGATCGTGATCAATCAATCATAATTCCGTCTTATGTGTTTAATAAAGGGGTTCAAGATCTTCTTTGTTTCTTCTTCGCAGTTTCAATTGACCCTATCCAACGTGTTTAACGAACCAACCAACCAACCAACCAACCAACCAACCAACCAACTAATCAATCAATCAATCAATCAATCAATCAATCAATCAATCAATCAATCAATCATGTGTCCGTCTCATGTGTTTAATATAGGGTCCAAGATCTTTGTTTCTTTTTCGCTGTTTCAATTGACCCTATCCAACCAACCAACCAACCAACCAACCAACCAACCAACTAATCAATCAATCAATCAATCAATCAATCAATCATGATCATGATCAATCAATCATGTGTCCGTCTCATGTGTTTAATATAGGGTCCAAGATCTTTGTTTCTTTTTCGCTGTTTCAATTGACCCTATCCAACGTGTTTAACCAACCAACCAACCAACCGACCGACCGACCGACCAACCAACTAATCAACCAATCAATCAATCAATCAATCAATCAACCAACCAACCAACCAACCAATCAATCAATCAATCAATCAATCAATCATGATCATGATCAATCAATCATGTTTCATGAAAAATCGAAATTCAATATTGTTCTTGCGTCACTTCTGAAAAAAAAATCCACATGTACTCTGAAACTACAAGTACAATCGACCTCAAAATTTGCAGTCAGCAGGGCATACATGTACTAAAGGTTTATAAAAAAACTTGGTGCAGATATCTCTCAAAGCTTTTCCTAGAGAACAGAAATGGCAATGCCGTAAAAATCGCTTGCTAGGTCCGTAAATCTCAGTAAAAACCTACAATAAAATGTCCGCTCCGAGATTGAAATACTAATCTGTGTTACAAACAGGTGCTGAAAAATGTACATTATCAGAAAATAATCATTAAATGTGTTTTAAAGTTACACCGGATCGATTAAATCCAAAACATGCACTGCCCGTGACCTGTGATCAAAATGTCAATTTCCTACAATGACAAAAGAAATGACATTGTGTACATTCCATCTCTACACATGTTGTCTGTTTAACGTCCCGACCTAAAAAGAAATTAAAGACTAAGTTTTCGTTATTATAAACCCGTGTCACGTGATGTCGCGCGCGCTGTACCTAAAATAAAAGAAACACTTTCCAAACTAAACATGAAACTTCTCCGGTAACACAATACTATAGACCCCTTACACAAACAAACAAACAAACAAACAAACACACACACACACACACATCAATCAATCATCTTTTTAAGGGGGTGAAAGACCGTTCACAATTGCTTTTTAAAAGCAATTGATTTATATTTATTAGGTCTTTCCACTTTTCCGTGGAAAGACTTATAGGTTTTGTTCTGATTATTAGGTCTTTCCACTTTTCCGTGGAAAGACCTATAGGTTTTGTTCTGATTATTATTAGGTCTTTCCACCTTTCCGTGGAAAGACCTATTGAATTTGTTCTGATTATTATTATTATTATTTTTTTTTTTTTCTTCCGCCTAATTTTTTTTCTTGCGTATTATTGATGTTTCAAAAGATGTCGCTTAGATATTTGGAATATGGTATCGTATAGTTTATACGCTTTAAAAATTTACAACTGTGTAACAAAATACTTTACGTTGTAAGAGTTATCTCCCCAAACACTGTTTTTCTTGTGGCCACTACTCCTTCGCAACCGTTAAAGATTACGACAAATTTATTTTACCAAATTGCTCGTTACATCTTCAGGATTAGGATATTCATTTGGACCGAAGCTTTACGGAGACTCCATATGAGAGTTATTCCCCCTTTTCCCTTAAATTAAGTGATATGCATTTCTAAATGGTAAACCATAAGTGATAAAGACATAGGGTCTTTAGATTTGGGGTCCTTGGTCGAAAATAATAAAAATGAGGTCAAGGTCAAAG
The DNA here is from genome assembly GCA_037788925.1 of Mytilus galloprovincialis. Taxonomy (NCBI): domain Eukaryota; kingdom Metazoa; phylum Mollusca; class Bivalvia; order Mytilida; family Mytilidae; genus Mytilus; species Mytilus galloprovincialis. The sequence continues at coordinate 49,235,848 of CM075343.1, read as the reverse complement.
GTCAAGGTCATATTCTAAATTTTGATTTTGGCTTATTTTCATTTATTTTCAAATACCTTATGACATATCGACAAATAATTTTTCATAAATTGTTAGTTGCGACATGTCCTTACTTGTATATTTTGATTGAAAGGGTGCGCAGACAATAAATAGGAGTTTTTGCCCATCTTACATTTAGAATTACGCGTAAAGTGATATTACTAATAAACCAAACATATTAAAGACCTTGGGTCTTTTGATTTAAGGTCCTTGGTTTGTGAACTTGAAATTGAGGTCAAGGTCATAGGTTAATATGACGTTCTAGATTTTGACCTTTGCTTTAAATTCATATAAATACATCATACAGCCATAGGAACTAACATTTTAAACTGATTTTTAATATTTCAATATCAAAAAAGATCTTTTCTAGTGGAAAGACCTACAATTGTTCTCTGAACAATTGGTTTTTAATTATTAGGTCTTTCCACCTTTCCGTGGAAAGACCTATTGAATTTGTTCTGATTATTATTATTATTATTTTTTTTTTTTTTTTTCTTCCGCCTAATTTTTTTTCTTGCATATTATTGATGTTTCAAAAGATGTCGCTTAGATATTTGGAATATGGTATCGTATAGTTTATACGCTTTAAAAATTTACAACTGCATAACAAAATACTATACGTTGTAAGAGTTATCTCCCCAAACACTGTTTTTCTTGTGGCCACTACTCCTTCTCAACCGTTAAAGATTACGACAAATTTATTTTACCAAATTGCTCGTTACATCTTCAGGATTAGGATATTCATTTGGACCGAAGCTTTACGGAGACTCCATATGAGAGTTATTCCCCCTTTTCCATTTAATTAAGTGATATGCATTTCTAAATGGTAAACCATAAGTGATAAAGACATAGGGTCTTTAGATTTGAGGTCCTTGGTCCAAAATGATAAAAATGAGGTCAAGGTCAAAGGTCAAGGTCATATTCTAAATTTTGATTTTGGCTTATTTTCACTTATTTTCAAATACGTTATGACATATCCACAAATAATTTTTCATAAATTGTTAGTTGCGACATGTCCTTACTTGTATATTCTGGTTGAAAGCGTGCGCAGACAATAAAAGGGAATTTTTGCTTATCTTACATTTAGAATAACGCGTCAAGTGATATTACTCATTAACCAAACATATTAAAGACCTAGGGTCTTTTGATTTAAGGTCCTTGGTTTGTGACCTTAAAATTGAGGTCAAGGTCATAGGTTAAAGGACGTTCTAGATTTTGACCTTTGCTCTAAATTCATATTAATACATCCTAAAGCCATAGGAACTAACATTTTAAACTGATTTTTCATATTTCAATATCAAAATAGAACTTTACTAGTGGAAAGACCTTCAATTGTTCTCTGAACAATTGGTTTTTAATTATTATTATTATTATTATTATTATTTTTTTTTTTCTTCCGCCTAATTTTTTTTCTTGCGTAGTATTGTTGTTTAATAAGTTGTCGCTTAGATATTTGGAATATGATATTGTATAGTTTATACGCTTTAAAAATTTACAACCGCGTAACAAAATACTTTACGTTGTATGAGTTATCTCCCCGAACACTGTTTTTCTTGTGTCCACTACTCCTTCGCAACCGTAAAAGATTACGACAAATTTATTTTACCAAATTGCTCGTTACTTCTTCAGGATTAGGATATTCATTTGGACCGAAGATATCCGGAGACTCCATATGAGAGTTATTTCCCCTTATGCATTTGATATAAGTGATATGCGTTTCTAACTGGTAAACCATCAGTGATATAGGCCTTGGGTCTTTGGATTTAAGTTCCTTGGTCCAAAAAAGTGAAAATAAGGTCAAGGTCAAAGGTAAGGGTCATATTCTAAATTTTGATTTTGGCTTATTTTCTCTTATTTTCAACAACCGTGAAAGATATTGACAAATTATTTTTACTAAATTGTGAGTTGCGACATGTTGTAACTTATAAATTTTGGTTGGAAGGGTGCGTAAACAAAAAATGAGAGTTTTCGCCCATCTTATATTTCAAATTATGCCTAAAGTGATATAACTCATTAACCATACATATTACAGACCTAAGGTCTTTTTATTTGAGGTCCTTGATTGGTGACCTTGAAATTGAGGTCAAGGTCAAAGGTTAATAGGACGTTCTAGATTTTGACCTTTGCTTTAAATTCATATTTATACATTATAAAGTCATAGGAACTGACATTTTAGATTGATTTTTAATATTTTGATAATAAAATAGATCTTTACTTGTGGAAAGACCTTCAATTGTTCTTTGAACAATTGGTTTTTAATTATTATTATTATTATTATTATTATTATTATTTTTTTTCTTCCGCCTAATTTTTTTTCTTGCGTAGTATTGTTGTTTAATAAGTTGTCGCTTAGATATTTGGAATATGATATCGTATAGTTTATACGCTTTAAAAATTTACAACCGCGTAACAAAATACTTTTCGTTTGTATGAGTTATCTCCCCGAACACTGTTTTTCTTGTGGCCACTACTCCTTCGCAACCGTAAAAGATTACGACAAATTTGTTTTACCAAATTGCTCGTTACATCTTAAGGATAAGAATATTCGTTTGGACCGAAGCTATATGGCGACTCCATATGAGAGTTATTCCCCCTTTTTCATTTGATTCAAGTTATATGCATTTCTAACTAGTAAACCATAAGTGATAGAGACCTAGGGTCTTCAGATTTGAGGTCCTTGGTCCAAAAGCACGAAAATGAGGTCAAGGTCAAAGGTCAAGGTCATATTTTCGAAATTTTGATTTTGGCTTATTTTCACTAATTTTCAAATACCGTATGACATATCGACAAATAATTTTTCATAAATTGTTAGTTGCGACATATCCTTGCTTGTATATTTTGGTTGAAAGGGTGCACAGACAATAAATAAGAGTTTTTGCCCATCTTACATTTAGAATTATGCGTAAAGTGATATTACTCATTAACCAAACATATTAAAGACCTAGGGTCTTTTTATTTAAGGTCCTTGGTTTGTGACCTTGAAATTGAGGTCAAGGTCATAGGTTAATAGGACGTTCTAGATTTTGACCTTTGCTTAAAATTCATATTAATATATCATAAAGCCATATGAACTAACATTTTAAACTGATTTTTTATATTTCAATATCAAAATAGATCTTTACTAGTGGAAAGACCTTCAATTGTTCTCTGAACAATTGGTTTTTAATTATTATTTTTTTTTTTTTTTTTTTCTTCCGCCTAATTTTTTTTCTTGCGTAGTATTGTTGTTTAATAAGTTGTCGCTTAGATATTTGGAATATGATGTCGTATAGTTTATACGCTTTAAAAATTGACAACTGCGTAACAAAATACTTTATGTTGTAAGAGTTATCTCCCCAAACACTGTTTTTCTTGTGGCCACTACTCCTTCGCAACCGTAAAAAATTACGACAAATTTATTTTACCAAATTGCTCGTTACTTCTTCAGGATTAGGATATTCATTTGGACCGAAGCTATCCTGAGACTCCATATGAGAGTTATTTCCCCTTATGCATTTGATGCATTTGATATAAGTAATATGCAATTCTAACTGGAAAACCATCAGTGATATAGGCCTAGGGTCTTTGGATTTAAGTTCCTTGGTCCAAAAAAATGAAAATAAGGTCAAGGTCAAAGGTCAAAGGTCATATTCTAAATTTTGATTTTGGCTTATTTTCTCTTATTTTCAACAACCGTGCAAGATATTGACAAATTATTTTTACTTAATTGTGAGTTGCGACATGTTGTAACTTATAAATTTTGGTTGGAAGGGTGCGTAAACAATAAATGATAGTTTTCGCCCATCTTATATTTAAAATCATGCCTAAAGTGATATAACTCATTAACCATACATATTAAAGACCTAGGGTCTTTTGATTTAAGGTCCTTGGTTTGTGACCTTGAAATTGAGGTCAAGGTTATAGGTTAAAAGGACGTTCTAGATTTTGACCTTTGCTTTGAATTCATATAAATACATCATAAAGCCATAGAGACTAACATTTTAAACTGATTTTTCATATTTCAATATCAAAATAGATCTTTACTAGTGGAAAGACCTTCAATTGTTCTCTGAACAATTGGTTTTTAATTATTTTTTTTTTTCTTCCGCCTATTTTTTTTCTTGCGTAGTATTGATGTTTCAAAAGATGTCGCTTAGATATTTGGAATATGATATCGTATAGTTTATACGCTTTAAAAATTTACAACCGCGTAACAAAATACTTTACGTTGTAAGAGTTATCTCCCCAAACACTGTTTTTCTTGTGGCCACTACTCCTTCGCAACCGTTAAAGATTGCGACAAATTTATTTTACCAAATTGCTCGTTACATCTTCAGGATTAGGGTATTCATTTGGACCGAAGCTTTACGGAGACTCCATATGAGAGTTATTCCCCCTTTTCCATTTAATTAAGTGATATCCATTTCCAACTGGTAAACCATAAGTAATAGAGACATAGGGTCTTCAGATTTGAGGTCCTTGGTCCCAAAAAATGAAAATGAGGTCAAGGTCAAAGGTCAAGGTCATCTAAATTTTGATTTTGGCTTATTTTCACTTCTTTTCAAATACCGTATGACATATTGACAAATAATTTTTCATAAATTGTTAGTTGTGACATGTCCTTACTTGTATATTTTGGTTGAAAGGGTGCGCAGACAGTAAATAAGAGTTTTTGCTCATCTTACATTTAGAATTACGTGTAAAGTGATATTACTCATTACCCAAACATATTAAAGACCTAGGGTCTTTTGATTTAAGGTCCTTGGTTTGTGACCTTGAAATTGAGGTCAAGGTCATAGGTTAATACGACGTTCTAGATTTTGACATTTGCTTTAAAATCACATCAATACATTATAAAGCCATAGGAACTAATATTTTAAACTGATTTTTCATATTTCAATATCAAAATAGATCTTTACTAGTGGAAAGACCTACAATTGTTCTCTGAACAATTGGTTTTTAATTATTATTATTATTATTATTATTAGGTCTTTCCACCTTTCCGTGGAAAGACCTATAGGTTTTGTTCTGATTATTATTTTTTTTTTTCTTCCGCCAAATTTTTTTCTTGCGTAGTATGGTTGTTTCATAAGTTGTCGCTTAGATTTTTGGAAGATGATATCGCATAGTTTATACGCTTCAAAAACTGACAACCGCGTAACCAAATACTTTACGTTGTAAGAGTTGTCTCCCCAAACACTGTTTTTCTTGTGGCCACTACTCCTTCGCAACCATAAAACATTATGACAAATTTATTTTACCAAATTGCTTGTTACATCTTCAGGATTAGGTTGGCTGTTTATACCGAAGCTATATGGAGACTCCATATGAGAGTTATTCCCCCTTATGTATTTGGTATAAGTGATTTGCATTTCTAACTAGTAAACCATAAGTGATAGAGGCCTAGGGTTTTCGGATTTGAGGTCCTTGGTCCAAAAAAATGAAAATAAGGTCAAGGTCAAAGGTCAAGGTCATATTTTAAATTTTGATTTTGGCTTATTTTCACTTATTTTCAATTACCGTATGACATATCGACAAATAATTTTTCATAAATTGTTAGTTGCGACATGTCCTTACTTGTATATTTTGGTTGAAAGGGTGCGCATACAATAAATGGGAGTTTTTGTCCATCTTACATTTACAATTACGCGTAAAGTGGTATTACTCATTAACCAAACATATTAAAGGCCTAGGGTCTTTTGATTTAAGGTCTTTGGTTTGTGACCTTGAAATTGAGGTCAAGGTCATAGGTTAATAGGACGTTCTATATTTTGACCTTTGCTTTAAATTCATATTAATACATCACAAAGCCATAGGAACTAACATTTTAAACTGATTTTTCATATTTCAATATCAAAATAGATCTTTACTAGTGGAAAGACCTTCAATTGTTCTCTGAACAATTGGTTTTTAATTATTATTTTTTTTTTTTTTTTTCTTCCGCCAACTTTTTTTTCCTTCGCTGTTTTTTTGTTTCACAAGATATCGCTTAGATATAAGGTAAATGATATCGAACAGTTAATACGCTTCTGAAACTGACACCGCATAACAAAAAACTGTACCTTGTAAGAGTTATCTCCCCGAACACTGTTTTTCTTGTGGCCACTACTCCTTCGCAACCGTATAAGAAACCGACAAATTTATTTTTCCAAATTGCTCGTTATATCCTTAGGATGTTCTGTTTCATTTCAACCGAAGCTATCCGGAGACTCCATATGAGAGTTATCCCCCTTTTATATATGATATCAGTGATATGCATTTCTAACTGGTAAACTATAAGCGATAGAGACCTAGGGTCTTTTGATTTAAGATCCTTGGTCCAAAAAAATTAAAATTAGGTCAAGGTCAAAGGTCAAGGTCAAATTTTAAATTTTGATTTTGGCTTATTTTCACTTACTTCATTAACTTTATAAGATTTCGACAAATTATTTTTACTAAATTGTTAGTTGCAACATGTCGAAACTTATAAATTTTGGTTGCAAGGGTGCGTAGACAATAAATGGGAGTTTTCGCCCCTCTTATATTTAGAATTATGCGTAAAGTGATATTACTCATGAACCATACATATTAAGGAACTAGTGTCTTTTGATACGAGATGTTTAGTCTATGACCTTGAAATTGAGGTCAAGGTCATAGGTTAATTGGACGTTCTAGATTTTGATCTTTGCTTTAAATTCATATTTATACATCATAAAGCCATAGGAACTGACATTTTTAACTGAATTTTAATATTTTCATATCAAAATAGATCTTTATTAGTTGAAAGACCTTCAATTGTTCTTTGAACAATTGGTTTTTAATTATTTTTTTTTTTCTTCCGCCAAATTTTTTTTCCTTCACTGTTTTTTTGTTTCCCAAGATGTCGCTTAGATATATGGTATATGATATCGAACAGTTAATACGCTTCTGAAACTGACACCGCGTAACAAAAAACTTTACCTTGTAAGAGTTATCTCCCCGAACACTGTTTTTCTTGTTATCTCTAAGGCTTCGCAACCGTATAAGAAACCGACAAATTTATTTTTCCAAATTGCTCGTTATATCCTCAGGATGTTCTGTTTTATTTTGACCGAAGCTATCCGGAGACTCCATATGAGCGTTATCCCCCCTTTTGTATATGATATAAGTGATATGCATTTCTAACAGGTAAACCATAAGTGATAGAGACCGAGGGTCTTTTGATTTAAGATCCTTGGTCCAAAAAAATGAAAATTAGGTCAAGGTCAAAGGTCAAGGTCAAATTCTAAATTTTGATTTTGGCTTATTTTCACTTATTTTCATTAACCTTATAAGATATAGACAAATTATTTTTACTAAATTGTTAGTTGCGACATGTCGTAACTTACAAATTTTGGTTGCAAGGGTGTGTAGACAATAAACGGGAGTTTTCGCCCCTCTTATATTTAGAATTATGCGTAAAGTGATATTACTCATGAACCATACATATCAAGGAACTAGTGTCTTTTGATTCGAGATGTTTAGTCTATGACCTTGAAATTGAGATCAAGGTCAAAGGTTTATTGGACGTTCTAGATTTTGACCTTTGCTTTAAATTCATATTGATACATCATAAAGCCATAGGAACTGATATTTTTAACTGAATTTTAATATTTTCATATCAAAATAGATCTTTATTCGTTGAAAGACCTTCAATTGTTCTTTGAACAATTGGTTTTTAATTATTAGGTCTTTCCACTTTTCCGTGGAAAGACCTATAGGTTTTGTTCTGATTATTATTATTATTATTATTATTATTATTAGGTCTTTCCACCTTTCCGTGGAAAGACCTATTGAATTTGTTCTGATTATTATTATTATTATTATTATTATTATTTTTTTTTTTTTTTTTCTTCCGCCTAATCTTTTTTCTTGCGTATTATTGATGTTTCAAAAGATGTCGCTTAGATATTTGGAATATGGTATCGTATAGTTTATACGCTTTAAAAATTTACAACTGTGTAACAAAATACTTTACGTTGTAAGAGTTATCTCCCCAAACACTGTTTTTCTTGTGGCCACTACTCCTTCGCAACCGTTAAAGATTACGACAAATTTATTTTACCAAATTGCTCGTTACATCTTCAGGATTAGGATATTCATTTGGACCGAAGCTTTACAGAGACTCCATATGAGAGTTATTCCCCCTTTTCCCTTAAATTATGTGATATGCATTTCTAAATGGTAAACCATAAGTGATAAAGACATAGGGTCTTTAGATTTGGGGTCCTTGGTCGAAAATAATAAAAATGAGGTCAAGGTCAAAGGTCAAGGTCATATTCTAAATTTTGATTTTGGCTTATTTTCATTTATTTTCAAATACCTTATGACATATCGACAAATAATTTTTCATAAATTGTTAGTTGCGACATGTCCTTACTTGTATATTTTGATTGAAAGGGTGCGCAGACAATAAATAGGAGTTTTTGCCCATCTTACATTTAGAATTACGCGTAAAGTGATATTACTAATAAACCAAACATATTAAAGACCTTGGGTCTTTTGATTTTAGGTCCTTGGTTTGTGACCTTGAAATTGAGGTCAAGGTCATAGGTTAATATGACGTTCTAGATTTTGACCTTTGCTTTAAATTCATATAAATACATCATACAGCCATAGGAACTAACATTTTAAACTGATTTTTCATATTTCCATATCAAAATAGATCTTTACTAGTGGAAAGACCTTCAATTGTTCTCTGAACAATTGGTTTTTAATTATTATTTTTTTTTTTCTTCCGCCTAATTTTTTTTCTTGCGTAGTATTGTTGTTTAATAAGTTGTCGCTTAGATATTTGGAATATGATATCGTATAGTTTATACGCTTTAAAAATTTACAACCGCGTAACAAAATACTTTACATTGTATGAGTTATCTCCCCGAACACTGTTTTTCTTGTGGCCTCTACTCCTTCGCAACCGTAAAAGATTACGACAAATTTATTTTACCAAATTGCTCGTTACTTCTTCAGGATTAGGATATTCATTTGGACCGAAGCTATCCGGAGACTCCATATGAGAGTTATTTCCCCTTATGCATTTGATATAAGTGATATGCGTTTCTTACTGGTAAACCATCAGTGATATAGGCCTAGGGTCTTTGGATTTAAGTTCCTTGGTCCAAAAAAATGAAAATAAGGTCAAGGTCAAAGGTCAAGGTCATATTCTAAATTTTGATTTTGGCTTATTTTCTCTTATTTTCAACAACCGTGAAAGATATTGACAAATTATTTTTACTAAATTGTGAGTTTTGACATGTTGTAACTTATAAATTTTGGTTGGAAGGGTGCGTAAACAATAAATGAGAGTTTTCGCCCATCTTATATTTAAAATCATGCCTAAAGTGATATAACTCATTAACCATACATATTAAAGACCTAGGGTCTTTTTATTTGAGGTCCTTGGTTGGTGACCTTGAAATTGAGGTCAAGGTCAAAGGTTAATAGGACGTTCTAGATTTTGACCTTTGCTTTAAATTCATATTTATACATTATAAAGTCATAGGAACTGACATTTTAGATTGATTTTTAATATTTTGATAATAAAATAGATTTGTACTTGTGGAAAGACCTTCAATTGTTCTTTGAACAATTGGTTTTTAATTATTATTTTTTTTTTTTTCTTCCGCCTATTTTTTTTTCTTGCGTAGTATTGTTGTTTAATAAGTTGTCGTTTAGATATTTGGAATATGATATCGTATAGTTTATACGCTTTAAAAATTTACAACCGCGTAACAAAATAGGTTATGTTGTATGAGTTATCTCCCCGAACACTGTTTTTCTTGTGGCCACTACTACTTCGCAACCGTAAAAGATTACGACAAATTTATTTTACCAAATTGCTCGTTACTTCTTCAGGATTAGGATATTCATTTGGACCGAAGCTTTACGGAGACTCCATATGAGAGTTATTCCCCCTTTTCCATTTACGTAAGTGATATGCATTTCTAAATGGTAAACCATAAGTGATAAAGACATAGGGTCTTTAGATTTGAGGTCCTTGGTCCAAAACAATAAAAATGAGGTCAAGGTCAAAGGTCAAGGTCATATTCTAAATTTTGATTTTGGCTTATTTTCATTTATTTTCAACTACCTTATGACATATCGACAAATAATTTTTCATAAATTGTTAGTTGTGACATGTCCTTACTTGTATATTTTGGTTGAAAGGGTGCGCAGACAATAAATGGGAGTTTTTGCCCATCTTACATTTAGAATTACGCGTAAAGTGATATTACTCATTAACCAAACATATTAAAGACCTAGGGTCTTTTTATTTAAGGTCCTTGGTTTGTGACCTTGAAATAGAGGTCAAGTTCATAGGTTAATAGGACGTTCTAGATTTTGACCTTTGCTTTAAATTCGTATTAATATATCATAAAGCCATAGGAACTAACATTTTAAACTTATTTTTTATATTTCAATATCAAAATAGATCTTTACTAGTGGAAAGACCTTCAATTGTTCTCTGAACAATTGGTTTTTAATTATTATTAGGTCTTTCCACCTTTCCGTGGAAAGACCTATTGTATTTGTTCTGATTATTATTTTTTTTTTTTTTTTTTTTCTTCCGCCTAATTTTTTTTCTTGTGTAGTATTGATGTTTCAAAAGATGTCGCTTAGATATTTGGAATATGATGTCGTATAGTTTATACGCTTTAAAAATTTACAACTGCGTAACAAAATACTTTACGTTGTAAGAGTTATCTCCCCAAACACTGTTTTTCTTGTGGCCACTACTCCTTCGCAACCGTAAAAGATTACGACAAATTTATTTTACCAAATTGCTCGTTTCTTCTTCAGGATTAGGATATTCATTTGGACTGAAGTTATCCGGAGACTCCATATGAGAGTTATTTCCCCTTATGCATTTGATATAAGTGATATGCGTTTCTAACTGGTAAACCATCAGTGATATAGGCCTAGGGTCTTTGGATTTAAGTTCCTTGGTCCAAAAAAATGAAAATAAGGTCAAGGTCAAAGGTCAAGGTCATATTCTAAATTTTGATTTTGGCTTATTTTCACTTATTTTCAACAACCGTGAAAGATATTGACAAATTATTTTTACTAAATTGTGAGTTGCGACATGTTGTAACTTATGAATTTTGGTTGGAAGGGTGCGTAAACAATAAATGAGAGTTTTCGCCCATCTTATATTTAAAATCATGCCTAAAGTGATATAACTCATTTACCATACATATTACAGACCTAGGGTCTTTTTATTTGAGGTTCTTGGTTGGTGACCTTGAAATTGAGGTCAAGGTCAAAGGTTAATGGGACGTTCTAGATTTTGACCTTTGCTTTAAATTCATATTTATACATTATAAAGTCATAGGAACTGACATTTTAGATTGATTTTTAATATTTTGATAATAAAATAGATCTTTACTTGTGGAAAGACCTTCAATTGTTCTTTGAACAATTGGTTTTTAATTATTTTTTTTTTTCTTCCGCCTAATTTTTTTTCTTGCGTAGTATTGTTGTTTAATAACTTGTCGCTTAGATGTTTGGAATATGATATCGTATAGTTTATACGCTTCAAAAATTTACAACCGCGTAACAAAATACTTTACGTTGTATGAGTTATCTCCCCAAACACTGTTTTTCTTGTGGCCACTACTCCTTCGCAACCGTAAAAGATTACGACAAATTTATTTTACCAAATTGCTCGTTACTTCTTCAGGATTAGGATATTCATTTGGACTGAAGCTTTACGGAAACTCCATATGAGAGTTATTCCCCCTTTTCCATTAAATTAAGTGATATGCATTTCTAAATGGTAAACCATAAGTGATAGAGACCTAGGGTTTTTGGAATTAAGTCCCTTGGTCCAAAAAAATGAAAATAAGGTCAAGGTCAAAGGTCAAGGTCATATTCTAAATTTTGATTTTGGCTTATTTTCACTTATTTTCAAATACCGTATGACATTTTGACAAATAATTTTTCATAAATTGCTAGTTGCGACATGTCTTTACTTGTATATTTTGATTGAAAGGGTGCGACGACAACAAATGGGAGTTTTTGCCCATATTACATTTAGAATTACGCGTAAAGTGATATTACTCATTAACCAAACATATTAAAGACCTAGGGTCTTTTGATTTAAGGTCCTTGGTTTGTGAACTTGAAATTGAGGTCAAGGTCATAGGCTAATAGGACGTTCTAGATTTTGACCTTTGCTTTAAATTCATATTAATACATCACAAAGTCATAGGAACTAACATTTTAAACTGATTTTTCATATTTCAATATCAAAATAGATCTTTACTAGTGGAAAGACCTTCAATTGTTCTCTGAACAATTGGTTTTTAATTTTTTTTTTTTTTTTTTTTTCTTCCGCCTAATTTTTTTCTTGCATAGTATTGATGTTTCAAAAGATGTCGCTTAGATATTTGGAATATGATATCGTAAAGTGTATGTGCTTTTAAAACTGACAACTGCGTAACCAAGTACTTTGCGTTGTAAGAGTTATCTCCCCAAACACTGTTTTTCTTGTGGCCACTACTCCTTCGCAACCGTAAAAGATTACGACAAATTTATTTTACCAAATTGCTCGTTACATCTTCAGGATAAGGATATTCATTTGGACCGAAGCTTTCCAGCGACTCCATATGAGAGTTATTTCCCCTTATGTAAATGATATAAGTAATATGCATTTCTAACTGGTAAACCATAAGTGATAGAGACCTAGGGTCTTCAGATTTAAGGTCCTTGGTCCAAAAAAATGAAAATAAGGTCAAGGTCAAAGGTCAAGGTCATTTTCTTAATTTTGATTTTATCTTATTTTCACTTTTTTTCAACAACTGTGACAGATATTGACAAAATATTTTTACTAAATTGTGAGTTGCGACATGTTGTAACTTATAAATTTTGGTTGGAAGGGTGCGTAAACAATAAATGAGATTTTTCGCCCATCTTATATTTAAAATCATGCCTAAAGTGATATAACTCATTTACCATACATATTACAGACCTAGGGTCTTTTTATTTGAGGTTCTTGGTTGGTGACCTTGAAATTGAGATCAAGGTCAAAGGTTAATAGGACGTTCTAGATTTTGACCTTTACTTTAAATTCATATTTATACATTATAAAGTCATAGGAACTGACATTTTAGATTGATTTTTAATATTTTGATAATAAAATAGATCTTTACTTGTGGAAAGACCTTCAATTGTTCTTTGAACAATTGGTTTTTAATTAGGTCTTTCCACTTTTCCGTGGAAAGACCTATTGTATTTGTTCTGATTATTATTATTTTTTTTTTCTTTTTCTTCCGCCTAAATTTTTTTCTTGCGTAGTATTGATGTTTCAGAAGATGTCGCTTAGATATTTGGAATATGATGTCGTATAGTTTATACGCTTTAAAAATTTACAACTGCGTAACAAAATACTTTACGTTGTAAGAGTTATCTCCCCAAACACTGTTTTTCTTGTGGCCACTACTCCTTCGCAACCGTAAAAGATTACGACAAATTTATTTTACCAAATTGCTCATTACTTCTTCAGGATTAGGCAATTCATTTGGACCGAAGCTATCTGGAGACTCCATATGAGAGTTATTTCCCCTTATGCATTTGATATAAGTGATATGCATTTCTAACTGGTAAACCATAAGTGATAAAGACATAGGGTCTTTAGATTTGGGGTCCTTGGTCGAAAATAATAAAAATGAGGTCAAGGTCAAAGGTCAAAGTCATATTCTAAATTTTGATTTTGGCTTATTTTCATTTATTTTCAAATACCTTATGACATATCGACAAATAATTTTTCATAAATTGTTAGTTGCGACATGTCCTTACTTGTATATTTTGATTGAAAGGGTGCGCAGACAATAAATAGGAGTTTTTGCCCATCTTACATTTAGAATTACGTGTAAAGTGATATTACTAATAAACCAAACATATTAAAGACCTTGGGTCTTTTGATTTAAGGTCCTTGGTTTGTGAACTTGAAATTGAGGTCAAGGTCATAGGCTAATAGGACGTTCTAGATTTTGACCTTTGCTTTAAATTCATATTAATACATCACAAAGTCATAGGAACTAACATTTTAAACTGATTTTTCATATTTCAATATCAAAATAGATCTTTACTAGTGGAAAGACCTTCAATTGTTCTCTGAACAATTGGTTTTTAATTTTTTTTTTTTTTTTTTTTTCTTCCGCCTAATTTTTTTCTTGCATAGTATTGATGTTTCAAAAGATGTCGCTTAGATATTTGGAATATGATATCGTAAAGTGTATGTGCTTTTAAAACTGACAACTGCGTAACCAAGTACTTTGCGTTGTAAGAGTTATCTCCCCAAACACTGTTTTTCTTGTGGCCACTACTCCTTCGCAACCGTAAAAGATTACGACAAATTTATTTTACCAAATTGCTCGTTACATCTTCAGGATAAGGATATTCATTTGGACCGAAGCTTTCCAGCGACTCCATATGAGAGTTATTTCCCCTTATGTAAATGATATAAGTAATATGCATTTCTAACTGGTAAACCATAAGTGATAGAGACCTAGGGTCTTCAGATTTAAGGTCCTTGGTCCAAAAAAATGAAAATAAGGTCAAGGTCAAAGGTCAAGGTCATTTTCTTAATTTTGATTTTATCTTATTTTCACTTTTTTTCAACAACTGTGACAGATATTGACAAAATATTTTTACTAAATTGTGAGTTGCGACATGTTGTAACTTATAAATTTTGGTTGGAAGGGTGCGTAAACAATAAATGAGATTTTTCGCCCATCTTATATTTAAAATCATGCCTAAAGTGATATAACTCATTTACCATACATATTACAGACCTAGGGTCTTTTTATTTGAGGTTCTTGGTTGGTGACCTTGAAATTGAGATCAAGGTCAAAGGTTAATAGGACGTTCTAGATTTTGACCTTTACTTTAAATTCATATTTATACATTATAAAGTCATAGGAACTGACATTTTAGATTGATTTTTAATATTTTGATAATAAAATAGATCTTTACTTGTGGAAAGACCTTCAATTGTTCTTTGAACAATTGGTTTTTAATTAGGTCTTTCCACTTTTCCGTGGAAAGACCTATTGTATTTGTTCTGATTATTATTATTTTTTTTTTTCTTTTTCTTCCGCCTAAATTTTTTTCTTGCGTAGTATTGATGTTTCAGAAGATGTCGCTTAGATATTTGGAATATGATGTCGTATAGTTTATACGCTTTAAAAATTTACAACTGCGTAACAAAATACTTTACGTTGTAAGAGTTATCTCCCCAAACACTGTTTTTCTTGTGGCCACTACTCCTTCGCAACCGTAAAAGATTACGACAAATTTATTTTACCAAATTGCTCATTACTTCTTCAGGATTAGGCAATTCATTTGGACCGAAGCTATCTGGAGACTCCATATGAGAGTTATTTCCCCTTATGCATTTGATATAAGTGATATGCATTTCTAACTGGTAAACCATAAGTGATAAAGACATAGGGTCTTTAGATTTGGGGTCCTTGGTCGAAAATAATAAAAATGAGGTCAAGGTCAAAGGTCAAAGTCATATTCTAAATTTTGATTTTGGCTTATTTTCATTTATTTTCAAATACCTTATGACATATCGACAAAAAATTTTTCATAAATTGTTAGTTGCGACATGTCCTTACTTGTATATTTTGATTGAAAGGGTGCGCAGACAATAAATAGGAGTTTTTGCCCATCTTACATTTAGAATTACGTGTAAAGTGATATTACTAATAAACCAAACATATTAAAGACCTTGGGTCTTTTGATTTAAGGTCCTTGGTTTGTGAACTTGAAATTGAGGTCAAGGTCATAGGTTAATATGACGTTCTAGATTTTGACCTTTGCTTTAAATTCATATAAATACATCATACAGCCATAGGAACTAACATTTTAAACTGATTTTTAATATTTCAATATCAAAAAAGATCTTTTCTAGTGGAAAGACCTACAATTGTTCTCTGAACAATTGGTTTTTAATTATTTTTTTTTTCTTCCGCCTAATTTTTTTTCTTGCGTAGTATTGCTGTTTAATAACTTGTCGCTTAGATGTTTGGAATATGATATCGTATAGTTTATACGCTTCAAAAATTTACAACCGTGTAACAAAATAGTTTACGTTGTATGAGTTATCTCCCCGAACACTGTTTTTCTTGTGGCCACTACTCCTTCGCAACCGTTAAAGATTAGGACAAATTTATTTTACCAAATTGCTTGTTACATCTTCAGGATAAGAATATTCATTTGGACCGAAGCTTTACGGAGACTCCATATGAGAGTTATTCCCCCTTTTCCATTTAATTAAGTGATATGCATTTCTAAATGGTAAACCATAAGTTATAAAGACATAGGGTCTTTAGATTTGAGGTCCTTGGTCCAAAAAAATAAAAATGAGGTCAAGGTCAAAGGTCAAGGTCATATTCTAAATTTTGATTTTGGCTTATTTTCATTTATTTTCAAATACCTTATGACATATCGACAAATAATTTTTCATCAATTGTTAGTTGCGACATGTCGTTACTTATATATTTTGGTTGAAAGGGTGTGCAGACAATAAATGGGAGTTTTTGCCCATCTTACATTTAGAATAACGTGTAAAGTGATATAACTCATAAACCAAACATATTAAAGACCTAAGGTCTTTTGATTTAAGGTCCTTGGTTTGTGAACTTCAAATTGGGGTCAAGGTCATAGGTTAATATGACGTTCTAGATTTTGACCTTTGCTTTAAATTCGTATAAATACATCATAAAGCCATAGGAACTAACATTTTAAACTGATTTTTCATATTTCAATATCAAAATAGATCTTTACTAGTGGAAAGACCTACAATTGTTCTCTGAACAATTGGTTTTTAATTATTATTATTATTATTATTAGGTCTTTCAACCTTTCAGGTGAAAGACCTATTGTATTTGTTCTGATTATTATTATTATTATTAGGTCTTTCAACCTTTCAGGTGAAAGACCTATAGGGTTTGTTCTGATTATTATTATTATTATTATTATTATTAGGTCTTTCAACCTTTCAGGTGAAAGACCTATAGGGTTTGTTCTGATTATTTTTATTATTAGGTCTTTCAACCTTTCGGTTGAAAGACCTATAGGGTTTGTTCTGATTATTATTATTTTTTTTTTTCTTCCGCCAACTTTTTTTACCTTCGCTGTTTTTTTGTTTCACAAGATGTCGCTTAGATATATGGTATATGATATCGAACAGCTATTACGCTTCTCAAACTGACACCGCGTAATAAAAAACTTTACCTTGTAAGAGTTATCTCCCCGAACACTGTTTTTCTTGTTATCTCTAAGGCTTCGCAACCGTATAAGAAACCGACAAATTTATTTTTCCAAATTGCTCGTTATATCCTCAGGATGTTCTGTTTTATTTTGACCGAAGCTATCCGGAGACTCCATATGAGCGTTATCCCCCCTTTTGTATATGATATAAGTGATATGCATTTCTAACTGGTAAACCATAAGTGATAGAGACCTAGGGTCTTTTGATTTAAGATCCTTGGTCCAAAAAAATGAAAATTAGGTCAAGGTCAAAGGTCAAGGTCAAATTCTAAATTTTGATTTTGGATTATTTTCACTTATTTTCATTAACCTTATAAGATATCGACAAATTATTTTTACTAAATTGTTAGTTGCGACATGACGTAACTTATAAATTTTGGTTGCAAGGGTGCGTAGACAATAAATGGGAGTTTTTGCCCCTCTTATATTTAGAATTATGCGTAAAGTGATATTACTCATGAACCATACATATTAAGGAACTAGTGTCTTTTGATTCGAGATGTTTAGTCTATGACCTTGAAATTGAGGTCAAGGTCAAAGGTTAATTGGACGTTCTAGATT
Organism: Mytilus galloprovincialis; assembly: GCA_037788925.1. Taxonomy (NCBI): domain Eukaryota; kingdom Metazoa; phylum Mollusca; class Bivalvia; order Mytilida; family Mytilidae; genus Mytilus; species Mytilus galloprovincialis. The sequence goes on along the minus strand of CM075343.1, from coordinate 49,217,992 downwards.
TTGACCTTTGCTTTAAATTCATATTTATACATCATAAAGCCATAGGAACTCACATTTTCAACTGAATTTTAATATTTTCTTATCAAAATAGATCTTTATTAGTTGAAAGACCTTCAATTGTTCTTTGAACAATTGGTTTTTAATTATTATTATTATTATTATTATTATTTATTTTTTTTTTTTTTTTCTTCCGCCAACTTTTTTTTCTTCGCTGTTTTTTTGTTTCACAAGATGTCGCTTAGATATTTGGTATATGATATCGAACAGTTAATGCGCTTCTGAAACTGACACCGCGTAACAAAAACCTTTACCTTGTAAGAGTTATCTCCCCAAACACTGTTTTTCTTGTGGCCACTACTACTTCGCAACCGTATAAGAAACCAACAAATTTAATTTTCCAAATTGCTCGTTATATCCTTAGGATGTTCTGTTTCATTTCAACAGAAGCTATCCAGAGACTCCATATGAGAGTTATCCCCCCTTTTATATATGATATCAGTGCTATGCATTCTAACTGGTAAACTATAAGTGATAGAGACCTAGGGTCTTTTGATTTAAGATCCTTGGTCCAAAAAAATGAAAATTAGGTCAAGGTCAAAGGTCAAGGTCAAATTCTTAATTTTGATTTTGGCTTATTTTCACCTTTTTTCATTAACCTTATAAGATATCGACAATTTTTTTTTACTAAATTGTTAGTTGCGACATGTCGTAACTTATAAATTTTGGTTGCGAGGTCGCGTAAACAATAAAAGGGAGTTTTCGCCCCTCTTATATTAAGAATTATGCGTAAAGTGATTTTACTCATGAACCATACATATTAAGGAACTAGTGTCTTTTTATTTGAGATGTTTAGTCTATGACCTTGAAATTGAGGTCAAGGTCATAGGTTAATTGGACGTTCTAGATTTTGACCTTCGCCTAAAATTCATATTTATGCATCATTAAGCCATAGGAACTGACATTTTCAACTGAATTTTAATATTTTCATATCTAAATAGATCCTTATTGGTTGAAAGACCTTCAATTGTTCTTTGAACAATTGGTTTTTAATTATTATTAGGTCTTTCCACTTTTCCGTGGAAAGACCTATTGGTTTTCTTCTGATTATTAGGTCTTTCCACTTTTCCGTGGAAAGACCTATTGGTTTTCTTCTGATTGTTATTAGGTCTTTCCACTTTTCCGTGGAAAGACCTATTGGTTTTCTTCTGATTATTATTATTTTTTTTCTTCCGCCAACTTTTTGTTCCTTCGCAATTTTTTTGTTTCGCAAGATGTCGCTTAGATATATGGTATATGATATCGAGCTATTAATACGCTTTTGAAACTGACACCGCGTAACCAAAATCTTTTCAATGTAAGAGTTATCTCCCCGAACACTGTTTTTCTTGTGATCGCTTAATATTCGCAACCGTATAAGAAACCGACAAATTTATTTTACCAAATTGCTCGTTATATCCTCAGGATGATTTGATTTATTTTGACCGAAGCTTTCTGGAGACTCCATATGAGAGTTATTTCCCCTTTTATATTTGATATAAGTGATATGCATTTTTAACTGGAAAACCATAAGTGTTAGAGGCCTAGGGTCTTTTGTTTTGAGGTCCTTGGTCCAAAAAAATGAAAATGAGGTCAAGGTCAAAGGTCAAGGTCATGATCAAAATTTTGATTTTGGCTTGTTATCTCTTATTTTCAGAAATCATATAAGATATTGACAAAATATTTTCATAAAATTGTTAGTTACGACATGTAGTAACACATTAATTTTAGTCGAAAGGGTACGTAGACATTTGACGTGAGTTTTCCCCCTTTTTATATCTAATATCATATGTATGGTAATATAACTCATAAACAATATAAAGTAGAGGACTAAAGTCTTTTGACTTGAGGTCCTTGGTTGATGACCTTGAAATTGAGCTCAAGGTCATTGACAAAATTAACGTTCTAGATTTTGACCTTTGCTTTTACCTCATATGTATACATGATAAAGACATGGGACTTTTTGCAATAGGTTGCAAGCAATGTGACCTTGTAAAAGCCAACCGGAAGTGACCTTTTGTTTACCGGAAGTAGCTATTTTTTGTTCTAAATAAATGTAAAAGTATATAGAACCATATATTTTTGGAATCAGTGTCAATTAAACTATCAAACTATACCGGAAATTACGTCGTTTGAACCGGAAGTTAACAATTATCTCCCTTATCTATATCTTTTTCCATAGAAACCATACATTTTTGGAATCAACGTTCAATAAGCTGTCATTTGACGGTTCAATTGACATTTAAAACCAAATTTTTAATATTTTCATATAAAAAAAGATCCTTACTGGTGGAAAGACCATCAATGGTTCTCTGAACAATTGGTTTTTAATTATTATTATTTTTTTTCTTCCGCCAACTTTTTGTTCCTTCGCAATTTTTTTGTTTCGCAAGATGTCGCTTAGACATATGGTATATGATATCGAACAGTTATTACGCTTTTGTAACTGACACTGCGTAACCAAAATCTTTCCCATATAAGAGTTATCTCCCCGAACACTGTTTTTCTTGTGATCGCTTAATATTCGCAACCGTATAAGAAACCGACAAATTTATTTTACCAAATTGCTTGTTACATCCTTAGGATGATTTGATTTATTTCAACCGAAGCTATCCGGAGACTCCATATGAAAGTTATTTCCCCTTTTATATTTGATATAAGTGATATGCATTTTTAACTGGAAAACCATAAGTGGTAGAGGCCTAGGGTCTTTTGATTTGAGGTCCTTGGTCCAAAAAAATGAAAATGAGGTCAAGGTCAAAGGTCAAGGTCATGATTAAAATTTTGATTTTGGCTTGTTATCTCTTATTTTCAGAAATCATACAAGATATCGACAAAATATTTTCACACAATTGTTAGTTACGACATGTCGTAACACATAAATTTTAGTCGAAAGGGTACATAGACATTTGACGCGAGTTTTCCCCCTTTTTATATCTGATATCATACGTATGGTAATATAACTCATTAACAATATAAAGTAAAGACCTAGAGTCTTTTGATTTGAGGTCCTTGGTTCATGACCTTGAAATTGAGCTCAAGGTCATATGTTAATTTAACGTTCTAGATTTTGACCTTTGCTTTTACCTCATATGTATTCATGTTAAAGCTATTAGACTTTTTGCATTAGGTTGCAAGCAGTATGACGTTGAAAAAGCTAACCGGAAGTGACCTTTTGTAAACCGGAAGTAGCTAATTTTTGTAATAAATTATTGTAAAAGTATGTAAAACCATATATTTTTGGAATCAGCGTCAAGTAAACTATAAGACAGTACCAGAAGTAACATATTTGAACCGGAAGTAAAAAAATTATCTCCCTTATTTATATCTTATTGTATAGAAACCTTATATTTTTGGAATCAGCGTACAATAAGTTGTCATTTGACGTTGAAATTGACATTTAAAACCAAATTTTAATATTTTCATATAAAAAAAAATCATTACTGGTGGAAAGACCATCAATGGTTCTCTGAACAATTGGTTTTTAATTATTATTATTATTTTTTTTCTTCCGCCAACTTTTTTTTCCTTCGCAGGTTTTTTGTTTCGCAAGATGTCGCTTAGACATATGGTATATGATATCGAACAGTTATTACGCTTTTGTAACTGACACCGCGTAACCAAAATCTTTTCAATGTAAGAGTTATCTCCCCGAACACTGTTTTTCTTGTGATCGCTTAATATTCGCAACCGTATAAGAAACGGACAAATTTATTTTACCAAATTGCTCGTTATATCCTCAGGATGATTTGATTTATTTTGACCGAAGCTATCCAGAGACTCCATATGAGAGTTATTTCCCCTTTTATATTTGATATAAGTGATATGCATTTTTAACTGGAAAACCATAAGTGATAGAGGCCTGGGGTCTTTTGATTTAAGGTCCTTGGTCCAAAAAAATGAAAATGAGGTCAAGGTCAAAGGTCAAGGTCATGATTAAATTTTTGATTTTGGCTTGTTATCTCTTATTTTCAGAAATCTTATAAGATATCGACAAAATATTTTCACATATTGTTAGTCGCGACATGTAGTTACACATAAATTTTAGTCGAAAGGGTACGTAAACATTTGCTGCGAGTTTTTCCCCCTTCTATATCTAATATCAGTTGTATGGTAATATAACTCATTAACAATATAAAGTAAAGACCTAGAGTCTTTTGATTTGAGGTCCTTGGTTCATGACCTTGAAATTGAGCTCAAGGTCATATGTTAATTTAACGTTCTAGATTTTGACCTTTGCTTTTACCTCATATGTATTCATGTTAAAGCTATTAGACTTTTTGCATTAGGTTGCAAGCAGTATGACGTTGAAAAAGCTAACCGGAAGTGACCTTTTGTAAACCGGAAGTAGCTAATTTTTGTAATAAATTATTGTAAAAGTATGTAAAACCATATATTTTTGGAATCAGCGTCAAGTAAACTATAAGACAGTACCGGAAGAAACATATTTTGAACCGGAAGTAAAAAATTATCTCCCTTATTTATATCTTATTGTATAGAAACCTTATATTTTTGGAATCAGCGTACAATAAGTTGTCATTTGACGCTGAAATTGACATTTAAAACCAAATTTTAATATTTTCATATAAAAAAAATCATTACTGGTGGAAAGACCATCAATGGTTCTCTGAACAATTGGTTTTTAATTATTATTATTATTATTTTTTTTTTTTTTTTTTTCTTCCGCCAACTTTTTTTTCCGTCGCTGTTTTTTTGTTTCACAAGATGTCGCTTAGATATTTGGTATATGATATCGAACAGTTAATGGGCTTCTGAAACTGACACCGCGTAACAAAAACCTTTACCTTGTAAGAGTTATCTCCCCAAACACTGTTTTTCTTGTGGCCACTACTACTTCGCAACCGTATAAGAAACCGACAAATTTATTTTTCCAAATTGCTCGTTATATCCTTAGGATGTTCTGTTTCATTTCAACGGAAGCTATCCGGAGACTCCATATGAGAGTTATCCCCCCTTTTATATATGATATCAGTGATATGCATTTCTAACTGGTAAACTATAAGTGATAGAGACCTAGGGTCTTTTGATTTAAGATCCTTGGTCCAAAAAAATGAAAATTAGGTCAAGGTCAAAGGTCAAGGTCAAATTCTTAATTTTGATTTTGGCTTATTTTCACCTTTTTTCATTAACCTTATAAGATATTGACAATTTTTTTTTACTAAATTGTTAGTTGCGACATGTCGTAACTTATAAATTTTGGTTGCGAGGGTGCGTAAACAATAAAAGGGAGTTTTTGCCCCTCTTATATTAAGAATTATGCGTAAAGTGATTTTACTCATGAACCATACATATTAAGGAACTAGTGTCTTTTTATTTGAGATGTTTAGTCTATGACCTTGAAATTGAGGTCAAGGTCATAGGTTAATTGGACGTTCTAGATTTTGACCTTTGCTTAAAATTCATATTTATACATCATTAAGCCATAGGAACTGACATTTTCAACTGAATTTTAATGTTTTCATATCTAAATAGATCCTTATTGGTTGAAAGACCTTCAATTGTTCTTTGAACAATTGGTTTTTAATTATTATTATTATTATTAGGTCTTTCCACTTTTCTGTGGAAAGACCTATTGTTTTTCTTCTGATTATTTTTTTTTTCTTCCGCCTAATTTTGTTCTTGCGATAAACATTTGTTTCGCAATATGTCGCTTAGATATTTTGTATATGATATCGAACAGTTTATGCGCTTTTGAAATTTACCCTGCGTAAACGAATACTTTTCTTTGTAGGAGTTATCTCCCCAAACACTGTTTTCCTTGTTATGGCATCTCCTTCGCAACCGTTAAAGATTATGACAAATTTATTTTACAAAATTGTTCGTTACATCCTCAGTAATTTTTGGCGTATTTGGATCGAAGCGATTCGAAGAAATTTTATAGGAGTTATCTATCTTTTCGGAATAAATTTGTCGGTATGTTAATTTAACTCATAAACCGTTAACCGTATAACCCTGGAATGTTTTTATTTGAGTCCCCTGATTCCTAACTTAGAAAATTAGGTCAAGGTCAAAGGTCAAGGTCATATTTTAGATTTTCATATGTCTTTGATTTCCCTATAACTCTTGAACGGTTATAGATACAAAAAAATTAAGCAGTGAAAAATGCTTGGTACTTCAAGGGGCAACTTGTTTACATTATGACTATATTGATTTTACCATCATGTAAGGGACATAACTCCCATCGATGGTTTTTAAAAAGCCATTTTTAGGCAAAACTCTTAAACAAAAGGTCCTTGACCCATAGGGTCTTTTGCAATGACCTTGTGGAGCAATGACCTTGACGAAGGTTACAAGGTCAAAGGTCAAGGTCATCAAATTATGTGGTTTTGGCACTATTTAAACAGTTTTATGTGTGTTTGAATTTCAACCAACCAACAAACCCACCAACCAACCAACCAACCAACCAATCAATCAATCAATCAATCATGATCATGATCAATCAACCAATAATGATCATGATCAATCAATCAATCATGTTTCCGTCTCATGTGTTTCTTATAGGGTTCAACCAACCAACCAACCAACCAACCAACCAACCAATCAATCAATCAATCAATCAATCAATCAATCAATCATGATCATGATCAACCAATCATGTTTCCGTCTCATGTGTTTAATAAAGGGTCCAAGATCTTCTTTGTGTCTTTTTCCGTGTTTCAATTGACCCTATCCAACGTGTTTAACCAACCAACCAACCAACCAACTAATCAATTAATCAATCAATCATGATCATGATCAATCAATCATGATCATGATCAATCAATCATGATCATGATCAATCAATCATGATCATGATCAATCAATCATGTTTCCGTCTCATGTGTTTAATATAGGGTCCAAGATCTTCTTTGTTTCTTTTTCCGTGTTTCAATTGACCCTATCCAACGTGTTTAACCAACCAACCAACCAACCAACCAACTAATCAATTAATCAATCAATTATGATCATGATCAATCAATCATGATCATGATCAATCAATCATGTTTCCGTCTCATGTGTTTAATATAGGGTCCAAGATCTTCTTTGTTTCTTTTTCCGTGTTTCAATTGACCCTATCCAACGTGTTTAACCAACCAACCAACCAACCAACCAACTAACCAACTAACTAATCAATCAATCAATCAATCAATCAATCAATCAATCAATCAATCAATCTGTATGACTGTTTAATCATGACAGTTTATTGAAGGAACAAACTCTCAATTATTCAAGAAAAATTGAAATTTAATATTGTTCTTACGTCACTGAAAAAAAATCCACATGTTCTCTGAAACTACAAGTACAATCGACCTCAAAATTTGCAGTCAGCAGGGCATACATGTACTAAAAGTTTATAAAAAAACTTGGTGCAGATATCTCTCACAGCTTTTCCTAGAGAAAAGCAATGGCAATGCCGTAAAAATCGCTTGCTAGGTCCGTAAATCTCAGTAAAAACCTACAATAAAATGTCCGCTCCGAGATTGAAATACTAATCTGTGTTACAAACAGGTGCTGAAAAATGTACATTATCAGAAATTAATCAATAAATGTGTTTTAAAGTTACACCGGATCAATTAAATCCAAAACATGCACTGCTTGTGAACTGTCATCAAAATGTCAATTTCCTACAATGACAAAAGAAATTACATTGTGTACATTCCATCTCTATAGATGTTGTCTGTTTAACGTCCCCACCTAAAAAGAAATATTATAAACCCGTGTCACGTGATGTGGCGCGCGCGCTGTACCTAAAATAAAAGAAAAACTTTCCAAACTAAACATGAAACTTCTCCGGTAACAATAATATAGACCCCATACAGAAACGAACAAACAAACAAACAAACAAACAAACAAACAAACACCCCCCCCCCAATTCAATTAATTTTAAAGGGGGAAAGACCCCCTACAATTGCTTTTTTAAAGCAATTGATTTATATTTATTATTTTTTTTCTTCCGCCAACTTTTTTTTCCTTCACTGTTTTTTTGTTTCCCAAGATGTCGCTTAGATATATGGCATATGATATCGAACAGTTAATACGCTTCTGAAACTGACACCGCGTAACAAAAAACTTTACCTTGTAAGAGTTATCTCCCCGAACACTGTTTTTCTTGTTATCTCTAAGGCTTCGCAACCGTATAAGAAACCGACAAATTTATTTTTCCAAATTGCTCGTTATATCCTCAGGATGTTCTGTTTTATTTGGACCGAAGCTATCCAAAGACTCCATATGAGCGTTATCCCCCCTTTTGTATATGATATAAGTGATATGCATTTCTAACTGGTAAACCATAAGTGATACAGACCTAGGGTCTTTTGATTTAAGATCCTTGGTCCAAAAAAATTAAAATTAGGTCAAGGTCAAAGGTCAAGGTCAAATTCTCAATTTTGATTTTGGCTTATTTTCACTTATTTTCATTAACCTTATAAGATATCGACAAATTATTTTTACTAAACTGTTAGTTGCGACATGTCGTAACTTATAAATTTTGGTTGCAAGGGTGGGTAGACAATAAACGGGAGTTTTCGCCCCTCTTATATTAAGAATTATGCGTAAAGTGATATTACTCATGAACCGTACATATTAAGGAACTAGTGTCTTTTGATTCGAGATGTTTAGTCTATGACCTTGAAATTGAGGTCAAGGTCAAAGGTTAATTGGACGTTCTAGATTTTGACCTTTGCTTTAAATTCATATTTATACATCATAAAGCCATAGGAACTGACATTTTTAACTGAATTTTAATATTTTCATATCAAAATAGATCTTTATTAGTTGAAAGACCTTCAATTGTTCTTTGAACAATTGGTTTTTAATTATTAGGTCTTTCCACTTTTCCGTGGAAAGACCTATAGGTTTTGTTCTGATTATTAGGTCTTTCCACTTTTCCATGGAAAGACCTATTGGATTTCTTCTGATTATTATTATTATTATTATTAGGTCTTTCCACCTTTCCGTGGAAAGACCTATTGAATTTGTTCTGATTATTAGGTCTTTCCACTTTTCCGTGGAAAGACCTATTGGTTTTCTTCTGATTATTATTATTATTAGGTCTTTCCACTTTTCCGTGGAAAGACCTATTGGTTTTCTTCTGATTATTATTATTTTTTTTCTTCCGCCTAATTTTCTTTTCTTCGCAATTTTTTTGTTTCGCAAGATGTCGCTTAGACATATGGTATATGATATCGAACAGTTATTACGCTTTTGTAACTGACACCGCGAAACCAAAATCTTTTCAATGTAAGAGTTATCTCCCCGAACACTGTTTTTCTTGTTATCGCTAAATATTCGCAACCGTATAAGAAACCGACAAATTTATTTAACCAAATTGCTCGTTATATCCTCAGGATGATTTGATCAATTTTGACCGAAGCTATCCGGAGACTCCATATGAGAGTTATTTCCCTTTTTTTGTTTGATATAAGTGAAATGTATTTCTAACTGGAAAACCATAAGTGATAGAGGCCTAGGGTCTTTTGATTTGAGGTCCTTGGTTCAAAAAAATGAAAATGAGGTCAAGGTCAAAGGTCAAGGTCATGTTCAAAATTTTGATTTTGGCTTGTTATCTCTAATTTTCAGAAATCTTATAAGATATCGACAAAATCTTTTCACACAATTGTTAGTAGCAACATGTAGTTACACATAAATTTTAGTCGAAAGGGTGCGTAAACATTTGATGCGAGTTTTCCCCCCTTTTATATCTAATATCAGTCGTATGGTAATATAACTCATTAACAATATAAAGTAAAGACCTAGAGTCTTTTGATTTGAGGTCCTTGGTTTGTGACCTTGAAATTGAGCTCAAGGTCATATGTTAATTTAACGTTCTAGATTTTGATCTTTGTTTTTACCTCATATGTATTCATGTTAAAGCGATTAGACTTGTTGCATTAGGTTGCAAGCAATATGACGTTGAAAAAGCTAACCGGAAGTGACCTTTTGTAAACCGGAAGTAGCTAATTTTTGTAATAAATTATTGTAAAAGTATGTAAAACCATATATTTTTGGAATCAGCGTCAAGTAAACTATAACACAGTACCAGAAGTAACATATTTTGAACCGGAAGTAGAAAATTATCTCCCTTATTTATATCTTTTTGTATAGAAACCTTATATTTTTGGAATCAGCGTACAATAAGTTGTCATTTGACGCTGAAATTGACATTTAAAACCAAATTTTCATATTTTCATATAAAAAAGATCATTACTGGTGGAAAGACCATCAATGGTTCTCTGAACAATTGGTTTTTAATTATTATTTTTTTTCTTCCGCCAACTTTTTGTTCCTTCGCAATTTTTTTGTTTCGCAAGATGTCGCTTAGATATATGGTATATGATATCGAACAATTAATACGCTTTTGAAACTGACACCGCGTAACCAAAATCTTATCCATGTAAGAGTTATCTCCCCGAACACTGTTTTTCTTGTTATCGCTTAATCTTCGCAACCGTATAAGAAACCGACAAATTTATTTTACCAAATTGCTCGTTACATCCTCAGGATGATTTGATTCATTTTGACCGAAGCTATCCGGAGACTCCATATGAGAGTTATTTCCCCTTTTATATTTGCGATAAGTAAAATGCATTTTTAACTGGAAAACCATAAGTGGTAGAGGCCTAGGGTCTTTTGATTTGAGGTCCTTGGTCCAAAAAAATCTAAATGAGGTCAAGGTCAAAGGTCAAGGTCATGATTAAAATTTTGATTTTGGCTTGTTATCTCTTATTTTCAGAAATCATACAAGATATCGACAAAATATTTTCACACAATTGTTGGTTACGACATGTCGTAACACATAAATTTTAGTCGAAAGGGTACGTAGACATTTGACGCAAGTTTTCCCCCTTTTTATATCTAATATCATACGTATGGTAATATAACTCATTAACAATATAAAGTAGAGGACTAGAGTCTTTTGATTTGAGGTCCTTGGTTTATAACCTTGAAATTGAGCTCAAGGTCATATGCTAATTAAACGTTCTAGATTTTGACCTTTGCTTTTACCTCATATGTACACATGATAAAGCCATGGGATTTTTTGCATTAAGTTGTAAGCAATGTGACCTTAAAAAACACAACCGGAAGTGACCTTTTGTAAACCGGAAGTAGCTATTTTTTGTACTAAATCAATGTAAAAGTATATAGAACCATATATTTTTGGAATCAGTGTCAAGTAAACTATCAAACAATACCGGAAGTAAACTTTTTAAACCGGAAGTAAAAGATTATCTCCCTTTTCGATATATTTTTTTTTATAGAAACCATATATTTTTTGAATAAGCGTTCAATAAGCTGTCATTTGGCGCTAAAATTGACATTTTAAACCAAATTGTAATATTTTTATATAAAAAAGGTCTTAACTGGTGGAAAGACCATCAATGGTTCTCTGAACAATTGGTTTTTAATTATTATTATTATTATTTTTTTTTTTTTTTTTCTTCCGCCTAATTTTTTTTCTTGCGTATTATTGATGTTTCAAAAGATGTCGCTTAGATATTTGGAATATGGTATCGTATAGTTTATACGCTTTAAAAATTTACAACTGCGTAACAAAATACTATACGTTGTAAGAGTTATCTCCCCAAACACTGTTTTTCTTGTGGCCACTACTCCTTCTCAACCGTTAAAGATTACGACAAATTTATTTTACCAAATTGCTCGTTACATCTTCAGGATTAGGATATTCATTTGGACCGAAGCTTTACGGAGACTCCATATGAGAGTTATTCCCCCTTTTCCATTTAATTAAGTGATATGCATTTCTAAATGGTAAACCATAAGTGATAAAGACATAGGGTCTTTAGATTTGAGGTCCTTGGTCCAAAATGATAAAAATGAGGTCAAGGTCAAAGGTCAAGGTCATATTCTAAATTTTGATTTTGGCTTATTTTCACTTATTTTCAAATACGTTATGACATATCCACAAATAATTTTTCATAAATTGTTAGTTGCGACATGTCCTTACTTGTATATTCTGGTTGAAAGCGTGCGCAGACAATAAATGGGAATTTTTGCCCATCTTACATTTAGAATAACGCGTCAAGTGATATTACTCATTAACCAAACATATTAAAGACCTAGGGTCTTTTGATTTAAGGTCCTTGGTTTGTGACCTTAAAATTGAGGTCAAGGTCATAGGTTAAAGGACGTTCTAGATTTTGACCTTTGCTCTAAATTCATAGTAATACATCCTAAAGCCATAGGAACTAACATTTTAAACTGATTTTTCATATTTCAGTATCAAAATAGAACTTTACTAGTGGAAAGACCTTCAATTGTTCTCTGAACAATTGGTTTTTAATTATTATTTTTTTTCTTCCGCCAACTTTTTTTTCCTTCGCAGTTTTTTTGTTTCGCAAGATGTCGCTTAGACATATGGTACATGATATCGAACAGTTATTACGCTTTTGTAACTGACACCGCGTAACCAAAATCTTTTCAATGTAAGAGTTATCTCCCCGAACACTGTTTTTCTTGTGATCGCTTAATATTCGCAACCGTATAAGAAACCGACAAATTTATTTTACCAAATTGCTCGATATATCCTCAGGATGATTTGATTTATTTTGACCGAAGCTATCCGGAGACTCCATATGAGAGTTATTTCCCCTTTTATATTTGATATAAGTGATATGCATTTTTAACTGGAAAACCATAAGTGTTAGAGGCCTAGGGTCTTTTGTTTTGAGGTCCTTGGTCCAAAAAAATGAAAATGAGGTCAAGGTCAAAGGTCAAGGTCATGATTAAAATTTTGATTTTGGCTTGTGATCTCTTATTTTCAGAAATCATATAAGATATTGACAAAATATTTTCATAAAATTGTTAGTTACGACATGTAGTAACACATAAATTTTAGTTGAAACGGTACGTAGACATTTGACGCGAGTTTTCCCCCTTTTTATATCTAATATCATACGTATGGTAATATAACTCATGAACAATATCAAGTAGAGGACTAGAGTCTTTTGAATTGAGGTCCTTGGTTTATGACCTTGAAATTGAGCTCAAGGTCATATGCTAATAAAAAGTTTTAGATTTTGACCTTTGCTTTTACCTCATATGTACACATGATAAAGCCATGGGACTGTTTGCATTAAGTTTTAAGCAATGTGACCTTATAAAAACAACCGGAAGTGACCTTTTTTAAACCGGAAGTAGCTATTTTTTGCACTAAATCAATGTAAAAGTATATAGAACCATATATTTTTGGAATCAGTGTCAAGTAAACTTTCAAACAATACCGGAAGTAAACTTTTTAAACCGGAAGTAAAAGATTATCTCCCTTTTCTATTTTTTTTTATAGAAAGAATATATTTTTGGAATAAGCGTTCAATAAGCTGTCATTTGACACTAAAATTGACATTTAAAACCCAATTTTAATATTTTCATATAAAAAAAGATCTTAACTGGTGGAAAGACCATCAATGGTTCTCTGAACGATTGGTTTTTAATTATTATTATTATTATTATTATTATTTTTAGGTCTTTCCACCTTTCCGTGGAAAGACCTATTGAATTTGTTCTGATTATTATTATTATTATTAGGTCTTTCCACCTTTCCGTGGAAAGACCTATTGAATTTGTTCTGATTATTATTATTAGGTCTTTCCACTTTTCCGTGGAAAGACCTATTGTATTTGTTCTGATTATTATTAGGTCTTTCCACCTTTCCGTGGAAAGACCTATTGAATTTGTTCTGATTATTATTTTTTTTTTTTTTCTTCCGCCTAAATTTTTTTCTTGCGTAGTATTGATGTTTCAAAAAATGTCGCTTAGATATTTGGAAGATGATGTCGTATAGTTTATACGCTTTAAAAATTTACAACTGCGTAACAAAATACTTTACGTTGTAAGAGTTATCTCCCCAAAAACTGTTTTTCTTGTGGCCACTACTCCTTCGCAACCGTAAAAGATTACGACAAATTTATTTCACCAAATTGCTCGTTACATCTTGAGGATTAGGCAATTCATTTGGACCGAAGCTTTCCAGAGACTCCATATGAGAGTTATTTCCCCTTATGCAAATGATATAAGTAATATGCATTTCTAACTGGTAAACCATAAGTGATAGAGACCTAGGGTCTTCAGATTTGAGGTCCTTGGTCCAAAAAAATGAAAATAAGGTCAAGGTCAAATGTCAAGGTCATGATTTAAATTTTGACTTTGCTTATTTTCACTAGTTTTCAAAACCTTATAACATATCAACATCTTATTTTCACTAAATTGTTAGTTGCGACATGCCGTTACTTATAAATTTTGTTTAAAAGGGTGCGTAAACAATAAATAGGAGTTTTCGCCCATCTTATATTTAGAATTATGAGTAAATTGATATAACTCCTTTCACCATACATAATAAAGACCTAGGGTCTTTTGATTTGAGATCCTTGGTTTATGACCTTTAAATTGAGGTCAAGGTCATAGGTAATTTGCACGTTCTAGATTTTGACCTTTGCTTTTAATTCATATTTATACATCATAAAGCCATAGGAAATAACATTTAATACTGATTTTAAATATTTTGATAACAAAATAGATATTGACTGGTGGAAAGACCTTCAATTGTTCTCTGAACAATTGGTTTTTAATTATTTTTTTTTTTTTTTTTCTTCCGCCTAAATTTTTTTCTTGCGTAGTATTGATGTTTCAAAAGATGTCGCTTAGATATTTGGAATATGATGTCGTATAGTTTATACGCTTTTAAAATTTACAACTGCGTAACAAAATACTTTACGTTGCAAGAGTTATCTCCCCAAACACTGTTTTTCTTGTGGCCACTACTCCTTCGCAACCGTAAAAGATTACGACAAATTTATTTTACCAAATTGCTCGTTACTTCTTCAGGATTAGGCAATTCATTTGGACCGAAGCTATCTGGAGACTCCATATGAGAGTTATTTCCCCTTATGCATTTGATATAAGTGATATGCGTTTCTAACTGGTAAACCATAAGTGATAGAGACCTAGGGTCTCTTGATTTGAGATCCTTGGTCCAAAACAATGAAAATAAGGTCAAGGTCAAAGGTCAAGGTCATATTCTAAAATTTGATTTTGGCTTATTTTCACTTATTTTCAAATACTGTATGACATATTGACAAATATTTTTTCCTAAATTGTTAGTTGCGACATGTCCTTACTTGTATATTTTGGTTGAAAGGGTGCGCATACAATAAATTGGAGTTTTTGTCCATCTTACATTTAGAATTACGCGTAAAGTGGTATTACTCATTAACCAAACATATTAAAGACCTAGGGTCTTTTGATTTAAGGTCCTTGATTTGTGACCTTGAAATTTAGGTCAAGGTCATAGGTTAAAAGGACGTTCTAGATTTTGACCTTTGCTTTAAATTCATATAAATACATCATAAAGCCATAGGAACTAACATTTTAAACTGATTTTTCATATTTCAATATCAAAATAGACCTTTACTTGTGGAAAGACCTTCAATTGTTCTCTGAACAATTGGTTTTTAATTATTATTATTTTTTTTTTTTTTTTTCTTCCGCCTAATTTTTTTACTTGCGTATTATTGATGTTTCAAAAGATGTCGCTTAGATATTTGGAATATGGTATCGTATAGTTTATACGCTTTAAAAATTTACAACTGCGTAATAAAATACTTTACGTTATAAGAGTTATCTCCCCAAACACTGTTTTTCTTGTGGCCACTACTCCTTCGCAACCGTTAAAGATTACGACAAGTTTATTTTACCAAATTGCTAGTTACATCTTCAGGATTAGGATATTCATTTGGACCGAAGCTTTACGGAGACTCCATATGAGAGTTATTCCCCCTTTTCCATTTAATTAAGTGATATGCATTTCTAAATGGTAAACCATAAGTGATAAAGACATAGGGTCTTTAGATTTGGGGTCCTTGGTCGAAAATAATAAAAATGAGGTCAAGGTCAAAGGTCAAGGTCATATTCTAAATTTTGATTTTGGCTTATTTTCATTTATTTTCAAATACCTTATGACATATCGACAAATAATTTTTCATAAATTGTTAGTTGCGACATGTCCTTACTTGTATATTTTGATTGAAAGGGTGCGCAGACAATAAATGGGAGTTTTTGCCCATCTTACATTTAGAATTACGCGTAAAGTGATATTACTAATAAACCAAACATATTAAAGACCTTGGGTCTTTTGATTTAAGGTCCTTGGTTTGTGAACTTGAAATTGAGGTCAAGGTCATAGGTTGATATGACGTTCTAGATTTTGACCTTTGCTTTAAATTCATATAAATACATCATAAAGCTATAGGAACTAACATTTTAAACTGATTTTTAATATTTCAATATCAAAATAGATCTTTACTAGTGGAAAGACCTACAATTGTTCTCTGAACAATTGGTTTTTAATTATTATTATTATCTTTTTTTTTTTTTTCTTCCGCCTAATTTTTTTTCTTGCGTATTATTGATGTTTCAAAAGATGTCGCTTATATATTTGGAATATGGTATCGTATAGTTTATACGCTTTAAAACTTTACAACTGTGTAACAAAATACTTTACGTTGTAAGAGTTATCTCCCCAAACACTGTTTTTCTTGTGGCCACTACTCCTTCGCAACCGTTAAAGATTACGACAAATTTATTTTACCAAATTGCTCGTTACATCTTCAGGATTAGGATATTCATTTGGACCGAAGCTTTACGGAGACTCCATATGAGAGTTATTCCCCCTTTTCCATTTAATTAAGTGATATGCATTTCTAAATGGTAAACCATAAGTGATAAAGACATAGGGTCTTTAGATTTGGGGTCCTTGGTCGAAATAATAAAAATGAGGTCAAGGTCAATGAACAATTGGTTTTTAATTATTATTTTTTTTTTTTCTTCCGCCAACTTTTTTTTCCTTCACTGTCTTTTTGTTTCGCAAGATGTCACTAAGATATATGGTATATGATATCGAACAGTTAATACGCTTTTGAAACTGACACCGCGTAACAAAAAACTTCTCCTTGTAAGAGTTATCTCCCCGAACACTGTTTTTCTTGTGATCTCTAAGGCTTCGCAACCGTATAAGAAACCGACAAATTTATTTTTCCAAATTGCTCGTTATATCCTCAGGATATTCTGTTTTATTTGGACCGAAGCTATCCAGAGACTCCATATGAGAGTTATCCCCCCTTTTATATATGATATAAGTGATTTGCATTTCTAACTGGTAAACCATAAGTGATAGAGACCTAGGGTCTTTTGATTTAAGATCCTTGGTCCAAAAAAATGAAAATTAGGTCAAGGTCAAAGGTCAAGGTCAAATTTTAAATTTTGATTTTGGCTTATTTTCACTTACTTCATAATGTTTATAAGATTTCAACAAATTATTTTTACAAAATTGTTAGTTGCGACATGTCGTAACTTAAAAATTTTGATTGGAAGGGTGCGTAGACAATAAATGGGAGTTTTTGCCCCTCTTATATTTAGAATTATGCGTAAAGTGATATTACTCATGAACCATACATAATACTGATCTAGGGTCTTTTGATTTGTGATCCTTAGTTTATGACCTTGAAATTGAGGTCAAGGTCATAAGTAAATTGGACGTTCTAGATTTTGACCTTTGCTCAAAATTCATATTTTTATATCATAAAGACATAGCAACTGAAATTTTCAACTGAATCTTAACATTTTCATATCAAAATAGGTCCTTATTGGTTGAAAGACCTTCAATTGTTCTCTGAACAATTGGTTTTTAATTATTTTTTTTTTCTTCCGCCAACTTTTTTATCCTTCACTGTTTTTTTGTTTCCCAAGATGTCGCTTAGATATATGGTATATGATATCGAACAGTTAATACGCTTCTGAAACTGACACCGCGTAACCAAAAACTTTACCTAGTAAGAGTTATCTCCCCGAACACTGTTTTTCTTGTTATCTCTAAGGCTTCGCAACCGTATAAGAAACCGACAAATTTATTTTTCCAAATTGCTCGTTATATCCTCAGGATGTTCTGTTTTATTTTGACCGAAGCTATCCGGAGACTCCATATGAGCGTTATCCCCCCTTTTGTATATGATATAAGTGATATGCATTTCTAACTGGTAAACCATAAGTGATAGAGACCTAGGGTCTTTTGATTTAAGATCCTTGGTCCAAAAAAATGAAAATTAGGTCAAGGTCAAAGGTCAAGGTCAAATTCTAAATTTTGATTTTGGCTTATTTTCACTTATTTTCATTAACCTTATAAGATATCGACAAATTATTTTTACTAAATTGTTAGTTGCGACATGTCGTAACTTAGAAATTTTGGTTGCAAGGGTGCGTAGACAATAAACGGGAGTTTTCGCCCCTCTTATATTTAGAATTATGCGTAAAGTGATATTACTCATGAACCATACATATTAAGGAACTAGTGTCTTTTGATTCGAGATGTTTAGTCTATGACCTTGAAATTGAGGTCAAGGTCAAAGGTAAATTGGAAGTTCTAGATTTTGACCTTTGCTTTAAATTCATATTTATACATTATAAAGCCATAGGAACTGACATTTTTAACTGAATTTTAATATTTTCATATCAAAATAGATCTTTATTAGTTGAAAGACCTTCAATTGTTCTTTGAACAATTGGTTTTTAATTATTATTATTATTATTAGGTCTTTCAACCTTTCTGTTGAAAGACCTATTGTATTCGTTCTGATTATTATTATTAGGTCTTTCAACCTTTCAGGTGAAAGACCTATTGTTTTTGTTCTGATTATTAGGTCTTTCAACCTTTCAGGTGAAAGACCTATAGGGTTTGTTCTGATTATTATTAGGTCTTTCCACCTTTCCGTGGAAAGACCTATTGAATTTGTTCTGATTATTATTATTATTTTTTTTTTTTTTTTTCTTCCGCCTAATTTTTTTCTTGCGTAGTATTGATGTTTCAAAAGATGTCGCTTAGATATTTAAAATATGATATCGTAAAGTGTATGCGCTTTTAAAACTGACAACTGCGTAACCAAATACTTTGCGTTGTAAGAGTTATCTCCCCAAACACTGTTTTTCTTGTGGCCACTACTCCTTCGCAACCGTAAAAGATTACGACAAATTTATTTTACCAAATTGCTCGTTACATCTTCAGGATTAGGCAATTCATTTGGACCGAAGCTTTCCAGAGACTCCATATGAGAGTTATTTCCCCTTATGTAAATGATATAACTAATATGCATTTCTAACTGGTAAACCATAAGTGATAGAGAACTAGGGTCTTCAGATTTGAGGTCCTTGGTCCAAAACAATGAAAATGAGGTCAAGGTCAAAGGTCAAGGTCATGTTCTAAATTTGGATTTTTGGATATTTTCACTGATTTTCAAATACCGTATGACATATCGACAAATAATTTTTCATAAATTGTTATTTGCGACATGTCCTTACTTGTATATTTTGGTTGAAAGGGTGCGCAAATAATAAATGGGAGTTTTTGCCCATCTTATATTTAGGTTTACCCGTAAAGTGATATTACTCTTTAACCAAACATATTAAAGACCTAGAGTCTTTTGATTTAAGATCCTTGGTTTGTGACCTTGAAATTGAGTCAGGTCATAGGTTAATAGGACGTTCTAGATTTTGACCTTTGCTTTAAATTGATATTAATACATCATAAAGCCATAGGAACTAACATTTTAAACTGATTTTTCATATTTCCATATCAAAATAGATCTTTACTAGTGGAAAGACCTTCAATTGTTCTCTGAACAATTGGTTTTTAATTATTAGGTCTTTCAACCTTTCTGTTGAAAGACCTATTGAATTCGTTCTGATTATTATTATTATTAGGTCTTTCAACCTTTCAGGTGAAAGACCTATAGGGTTTGTTCTGATTATTATTATTATTATTATTATTATTATTATTAGGTCTTTCCACTTTTCCGTGGAAAGACCTATTGGATTTCTTCTGATTATTATTATTATTATTTTTTTTTTTTTTTTTTTTCTTCCGCCTAATTTTTTTCCTTCGCTGTTTTTTTGTTTCGCAAGATTTCGCTTAGATTTTTGGAATATGATATCGAACAGTTTATACGCTTTTGAAACCAACTCTGCTTAACCGAATACTTTCCCAAATAAGAGTTATCTCCCCGAACACTGTTTTTCTTGTTATCTCTAAGGCTTCGCAACCGTATAAGAAACCGACAAATTTATTTTTCCAAATTGCTCGTTATATCCTCAGGATGTTCTGTTTTATTTTGACCGAAGCCGTATATAGATTCCATATGACAGTTATCCCCCCTTTTATGTTTGATATAAGAATTTGCATTTCTAACTGGTAAACCATAAGTGATAGAGACCTAGGGTATTTTGATTTGAGGTCCTTGGTCCAAAAAAATGAAAATAAGGTCAAGGTCAAAGGTCAAGGTCATATTATAAAATTTGATTTTGGCTGATTTTCACTTATTTTCAAAAGCCGTATAACTTATCGACAAATTATTTTTACTAAATTGTTAGTTGCGACACGTGGTAACACGCAGATTTTAGTCGAAAGAGCACGTAGACATTTGATGCCAGTTTTGCCCCCTTTTATATCCAATATTAGTTGTAAGGTAATACAACTCATTTACTATATATAGTAGAGGCCTAGAGTCTTTTGATTTGAGGTCCTTGGTTGATGACCTCGAAATTGAGTTCAAGGTTATAGGTAAATGTAACGTTCTAGACTTTGACCTTTGCTTTTACCTCATATGTATACATGATCAAGACTTGGGACTTTTTAAATTAGGTTGCAAGCAATGTGATCTAGAAAAAGACAACCGGAAGTGACCTTTTGTAAACCGGAAGTAGCTATATTTTGTACTTCATTAATGAAAAAGTATATAGAACCATATATTTTTGGAATCAGTGTCACTTTAACTATCAAACTATACCGGAAATAACATCGTTTGAACCGAAAGTAAACAATTATCTCCCTTATATATATCTTTTTCCATAGAAACCATACATTTTTGGAATTAGCGTTCAATAAGCTGTCATTTGACGGTACAATTGACATTTAAAACCAAATTTTAATATTTTCATATAAAAAAAGGTCTTAACTGGTGGAAAGACCATCAATGGTTCTCTGAACAATTGGTTTTTAATTATTATTATTATTATTTTTTTTTTTTTTTTTTTTTTTCTTCCGCCAACTTTTTTTTCCTTCGCTGTTTTTTTGTTTCACAAGATGTCGCTTAGATATTTGGTATATGATATCGAACAGTTAATGCGCTTCTGAAACTGACACCGCGTAACAAAAACCTTTACCTTGTAAGAGTTATCTCCCCAAACACTGTTTTTCTTGTGGCCACTACTACTTTGCAACCGTATAAGAAACCGACAAATTTATTTTTCCAAATTGCTCGTTATATCCTTAGGATGTTCTGTTTCATTTCAACGGAAGCTATCCGGAGACTCCATATGAGAGTTATCCCCCCTTTTATATATGATATCAGTGATATGCATTTCTAACTGGTAAACTATAAGTGATAGAGACCTAGGGTCTTTTGATTTAAGATCCTTGGTCCAAAAAAATGAAAATTAGGTCAAGGTCAAAGGTCAAGGTCAAATTCTTAATTTTGATTTTGGCTTATTTTCACCTTTTTTCATTAACCTTATAAGATATCGACAATTTTTTTTTACTAAATTGTTAGTTGCGACATGTCGTAACTTATAAATTTTGGTTGCGAGGGTGCGTAAACAATAAAAGGGAGTTTTCGCCCCTCTTATATTAAGAATTATGCGTAAAGTGATTTTACTCATGAACCATACATATTAAGGAACTAGTGTCTTTTTATTTGAGATGTTTAGTCTATGACCTTGAAATTGAGGTCAAGGTCATAGGTTAATTGGACGTTCTAGATTTTGACCTTTGCTTAAAATTCATATTTATACATCATTAAGCCATAGGAACTGACATTTTCAACTGAATTTTAATATTTTCATAACTAAATAGATCCTTATTGGTTGAAAGACCTTCAATTGTTCTTTGAATAATTGGTTTTTAATTATTATTATTATTATTATTTTTTTTTTTTTTTTCTTCCGCCAACTTTTTATTCCTTCGCTGTTTTTTTGTTTCACAAGATGTCGCTTAGATATATGGTATATGATATCGAACAGTTAATACGCTTCTGAAACTGACACCGCGTAACAAAAAACTTTACCTTGTAAGAGTTATCTCCCCGAACACTGTTTTTTTTGTGTCCTCTAAGGCTTTGAAACCGTATAAAAAACCGACAAATTTATTTTTCCAAATTGCTCGTTAAGTCCTCAGGATGTTCTGTTTTATTTTGACCGAAGCTATACGGAGACTCCATATGAAGAGTTATCCCCCCTTTTTATATGATATAAGTGATATGCATATCTAACTGGTAAACCATAAGTGATAGAGACCTAGGGTCTTTAGATTTAAGATCCTTGGTCCAAAAAAATGAAAATTAGGTCAAGGTCAAAGGTCAAGGTCAAATTCTAAATTTTGATTTTGGCTTATTTTCACTTATTTTCATTAACTTTATAAGTTTTCGACAAATTATCTTTACTAAATTGTTAGTTGCGACATGTCGTAACTTATAAATTTAGATTGGAAGGTTGCGTAGACAATAAATGGGAGTGTTTGCCCCTCTTATATTTAGAATTTTGCGTAAAGTGATATAACTCATGAACCATACATAATACAGACCTAGGGTCTTTTGATTTGGGATCCTTGGCTTATGACCTTGAAATTGAGGTCAAGGTCATAGGTTAATAGGACGTTCTAGATTTTGACCTTTGCCTGAAATTCATATTTTTATATCATAAAGCCATAGGAACTGACATTTTCAACTGAATCTTAATATTTTCATATCAAAATAGATCCTTATTGGTTGAAAGACCTTCAATTGTTCTTTGAACAATTGGTTTTTAATTAGGTCTTTCAACCTTTCAGGTGAAAGACCTATAGGGTTTGTTCTGATTATTATTATTATTATTATTTTTTTTTTTTTTTTTCTTCCGCCAACTTTTTTTTCCTTCGCTGTTTTTTTGTTTCACAAGATATCGCTTAGATATAAGGTAAATGATATCGAACAGTTAATACGCTTCTGAAACTGACACCGCGTAACAAAAAACTTTACCTTGTAAGAGTTATCTCCCCGAACACTGTTTTTCTTGTGGCCACTACTCCTTCGCAGCCGTATAAGAAACCGACAAATTTATTTTTCCAAATTGCTCGTTATATCCTTAGGATGTTCTGTTTCATTTCAACCGAAGCTATCCGGAGACTCCATATGAGAGTTATCCCCCCTTTTATATATGATATCAGTAATATGCATTTCTAACTGGTAAACTATAAGTGATAGAGACCCAGGGTCTTTTGATTTAAGATCCTTGGTCCAAAAAAATGAAAATTAGGTCAAGGTCAAAGGTCAAGGTCAAATTCTAAATTTTGATTTTGGCTTATTTTCACTTATTCTCATTAACTTTATAAGATTTCGACAAATTCTTTTTACTAAATTGTTAGTTGCGACATGTCGTAACTTAAAATTTTTGATTGGAAGGGTGCGTAGACAATAAACGGGAGTTTTTGCCCCTCTTATATGTAGAATTATGCATAAAGTGATATTACTCATGAACCATACATACTACTGACCTAGGGTCTTTTGATTTGGGATCCTTGGTTTATGACCTTGAAATTAGGGTCAAGGTCATAGATAAATTGGACGTTCTAGATTTTGACCTTTGCTCGAAATTCATATTTTCATATCATAAAGCCATAGCAACTGACATTTTCAACTGAATCTTAATATTTTCATATCCAAATAGATCCTTATTGGTTGAAAGACCTTCAATTGTTCTTTGAACAATTGGTTTTTAATTATTATTATTATTATTATTATTATTTTTTTTTTTCTTCTGCCAACTTTTTTTACCTTCGCTGTTTTTTTGTTTCGCAAGATGTCGCTTAGATATATGGTATATGATATCGAACAGTTTATACGCTTTTGAAACCAACTCTGCTTAACCGAATACTTTCCCAAATAAGAGTTATCTCCCCGAACACTGTTTTTCTTGTTATCTCTAAGGCTTCGCAACCGTATAAGAAACCGTCAAATTTATTTTTCCAAATTGCTCGTTATATCCTCAGGATGTTCTGTTTTATTTTGACCGAAGCTATCCGGAGACTCCATATGAGAGTTATCCCCCCTTTTATATATGATATAAGTGATTTGCATTTCTAACTGGTAAACCATAAGTGATAGAGACCCAGGGTCTTTTGATTAAAGATCCTTGGTCCAAAAAAATGAAAATTAGGTCAAGGTCAAAGGTCAAGGTCAAATTCTAAATTTTGATTTTGGCTTATTTTCACTTATTTTCATTAACCTTATAAGATATCGACAATTTTTTTTTACTAAATTGTTAGTTGCGACATGTCGTAACTTATAAATTTTGTTTGCAATGGTGCGTAGACAATAAATGGGAGTTTTCGCCCCTCTTATTTTTAGAATTATGCGTAAAGTGATATTACTCATGAACCATACATAATACAGACCAAGTGTCTTTTGATTTGGGATCCTTGGTTTATGATCTTGAAATTGAGGTCAAGGTCAAAGGTTAATTGGACGTTCTAGATTTTTACCTTTGCTTTAAATTCATATTTATACAATATAAAGCCATAGGAACTGACATTTTCAACTGAATTTTAATATTTTCATATCAAAATAGATCTTTATTAGTTGAAAGACCTTCAATTGTTCTTTGAACAATTGGTTTTTAATTATTATTATTATTATTATTTTTTTTTTTTTTTCTTCCGCCAACTTTTTTTTCCTTCGCTGTTTTTTTGTTTCACAAGATGTCGCTTAGATATTTGGTATATGATATCGAACAGTTAATGCGCTTCTGAAACTGACACCGCGTAACAAAAACCTTTACCTTGTAAGAGTTATCTCCCCAAACACTGTTTTTCTTGTGGCCACTACTACTTCGCAACCGTATAAGAAACCGACAAATTTATTTTTCCAAATTGCTCGTTATATCCTTAGGATGTTCTGTTTCATTTCAACGGAAGCTATCCGGAGACTCCATATGAGAGTTATCCCCCCTTTTATATATGATATCAGTGATATGCATTTCTAACTGATAAACTATAAGTGATAGAGACCTAGGGTCTTTTGATTTAAGATCCTTGGTCCAAAAAAATGAAAATTAGGTCAAGGTCAAAGGTCAAGGTCAAATTCTTAATTTTGATTTTGGCTTATTTTCACCTTTTTTCATTAACCTTATAAGATATCAACAATTTTTTTTTACTAAATTGTTAGTTGCGACATATCGTAACTTATAAATTTTGGTTGCGAGGGTGCATAAACAATAAAAGGGAGTTTTCGCCCCTCTTATATTAAGAATTATGCGTAAAGTGATTTTACTCATGAACCATACATATTAAGGAACTAGTGTCTTTTTATTTGAGATGTTTAGTCTATGACCTTGAAATTGAGGTCAAGGTCATAGGTTAATTGGACGTTCTAGATTTTGACCTTTGCTTAAAATTCATATTTATACATCATTAAGCCATAGGAACTGACATTTTCAACTGAATTTTAATATTTTCATATCTAAATAGATCCTTATTGGTTGAAAGACCTTCAATTGTTCTTTGAACAATTGGTTTTTAATTATTTTTTTTTTTCTTCCGCCAAATTTTTTTTCCTTCACTGTTTTTTTGTTTCCCAAGATGTCGCTTAGATATATGGTATATGATATCGAACAGTTAATACGCTTCTGAAACTGACACCGCGTAACAAAAAACTTTACCTTGTAAGAGTTATCTCCCCGAACACTGTTTTTCTTGTTATCTCTAAGGCTTCGCAACCGTATAAGAAACCGACAAATTTATTTTTCCAAATTGCTCGTTATATCCTCAGGATGTTCTGTTTCATTTGGACCGAAGCTATCCGGAGACTCCATATGAGCGTTATCCCCCCTTTTGTATATGATATAAGTGATATGCATTTCTAACTGGTAAACCATAAGTGATAGAGACCTAGGGTCTTTTGATTTAAGATCCTTGGTCCAAAAAAATGAAAATTAGGTCAAGGTCAAAGTTCAAGGTCAAATTCTAAATTTTGATTTTGGCTTATTTTCACTTATTTTCATTAACCTTATAAGATATCGACAAACTATTTTACTAAATTGTTAGTTGCGACATGTCGTGACTTATAAATTTTGGTTGCAAGGGTGCGTAGACAATAAACGGGAGTTTTCGTCCCTCTTATATTAACAATTATGCGTAAAGTGATATTACTCATGAACCATTCATATTAAGAAACTAGTGTCTTTTGATTTGAGATGTTTAGTCTATGACCTTGAAATTGAGGTCAAGGTCATAGGTAAATTTGACGTTCTAGATTTTGACCTTTGCTCGAAATTCATATTTCTACATCATAAAGCCATAGGAAATGACATTTTCAACTGAATTTTAATATTTTCATATCAAAATAGATCTTTATTAGTTGAAAGACCTTCAATTGTTCTTTGAACAATTGGTTTTTAATTATTATTATTATTATTATTTTTTTTTTTTTTTTTCTTCCGCCAACTTTTTTTTCCTTCGCTGTTTTTTTGTTTCACAAGATGTCCCTTAGATATTTGGTATATTATATCAAACAGTTAATGCACTTCTGAAACTGACACCGCGTAACAAAACCCTTTACCTTGTAAGAGTTATCTCCCCGAACACTGTTTTTCTTGTGGCCGCTAAGGCTTCGCAACAGTATAAGAAACCGACAAATTTATTTTTCCAAATTGCTCATTATATCCTCAGGATGTTCTGTTTCATTTTGACCGAAGCTATCTGCAGACTCCATATGAGAGTTATCCCCCCTTTTATATATGATATAAGTGATATGCATTTCTAAATGGTAAACCATAAGTGATAGAGACCTAGGGTCTTTAGATTTAAGATCCTTGGTCCAAAAAAATGAAAATTAGGTCAAGGTCAAAGGTCAAGGTCAAATTCTAAATTTTGATTTTAGCTTATTTTTACTTATTTTCAATTACTTTATAACATTTCGACAAAATATTTTTACTAAATTGTTAGTTACGACATGACGTAACTTATAAATTTTGATTGGAAGGGTGCGTAGACAATAACTGGGAGTTTTTGCCCCTCTTATATTTAGAATTATGCGTAAAGTGATATTACTCATGAACCATACATAATACAAACCTAGGGTCTGTTGCTTTGGGATCCTTAGTTTATGACCTTGAAATTGAGGTCAAGGTCATAGGTTAATTGGACGTTCTAGATTTTGACCTTTGCTCGAAATTCATATTTTCATATCATAAAGACATAGCAACTGACATTTTCAACTGAATCTTAATATTTTCATACCAAAATAGATCCTTATTGGTTGAAAGACCTTCAATTGCTCTTTGAACAATTGGTTTTTAATTATTATTATTATTTTTATTTTTTTTCTTCCGCCAACTTTTTTTTCCTTCGCTGTTTTTTTGTTTCACAAGATGACACTTAGATATATGGTATATGATATCGAACAGTTAATGCGCTTCTGAAACTGACACCGCGTAACAAAAACCTTTACCTTGTAAGAGTTATCTCCCCGAACACTGTTTTTCTTGTGGCCACTAAGGCTTCGCAACCGTAAAAGAAAGCGACAAATTTATTTTTCCAAATTGCTCGTTATATCCTCAGGATGATCTGTTTTATTTTGACCGAAGCTATCTGGAGACTCCATATGAGAGTTATCCCCCCTTTTATATATGATATAAGTGATTTGCATTTCTAACTGGTAAACCATTAGTGATAGAGACCTAGGGTCTTTAGATTTAAGATCATTGGTCCAAAAAAATGAAAATTAGGTCAAGGTCAAAGGTCAAGGTCAAATTCTAAATTTTGATTTTTGCTTATTTTTACTTATTTTCAATTACTTTATAAGATTTCGACAAAATATTTTTACTACATTGTTAGTTGCGACATGACGTAACTTATAAATTTTGATCGGAAGGGTGCGTAGACAATAAATGGGAGTTTTTGCCCCTCTTATATTGAGAATTATGCGTAAGGTGATATTACTCATGAACCATACAAAATACAGATCTGGGGTCTTTTGATTCGGGATCCTTGGTTGATGACCTTGAAATTGAGGTCAAGGTCATAGGTTATTTGGACGTTCTAGATTTTGACCTTTGCTCGAAATTCATATTTATACATCATAAAGCTATAGGAACTGACATTTTCAACTGAATCTTAATATTTTCATATCAAAATACATCCTTATTGGTTGAAAGACCTTCAATTGTTCTTTGAACAATTGGTTTTTAATTATTATTATTATTATTTTTTTTTTTTTTTTTTTTTTCTTCCGCCAACTTTTTTTTCCTTCGCTGTTTTTTTGTTTCACAAGATGTCGCTTAGATATTTGGTATATTAAATCGAACAGTTAATGCGCTTCTGAAACTGACACCGCGTAACAAAAACCTTTACCTTGTAAGAGTTATCTCCCCAAACACTGTTTTTCTTGTGGCCACTACTACTTCGCAACCGTATAAGAAACCGACAAATTTATTTTTCCAAATTGCTCGTTATATCCTTAGGATGTTCTGTTTCATTTCGACGGAAGCTATCTGGAGACTCCATATGAGAGTTATCCCCCCTTTTATATATGATATCAGTGATATGCATTTCTAACTGGTAAACTATAAGTGATAGAGACCTAGGGTCTTTTGATTTAAGATCCTTGGTCCAAAAAAATGAAAATTAGGTCAAGGTCAAAGGTCAAGGTCAAATTCTTAATTTTGATTTTGGCTTATTTTCACCTTTTTTCATTAACCTTATAAGATATCGACAATTTTTTTTTACTAAATTGTTAGTTGCGACATGTCTTAACTTATAAATTTTGGTTGCCAGGGTGCGTAAACAATAAAAGGGAGTTTTCGCCCCTCTTATATCAAGAATTATGCGTAAAGCGATTTTACTCATGAACCATACATATTAAGGAACTATTGTCTTTTTATTTGAGATGTTTAGTCTATGACCTTGAAATTGAGGTCAAGGTCATAGGTTAATTGGACGTTCTAGATTTTGACCTTTGCTTAAAATTCATATTTATACATCATTAAGACATAGGAACTGACATTTTCAACTGAATCTTAATATTTTCATATCTAAATAGATCCTTATTGGTTGAAAGACCTTCAATTGTTCTTTGAACAATTGGTTTTTAATTAGGTCTTTCAACCTTTCAGGTGAAAGACCTATTGTTTTTGTTCTGATTATTAGGTCTTTCAACCTTTCAGGTGAAAGACCTATAGGGTTTGTTCTGATTATTATTATTATTATTATTATTATTATTTTTTTTTTTTTTTTTCCGCCAACTTTTTTTTCCTTCGCTGTTTTTTTTTCACAAGATATCGCTTAGATATAAGGTAAATGATATCGAACAGTTAATACGCTTCTGAAACTGACACCGCGTAACAAAAAACTTTACCTTGTAAGAGTTATCTTCCCAAACACTGTTTTTCTTGTGGCCACTACTCCTTCGCAACCGTAAAAGATTACGACAAATTTATTTTACCAAATTGCTCGTTATGTCCTCAGGATGTTCTGTTTCATTTTGACCGAAGCTATACGGAGACTCCATATGAGAGTTATCCCCCTTTTTTATATGATATAAGTGATATGCATATCTAACTAGTAAACCATAAGTGATAGAGACCTAGGGTCTTTTGATTTAAGATCCTTGGTCCAAAAAAATGAAAATTAGGTCAAGGTCAAAGGTCAAGGTCAAATTCTAAATTTTGATTTTGGCTTATTTTCACTTATTTTCATTAACTTTATAAGATTTCGACAAATTATTTTTACTAAATTGTTAGTTGCGACATGTCGTAACTAAAAAATTTTGATTGGAATCGTGCGTAGACAATAAATGGGAGTGTTTGCCCCTCTTATATTTAGAATTTTGCGTAAAGTGATATTGCTCATGAACCATACATAATACAGACCTAGGGTCTTTTGATTTGGGATCCTTGGTGTATGACTTTGAAATTGAGGTCAAGGTCATAGGTCAATTGGACGTTTTAGATTTTGACCTTTGCTTGAAATTCATATTTTTATATCATAAAGCCATAGGAACTGACATTTTCAACTGAATCTTAATATTTTCATATCAAAATAGATCCTTATTGGTTGAAAGACCTTCAATTGTTCTTTGAACAATTGGTTTTTAATTATTTTTTTTCTTCTTCCGCCAAATTTTTTTTCCTTCACTGTTTTTTTGTTTCCCAAGATGTCGCTTAGATATATGGTATATGATATCGAACAGTTAATACGCTTCTGAAACTGACACCGCGTAACAAAAAACTTTACCTAGTAAGAGTTATCTCCCCGAACACTGTTTTCCTTGTGGCCACTACTCCTTCGCGACCGTATAAGAAACCGACAAATTTATTAATCCAAATTGCTCGTTATATCCTTAGGATGTTCTGTTTCATTTCAACCGAAGCTATCCGGAGACTCCATATGAGAGTTATCCCCCCTTTTATATATGATATCAGTGATATGCATTTCTAACTGGTAAACTATAAGTGATAGAGACCTAGGGTCTTTTGATTTAAGATCCTTGGTCCAAAA